>CM061146.1:4951368-5606368 GCA_030710495.1 Labroides dimidiatus | reverse complement strand
AAATGATGACATCATCAAATGTCTTGTTTGCAAACCAAAGATATTCAAGGACTGTCACAGAGGAGCAAAGAACCCCAAAAAAATATTCACATTTTATGAAGATGGAATTAGAGAATTTGGATGTCTTTTTCTTAAATAATTACTTAAACCGTTTAATCGAATCAATTATTTAATTAGTTGTTGGATCTCTAGATGAAGCTATCAGGTCTATTAGCATTTAGGGAATTCATGAAAATCCCTGAAGCTCTGAATTTTAGAGAGAGAAAAAAAGAGGTTTTTCCGTGTGATTTGAGTTGAGAGTTTGACTTCTAACGCAAACCTCTGTGACAGACATCCTCTGATAAATTATTACGGTCAGTTTCCTCTTTGTACAAAGAAACAGCTCAGTAAATTTGTCGGTCAAACATGGCATCAATAAAGACCTTTGGGAGTCTGCAAAGTTCAGAGTGTGAACAAGCTCCTCTTTCCCCTGCAGCCAAGAAACGACCCCCCCCCCCCCCCTCCTCCTCCTCCTCCTCCTCATCAGGAAGTATGATTACACTGGTGATGAATTCGCTGAGCAGTTGGTCGAGGCTCCGTTCCAGACACTCCTCATTCCTCCTTGTAATAAAGAACAGGGTATCTTGGCAGTTTCTGAGCAGTCAGCTGCTCTCTTATCTCAAAGTGAGCTGTAGAAGTGAAGTGAGGAGCTGAGCGGAATACTAAGCAGCTGAATTGGCTCAGCCTCAGACATTTTTTTTTTTTCTTATATTATATCCCTGCCACTAATTCCTGCCATCAGCTACTACTCTTTATTGTTAATCACATCCTCTCAAGGAGATTATGAAAATGAACACAAGATGGCAGGAGAGGAGGAATAATTACGGGTGGAGGGATGTGACAGTGAGCCGGCAGTCGACGGCTTTCAAAGTGGGCTCAAACCTCTCGCTGTGATCTGAGAGAAGAAAGACTCTGCTTCCACGTCCAGTCTGCTCCCAGCGTCAGAGGCATTAAAAGGAAACGTGTGAGGGAGTAATATAACCCAGTGTTTTAACCCTCAGCCTCGAACACTCAAAGAAAGAATCATCCCGTTGCTACCAGGCCTTAAAGCGGGGTTTGTTGAGAGCTGTGATTGCTCTCAGTAGGAAACTTTCACAGTTGGCATGTGGAGAAGAAATCAGTCCATGTCACACTGATGGGATACTGTCGAGGCGGGAATCATTAATAGAGTCTTTTTCCTAACTTACGGGGGGTGAGACCTCCAATCCACAGACAAAAAAAAGTTCACTGATGAAAGCCTGAAGAGTCCATAACATCCGCAACAAACCTGTTCGGAGCCTTTTTAGCGAGACGTCCACAAACAGTCCTGTGGAGGAGAGAAAACAACTTTAAAACTAAAACCGCTGTATTAAAGCTCCTGTAAGAGATTTTACACAGTTATAAAAGAGACTGAAATTGATACCAATGTAATTTTTATGACCTACAAAAACAAACAAGACTGATAAGTTCTATTTTGTAATTTTTAGTGCATGAAACTGTTACAAGAGGACCGAAAAAAGCAGCAGAACAATCAGACTTTCCTTAAAACTTTAACGGCAGATATTCACAAGACTGAAGAATTTGACTGTTAATATAAAAACTGAAGTCTTTTTGTTTTGTTTTTTAAATCAGAAAAAAACTCCCTTGGTATCGGAAAAGATACGCAAAGCTCCAAGAGCAGAAGTGTACTCACCATAAAGGCAAACGTCTTGATTTAAAGCACTTATTATTGTTTCAGTCTTAATTCAAGCACTTAAAATGATCAGCCTGCCTCTTCTTCAGCAGCAGACTACCAAAAGACTCTACTGTTATATCGCCACCTACAGGCCTGATATGCATACTACAGCATTATCAGATATTTTTTTTCCGTGTTTTTAGCGATTTCACTTGAAAGCACAAAAAAAGCAGAGAAAAAATCTGTGTTCACACGGAAACGCTGATGGACTGAAAACGCTGTAGTATGCATTAAAAGGCCTTTAGGTGGCGATATAACTGTAGAGTCTTTAGCAAGGCCTCCGCTGAAGAAGAGGCGGGCTGATCATGCAGAAGAGGAGCAACGGATGCACATTTTGTTGAAAGGCAGTCAGCAGATTCAGCAGCACAAGCACAACACGGTAAGTCCGCCATTTGCAAAAGTTCCCACAACGTAAGTGGAATGTGCACGGAAACGGAGCGTGACGTCATTGTTTTCACTGAAAACTCCGGCTTGCTGTATGTACGGCAACGGAGGCTGCAGTAATCCAGAAAAATTCCACTCTGGAGGGTGTTTCATCCTAAAACCATTGTGGTGTAAACAGGGCCTGAGTCCTGCTCTTTTGAAGCACTCCCTGGCTCCGCCCTGATCGAAAACATCTGGGTGAAAGGGAAATGATAGAATAATTGTACATAGTTTGATCACACATCCACCTTAGTGTGTCTGCTTTTCTTTAAATATGTCTGTTAACCTTTGATCCTTATCTAAGCAGGTGTTGCCTGACCAAGGACTTTGACCTCCATGTGCGATGGAAAAATACCTCTACGTGGAAGAATGTGCTGATGAGATCTGCGTTGCACTTACTATGTAAATTAACCTTGGGAACATGCAGTGGGCATGCATGTGCTACGTGACATTTTCTGTGATCACCACATTCTTTAGATTGTAAATGTGTAACTAAGGACCTCCCTAAGGAAAATGAATAGAGGAAAACGAAGGATGTGTTTCAGAGCGTTTTGAGATCTGTAACTGGGCACATCTCTGCGTTCTCCTTGCAAGTAAAAACTTTAGACCGTTGTCTTTGCCTCATTTGTGCATCTTTTCTGATGTTTTAGGTTGCTTGAACCTGACAGGAAACCAGGAAATTGAATCCTTCTAAAGCAAGACACCAACTAATTATCCCTTTAAAGTGCAAACTCAAACTATGTACTATTAGCAGCAAAACTTAATCAAAAGTCAAAGAATTTACTTTAGTGCTGCGAAAACAAACTCAGGAGCTCCCAGGCACAGGTGCACTCACTTTGAGTGATCAGGTAGAGAGGGGGAAACGGGCATGGGGAAACCTTTTCACACACTGGATTTACACAAAGAATAGGTACATCCACGTTCACTGTGTCGCTAATTTAAAGGAATAAATTTGTACTTTTACACATCTGATTGGAGTGAACTGTGGAGGCACTTCAGACAGAACAGTGTGGAGACATTTAGTGTGGGGAAAGCGCACAGAAAGGTTCTTTCAAGGGGAACTGAACAAAGTGAACTCCAGCTGCCCGTCTCCGGCCCTTTAACAGCTCTTCAGGTAAGTCCTCGATCCTTCAGGAAGGATTGTAAAAGGATTTCATTCTGTTCTCAATACCATAAAAAAAACCCTGTTCATCCATTAAAGCTTTATAAGTTCAGATGATTTGTATTCACCATTTTGCGTAAGCCTGGTGATTTATCCTTTTCCATGCTCCTGCAGCTAAAGAGGTGAAGCTCATCAAAGCCCCAATTGTGTCCCGAATTAAACGGTACTTTCAGATTTACAACATTAGCTGTTATCATAGTCTGGTTCAGAAAGTCAAGTTCAAATGAGGTCAAGTGAGAATAAAAAAAAAAGAGCCAAGGCTGCACCCAGAATTAATGAGACGTTATGCTAATGGAGCACTGTTTGGAAATATGGGAAGAAAAACCTTGAAATTTCTCTCCTTCAACTCGATGAGAAACTCCGCCTGTCATCGACCGGCTGGAGAAGATGATTTCAGAAAATGATCCATCATTACACTGACAAACAGCTCTCAATGACAGCCTGTTTCGGGGGGGGGGGGCTCCCAAACTTCTCCATCAGTTTATGATAAAGGGTGCTCAGTCGTGGATGACACATCAGCGTGAGCGAAATCATGCCGAGGCATTCAAACACGCATGCATGAAGATCCCCGACCTAATCCAGATGATTGATAATCCAGAAGAAAACTTTAAAAACAGGAGGACTTAAAAAAATTTCTATGAGTGTGATGAAATAATGCTCACCATCCGTTAAAGAGAAAGGGGTGGAAAAAAAATCACGGATTGTTTCTTTATGGAGCCTCTCGGATGATTTTCTTCATCCTGTGTTTTGGTATTTGAGTCCAGGACCTGGTCCAGAGTCCGTTACATGTCCTGATTTTGAGGGTTTGTTACTAAACCTGGACTAAGACAGATACCAGCTTCCCCTCAGTGGTATTCTATATCTGCTGATTCCAAGACCTGATCTGATACTTGCGCTCGGGATCAGGACTAGGAATGGTAATTGATAAGATTTTATCAATACCAGTGTGCTTATCGATCTGATTCTTTAAGGATTCCCTTATCAGTTCCTCAAGAAGTCGGCCTTAAAGGTTTTATGTTAACATTTTATGAAGTTTATAAGTAAACTGGTCAGTGGATCTGGATACCTAAAACAAGAAAAATAAGTAAAAATCAAAAAATAAAAAACAATAAAGAGAAAGGTAAAGTTATTAAAGCAACAAAAACTTATTTTTTTCATAACAGTCTGAGGTGAATAATGCACAAAATTAGCCCCTCTTTAAAGAAAACATTCACCTCTTCTCTGTTTTATTTCGAGGTGGATTCCTGCTGCCAGCATTTCAAACCCTTTTGTGACTGAACATGCAGATGTCTTGTTGTTGAGGTGGATCCAGTTACGGCACAACGATTCACTCCTCTGTGCGAGCGTCCAGAGACAAATCTCCTCTGAAGAGCCGCTCCGTGTTCACAAAGAAGCAACATTAGCAAACCTTGGCTTGACATTTTTCAAGCCGTAAGAGGAGCATTTGTTTGAAATGAGGAGCTTAATGTGGTGCAACGCTTTACATTCAGCCTTAATGTCAGCATTAGCGCCGGTCTGGATTGAGAGGGAGCGGTGTTTGGTGATAAGGCTGAAGAGGACTCGCTGAAGAGGATTGGACAGGTGGGCGCTCGTTGTGGAGGTTTAAACGGCCTTTTGTCTGTCCTCTCTGCCGCTGCTGCTGCTGTACTTTATTTCATCATCAGGGGTTTCACTTGATCTGTTCCAAGCATCATCACATACAGTGTTACAGGATGACACAGGGAGCATGAAAACAGGAGTTCCTCCTCAGAGGAAATGACAGCAGGACTTGAAGAGAGTACTTTAAAAATGACAGTCAAGAGAGGGGAGAAAATAGAGTTATGATGAATGAAAACATCCCTGGACTTCATTTGAAACACATGGCCTTCAAAGTGTGAAATGTCCTGTTACAGTTCCACACGTTTTTCCTCGGCGATCCAGAGACTGAGTGGAAGGAAGAGAGGTGGAGGAGAAGGAACGCAGCTGTAAGGATGAGTAGGAGAGAGAGCAGGGAGGGAAAACACATCATGTTTTTGATTAAAAAACCCTCATTTATTCACTGCACTGAAGCCTCAGGAAACATCACATGCAGTAAGAACAGAGACCAGCGAGCAGCTGTTTGGGAATCACAGGAAATTAACACTATTAGAAAAGACTGATTGTCTAAAATGCACAGGATTGATTTCCAGTGAGAGTCTGAGGAGCTGGAGTCATGAGCGCCTTCTTAGTGGCCTGCAGCTCAGCAGCTGTCGTCTCTGCTACGTTTCACCCTCACAGAACAGACACACGCTTCATGATGATAAACACGCAGGTCAGGCTTCTACCATGAAGCTGATATCTGAGCAAAAGATGCTTTTTTTACAAGCTAAACAAACAAAAATGAGACGTTTGGTTTCTGGCTGACTTATCTGTGTGTGTGTGTGGGCCATAGTGGGGTGTGTTTGCTTCACTTGCCTCTCTCTCTCTCTCTCTCTCTCTCTCTCTCTCTCTCTCTCTCGAATTCGAATTCAAATTCAAATTCAAAATAAGCTTGGCAGGAAGATTTTTGTTGGGAGCGCAGATTTTCCTAGTGATTAAGGTCGCACTCCCTGAGTGGGCAGCCTGGGTTCAAGTCCGGCCCGTGGTGACTATCTGGCGTGTCACTCCCCACTCTCACCCTGTTTCCTCTTTTTTCCACCGTCCTGTCCTCTCACATGAAAGAAAATAAATAAAATAAATAATAAAAATATATAAAAATAAAAAAGTCCCCAAAAAATAATTAAAACAAAAACAACAAAAAAAAATTAACTTGTTGACAATGTACCGAGAAAACACCACTAAAATATTCAAAAATAAATAAAACAAAACCAATAGAGACGACAACAACAAACGAACAATGATCTATATTTACATGAATATAGATGTTTTTTCTTTACTTAATAACACCTTCTTAATCATCTTTAACTGAAGCCTGTCTCACACATAGACTGAAAATTTCACCCCCTGTACAGTGTGCGCCGATAGTGAAATTAGCGATCTCTCCAACCACTCATTTCTGAATCCACCCGTTTCAATGGTCACTTTATGATGAGAGAGTCTGTATTTAATGAGTTTCAGTCTCTTTAAGGGATCTTTAACTACTGTGAAATAATCTGGATATTTAAATTCCCGGTCTAATAACTGATAATATTCTAATTTATTGATTGATTAAATTTTCAACTTCCACTGATGGTAAAATTTGTTCTTATTGTTTTGGTCTGTTTTGGTCAGTGTTCTCTCTCTCTCTCTCTCTCTCTCTCTCTCTCTCTCTCTCTCGTCTCAGGTGCTGCTCCCTCTCCTCAGATTGGGCTGATCTTAAGGTGGAATCTGGCAGTTCCAGTGGGCCTTTCAGCTTCTTGCATGTTCGTGGATGTCTGCCTGCAGCAGGTACTCCGGTATTTTGAAAACAGGTGTTTCTCCTTGAGTTGAGATAGTTGTTTCAGCCTCTAGAACTTTTTTTTAGAAGCAATCAGAAAAAAAAAAAAAAAAAAAAAAATTGGACTAAGAGGTTCTTGGTCTGAAATAATTTTAGAAACGCTGATGTAAAGAATGTGTGCACCTTCCCTGAAATGCAACTACGCACTGACTCAAGGCAGACAGCAAGCCCCGTGATCGGTCTGGTGGGCACCATCATGGCTGTCTGCTCTTTTTAACACTCCTGGTATCATTGCCTGAAGTGGGTTGTGCATCCTGTTCACCTCACATTCAATCTCCTTCAATGGTTTTTCTCTTTACTTCTTTCAAAGAGCAGCTCTTCAAGCTAATTTACCACCCGTAAAACCCAGAGGAGGCAGAAAATCAAATTGTTATGAGGCTTGTATTAAACAGTTGTGGTGACTTGTGCACTCAAGCTTTCAACACAAGCGTTTCCCTTGCACACAGTATCCAGCATGTATAGATATTTCAAGTAGTCTAGGTTGAATACTGCTAATTTCTTTCACACGTTGTCACTGAGTGTAGCTAATGAATTCAAATCTCAAGTGCCGAACAGTTTTCTATGAGTGAAACTCATATTAAAAGGAGTTCATCCACTTGCGAACTCTCCACCATCCTCCTCTCCGCCTGGTTCCAGCTGAGCAACCCTGCCCGTCATGGCTGCGGGCTGGGGATGCTCACAGGTCGTAACAGCTCGTGCACCTCTTGGTGGGAAGCTCTGGCCCTAATATCACGCTCCACAACACTCTCAATACCCCGCAGCTTTCTGGAGAGCTTCACCTCATCCTCTGTGCTCAAACAGTGCTGCAATACATGCGTTCCTCTTGCTCACCTGCTAAAGATCAATGCAAGCTGAGTGAAAGTCTTTACCGGAGAGAAATCCGAATATTCTCATTCCTCTTGTGCACTTATTAGCTACGAGTGCAAGTTTTCCACTGACAGATATGCTGTCAAGCTGGAGGTGAAAAACTCATCCACCTGTGTTTTTCCTCTCATGTCTTTAAAAGTGCTGCCTTCAGTGTAATCCATGGGCAGGAAAAGAAAAAGTCATGCCTGAGCTCCTCTCGCTCGAGTACCTGGTCCCTTTAGCAATCAGGTTAAGGCTAATTGAACACAGTGATAATCACAGAAGAACTTTTCAGTCTGTTTCAATTTAGTACAGTCCATTTCCTGCCTCTCATTGATCCACTTTCTTCCTCCCAGGGGTACTGATGACTGTCTTTAAGACACACTGGAGATCTCAGATTTAAAAAGCAGGCGATTGGTCCTCTGTGATTCCTCTCTCCTTGCTTCTCTCTCTCTCTCTTCTAAGAAGATTGGAAAGTTTTTTTTTTATTAGTGATAGGAAACGATACAAGATGACAAGTGAGGACACATACAACACCCACACAACATGGGACGTAACCATAGACTGTATAATTAATGGACATAGTCTCCTCGATGTCACCCATCCATCCATCCATCCATCCATCCATCTTCTACCGCTTATCCGGGTCGCGGGGGCAGAAATGTCATCAGCGAAGACCAGAGGCCCCTATCCCCAGCCACTTCCACCAGCTCCTCTGGGGGGATACCAAGGCGTTCCCAGGCCAGCCGAGAGATATAATCTCTCCATCGTGTCCTGGGTCTACCCCGGGGTCCCCTCCCAGTTGGACATGCCCGGAATACCCCCCCAGGGAGGCGTCCAGAAGGCATCCTCACCAGGTGCCCGAACCACCTCATCTGACTCCTCTCAATGCGAAGGAGCAGCGACTCTACTCCGGGCATCTCCCGGATGTCCGTGCTCCGAACCCTATCTCTAAGGCTGAGCCCGGACACCCTGCAGAGGAAGCTCATTTCAGCCTCTTGTATTCGCGATCGTGTCATTTGGGTCACGACCCACAGCTCATGACCACAGGTGAGGGTTGGAACGTAGATTGACCGGTAAATTGAGAGCCTTGCCTTCTGGCTCAGCTCTCTCTTCACCACTGAAGACGCCGCCCCAATCCGTCTATCAAACTCTCGCTCCATTTTCCCCTCACTCGTGAACAGGACCCAGAGATACTTAAACTCCTCCACTTGGGGCAGAGACTCTCTCCCGACCTGGAGTGAGCAGTCCACCCTTTTCCGGCTGAGAACCATGGCCTCAGACTTAAAGGTGCTGATCTTCATCCCGGCTGCTTCACACTCGGCTTCAAACCGCCCCAGTGCGAGCTGGAGGTCAGTGTTCGATGAGGCCCATAGGACCACATCATCTGCAAAAAGCAGAGATGGGATCCTAAGGCCCCCGAACCCGACACCCTCCGCCACTTGGCTGAGCCTAGAAATCCTGTCCATAAAAGTAGTGAACAGGATCGGTGACAAAGGGCAGCCCTGGCGGAGCCCAACCCTCACAGGGAACGAGCTTGACTTACTGCTGGCAATACGAACCAAACTCTCACTCCGGAAATACAGAGATCGAACAGCCCGTAGCAAAGGGCCATCAACTCCATATTCCCGGAGTACCCCCCACAGGATACCTCGGGGGACACGGTCAAAAGCCTTCTCCAGATCCACAAAGCACATGTGGACTGGTTGGGCAAACTCCCATGCCCCCTCTAGCACCCTCGCAAGGGTATAGAGCTGGTCCAGTGTTCCACGACCAGGACCAAACCCGCATTGTTGCTCCTGAATCTGAGGTTCAACTAACCGCTGGACTCTCCTCTCCAGCACCCTGGAATAGACCTTACCAGGGAGACTGAGAAGTGTGATCCCCCTGTAGTTGGAGCACACCCTCTGGTCCCTTTTCTTAAAAAAAAACTGTCCCCGATGTCCATGCAATGTTTCAGAGACGTGTCAGCCAGGACAGCCCTATAACATCCAGAGCCTTGAGGAACTCAGGACGGACCTCCACCTCTCACCCAGAGCAACTCCAGCAAAGAAGAGGGTCCAACCCCTCTCGAGAAGGTTGGTTCCAGAACCCAAGCTGTGCGTTGAGGTGAGCCCGACTATATCTATTCGGTATCTCTCGACCTCCGTAACCGAGGAGCAGGCCGCCAAGGCCTCCACCTTTGACAGCTGCCCAATCCACACAGCACCAGACCCCAATGGCTCCTCTTGCAAGAGGATGAACCCATGTCATCTGTTCGGGCTGAGCCCGACTGGGCCTGATGGGTGGAGGCCCAGCCACCAGGCACTTGCCTGCGGACCCCAACCCCAGTCCTGGCTCCAGGCGGAGCTGATTGGATGAACCGGTGATCTTAATATTGTTGAATCTGCCAAAATAGAAAAAAATTCAACCCCCTTGCCGTTAGCAAAATTAGCAATTCAGACGGGAGACATTCTTTGTACCAGGCAGTAAATGTGCTTATTTTGGCCGTGAAAACAGATTTTTTTTGCTTGGTGTGTTTGTGACTTCCGAGCCAGCCTCAAGTGGACACTCAAGGAACAGCAGACTTTAGCACTTCTGCACTTTTTCATAATTTCAGACTGGAGGTTGCTGCTTGGACATAACACGTGACAGCACAAAAAAAAAAAAAAAAAAAAAAAAAATTAAAAGCCCACATAAACAGGCAGGCACTGGGGAATGGGTATGACAAAGAAGGTTTTGTTTATTCACGAAAAATTTTATTAACTCACTACTTTCACTTTATTCTATCATTAATTATTCATGATTACTAATACGTTATTTTTTTTAATTTATTTTGTTTATTATTATTGGAAAAAATGGGTTGGTCCATTTTAACCCACCAGATGTTTTCTAAGAACCAGAAGTAATTATTTAAAGCAGTCTTTTTTTCCCTGATAGAAGCAGGTATGATTTTTGATTTATACAACTGTTTTGTTTGTTTTAAGCTATCTCTCTCCGAGGTAACTTTGATGATGTTTGTGAACTAAAACGAACAATTCAATTTTTTGGTTAACCAACTGCAGTCTTGTTTCCATTTCCTTTTATCTTGGTAGTGAGAAGGGAGTGGTTGCTTTTATGTTACACCTATGTTCCCTAGACTGAGTTGTAACAATTCTATCCAAAAGCTGGGTCAAATTAACAAAAATAAATAAATGAATAAGCAGTTTGTCAAACATAGGTGGGGTACACACATAACCATTGTTGGGCTGTTTTTGTCCCGATTTTCCTCCTTCCCGACCAAGGACGGACAACATCTGATTATCTTCTGACTTATGAGATTATTTTTGGTTTGGGGTGTGTTCAGGGTGAATTTGTCCCCATAATCAGCTTTGAAACAGGTCAGTGTCGACTAAAAATCTTTGTGTGTGAGGAAAGCCGATGACTCCAGAGTCATAACTTATTGAATTGTGACATAGAATGAAATGTAGCCAATCAGGAGGTGAGCTGACCAAGGAATGAGGAAGCAGATGTTCACAAAATCAAGCATGGCTGACCTGACACAGAAAGTTTGTGAGGAAAGTTCCTGTTCCTGTCGTCACCAGGATTTTCTCAACAGTCTTTTCTTCTTTTTGGTTCGGAAGATTTTTGTTGTAATTAGTCCCAAGACCACCATCGTTCCCTCTTTTATGTCATCTTCAATGTTGTGTTTGGTGTTAGCTGGTTGTTGTTTGTGTTGCTGTGTTTCTTCTTCTATGTTTTTGTAGATCACGTTTGATCCTCTGAGATTTCGGTCTTGGAGGATGAGATTCTAGATCGGTGTTGGGACAGAATCATTATGTGTGTGGTGAGCTGTGCTGAGATTATTGGAGCACACCACTCACAGTGCGATCAAAACTGTTCAATGCCATTGCCTTTTGATTTTTGATCTTCATGTGTGGGGTCTCCAACATAAAAAATTGCTTAAGATTTAGAAAATCCTTCTGTGTGTACCCGCTTTAATTTTATAAATAGTTTAATTTAATAAAAGCTGTGGCGCACTTGACTGGCGCACAAACAGCTGGTCCGTGTCACATGGAGAACAGACAGCCTGTGCCTCCTGCACAACATCTCTCTGTTCAGCAGGGTCTCATATCCACTGCGGTCCCTCCTCATTCATGATTACAAAATGCCGTCACAAAAATGACTCTGCTAAAATCATTTTCTTCAAATTTAAAGGAGCAGTTTCTTAAGTGACAGAGAATATTTAATTAAAAAGGAGCACAAACAACCAATCAGCCGATGTATGTTGGGTTAATGGATTTTAACTGAGTACTTGAGTTGCACAAAAATAACTCAAATCCTGTAGAAATAATCCATAATGGGTAAAATGTTTCATAACAAACAGTTGAGTAGATAAAATAACAGAGTTGTTTTTAGTGTGCGGCAGTGAAACACCTCCAGCTCCTTAAACAAAAAACATCAAAGTATTTGAATTAAGATTTGAACTACATTCTAACTTCCTGTACAAGTTTGAACAGCTGCTGGATTGTGACGCATTCAAAACAGAACATTTTCTCTTTTGAATGAACTGTTGCCATGGTGACAAACTCTGGGAGAACATTCACCGCCATGTCTCTGACGACATAAAGGAAGATGAAAGGAGCATATGCACCGCCATGTCTCTGACGACATAAAGGAAGATAAAAGGAGCACATGCCCCTTCAAGTCTCTGACGACATAAAGGAAGATGAAGGAACACTCTGAAGGCAGCTACTCTTAGACTATACCTGGGCACGCTAAAACGGAGCAACGAAGAAACATGACCAGCAACAGGAAGTTAGGAAACAGGGGGCAGAGCTTCCCCGTCATCACCAAAGAAGCTCTCCACCCAATTGTCCGCATATTTGTAGACCAGCTGAAAGCTGCAGAGGGGAAAAACCTGGAGAGCAGCTCAGATAAAGATCTGTTAATGGAAATGGGTTTAGAGATAATCGATATCATCACGAAATTTCTCTATGAAATTTTCAAAAACAGAGCAGAAGCGAGAGGCACATCACCTCAGTCATCTTCTTCATCCTCTGGATCTGCAAGCACACGGAGTAGTGTCCCTGTATCAGAGGAGGAAGTGTACGCATGTCTGGGAAACATGGGGGAACTCATTACACAGACAGTAGCTGAGGCAAGAGGTGTGTATGACCTCTGTTACGAGGGCTCTGAGCGCATGACAGAGCTTGTGGTCACCGCTGTCACGGATAGAGTCAACTCAAAACTCTCCAAGAGCAGCTCAGAAGAAAGCGCGGCAGAAGCCAAGACTTCTCCTGGTCTTCTGAGGAAACTGGGCAAACATTTCATGAGGATCCTCAAGAAATGTGGGACAGTGCTGCCAAAGAGGACAACCAAAGAGAGAGCTGAGCAGGCTGAGAAAGAGTCAGCATTGAATCAGGAGGGACAGGAGGAGGTAGAGAAGGTAGAGAAGGTGAAGAAGGTAGAGAAGGTGAAGAAGGTAGAGGAGGTGGAGAAGGTAGAGGAGGTGGAGAAGGTGGAGGGAATAGAGGAGGTCCCAGGAATCACTCAGACTCCTCTGCAAGAAGACAGAGTGAGCTCTGATGAGTCTGTGGGCTTCAGGTTTATGGTCCTGGTTCAAGCAGCCAAAGAAATCTTGGAGGAATTTGGGAACAAAATCGCTCTTTCTGACCATACAGGTTATTTGCCGCTAGAAGACCTGGATATAATTCTTTCCAAGTCTTCCCAGGAGTCTGAGGATTTAGCGTTTGAGGTCATTGAATTAATGACCGATGAAATGGAACGCTCATCTGAAGCTGATGGAGAGAGTCAGTCAGAGATGGAAGAGGCCAACAAATCTGCCTGGAATAAGCTCTGCAGCAGAATTAAGGATGCTTTCATCCGAAAATTTGTCTATGGGTGTTTACTTCGAAGACTACTCAGACGAAGACGCCCTAAGGCCCAGTGTAGACCACAGTCAGCAGAGGTATCATCCACCAAGGTGATCCTCGAAGGGGTCGATTTCATGTGTAGAGAGCTGATCGAAGAGTTCCGACAAGAAAAGGACCACGACTTAACAGAGGGGTATGAGCATATGGTCAACCAGATTTTCAGCGATGAATATAAAAATCTTTTTGAGAAGCTGAGTGACACACTGAGCAGTTACCTGGCCTCTGAAGAAGTCCACTCTGACGAGGAGATTCGCAGTGAGGTCAAAAACTTCATGAAGCGCATGTGGCTCTGGCTGTCTCTGCAGCTACAGCTGTGCAGGAACAAGGAGGACTGTGTGAGCATGGCTCTGAAAGAGATCAAGAAGGTTGTGGTCTCTAAGTTCAAACGTGCTCATACTCCAAGTGTAGTGACCCAGACCAGCCCCCCAGCCGAGGCTCCAGCAGGTCCACTCACTACACCTGAGTCTCCAGCAGGTCCACACACTACATCTGAGAGTCCAGTCAGTCAAAGCTCTGCATCTGAGCAGTACGAAGACCAGAGCTCCCTGAGGGTTTGCTACTACACGTCTACTGAAGCGGAGCGTGATGTCTACTTGGACTCCTTCCAAATGTGGGACGTGCTGAGCTGTGAAATCCTCGCTACGGCACTCTTACAGAATGTGGTCAAAGACCTGCCCGGCCGTCGGTTCCATGTGTTCGAAACAGCCTACGAAGACACTGTGACCATGCTGACAGACCTGCTCTGGGATGAGCTGCGAGACTGCACCGTTGAAGTAGATCTAAGTGGAAAGAACATCCAAAAGATCTGCAAGAAGGTGCACAAGGAGCTCCTGAACCAGTTTGGTGATCAGATGCTTTGGAGAGGACTGCTGTCACAGTCTGGTTCGGTGAGCGACTCTGTGATTCAGGTTCTGAAGACGCACCTTTTCCCAAAAAAGACCAGTGGGATCAAAAGGTTCTTCAAGCGTATCTTCAAGCCTTTCACTGCCCTCTTCAAACGTGACTGAGGTAAGGATGACATGACCATGACGCTGCTGCCCCCCTCCCACCCAACCACGCTCCAACCGCCGACCCCCCCCTAACCGCTTGCTTTACAGGTGTTTCCCTCTAGTGTGGGTTTACTCCGAGCGCTTCGGTTTCTTCCCACGATGTTGCAAAATAAAAAAAAAACAACAAAACTTTCTGTTGTTACGTCTGAACTTTTACTGAACAAATAAACAGAATGTATAAACACTTCTTTCTTCATAAATTTCCCTTTTTAATGACCTGTCTGTTGTAATAATACAAATTTATTTTTTATTAGTCTGCCATTTAGCTAACAAAATGGCACTCCTGGTTTCCACAACATTTAGCTCATTCATTTTGTAGCACTTTTGGCTTTCTAGCATTATTTTACTTCAGTTTGCTCAAAGGAAAGCTTGAGAACTCCATGGGGTTGTTTGGAAGTGGTTTGGTGGTTATCATAGTGCTAACCGAAGATTGATTTCCTAGCATTATGCGAACAAATAACATGGGAAATCCCACAGAGAAATGGCAAAGCTAGCGTTCGAGGTTGCGCAGCAGTTTTTATCTTTAAATTTTCGAAACACGCTTAATTTTTTTTACACACACTATAGAACGAGGTTTCTGTATGGAGTTAAATAAGTGCCAAAACCTCACAAACACAAAAACTGTGTATTATTTCGGCCAGTGATTCACAAACAAACTTAGTGTGATTTGCAAAAGCAAAACATAATTCACAACTAATGTATTTAGTTTTATTAATAAAAAAAAAATGTCTCTCCAACAAAAACATCTTGCTTCACAAACACAGAAAAATGTATTTTCTCTTAAATGAAAATATCCTTGAGGCGCAAAAATAAAATCTTTCAAGTACAAAAGAAATATTGTTCATGATTTAATTTTTTTCTTCTCGAGTTCAAAAAAAAAATCTGCTAGTAGGAGAAAATTCTGCAAGTAGGAGAAACAATTCTGCAAGTCGGAGAAACAGTTTTGACATGATTCTACCACGTCATGTGACTTTTGGCAGTAACTTTCCGCCGTTCTGATCCGCATCCGCAGGACTTAGATTTATTCATGAACGCCAGCACACGACTCGAGCAATGTTCTGCAATGTGCACGCCACAACAGCAGGTGACACTGTTGATGCTGTTTAAGACAATAGATCTACATCATAGATAAGGCAAGGAGCCCAGGAAAGAGGACAGCATCACTTGCCCTGGACCGCGCAAAATCACGGTCCCAAACTCACCTGTTGGCTGCTAATGCTGCCGTGATTTTGCGCGTGATTGTGTTTAGTTTTACCAATGCAAGGAAACGATACAATGAGCGAAGACACGCCAGGAATCAACAGGTTTGAGGTTTAACAACCAAGTGGCAACCTCCAGTCTGGAAATATGAGACAATGTGGAAATGCTGAAGTCTGCTGTTCCTCGAGTGTCCGCTTGAGGCTGGCCCTGGAAGTACCGGAAGTCACATACAAACACATCAAGCCATAAAAAGCCGTTTTCACGGCCAAAATAAGCACATTTACAGCCTGGTCCAAACAATGTCTCCCGTCTGAATCACTAATTTTGCTAACGGCACGCACTGTACAGGGGGTGAATTTTTTTTCTAACTAAGCAGATTCAACAATATTAAGATTGTCAGTTCATCTAATCAGAAGACCACCTCATCTTATGTCCAATTTTAATTAATTAATAAAAGCTGTGGCGCACAAACAGCTGGTCCGTGTCATGTGGAGCACAGACAGCCTGTGCCCCCTGCACAACATCTCTCTGTTCAGCAGAGTCTCATATCCACTGCGTTCCCTCCTCACTCATGCTTACAAAATGCCGTCACAACAAAAATGACTCTGCTAAAGTCATTTTTCTTTAAATTTAAAGGAGTTTAGAGTTTCATAAGTTACAGAGAATATTTAATTAAAAAGGTGCACAAAGAACCAATCAGCCGATGTATGTTGGGTTAATGGATTTTAACTGAGTACTTGAGTTGCACAAAAATAACTCAAATCCTGTAGAAATAATCCATAATGGGTAAAATGTTTCATAACAAAGCAGTTGAGTAGATAAAATAACAGAGTTGTTTTTAGTGTGCGGCAGTGAAACACCTCCAGCTCCTTAAACAAAAAACATCAAAATATTTGAATTAAGATTTGAACTACATTCTAACTTCCTGTACAAGTTTGAACAGCTGCTGGATTGTGACGCATTCAAAACAGAACATTTTCTCTTTTGAATGAACTGTTGCCATGGTGACAAACTCTGGGAGAACATTCACTGCCATGTCTCTGACGACATAAAGGAAGATAAAAGGAGCATATGCACCGCCATGTCTCTGACGACATAAAGGAAGATGAAAGGAGCACATGCCCCTTCAAGTCTCTGACGACATAAAGGAAGATGAAGGAACACTCTGAAGGCAGCTACTCTTAGACTATACCTGGGCACGCTAAAACGGAGCAACGAAGAAACATGACCAGCAACAGGAAGTTAGGAAACAGGGGGCAGAGCTTCCCCGTCATCACCAAAGAAGCTCTCCACCCAATTGTCCGCATATTTGTAGACCAGCTGAAAGCTGCAGAGGGGAAAAACCTGGAGAGCAGCTCAGATAAAGATCTGTTAATGGAAATGGGTTTAGAGATAATCGATATCATCACGAAATTTCTCTATGAAATTTTCAAAAACAGAGCAGAAGCGAGAGGCACATCACCTCAGTCATCTTCTTCATCCTCTGGATCTGCAAGCACACGGAGTAGTGTCCCTGTATCAGAGGAGGAAGTGTACGCATGTCTGGGAAACATGGGGGAACTCATTACACAGACAGTAGCTGAGGCAAGAGGTGTGTATGACCTCTGTTACGAGGGCTCTGAGTGCATGACAGAGCTTGTGGTCACCGCTGTCACGGATAGAGTCAACTCAAAACTCTCCAAGAGCAGCTCAGAAGAAAGCGCGGCAGAAGCCAAGACTTCTCCTGGTCTTCTAAGGAAACTGGGCAAACATTTCATGAGGATCCTCAAGAAATGTGGGACAGTGCTGCCAAAGAGGACAACCAAAGAGAGAGCTGAGCAGGCTGAGAAAGAGTCAGCATTGAATCAGGAGGGACAGGAGGAGGTAGAGAAGGTAGAGAAGGTGAAGAAGGTAGAGAAGGTGAAGAAGGTAGAGGAGGTGGAGAAGGTAGAGGAGGTGGAGAAGGTGGAGGGAATAGAGGAGGTCCCAGGAATCACTCAGACTCCTCTGCAAGAAGACAGAGTGAGCTCTGATGAGTCTGTGGGCTTCAGGTTTATGGTCCTGGTTCAAGCAGCCAAAGAAATTTTGGAGGAATTTGGGAACAAAATCGCTCTTTCTGACCATACAGGTTATTTGCCGCTAGAAGACCTGGATATAATTCTTTCCAAGTCTTCCCAGGAGTCTGAGGATTTAGCGTTTGAGGTCATTGAATTAATGACCGATGAAATGGAACGCTCATCTGAAGCTGATGGAGAGAGTCAGTCAGAGATGGAAGAGGCCAACAAATCTGCCTGGAATAAGCTCTGCAGCAGAATTAAGGATGCTTTCATCCGAAAATTTGTCTATGGGTGTTTACTTCGAAGACTACTCAGACGAAGACGCCCTAAGGCCCAGTGTAGACCACAGTCAGCAGAGGTATCATCCACCAAGGTGATCCTCGAAGGGGTCGATTTCATGTGTAGAGAGCTGATCGAAGAGTTCCGACAAGAAAAGGACCACGACTTAACAGAGGGGTATGAGCATATGGTCAACCAGATTTTCAGCGATGAATATAAAAATCTTTTTGAGAAGCTGAGTGACACACTGAGCAGTTACCTGGCCTCTGAAGAAGTCCACTCTGACGAGGAGATTCGCAGTGAGGTCAAAAACTTCATGAAGCGCATGTGGCTCTGGCTGTCTGAGCAGCTACAGCTGTGCAGGAACAAGGAGGACTGTGTGAGCATGGCTCTGAAAGAGATCAAGAAGGTTGTGGTCTCTAAGTTCAAACGTGCTCATACTCCAAGTGTAGTGACCCAGACCAGCCCCCCAGCCGAGGCTCCAGCAGGTCCACTCACTACACCTGAGTCTCCAGCAGGTCCACACACTACATCTGAGACTCCAGTCAGTCAAAGCTCTGCATCTGAGCAGTACGAAGACCAGAGCTCCCTGAGGGTTTGCTACTACACGTCTACTGAAGCGGAGCGTGATGTCTTCTCGGACTCCTTCCAAATGTGGGACGTGCTGAGCTGTGAAATCCTCGCTACGGCACTCTTACAGAATGTGGTCAAAGACCTGCCCGGCCGTCGGTTCCATGTGTTCGAAACAGCCTACGCAGACACTGTGACCATGCTGACAGACCTGCTCTGGGATGAGCTGCGAGACTGCACCGTTGAAGTAGATCTAAGTGGAAAGAACATCCAAAAGATCTGCAAGAAGGTGCACAAGGAGCTCCTGAACCAGTTTGGTGATCAGATGCTTTGGAGAGGACTGCTGTCACAGTCTGGTTCGGTGAGCGACTCTGTGATTCAGGTTCTGAAGACGCACCTTTTCCCAAAAAAGACCAGTGGGATCAAAAGGTTCTTCAAGCGTATCTTCAAGCCTTTCACTGCCCTCTTCAAACGTGACTGAGGTAAGGATGACATGACCATGACGCTGCTGCCCCCCTCCCACCCAACCACGCTCCAACCGCCGACCCCCCCCTAACCGCTTGCTTTACAGGTGTTTCCCTCTAGTGTGGGTTTACTCCGAGCGCTTCGGTTTCTTCCCACGATGTTGCAAAATAAAAAAAAAACAACAAAACTTTCTGTTGTTACGTCTCAACTTTTACTGAACAAATAAACAGAATGTATAAACACTTCTTTCTTCATAAATTTCCCTTTTTAATGACCTGTCTGTTGTAATAATACAAATTTATTTTTTATTAGTCTGCCATTTAGCTAACAAAATGGCACTCCTGGTTTCCACAACATTTAGCTCATTCATTTTGTAGCACTTTTGGCTTTCTAGCATTATTTTACTTCAGTTTGCTCAAAGGAAAGCTTGAGAACTCCATGGGGTTGTTTGGAAGTGGTTTGGTGGTTATCATAGTGCTAACCGAAGATTGATTTCCTCGCATTATGCGAACAAATAACATGGGAAATCCCACAGAGAAATGGCAAAGCTAGCGTTCGAGGTTGCGCAGCAGTTTTTATCTTTAAATTTTTGAAACACGGTTAATTTTTTTTACACACACTATAGAACGAGGTTTCTGTATGGAGGAGCGCTTCGGTTTCTTCCCACGATGTTGCAAAATAAAAAAACAAAAAAAACAAAACAAAAGAAAAACAAACTTTCTGTTGTTACGTCTGAACTTTTACTGAACTAATAAACAGAATGTAAAAACACTTCTTTCTTCATAAATTTCCCTCTTTAATGACCTGTCTGTTGTAATAATACATTTATATAAGTTGATAGACGCCTTCTTGTGCACGGAGCCAATCAGAAACCAAGAATTTAGAATTACTTCCATTTCAATCAAACTCTCACACACACACAAGCATTGTCATTACATTATCTATCATACTCTTACATTCATTGGCATTCTGTTACTGAGGCAATCCATATTTGTGCATGTAAGAGTGTAAAATTTTATGAGAGGGTTTGATTGTGGGTACACACATAACCATTTCCTAAATCTTAGGCAATTTTTTATCTGCTAGAGACCCCATACATAAAGATAAAAAATCGTTTCGTGTGTGTTGTGCTCAGAACACAGCCCACCACACATAATGATTCTGTTACACCACCAATCTCACACTCACACACGCGTACACACACTCCTGATCCCCACCTATTATGACTATAAACTCGTGGAAAATACAATGTGTACTACTTTCCAGGTAAATACAAGCAATGTAAGATGGTTGAAATACCACTTTGGGGTGCAAGTTACAGTTAACCGTTTTAACAGGTTAAAGCCAATATTGATTCAAAACCAGCTGGAACAAGATTAGCAGTGAGCTACATATTAGCTTACCTCATATCTCCATGGCACTGGCAATTTCTTGCCAACTCTTGTCCTTGTCATTTAGTTGTGGTACAGAAACATTGAAAAGACATTCTTGGGCCTCCCACAGCTCAACGAGTTGGTCCTCCATTTCTGAGGCCCACTGACCTTTCCGTGTCAGGTCAGCCATGTCTTGGGGGTGTTTGGGCTTTCCCCACACACATGAAGATTTTTGGTTGTAAATATTGAACAAGTTTAATATTTACGATTGCCGGCTGCGACGCATTTCAAACGCAATTATCAGGATAAATTACCTCTTAACACACCTCAGACCACAGGATAATCTTATAAGATGATCTTATAAGACTTAAGATAATCGGGCGTTGTCCGTCCTTGGTCAGGACAGAGGAAAATTGGGACAAAAACAGCCCGATAATCATTATGTGTGTACCCCCCTTAAGAGGATATAGCAGTATGTGTGTGTGTGTATGTGTGTGTGTGTGTGTCTGTGTGTGAGTATGGTAGAGTGTGTATACAAAGTATGAAAAACTGCATAAAACAACCTCTAATATGTTGTTGCTATTATGTTAAAATGCTGAGCAGCAGCATTTCAGCATATCGAAATCCGACTTCGTTATTATTCAACTTATTCTTCCGTGTGTTTTTTGGGTACTCCTCATTCAAATTTCTAACCCTCGTACCTTTTAAAATATGCAGCATTTTCCAATTTTTTTTGGCCCATTAAAATGAATGGAAATTATCTGTTAGCATGGAAAACCACACAGCTGACGACGTTATAAAAGAATAGAGGGAAAGCACCTCCACAGAGGGCCCCACAGCTAATGAGAAACCTGCAAGCAGGAATGTTACAAGTAGGTAAGTAGCTGCTTGTTTACATTCAAATTCAGAACCCTGATGATGTCATAGAGAAAACCATTCTCCTGCTTGTGTAGAGATGATTGTGCCTTCATCTCTTATGAACCACACAGCTGATGATGTCATAAGGGACAGAGATTATCCACTTGTTTCTTTATAAGCCGATGGGTGTTGACTTCCGCTTGCGGTTATCGACTATCGGTTGCCCCCGACAACTCACGTGAAATCCCTAATGCTAGACGGGGCTCAGTGTAAACTTTTTTAAAAACAGGACTCCACCTCCGATTTTTGTTCATTTTAAAAGCCAGTTATTAGAGGAAGTATGACAGCTAGGCTAACATTATCAGCTTTTTGGTTTCCATGGCGATGTAAACAGAACATTCAACCAGACAAGCAATGAACGATGAACTATGGGTAGTCAGGAAAAAGGTGGATAAATAGGGCTGGTCAAAGGTCACTGATAGAGGGACACCTCTACAGCTGATGATGTCATAAGGGGTTAGGGTTAGTGCTCAGCATTTCAACATCCAGCATTTGTAATTTTATCTTGCTTGGTTTCACTCATGTACACACACACACACACACACGCACACACACACCATTAAGATTTGGGAAGTTTGGTAGCATGTTGCTTTTTCTTGGTATGCCACGCCTTGTCATGCTATGAGATGTGCTGAAATGAAGTTTTCAAAAGGCAGATAACTTCTAAATCAATAAAGCATCTTGGAGCAGATCATCTCTCAGTGGCTGAATGGGTTTTATGTCTCTGTATTGAGCTTGTTTACAGTTATGAGAGCAGTGACTCTTAAAAGAGCCAAAACTCTAATAACAGCACCATTAACTGTCTCTAGAGGAAGAGATCCAGACTTAACTGTTTGCTGACACACACCATCACTTACTTAATGTTGAGGCCAGTTAAATATCTGTAGTTACTGCGTCTTATCCTGGATTATTAACAAAGAGCTGTTTTCTGTGTTTACGTCAAATACTGAGTACTTGTAATGACATTGGTCAGAGATTATAACGTTAGGACATGAGTGGAAGTGAAAACGTTTGTTTCAGGGAGGCTTTCTGCCTGATCCCAAACAACAAGCTTTACTCTCACATAATTAATCCTGCCTTAATACAAAATAAATCATAAATAAAGCCGAGAAGAAGTTCAGAGGAAGTCGTTGTTTCCTGGTGACGAGCAAATCTTATTAGGAAAGGTGTTGTTTGTAAACCTGCAGTATTAGAATGTTTCAAGGATGAGCTGGAGGAAACATGAATACTGATATCACTGCTCTACACTCCTGTTTTCTCTTCTCTTGTCTGACCTTGCTTTATAAATCCAGTCTCATAAGTAACACCTTGAGGCTGTGTTTGTTTTCATTACAAGGGTGACTGGGCAGAGACGCGAAGAAGCTCTCAGGATAGTGACAAATCCTTCGCAGGCTGGAATATTTTACAAATGCCTATTGCTGGTTTTAAACTCAGATTATGGAACATGTGTCGTGAAGTAATGTTAAAAATCGACCGTTTGAAGGTTTGAGATTAAATCCTGTGAGCTACATTCAGACACGTCCACACTTATATGGTAGAAGGTTTGAAGTATTTCCCCCAAGACATGCATGCCAAAAGTTTTTCTAAAGCTTTTTTCACACAGTGCAGGATGCAAGTCAGCAATATTTATTGGATTTTCTTACCCACAATCCTGTGTGCAGTGGAACATGCACCACACCAACAGGGAAGTTACTGGAGTATCTGGCAAGCTCAGCAAACACAGTCTGTTAAATCTTCAAGGCTCAAAGGTCAGAGTTCAAGGAGTAGTCCGTACCATGGTTGATTTATGCTTTCTAAAGATCGAGCAGCTTTTTAAATCTGAGGCTGGATTAAAACATTGAAGGGTTTCACCTGCTGTGAGTGGACAGGATACAGGAGAACGAGACTGAACGGACTGGTGAAGAAGACCAGATCAGTCGTGGACCCTGTGGGCCCCGTGGACCCTGTGGACCCTGTGGACCCTGTGGACCCTGTGGACCCTGTGGAGGTGGTGGCTAACATGAGAATTATGGCCAAGCTGACGTCTCTGGTGGACATTTTTTTTAGTTGACATTTATTATATAATACTTTTATATATTCTTGGAATTTTCACTTTACTCTTCGTTTGCTGCTGTGACGCCTGGATTTCCGTCTGCGTATCAATTAAGTATGTTCTATTCTATTCTATTCTGTTCTATTCTATTCTATTCTATTCTATTCTATTCTATTCTAAAGCATAGTAGCACTTCCCCAAATATCATCCTCTGGGCGAGTACAAGTTGTACTAGCTTTAAAAAGATGATCAGGTATAGAAATTTTAATGTAGCTTGACCACAGCCCTGATGTCATCGTGTGCGCTACTGTTTCCATAAATGACTGAATAAAATAAACGTGCACGGTGAAGCATTCACAGCTGGCATGAACATCAAACCCTTTTTTCCTTTCCTTTCATTTAATCTTAAAGAAACAAGCCGTCTTGTTGCTGATAATCTCACTTTACTTTGTTGGTCATGAAAAGGAGTCATAATAAGAGTGAGTCTATTTCAAGAGAAGCTAAAGACTCCTCACAGGGCCTCTAACTGCATGCAAAGTATGCTCTTTGACACAGCATGCACAGTTCCTCCTGTAGTAAAGCAAAATGTTCCCTATATGGGACACAGGCGCCATATCTCTCCCTTCCACCCAGTGCATGCTGGGATGGGCCCGAAGCTCAGTGTGACCCTGAACAGGAGTAAGTCCGTTTGGAAAGTGGATGAATAATACAACTAAGGCACGTTGAGGTTCATCCAGGCGCTGGAGGCAATGGAGACATTGAATTTTTTTTTCCAACCAAATGACCTGCCAAAAGCCCAGCGAATCAAGAAGCAGCAGATGTTGAGAATAAAAAGTTAGAGGAGGAGTGCATTGATCACTTGGCTGGCTCCATTTGGTTTGCAAACTAAATAAGAGCATGTGGGGAAAAATATGGGGACGGGAGATTGTGGAGAAGCCGAGGGAACAGCTGCAGAGCAAAATGATTCATTTCATTTAGAGGCAAATTAAAGCATCATATCTGGAGTAGCTGGAGAGGACACACTGCCCGGTAAACCTTAAATTACTCCTTTATCACCAATGATTCACCGGAGTTCAGTATGAGCACACGGAAACCTCTCCAAACGTTTGAGAACTTTTAACAGGAAGGCTACGTACAATAACATCTGGTCAAGCAAAACCACACACTCTCTCACTTTTGCCCTTGTGCAAGTCCAATTATAAAGCCATAATGCAATTCATGGTCTTCATAATAAGCTTCAGTATGAAATTCATCATCTCATATCAGCATAAACTCAACCGTAGAGGACACGGGGGTGAAATAACCTCCAATTCCATCAAAATTCACAGAGAATCAACCGACATGTAACTGCTGAAAGTCCAGCGAATGCATAAAAGCGTTCAACCCTGATCATGCTTATCTTTCTTGATGATTCCACACTGACATATAATTCTATTCTTACGGAGTCTAAATGTGTGTGAAAAATGAACTGGCGTAATCTATTTGCATGCTTAACCTGCAGGTAAGAGAAAACATCCAGGAGTTAAATCTTACAGGGCAAGAGGGAGAAAACCTGCACGATTGTGGAAAAACCCCTACAAAGGGTTGCCAGATCTGAGGGTTGCAGCTGTAGTTGGGTTGGGTGGGTCTACTGCATTTTTCATGCAACTTAGATTAAATGAATAACACAGTGCTATACCCACGGAGCCGAAATGCACCTTTAATCAGCAGAGTTCACAGAAAACTGCGTCTCCTGTCAAGTTAAACTTTCATGTTGTATCTGTTTATTATCTATTAGTTTTTGTAACTCATTCAGAAACACTGTCAAACTTTAAAAAAAAAAATGCAGATTTTGGATTTGATGCCAGCAGTGTGTTTGGGTTAAGCCGGGGCAAGGACGTGTCTATCACCGTGTTGCATCACCTCTTGTTTTCTGATAAAGGATTGAGCTTCTAAACACTTCTGGATCTCCTTTTGATCTATTTTCCTTTCATGATGAGCCAGATTTTTTTTTTTTTCAGGCGACAAGTCAGGACTGCAGGCAGGCAAGTTAAGCACCAAGACACTTCTGTTGTGATATGTTCAGTTTGTGGTTACGTGTTTTCCTGAAACATGTAAGGTCTTCACTGAAAAAGGCAGAATGTCTATGTTTTTTTAGACCGCAGTTTTCCACTTTCCCTCAGTCCACCTTAAGTTGGCTCCAGCTCATGAAGTCACTGTTGTTTCTGGATCATTTAATCGGAACCAGTTCCAAATATCCAAGACTTGAGGAATCATGTAGTTGTGTGCATTTCAGTTCTGCTCATCTTTTCCTGATGATAACAAACATTTTCATGATTAAACTTCAGTTTGAATTCTGCAGTGCACGTAAAGTTTTTTTCATCTGCCAGGACTGGTGGTGTTGAGTTACATGCAAGCGGCAACCTCCGGTCGGAAAATATGAGACAATGCAGGAGTGTCCGCTTGAGGCTGGCTCCTGAAGTACCGGAAGTCACGTACACACCAAGCCAAAAAATGCACATTTACAGCCTGGTACAAAGAATGTCTCCTGTCCGAATCGCTAATTTCACTAACAGCACGCACTGTACGGGGGTTTAATTTTTTTCTAACTCGGCAGTTTCGACAATATTAAGATCGCCAGTTCGTCCAATCGGGGTCACAGCTCAGCTCATGTGACTGCCGGGCGCCCTATGGCTGTTACTGTGGAGACTCAAAGCCCGCCTCATTTCCAATATGGCCGCACCGGCTGTTGTGCTTCAAAAATCTGTTTCAGAAACAGACGGGTGACGTTGCGGAGACTACGTCCATTAATTATACATTCTATGGTTACATTACATCATATGTTCCACATCATGTCAACAAAGTAGAGAGAAAAGGATCCTCATGAGCCATGAGTCATGAAACGACTTCAACCACCTTAGAGTCATGTCTTCCAGTATAGAGTGTTTGCACTGACGTGATTTGGGTAGTGACCCGGATTTGCGACCATGTTGTAGGTACACAAATGTAAACATTGGAGGGATGGAGATAGAAGTGCAAGGTCAAATATGATTTAAAGATGTCTTATCTACCAAAACAATGTGGAAAAACACAGAGCGCACGGTAAGGCTTATCGTGAAGGACTCAACCGGCAAGAAAAAGAGAGATGCTAGCATCTTCATCGTCATCTATCCAAAGGTTTGAAAACAGATGTTACTACTTTATTTTTCATTGGGGAGGGGGTCCACAGATTTAACGATGTTCTCTTGGGAGAGGCTTACCTGAAACAAAGACACTGAGTTTTACTTAAGTTCTATTTATTGGTGTGACTTACCTCTCAATCAAAAAAATATTCTATCATAATAAATTTACTTTTACTAAAGTGAGATTTTAAGATGGCCTTGTGGTCTAAGTCATGCTCCACATGGCTACAAAGCCCTGAGTGGGCAATCCAGGTTCAAGTCCAGCCTGTGGAGACTTTCCCACCTCACTCCTCTCCTCTTCGTTCTTCAGACCATTGTTTGCACTCCTCACCCTGATTCGCGATCATTTTTTGAAGTCGAAAGTTTTTGAGATGTTTATCTCTGTCTGACTGATTACTGCAGCCAAAAACACGACAATAATTTTGTGTAACGATGATCCTGCGAGCTCAATCCGTTGTGTTGCGCGAGTGCCTCCAACATGGCCGACCTCAAGCTGATGACGTCGCGTGAAAACACTCTATTGGTTATCCACTGATTAAGAGAAGTTCTTCCAGGTGTTTCTTTAGCATTTTTGGCAACTGTGGATCAGTGGTAGAGTTGTCGTCTCTCAATCGGAAGGTCGAGGGTTCGATTCCCAGCTCCTGCAGTCACATGTCGAAGTGTCCTTGAGCAAGACACTGAACCCCGAATTGCTCTGTTGTTCAGTGGTTGGTTAAATGGGTACCAATGGTTTAGATCAAACTGATGGTTCTTATCATAGAACATTCTGCCATCAGTGTGTGAATGTGGTGTGGATGGGTGTACGAGACTAACAGTGTAAAGTGCTTTGAGGGGCCAGAAAGACTAGAAAAGCGCTATATAAGTACTGGTACCATTTGTCTAACTTCATCAGTGTTTTGTAATCCTTGTCCTCACATTTTTTAAAACTTGTTGTTGGCATTAAAGTACGTAGGTGAGTAGAACATTGACAGAATTAAAGTGGAGTTGAACTGATTTGCAAACAATGAAAATCTGTTTTTTTTTAGAACAGCATCCCAACTCTCGAAGCTTGAGGCCAGCATTTAACCATGAAATTACTCTTAATTCATCATTCCTGACATCTTACCTTGAAACATCCTAATAGAATCACTCGTCCATCATTTGAAGATAACTCTTCACATATCTTCTGACGACTTTTTGTTTTGTTGTGCAGACTTCAAATACGCCATGTTCAGATCTAATTATTTTCATTTGCAGTAGTTGATCACATTCTTAAAAAAAAAAAAATTCTATTTCTTGAAAGTCTTCAAGCTTCAAAATCTTTCTGCCTCCACAGGGAGCTGTATAAGTGCACTCTAGGGTGCAAGAGCCCCCAATTGTGAATCACTCATGTATGGAAGTAACGTTCTGAAATGCACTCAGGAGCCATTAAAAGCTTCCTTGAGTTGCATAACTCACCAAAAGTGTGTCTCTGTTCTGTCTCTTTTACTGGAAGGATGTCAGCAGCCAAGATGAAGAAAAAGAAATGCTAAAAGGAAAAAATCAACTTAAAGAAAGTGAACGAAAAGATTTGTGGGTATGCCTGGTGGGGGACACTGCGCTGGAACCTTCTTTTACTGCTACAATGCTCAACCTTAGAAAGGGAAGTGTGTACGTATTGATTTATAAAATGTTTGTGTGTCGCTGTGAAGAAGCCTTTCATCCTTACTGTATGAGCATCTACTCACATGTTAATGTAAAAAATTTCTCAGTATCAAAGTGGATGTCTGGATAAATGAGGTGATTATTTTAACTGGCTCCTCCGGGGCTCGTTTGCACAGTATGCTAACGAGGGGTAACAGCAGGTGAGAGAGGGAGGAACACAGAGAGTGGACGATATCTGACTCAGAAGTTTAATCCTGCCCCCTCCAGAGATCAAGAGAAGGACTATATTTAAATTTGGTGAAAAAACTGAGGATGTGAAGCAGTTTTAAGACCACGCCAGTCATGAGACGCGTATGACATTTTTCATTGGATCACTCAGATCGATTTCCCCTCAAATAAACATCACCTTCTCTAAAAGTTCCCTTCAGTTTTATGGCACGTTTGAGCTATACACTTCACTCACACTCCCTCCTGTTGGTTTTGGCAGACGCACACAGTTTTTATTTTCAGAAAGAAATCCAACACTCTACATTTCCAGCATTTAATTGCAAATGGACAAAGTTATGGACCAGGTATTGAACGTGGTAGGGAATGAAGTTGGTTTGGAGCCAGATAATTTCCTCAGGGGTTGTTCGGGGATATTGGGCGCAGATTCATCTGTAGGGAAAAAAAACATATAGCTTCAGTTTAATTTAGTTCTGTTCTGGCTCAATATATAAACATGCAACTTTTTCCCCTCAAAAAATGCTTCATTTTTATTTAGAAGACACTTTTATCTTAATGTTTCAGACCAGTCTTGTTTGTGCTTGTTTCTCTAACATTTAGTTTGTAAAAAAAGGTTTGAGTGAATAAAAGTGTTGAAAATACTTAAAAAGGTGTCAAATATCTTTAACTCATATGTGCAAAAAAGGGCAAAAGCCCTTGAGGGGGCAGCCTGGGCGACTTTCCTGCACGTCACTTCCCACTCTCACCCTGTTTCCTCCTCTGTCCGCTGTCCCGTCCGTGAGATGAGTCTGAGTCACCAGAGAAGAGGATGAGTCAGGCCCCCTTTAACCCAGTCTATGCTGAGTCATCATCATCATCATCATTATTATTTATTATCATAACAGGAAACACTGTTGATTCGCTCTGGACTGTTTACTCTATGAACCTGGAGCGACTGTGAGGGACTGTCAGGAGGAGAAGCAAACACATTTCACTCATTAACATTAACTCCTGACTGATCCTGTCTGCCTCCAGAGGTTAATCATCAGTTTGGATTATTGCTGTTACAGGACTGTGACTTAATCTGCATCTCTTAACAAACACGCTCATTGTATTATTATTATTATTTTTCTTTTTGCTGGATCACAGCAGGAGTCCAATTAACTCAGAAAATCCTGCAGCCACCTGCTTTTAATCAGGATATTAACTAACCAGACAGTTCCCAAGTGTTGTTAAACTGCCGGTTAACAACAACGTGCTAAAGATCCAAAGTAGGCAACGTTTGGAGTCTGACTTACTTTTCTGGGTATAAAAGTAAAGAAGTTTAGGTTTCCCCCAGCCTTTTTCTTTCTTTTTTTCATGGAAGCTCTTGTATGTTGAAATCAAGACAAACACATTACTAATTAATTCGTTATCACAAGAAAACTATCTTTGTTATGTTGAGTTAATAAATAATAAGTCGTTATTACGAGATAACAGTGCATAAAAAAAGAAAGAAAGAAAGAGAGAAGAAAAAAATCCATGGCTGTTCTCGTCTTCCGTACCACTTTTTCTGAACAAGACAGCATCCAAACTTAGAGGTGAACAGCCACTGATCTAAAGTGAATTAACCCTTTATTGCTGCCTAAAGTATCATATTTCATAGAAGAGTTTCAAAGACCTCCATATCATCAACATCATCAATAGTTTCCTTAAAAACCTGTAAAAAAAAAAAAAATTAAAAGATGTTTTCTTCCTCCTTGAGGATTATCATCCCACTACAGGCGGCTGAAGTCGTACTTTAGCCCATTTCAATGGGAAAATCTTTTTTTTCAGGAAAATCATGGCTAATTTTCAAGAAGTTTCAGAAAGAATAATCAAATTAATCACATTGAAAAAAAATATATGTTCTGCATTGAAGGAATAAATTTTCACAATATTCACGAAAACAAAAATGCTAAAAAAGTTGTCAAAACCGCCCGCTGTGTCAAATATAATATGAAACAAAGATATGACAAACAAAATGAAATAGTAATATTTTTTGTGGATTTTGTTTAAAGGGTTAATAAACATTTCAGCTCCATAAATAAATAAATAAATGAAATATAAATAAATAAATAAATGGAATATAAATGGATAAATAAATAAATAAACAAAAAATAAATAGATTTAATTAAATAAATAAATAAATAAATAAATAAATAAACAAAAAATAAATAGATTTAATTAAATAATTAAATTAAAAAAATTAGATTTAATTAAATCAATAAATTAATTTATAAATAAATGAATAAATAAATAAATAAACAAACAAAAAATAAATAGATTTAATTAAATAAATAAATAAATGAATGAATAAATAAATGAATAAATAAACAAAAAATAAATAGATTCAATTAAATAAATAAATAAATAAACAAACAAACAAAAAATAAATAGATTTAAATAAATAAATAAATAAATAAATAAAATGAAATTTTCTGGCTATTTTTTTGATGGGTCAGGATTAATTGTGAGCTCTTTATGAGTAAATAAGTGGAGTTCTCCTCTCTGTCAAGCAAATATCTAAAATGTCTCATAGTGCCATGATTATCTGTTTTATTTTCACTTACACTTGTCTTTTTTCTGCATTGTACAGCACTTTGTAATGAAGGTACTGAATAGTGTTCTATAAATAAATATGACTGGATTATTATTATTATTAGTTGAAGTCTGAGCCGGAATAATCAGGACTTGAGTCAGACCCCAGTCCTGAGTATGAAACACTGTTTTTATTTTTTGTACTCTTATTTGACACAAACTCTTTTTGTTTAACTTTCTACTTTTTTTCTACTTTGAAGCAAAAATCAGTCCGTCCTTTTTTTCTTTATCGCTGCTCATGGTGCTCGGTCACAGCAGCAGAATGGACTCAAGCAAAACTTTCCAGCTCTTCTCGGTGGATTATTAGATACTTCCAGGCCAGATAGGATACCTGCATAACTATGTAAATTTCAGCCCCTTGTATTTACAATCCTCTTCTTTCGATCTGTAATAACGCTCAGTGGTCAAAGGTAAAGGTTGGAACTGAGATTAGACGGCTCAGCTTCTTCAGACGCTCAGCACAACATCTGCATCTCTGTGGAAACTGCATCAACACAACATTCTCCCACTCTGTCTCTCTTTCACTGCCAGCCCCCTCTCCTGAAGCCAGACCTCAGAGAGGAGCTCCTGATGGACTGCTGCTGGCACAGACCTGAAAGGACCTGGCCCTGCTGCTCTTTAAGCTTATCTGCAAGCATATAGGCAACAGAGCGGGGCTGCAATCTGACCGAAAGGAAAGTTGGATCCTTGGTGTCCTGGCTCCTTAAAGCAGTGAGGAAAAGTTTTGTGAAACACAGTTTATTTATTATTTATCACATATTTCTGGAAAAAATACTCCCTGATTCCCGACACTTCCTGGACCTCTGACCCGTGGCCTACCTGACCTTTATTCAAAAGGAAAAGTTGAACATCATCTCTGGCTGAAACACAGAAATTCATTATACATCTAAAATTCACTGTAGCGGTTAGAAAACATAGTTTCTGTCTCTCAGTCAGAAGCAACATTAGATTTCATACCGTACACTTCCACCCTTTCTTTATTCCTTGCATTTTTTACCAGAGCTTATTACTAAACCCAGAACCCTTCCCTCTGACTCGCTCTCAAAAGCAGCTCTTCTACCGTGCGCGTTGGCATAACTAAAACTCCAATCTGCAGCACGGAAACCTGAACAGATGAGCTAATCCAGGCAGACAGATGTGATATAAACCCAGCATCACCGTCTGCGCCTTTAGCTCAAGATGCTGCCGGCTTCATCCTCATCAACAGAGCTAAAGTCTTCAGCTAAATCCTAAACTACAGACTCTCAGACTCTGAGATGTGTTCCCTGTGATGGTGTGAACACATGAGGCCGTCTTGACATATCAAATACTAGATAGTAGGCACTTTTCATGAGTTCACACGTCTGCAGATCTTTCTGAGGGATGAAAGACTCAAAGATTGAAATTTCCAGCCTCCTACTAAGTGTAAACAAATGTTCATTTCAGGGTTGTCATGATTTATATTTTCACTTCATGATTATTACAGCCAAAAAGGATTTTAGATCAGGCTAATGGCCTGAGCTCGAACCACTTTGGTTTATGCTCTTAATATTTCCCACCATCTGCATCTGAAGCCCTCGCAGACTTGTTCAGTGCACACCTGAGAGCTGATAGAATAGAATAGAATAGAATAGAATAGAATAGAATAGAATAGAATAGAACATACTTTATTGACTCCCCAAAGGGAAATTTAGGAGCCACAGCAGCAAACAAAGAGTAAAGTGCAAAAATTCCAAGAACATATAAAAAAGTATATGATAGATGTCAACTAGAAAACAATGTCCATCAGAGACGTCAGCTTGGCCATAATTCTCATGTCAGCCACCACCTCCACAGGGTCCACAGGGTCCACGGGGCCCACAGGGTCCACAGGGTCCACGACTGATCTGGTCTTCTTCACCAGTCTGTTCAGTCTTGTTCTCCAGTATCCTGTCCGCTCACAGCAGGTGAAATCCTTCAATGTTGTGTTTGTGTCCGGTGTTAGCTCTGTTAGCCATGTCTCTGTGAATAGCATGATGCTAGTCTGCTGGTATTCCTTCTGGTGCTGCGTTAGCACGGCTAGCTCATCCATCTCATTGTAGATGGATCTTACATTCTCCAAATCGATGGATGGGATGGATGGATGTCCTCGCCTCCTTCTCCTCAGCTCGCAGGCAACTTTGGACCAGTTAGCATCAACATGCTATGCGCTGCTAACAGCTGAAGTCTTGTGTGTAAACAATGTAACCATGGTTACACGTAGGATCCCCAGACAAACAGGAACATAAAAGGTAAAAACACCACTGCAAACTCAACCAGTTTGGTGTCTCCAACAAATGAGCCATAAAAAGTAACAACAGGCTCCAGATACGAAGGGAACTGGAAAGGGAAGAGAAAAAACAGCAGCGAGAGAGCTGCTGCAACAAGCTGCCACTCTTTCAGGCACCAAGCAACAACATACCAAGGAAGGCATTGAAGTTTGAGGCTGGAGACTGAAAATGGACATGAGACTCAGTCTGCAGGGGAGGAGACAACCACAGAGACAGCCAGTGGACAGACATCTAACAAATCACTGCATCTTTTTCTTTGTTGTTGATACTTTACAACTCATCTTTTTGTAGTTTCCCCAATGATTGCAAAAAAAAAAAAACTACATGAAAGTTGTATGGATTATAATCAAAATGACAGAGCTTAGAAGTATAACAGGAATGAAGGCTTGTTTGCGTTCAAAGTAGGTTGGGGAATATTTTCAGAGTAATATTTATAAGACGTCTCAGTGAGCGCACAAGCTGGCTGAGATGAGACAATGCATTTTCACAAAGTGCGAGAAATGATTTTCCTCCTATCTCCCTTGCAGACTCGTTTCACATTCTGTGTGATTGTTGTGCAATTTCATCAGATCTCTCAGTTATGGCAACAAATAATCAGAAGGACAAATAGCATCAATCCAATTTTCAATTTGGCTTTTCTCAGAAAGAGAGGACAGTGATGGGGGGGTGGGGGGAATTATACTCCCAATCTATGAAACGACGGTGTCATGAAAGAGAGGGAAGATTGTTCTTTGCATTTTCTAAAGTGGCTTTGCTGCCACAGAGGAAGATCAAAGGTGAGGTACAAATATTGGAAAAGGAGAGCAGATAAAGACAGAGAGTAAAAAGACAGAAATGCTGAAATGCTAGGTTAGCATTTCAACTTTGCATCCAGGGCCAACTCTGCATCGCTTTTTTGCAGATGATGTGCTTCTTTTGGCTCTTTGAGACTGGATCCTCCAAGAAACCTTTGGGGCAGATTATGAAATTGTTCCAGTGAGGGCTTCGCTGCTTTGTTTGCAGCAGAGTAGCCATTAAAGATTAAAATGATTAAAATTTTAATCCTGCTTCTGGTCCTTTTTTTTATTTTAGAAGGGAATCAATCTTTGCTTCCGTCTGTTTCATAACCGTTAAAATACACTTCCTACAAGTTTTAACATTTTTGACAATTTATTAAAACCTTTCATGTGTTTCAACACCACAGTCAGTTCTTCCTCTGGGTTATAACCTGACGTCTCTCTCTCTCTCCACGAAGCTGCTGTTTGGTTATCACTTCAGAGCTATTATCCAGCTTTCCATCCAAATGTAGAGCACATTTTAAATCTTCAAAGAAAATGCAAATGACTGCATATTTCAACCCACTGCCGCAATGTAAATGTTATAATTTGTGGGCATTGAGATTTACAGCTTCTGGCTCAGATGCATCAGAGTGAGTCAAATCTTAAATGGTTAAAAAAATAAATAACTGGAAATAAAAAATCATATTTTTTCTTAGTTGTGCCTGAAAGCAGTCAAATGGAAAGAATTCTACTGCTCATGTCACTCCCGTGCGGCATGTACCTGCTCTTATTTCTTCTACAAGCTTCCATTTTACCCTCTGCATGCTCAGCTGAGTATGATCATGCAGCAGCTTCATCAGTGTTGGCAGTACACTGCATCAGAGGGGAAATGAACCAAGGGCCGCCCTGCTACACTAAGGTCTTGTTAGCGTTCATTTGTTGGGTACAGTAGAGCAGCAAAATGAAGCCATATGGAGTGGATTCAAGCCAGAATCGTTTTCTTTACAGCTGTTTGATCGGGCAAACGCAAGTCATTTGTCAATCGTTTCATTCTCCTGCTGTTGTACTTGTTTCAGTCTCCATTATGGATTTCTCTTGTGCTTTGAAAGGCAAACCTCTCCATATTTCTCCACTTCAAAGAACACTTATGGCGGTGTTTATTCATGTACTTAGGTGCCAACCACTCACTGTCTGCAGTGAGTGGTTGGCAAGACTGGAAAGAGGAAAATTTAGCTGCTTCAGTTTGTTGCTGATAATCCCAGTATCGTACCAGGAACAACCAGGAACAAGGAAGATGTGCAGGCTGTCTTCCTCCATCACTAACGGATGTTTAGAGGATTCTGATACTGTGAACATGTCTGATTTTGCTGTAGGAATCAAGCAGCAAGTTCTGGTCTAAAAACATGAAGCCTACGAGGAAGTGCCAAGAACTGCAGTTCATGAAGTGTCCACTAGAGGGTGGCTGCACAAGGACTGGAAAAAAATGGACTTTTACAGAATTAAAAAACAAGAATTTAAGAAGATATTTACGTCACAAGTTTGTCCAATCAGAGGTGCAGCTCCCTTGACTGACAGGTCTGGCACCCTGTAGCTGTTAGTGAGGAGGCTCAAAGTCTGCCTCCTAAAGTACTATTCGCACATCAACATCCGACTTCAGTCAAACTTTTTCTTTTTCTGTCAAAGAATGTGCACTGAAAACTTCTGGACATGCTGAATAAATTTAATTATCTTAAAACTTAAAAGCAACTACGCAAAAGATCAGTTCTTATTGAGTCCTGCCTCCGATTTTATCAATAATACGACTGTGAGCTGCGCTCTGAGACAGCGCGTCAGATCCAATCTGCTGCTCACAGCTGTCTAAATATCTGACTGTAGTTTGTTATATTTGTTTTTAGCATGATTGTGTTCGTCTAATATCAGTGAAGAGTGACGTTAAACCAGTGATGTGCTTTTTTTTCCATTGTTATATTTATGTTCATAAATTAGTCCATTTATAGCCCATTTACCTCTGACATGAGGGTTCATAGTCTCCTTCCATCTCATGTCTGTTCAAAGTGCTGTCAATACCTTTATTTAGAATGACCAACGCTGCCTCAATCAGTTTTGACCAGAAAATGATCAAAAAAAGCTGCAGAGACCGTCTTAGAAAAATATCAGCAACCGAAATTACAGAGACGTCGATTCAGAGTGGAGTAGTATTATCAGAGGACCTGTGCGTGTCTTGAAATATGGTAGAATTTTTACTTTTCGATTCACACAAGGTTAAAAACACAGACATCGTCAGCAACTATTACAAAGGATCAGAGTAGAGCATGACACGGGAGTGGATTTTCACTCCTGTCCCGTCCCACTCCCAGAGAAAAAATCCTGTCCCGTCCCACTCCCGTAAAATTACTCCCACTCCTGTCCTGTTCCCGTTTGAATAAAACCAAACATGTTGAAATTATGTTGCATTTTTTATTTTAAGTAAAGTGCAGCAGTGCATATAAAAGGCACTGACTTTAAGTCTCACATACCTGACATTCGGTAAGCGGAAAGTTCTTTGATGAAGATGGACACATCTGTTCATCTGGTTGTTTAACACGACTGAAAATGATCACCAATAAATGTCGCTCCCGCTCCCGCCCGCTCCTGCTGGGTTTTTTTCCCGTCCCGTCCCAATCACAGGATTAATAAAAAAATGACTCCCATCCCGCGGGATTCCCGTGGGAATCACGTGACCCACGGGAATTCTCGAAAAATGTCATCCTCTAGATCAGAGGTCCTCAGGTGAAACTAACCTCATGTGAATAGGGCTTAAATCAGCAATTACAATATGGCTTCCACCAATAAAAGGCTTCATCTGTCTGTATCAGAAACAGATGGGTGATGTCACAGAGACTGCGACCATATATCATATAGTCTGTGGTAGAAATGGGCATTTTGGGATGGACTCTGATGGAGTTTGCTTTGGTTTTAATCCGACCTCAAGTGGACAAATGAAGTACTACCCCCCCCCCCCCCCCTTTTTTTTTTCAACACTGGAGGTAAATGCCTGTTATAAAGTCTTCCTTCGAGTACTTGACAACACTGATTATCTATAACGTGCGTGCTATTCTTCTCTTTCACTCCTTCACTGACCCCCCCCCCCCCTTGTGTCTGAGTGAAGATTTTGCCCTTGAGGTTAAAAATCAATTTCTCCTATATCGTCCCTCCTCTCGAGCGGCCACCATCAAAGAGAGACTGAAACACATGACCTTGATAAGAAACAGCATGCAGTTGAGAGTGAGAATCAAAGGTTGAGTGGGTGAAGACCAGCAAGGCTAAACGGCCGCTGCCCCCGCTGAGAACCCTCCAAGGGGAGCACTGAAGCCCTGCAGCTGTGACTCTCCCAGTGTAAAGGTCAGGGGTAGGTCTGGCTTTATTTCCTGACTTCTGTGGGTGTTGTAAAGTTTAAAGATCCTCAGTACTAGCCTCTGTGTGCCCTGTAGAAATGAATGTAGATTTGATTCAATGATATGCATCTTATTTTAAAATTCAGCCGCACACTCACTGACAATATATCAAAAAAAAAAAGTACATGCATAAATATAAAAGTGTTCCCGTACTTTCTGCCAAACATCCTCATTAACATCGAAGTGATGAGATGTGTCAGGCTGAAATATTCATTAACCTGTGGTCTCAATCAATATTCAGACTGCTCCGAGAGCGAGAAGACGTGAAAGTTTTATGGTTGTCAAAAGTTTTTTTTTTTGAGGCGTTTTTATTTTTTTGAGGTGTTTGCAGGTGGGAGGTCTCTGGGTCAGATCCAGCCCTCAGTCACTGAGCACATGGATCATCTCTCTGAATTTTCTATCAAGGTAGAGAAACCAGAGATAAATCTTTAAACAACAAGTATCCCCTCAAAAAAAAAGAAAGTCCCAGTATCCGTCTTATTTTGAAGAAATTTGCTTTTCAAACTGGTTAAGACTCTGCAGGGAGAGATACAAAGTAAAGTATGAACATTTTTGTCATTGTACCAAAATTTAGTCATAGTAGTTGTGATTAATGTGCAAAGATTTAATAAGATACACAGTAAATGCAGAAATGTGTTAGTCAAAGTTATAAATGACGCCCACAAGTGTACAGTTTGGTAGATCTTTAAGGGATTACAGTCTGACTTTTTCCTTGACAGTCAAGAAACATAAATAAATAAATAAATAAATAAATAAATAAATAAATAAATAAATAAATAAATAAATAAATAATCTTTGATCTTCCAAAAATTATGGAGCTCATGTTTTAAACATTCTGTCTATATTCTCCCTATGAATGCAGATATCTTCTTAACAGAAACTTCAGCTCCTTCCACGTTCCACAAACGTGCTTGTTTCCACATTAGGCTCCAAAACAGCTGACAGCATCATGAAAAGCATTTTTAGATTAAATTTTTCCTCCAATTTAAATGTCCACGAGTGATTTATTTAAATATTAATGAAACATGGATTAGATTGTTTACCAGAAAACAACTAAGTCAAGACCACAGACTGTGTAAAATAAGGACGTAGCCTCTGTGATGTCACTCGTCTGTTCCTAATGCAGTGAAATGAAGCCAATCATTGGACAGGGGCATCTTGGATATGATGCGGACTTTGAGCTTCCTCTCTAACAGCTATAGGGCACCGCTGAGTCAGAAAACCCGATTCAAACCCAAGCCATTTTTTTGAACCAGGCTGTTGGACATGCTTCTTAATGCTTTAAAAGTCTGTTTTTTTTTTTTTAGTGTGTGACCTCTGGTCTTTCTACAGCCAGCCTCTAGTGGATTTTCCAAGAACAGCGACTTTAAGCACTTCCACATATAGGCTTCATTTTCTCTAATGTATGTTGGCAAGATCAGCAAGGAAACAAGGAATCACTTTATCCACTGACACACACAGAAAAAAAAACTGTTGGTGCTTTAAACAAACGCTCTAAATAAACATGAATGAAAAAATAAGTTAACATGTTTTTGAGGGAACCAAGCACAGATTGCCTAATGGTTGAGGTCGGGCTCTATATGGCCCTATAATGCCCTTGAGTGGGCAGCCTGGGTTTGAGTCTGACCTGTGGCAACTGTCCTGCATGTCACTCCCCACTCTCACCCTGTTTCCTACTCTATCCACTATCCTATCCTCTCAAAATAAAGGCATAAAAAGACCGTAAAAAAAAAAAAAAAAAAAAAACCCAACAACTTAAAGCTCCTGTAAGCAGCAAACAGTTGATCACTCTACTTGATGCCCTTTTGTTCGTGGAAACAGGTGTTAAAAATAACGTCCTGGACACATTCAGACTTTTTACTGGTGGTCTGCTCGGCTTTTGTTCAGCTTTAGAGAGAAAGTCGTTTTAATATCAGTCTGTTTCATAACCAGCGAAAGACTCCTCGCTGGACCTTTAAGTCATGATGGATCTTTATTTTCAATCCTTGCTATGTTTTTTTTTTTTTTAAGGTTATGAATTGAAATTGTGTGCAGACAGCATCATACATCTGTGAAAGATGAGATCTCACTGCAAACATCACATATTTGATGAATCTGTGACCTTATCTACTATCATATATTTGCAGGAAGATGTCTCTTATGCAGATTTTCTTACATTTGTTCTACTTTAAACAAAAATAACTGTTGAAAATGAACCTATGAGATGTCTGTTTTTTGTACGGATGTAAAAAGGTTAAGATCTCACCAAATTTCAATAAAATTATATTTTTGTCAGCTCAATGCTAACATCACCTGTTCATTTTGTGCCACATATATGTGGATGAAATCAGGTCCAGAGGAGAGGATTTAGAAACACTGTCCCCCACAGAAAACTGAGCCGCGCTTTAAAGGAAATATGAGGAACACTAATACACACAGATAAAAGCGATGACCTATGATGAGCCTGAGAGAAGAAGAAGAGAAGAGCCCGAGGCCCCTCTTGTGAAAATGCAGCAGTGAAGTGTAGCGTCAGGGCCCCAGCAGGCAGCGTCCTGCTAAATAAAGCTACGAAAGAAGAGGCACTCAGGAAGTCACAGCATCACTTTGTAGTGTCCTCAAGCAGTGATGCGGCGATAAATTTAAAGTCCCCGTCCACTCAAAAATGTGCCTATTGTCACTTCTCCAGGATGTCTGACCTTCACTGTGCAGAGTGATGTATGCTTACAGTTTGACACCAGAAGGCTGTTTTCACAGTCGTCTACTGAGGTAGGAAAGTTTCTGTGTTCGCCTTAAATTGACTTCAGCAACTTTAAGTTGGGAGTTTGATTTTGTAGCTGTTCAGAAATGTGTTCTTCAAAATGAAACTAAAAAAACCTGACCTAGCTGATGGATTTATTTCAACTTACTGAGGCCTTTTGCTGAATAACAAAATATGATTTATCACTTAAATGTGTCTGAATCCTTTTAGAATTAAAGCCGTTTCTTTAATCATCTGCCTGTCTGTGACCATGACGCTTTCAATTCATGTACGAAAACGGAAGAATTTTTTTCATGCTCTGAACCATAGACTGTATATAGAATGGACAGTGTGGCTCCACCTTTTTACCATTGTACGGTTTTGAAGCCAAATACCTCCGCCATTGTGCAGCCAGAGTCTGCACAGTAGAGACTATGAGGGACTCTGAGGAAAATCTGAGTGGAAGCAGGTGACAAAAATAATTTATTTTTTTCTGTTGACAGTCTAATCTCTTCTTAACTCTCCTTCCTGATGTATTTTATTACTCCTGAAAAAACTACACAAGAACGGCAGCTGTCAATCATTGTTAAACAAGACGTAAAACCGTGTTTTTAACCTCTAATCATGAATGAAAAAGAAACTTTTAAGAAAAAAAGAGGACTTGAACACAACGAGGCCCAATAATATCTAAATCTCACCACAGCGTACAGATTTAATTTTTTAAAGTTTGACCACAGCCCATCTGGAATGAATAGAGAGGCAGATTTTTTTTTTGACCTATACTGCAGCCAGCCACCAGAGGGAGTAGTTTAGTGGTGACCTCAGTTTGAGCTTAGTGAGATGACGTCCATTTTTTTTTTACAGTCTATGCTCTGAACTATAAAAGGATTATAAAGGGGGTCTACAAGGCCCAGGTCAGGGCCCAAGAGGTCAAGGGTTGCCAACAAAATACTTTAAAGAGTGCACCAAGACGGACATTTGCAAACAAAAATGAAAGAAAAATCTAGACAGGAGGAAACAGCGAGTTATCGCCATAAACTGATTTAAGTCATCATCACCAATACCACTGTCATCACTATCATCTCAATTACCAAACACCGAATCATAAAGAGATTCATGTGTCTAAAAGTGTTTCAGACGTAAAGAGAGAGTGTGATTAAATTATACAAGATAATAAAAAGGTTAAAAAAATCACACCACAAACAGAAATGACATAACAACAAAGAGACTAAATTTAACTACGATTTAAAAAGTGGCAATAAAGAGACGTTAATAACTACAAAGGTGCTTAAAGAGAGAACTGGAGAACTGAAAGCACAGACACAAAACAAATAGACAGAGACATCAAAGGACAAAAAAGAGAGAAGGGAAATAAAAGAATTGATGGGAGGCAAGATGACAATAAATTGACTCTAAGCAGCTCAAAACAACTACAAAGATGCCAGATTGTTCTCTACCCTCCCCCTAATTCCATTTCCTGAGCTTCACCTGGCTTCATCGTTTCAGCTGATTTTGATTTCAAATTAAAATCCATGAATAAAGTTACTTAAAAAAATCTGGTAATAATAAATAAATAAATAAATAAATAAATAAATAATGTTGACTTTCATTGCACTAAGATCACTGCAGGCTCAGGGTCTCAGTGAGAGTTAAACATGCAAGCAGTCAGCCTCGTGCTCAGTCTGCGCTCACTGAGCTGGGACTCTTTCCAGGAACTCTTCGAGTTCCTCGAAGATCTCTCTCTGAAAGAGGCGGTGCGCTCGACTCGAACCCGCAGCAGCACTCTCACAAAACCCCTCCCTCCTCCTCTCCCTCCATCAGCAGACGGAGGGCAGGCAGTGTAAGAGCATCCTCCTCACCGGAGTAACCGGACAGCCCCTCCACACTGAGGCAGCGGGAGTACTGCAGCGCAGCGCAGCGCACCGGAGCGGAGCTGGAGGAGGAGGAGAGCAGAGGAGAGCAGCGATCAGGAGGAGGAGGAGGTGGAGGTGGAGGAAGACGGACGGACTGTCTCTTCTCCGTCAGGCTGGATTATACTCTGCAGCATCCCGTCGCTTCATGATGCCTTCGGGGAGTAAAAGTCTCGCGGGCATTGGTGCGCTGATCGGCGCGCTGCTGCTCGGCTCCTGTGGGACAGGTGGAGAAGGTGAGCGGCTTGTGCGCGTCCAGGGAAAGAAATGCGGAGTTGTTGTATACGTGTGTTTTTTTTAAGCTATAAGGGACCCGCGTGGTTTCTTATTGCTCTAAGACATTTCTTGGCTGTAAGGGTGTGGGCTGAGGGGCTGTTTGATGTTTGGTTGCTTGATGCCAGGCTGTGGATGAGACTTTTAACTGCTGACTTTTGAGAAATCATGTCAGAAGTCATGTCTTATTTTTTTTTTGCACAAAGAGGAAAAGAAAGAAGTGATTTCTTCTTCTCCTTTTCCCTGATATAACAGTTTAAACCTGCTGATAGCTTAACATGGCTCAAATAACTCATAATGTCAAATCTTTTATCTGGTAAATCAGAAAAAAATAATTCTGTTGGATCAACTTGGTAAATTCTCAGGTATTGGCTTTTTTTTAATGATTTTATTTCTTCTCGGTTCACTGAAAACATATTTTAGTGTTCTAACCAGACAATTTAGAGCGTCAAAATTCAAAAAAAGTGCTGAAATTTAAGAAATTTATACCCTCATTTCTTCCCCCTGCAAACCATTTTTATCTCATAAATGCATAAAACTGTTTCCCAAAGTCCAAGTTGATATTCAAGAAGAATAAAGCAAAAAAAAATCATCACATTGGTCAAGCTTGAAAAATCACACCTTGGTAATCAAAAGAGTTGAAATCGAGATTAGTTCACCAACTGTTTCCATCTTCAGCCTGCCCCTGAGAAGAAATCATGAAATCATCAGAAATCAGCATGAAAGGTAGCAGATGCATGTTTATTCTGACCCATGCTGTGACCTGTTTCTCCTCCCTGGAGTTAAAGACAGTCCTGCTCGTCATGACGTTAATTCTGAGAACTTGGTGAATTAAACAGGCTGCTTGGTCTCATCCGATCACCGTGGGGAGTCTTGTTTTTGAAAGAGTTCAGTCTCCTCCAGGGGATTCACGGCTGTCATGTTTTAGGAGACGGCAAAAAATTCCCACAAGTTGGGTTTCTTATTTTAGCTTCTTTCGGCGTTTGATGTTTCCTCATAAGAGACAGAGAGAAAGAGAGAGAGTCTGTGGTCTGTCCATGGAGATGAGAGGGAGCTGCACACTAGGATGCTGCTGCTGCTGCTGCTGATGTTGCTGCACAAGTCTGATACTTCCAGATGGTGTTTCAGAAAAGATCCTTAAAGGAGAGCTCTTGGGTAAAAAGATGATTTTGGAATTAAATTCATGGAAAAGTTGCCTTTTTAATAACTATGAGAGAAATTCTGCTGCAACAAGTGCGAGCATCTGATAGATCTGATTCCCTGCTGCTGCCTGAGTACATACGAGCTGTTATTTTCCTCTCAGGAGGTTTTAATGAATGGTTCCAGTAGCTGCACTGCTCAAGTAATGCTTCAGTAAAATCCGACGACCCTTCCTCCTCACTATAATTAAAGTGTACTCCCTTGAACTGATGCTATGAATATACGCAGCCTGATTCATTACACTCAAGAAAGCCGATAAACAAGGAATCACTAATAAGGAGGTAATTAAAATGCCTTTATTAGGTCAGGACAAACTATGTTGGTTTCAACCCGTAACCACAATCAGCTGGGATGATAATTTACCACAACATAAGATTTAATGCAAATTCCATGGATAGTTCAGAAGAAACTACAACAGCAACTCCATTGTTCATATAAACCTGCTGCCGGCTGTTGGTGTGTATGTGTATATGCACAGTGTGGATGTACTCCTATAGAATATGATATGATTATTCATATTCATGTGTGCTTGTAAAAGAACTGTTCAGGTCTATTTATCAGTCACTATGCACATATATAAGGAAGCATGAAGCAATAAGGTGAAAGGACTGCACTTACACTCAAAGTGTGTCAATAAATAAAAATCACAGTGCTAGGCTGCGCTGGCTTCTGCACACATCTGCACCTGATAGCTTTATGTTTTAGAGCAATGTAGGGTTCAGCGTCTTGCCTGAGGACTTTGTGGGGAAGGGTTTCGGAACCAGGGATGAGGTAAAAAAAAGTCTGAGAATAAAGTTGTAATTCAATTTCAAGAAAAAAGTCATCTGTTGCTAAGTAGTGACATCACACGTCATTCATTTGCATAAAAGTTGCAATTCAGAGCTCTGCTTCACTGGTTAGTTAACATTAGCTACTACTGCTCTTTATCTCAATGCACTTTAGAATATAAACACCCATAATGAGCGTGAAGAAATATCATTTGCTCATCTAGGCAGTCTTCATCCAACGCCATTAAAGTTTCAATAAGCTAAGACGGCTAATTATACAAAGTGGTGGGCGTAGAGGCCATCAGAGCCTTCTCTGCTGGCCCTGTCAAAATTAAAAAGTTTCTTTTTTGTTCATAATTATCTTAATGTGTCTGAATTTGTCTGAAATTCATTTATTTGTCAGTACATTGCATTGATGTCTCCAGGTTGTTTTGTGTGTAGTCGAGCTGGGATTTCCGTCATATCTAAAAGTCATTTAAACGCATCACAGCTGGGCCAGCCTTGAGCCAGCTGAAGCAGTGTTGCTAGCTTCGCCTCTAAACTGGAAGCTACCGTTTGGTCCTATGGGTTTATTGACTGTGTCATCAGCCAATCAGATTTCGATGTGTAGTGAGAGAACGCCCCCAGAGCCCAGCGATGTGCCTGCGCATGCCCCAATGACATCAGTAACTTGAGCGGGCTGTAAGTGAACTTAGCTACCTGCTGATGCTAAACGTTATGGCTACCTACAGACCCTGTAGGATCCTGAAGGATCGGAGGATGGATTTCATTTACAAGTGGTGAGTCAGTGTTATTTTTTCTTTTTTTTGTGTGGAGATCAAGTTATTGTGGTGTTTCAGTTTGTTGTTATGGTCGCGCCTGACTGGTTTTGTTGGAGTTTGAGTCGGAAAAGGTCTTTCCCAATCTAATACTACAGTTGACAGAGATTGATGGAGCTTAATGAGCGTTTGAGTGAACTCGCTGTCAACTACACCTCAGTGTGATACTCTGACTTGAATAGCTGTTGTTAACAGGTGTAATTTGCATGTTTCATTTTGTCAGTAAACTGATGGCGATGCTAATTTTTCGCCAGAAATCCGTTAAAGTTGCGCGAGCAAGCTTTTGTGTCACGTGCAATAATTCACAGTGGTGTGTGACTGCGCGCGCTGTGATCTTCAACAAGAAGATCATCTGTGACTGTGTTGTGTGTGCCTGCCTGTGTGTGTGACTGAAACCCCATTGATAATACAAAGGCAAATATCGATCATTCACAAACTGTTTTCCGTTATTTAATCTTTTTTTTTTTTTCACCAACCTTTTGCAAATTTTGGTAAACTGAGCAGCTAGATGAAGTATGACAGCACTTCCTCCTTGTGATAATGAGCCTGAATGCTCTGAATCAGCATGGGGGGGGAATCTGGGCATAGACTATGTAGTCTATGATCATAACTTTGGCTATTTATGAAGGTTTCATCCAGCTTCACTTTTCACATCTCTAAACGTTGTTCAGTGTATGAGACATCGGTAACTAGCATATGTTAACAGAAACAACTTCAGGGGACTTCACAGAAATTTTTTCGGTCAGCTTGAGTCATTTCTTCTTCTCTTTCTCTTTTTATGGATATGACTCTGATCTGTTAAAAAACACCAGATAAACACAAGGCTACCGCAAGAGCTTCAAAATGAATTAACTTTGACATATTGATTGGATGTGAGGTCACCTGTTGGCTTTTGACGAGGAGTTGAAACCAAACTATGGCAGATGATAACTGGAAAATCTGACTCATCTTAACCCTTAATCTGTCCAGACACAAGTGAAAAAGTGGGTTAAAGCCTCCTGGAAAAAATGCCTTACGCATAATACATAGGCTACATAACTGAAGCTGTTTTTCAAACTAGACCCTGAATATGTTTTTTTTTTTTTTTTTTTTTTTTTTTTAATTTTTTGCTCCTTTTTACAGAACAGCACAGTGAGTACAGAAGGGAGCTGGAGAGAGTTAGGAATGACATTTGGCAAATGGCCACAGGCTGGAATTGAACCTGTCTATTCAAAGGTTCAAAAAGCCTTATGTTTTTTCTTTAAAAATGGGCATTGTAACATGGGGTCTGATGGAGCGCCTTTGACTTTTGCAGCCAGCCTCAGGTGGATCCTTCAGTTATTTACACATCCACACTGGCTTCACTTTTCACCCCCAAAGATCAGACGTGGTCTTCTCCACCACTGAGCAACTTTGTGTTCTTACCACATGAATACAAGATAGGACCAAACTAAAAATCCTAAAGGAAAATTCAGTGCCAGGTTATTTCAAAGTTACAAAGAGCATCAAATATGATCTAAATATAAAGTGTCTGAAATGAGCACAGCAGTTTCCTTTTCTCTGCTGTTTGATTTGCTTCAAGGGCACCTTGTATTCACCTGCAGTTAACCACCTTACCACTGTGAGGTATCCGTCTCTTTGAATCTCTAATAAGGTTTGGGATCATGAGAGTTCTCAAACACTCGTTCTTCATTAGCTGGTTTGATGGATGGATGGTGCTGGGTTTGGAGGATATAGAGAAGAGGGGCGGATGAATTAAAGGGCAGTGGGTTTTTTTTAGATGAATTTGGTAATCGAGGAAGGCAGGGGATATAAAATAACAACAGGGTTATTAATAGTATGTAAAGAAATGATCCACATGTGGATAAATTGACATAAAATAGACAGGGCTTTAATCGACCAGTGAGTGAGCACAGCAGGGCTCTGCTGGGGTAGCTGCTGTGTCGACACCTTGCCCTGTCCACAAGCCCAAACACATGTTGAACTTATAAATCCTGAGGTTCACACTGTAGGTGTACCATCTGTGATGTACCACCTGTGAACACTGGAGGCATGTACTATAGCTGTCAGTAGGGGGAGCAGCATGCGTTCTTGCTTCATTTCAAGGGAGCTGTCATGTTATCTATTTTTTAAAAAAGTCAATGTAAAGCAGCCGCCTGCTGCGTTCAGAAAGTGAAAGATATAAAGATGCAAAGACAGACAATTGACTGTAAAAAAAAAAAAAAAAATGGACATCATCTCGCTTGGCTCAAACTGAAGTTGCCACAAAAACTGCTCCCCCTGGTGGCTGGCTGCAGTACATATCAAAAACTCTCTCTATTTATTCTGGATGGGCTGTGGTCAAGTTTTAAAAAAATTAACACACCTCAGAAATATTTCTCACATCCGTATGCTGTGGTGATATTTAGATATTATTTGGTTGCATTGTGTTCAAGTCCTTTTTCATTAGTTATTAGAAGTGAAAAACATGGTTTTACTTCTCTTTTAACAATGATTGACAGCCGTTCTCGTGAAGTTTTTTCGGGAATAGTAAAATAAGCAAGTAAGGAGAGTTAAAAAAAAATCGTCACCCGCTTCCACTCTGATTTTCCCAGAGTCTCTCATAGTCTCTACTGCGCAGAGTCTGGCTGCACAGTGGCGGCCAATGGCGGCTTCTGGAACAGTATTTTTTTTGGCTTCAAAAACCGTAAAATGGTAAAAGGCAGCGCCACACTGTCCATTCTGTATACATTCTATGAGACAGACGGACAGGGTGACAAAAATAACAACAGATGAAAGTCTCTCAAAGTAGCACTAGCTTTAATAATAGTTGAAGTGTGTCTAATTCCAGCCGCAGTATCTATTAAAGCAGTAATATAACTCATAACTGGTGAGTTTGGCTCAGTCACAACTGCCTCGAGCCTGAGACCAAAAAACACGACATCTGATATGTCGCTGCATCACTCTGCTTCTTACATTTTCTCTGCTGCACGCCGTACATCATCATCGTAATGATCTGTCTTCTGTCCACATTATGCTTCCCAAGCAATGAAAAGGTTTCAGCTCAGCAGAGAACCGTCCCATCAGTCATCCTGTTATTCTGACATGGATGACAGGAGGTTTCTGTCATCGTCACATTCATCATCTTCTGTGACGCTCTTTTTCCGTCTGTTAATATACTCGGTACCCTCTCTCTCTCTCTCGCTCATTTTCTCGTTCTCGCTCGCTCGTGCAGGTTTACGAGCTGCCATTAAGGTGGATCATGAGTGGATAGTCGAACAGCCTCTGAAGCCAGATGTCGTCTGACAGCGTCTCCGTCTTTCAGAGTGAAAATCTAACTGATGAGAAGACGAGCACTTCTCTCTCCAGCTGTCTTTTCATTCAACTCTTTTTATCACTTTTATGTTTAATGAGCATCTGACAGCTGACTTCCAGAAAGGACTACAAGATGTCGGCTGTTTGTGTTTTCCAGCAGTTCCTTTGTTTCCCCAGTCTCTGTAGATTTTCACTCATCCTGAGAGGCCTTTTAGAACGAACCGTCTCTTATTAATTTATTTTTGGAAAAAAATATCCCAACAAAGTTTAGGGTGTAAGTCATCCAGGTTATGGCAATTGAATGATTTATCTAACCGGCCTTGGAAGAACATTCTGTGTTTCGGCTTAAAGGCTGCTTTGATTCTCTTTGTGTAAACGGCTGCTTTGCCAGCACAACCTTGCCCTCAAACTAGCAAAGATCCACAACTAAGTAGTCTAAGGGCGGGCATACATTATGCTAATAAAAGCCTAATTTAATCGATTTTTTCTTTTAGTTGCGCAGTTGACTGCTAAGTGGAGCCAAATCACAGCCAGATTGCACACCATTTGTGCAGAAGGAGTCCTGAGGAGTGATCACAGCCTGCTCGGCTGCTTCTGACAAGTAAAACAGTTTTTTTTTTCCAACAGTTCTACATTTTTCCATAATTTTGAGACCTAGTTTTATATACTTAAAATTTGTTTTTAATCTTTCGAATTTGGCTCAGTGGTCAATGACGTGTTTCTGTGGTGTGACAAACTCATAAGACAAATTTATTGCTCATTAACGCAGACTTTAAAGTCGAAGTTAATATTAACTTCAGTCAATTTTAAACTAAATTTATGGATTTGCTGTAAACCAAGTTGACGTCTTTGTTAACAAGGTAAAACTTTTGATCAGCTGTGCACACTTCTGGATTTCTCAGATATTAACCAATCAGAAGGGATGCACGATATATCGGCATTAATATCATTATCGGCCCAATGAGTAAAACTTGGTTGATATGAACAACCGATGTTTATATCCATCTAGTTGCTGTTTGTGTTTGTGTCTGGAGGGGGTTGCCATGGATACTGGTAAGTTTGTTAAGGTAACTTTGTCAGGACATTATTTTGATTTATGATCCAGACTTCCTCACAGGAGTTTTATGAGTTCCGAGTTTAATTACACACTTGCTATAAGTTGTGAGGGTTGTTAAAAAATGACTGTTGGTTACTTGTGTTTATGGTAAAGTTCTTATTTGAAAGTGAAACACCTTTTGAAAATAAAGGAAGTCAAAAAAAAAAGATCAGTTTGCATGATTTCTAGTCTGTACAAAATTTTATCATCTCAGAAACTTTACGATTTATTATTTTTAACATATCGATATCGGTAAATATTGGTTAAGGACCATAACAGAAACCTTAATATAGTCGAGGCAGATGTCTGTCTAACATGAGTCTGGTTCTGTCCGAGGTTTCTGCCCATTAAAGGGAAGTTTTTCCTCTTCATTGTAACTTGCTAAATATTGCAAAGTGCTGTATTCATGGTGGGTTAATATGAGATCAGACTTCTTATCTTGTCTTGATGTTGGTTCTCTGTTAATAACATTTATTATCATTTATCGGTCTAAACCTGTTAACACTTTTGGAAAGCGTCTGGAGATAACGTTTGTTATGAATTGGCGCTATATAAATAAAGATTGATTGATTGAATGCTGGATATCGCTGCATCCCTACCAATCAGCCACAACATTATGACCACATATTCGGTATAATACAAAACAGCTCTGTCACAGATTCTAGTTTTAATGAGCTTCTGCATTTTCCTGGTTTTCTTTTCAGTAAGAAGACGACAAATCTTTGTAAACATGCCTGACTTGGACCGCCTTGTGTGGGAGTTTTCAGAGGAAACCTGATTGATAGTTGTCAGCGCTCTGTCTCAGCGTGTTCGGCGTGAACACTCGGGCCGTGTTGTACAGTGGGAGCATGTAAAACATGAGCTTCAGCTGTGCAGCATTAATGATTCTCTCGTATAGTGAAAGCTGACACTCCACCACAACCGTTATACCTGATCACATGGCACTTCTTTGACACAGTGTGTGCTCCCAAACGTTGTCATTGACATCATTATCTCCAGCAGCAGCTCATGGAAACAGTAATTATCATCCTCCACTCTTCAACTTCTGTTTCATCTTGTTTCGTGTATCAGTAACTTCTCCTGCCGTTTGTCTCTTTTGTACTTTCCACGTGTTTCACTTTTCAGCTAACTTTGTACATTCCTTCTACTTTTTCTTCTCCTAACAGCAAACAAATTTTAGTCTTAGATTTGATTACTGCACCGGTGTGAGCAGCGTGGTAACTTCAGGATCATTTCATGACGGTGCTGCCTGGGACTGTGTGTTGGAGTAGATGTGTTTGATTATCTAACTAGCTGAGGCTGAGCGGGGAACATTGAGGTGCTGTTATTTTCTCAGACTGCCGGAAATCTATCTCCCTCAGTCCACAGCCAGACAGTAAATAAGTTGGAGGAAAATATGGTGGGAGAGGAGTTGATTTAAATTTGGGCGGATAGCTCCCCTGCCTCATATGCGAACAGGCCTGTCTCATCAGAATTTATTACTTTTCAATGAGCTGCTGGTTTGCACTGAGAGAACATAAACCTCTGAATAAAATCAATTCGCTGTGAATGTGGGACATTTCCTTTGCAAACCTTGCTGCCCTTTATGCTCCATGAGGCGCCGGAGTCTTAAACCACCACGAGGAAAGAGCAAACAAGTGGAGGATAAATGGCCCTTCCTCTTTTTCCTTTAGAGTCGTTTATGAAAATGTGTTTAGCAAAAGTGGAGTCATAAAGAGGTTCGGATTAAGTCAAGGTTACAGCGGCAGAGGTTGGCGGAGGGAGCCCTGGAGCTGTCATTCATGAATCCAGATTTATTAATCCAGGGACGAGTAGTTTAGCGATAAAAGTGACAGAGAGCTGCAGTCCATCCATCTGCCTTTGTGACCTGTGGGATTTTGTGTCTGGCGAAGGCCAGCTCCCCAGTGTGCGTCTGCCTCCCTAAAAACAGACTCATTCATCACACAGCGCTGTCATTATATCAGATGAGTTGTTATCGGTCCAAGAATCAGCCACATAGTGCTGAGGTCACTCTTCACTGTCACTCCCCCGATGCAGCAGGAAAGTGGAAACTGCGGGCATCAGCTAGCAAATATGATCTCGTCGGTTCTTCATGTCAATCTGTCGCTGCTTTATTGAGTCAAAAGTTCAGTGACAGTTGATATTGAATTCATCAAACTCTACGGATATTTTCTCCATACAGTAAGAATGAAAGAAACTTTTTGCAGGAGATTTCCTTTACTTTAGACTCAACAACCAATCATTGAACAAGTTTTCACATGACCTACTTATGTAAAAGCAGCGTGAATTAGGGCTGAACATTAATCCAATTTAAACTGACATCAAAATGTTATAGAAGGCAATTTTCAAATTGCAGAATAAAGAAAGTTTTATGTACACAAGTGCAACCTTACGTGACATGCATGCAGAAGGTGGCTGTAATGCACCTTTCAGCTGGTTTGCAAACAACCAAAAATCTCTGAAGAAGAACGAGATGCGTGCAAGCGAGGGATGAAGGAAACAACTTCAGCCACGCTAAGTTTTGATTTGTTGTGTTGTGTTGTTGTTGACATCTTTAAAAATGGCCTCAGCAGAGGCGACTTTGGTGTCAAAGAGGAATAGCACGTCGGTTGTCTGGACCTATTTTGGATTTAGGAAAGAAGATGCAGCACAGCGTAAGGTATTATGCAAAACATGCCTGGTTACCATAGCTACAACAAGAGGCAACACAACAAACCTGTTCCGGCATTTAAGAAAGAACCACAAGGCTCAAACCCCGACCACCAAGGAAAGAACTGTTTATATGTTGACAGGATCCTTTGTCGTGTTGGTCAGACTATAGAATGATTTATTGCTTGTGTTTAGTGAATAATGCAGAAGATAAACATCCCTGTAAAAAAATTGCATGCTAAATCATAATCCCAATATTGGCCCAAAAATATTGCATGGAAATGGAGATTATTTTCCAAAAAAACTGGAGAAGGTGAGAAGGTTTGTAGCCAGGAAGACCAGTCGCCATGATGCCAAGTTTGGTCCAGGTCGGATTTGTTAAGCCTGATCCCGTTTGTTTCCACAGCAACTATTCCCTTCCTGGTAGACGGCATGTTAGGGGGCTGATTATGCTTTCCACACAAACGTGACACCCAGAAATGAGAAGATCCACACAAGAGAATGTTTGTGACTTTTATGCTTTTTAACACTCTGCGCAGCATCCATTCCCAAACTGCAGAGGGCGATGTATTGCAAAAGCACGCCTACCACAGAACTAAACTAAAGTTGTTACACTGTTAACAAATTATTTTTCCACAAATTCCTCTACTCTGCCAAGTTTGGCCACCAGGAATTATTCTTTAACCCCTTTCAACTCCTGAAACTGACCGGTTTTGAGCAGCTGCGCTGAATTTTAGCTGCGTCACTGTTTCACTTTTTATTACGGCTGCTGTTTGATGCTGTAGCATGCAGCGTTATTGTGCTGAATTCTGCATTTGAAACACGGCTTATGAAAAATGATGTGAAAACTAATGACAGCAGCTTTAAACAGACAATGTCGACATAAATATTGCAGTTGTTGGCCAGATGAGCTCCTCTAGAAAGGCAAGAGTCTTACATAATTCATCAGCTAATAAAATACATAACTTGACATTGATCTGAAGCACTTAGGCTCAGCATAAAGCACATGATTCCCTTTTACAAGAACAAAGATATCAGCAGGATTGTAAATAATTATGTTCTTTCATAAAGGAAACTGGTGGAACTTTAGAGAAAGTTCAGCCAGGGCCTAACCTGCAAACGGTTGTTTCTTTCTTTGGGTAACAGGGAGGATAAAAACGAGGAAGTACATCTGAAGTTGATAGAAGAAATAAAAGAGGAGTGAACAAAGAAAAGAAGAAGAAGTGAAGAAGTTTGGTTCAGTGCACTGTTGGGACATTCATTGTGGTTGCCCTCCATCTTTAAGCCATGCAGTGACACTCCCCACTCCTTCTCTCATTTCACCCATCACTGGGTTTCTTCTTTCTTCTTTGTGAGTGTGTGTGTGTGTGTGTTTGTGTGTGTTTGTGTGTGTGTGTGTGTGTGTGTGTGTGTGTGTGTGTGTGTGTGTGTGTGTGTGTGTGTGTGTGTGTGTGTGATGCCAGATTCATACACCTGACTCCCCTGACCTTACCTTCACACAGCTGCAGCTCTGTGATGCCCAGCAACATGAGTTTTATTTTATCGACTCTCTCCTGTCCTGTATCAGACCTCAGATCCCTGCCTACAGCTGGGGGCGGGGTTTGGCACTGTAATGTTTTTTTTCTGATCAATCAATCAATCAATCAACCTTTATTTATATAGCGCCAATTCATAACAAACGTTATCTCAAGACGCTTTCCAAGCATTAACAGATCTAGACCTGTAAATGGTAATAAAAAATTTCATTAACAGAAACCCAACATCAAGACAAGATAAGAAGTCTGATCTCATCTTAACCCACCATGAGTACAGCACTTTGCAATATTTAGCAAGTTACAATGGCAAGGAAAAACTTCCCTTTAACGGGCAGAAACCTCGGACAGAACCAGACTCATGTTAGACAGACATCTGAGAGAGAGACTGTGTTGGGATTAGAGAGAGAGAGAGAGGGGGGGATGGGCAGAGAGACAAAGACACAGGGAGACATAAACACAGAGTCCATATTTCTGTGTTGTAGTGATGATGATGGAGAAACTGTAAGAAGCCGTAGCAGCTGGAGTCTGGCAGGTCCATGGCAGCAGGCCGTCCACAGCAACAATCCGAAGGAACCAAACAGACAAACTCAGAGACTCCCAGAGAGATCAATGGTTAATAACTTTAATGCAACATTAAGATTAGAAGGTAGACTGACAGATAGAGGAGAGAGGTATAAGCCTATAGCAGACTAACTAAGACCTGGTTCAGACCTGATCCAGCTCTAACTATAAACTTCATCATAAAGGAAAGTTTTAAGTCTACTCCTAAAAGTAGAGAGGGTGTCTGCTCCCCGAACCTCAACCGGTAAATGATTCCAGAGAAGAGGAGCCTGATAACTAAAGGCTCGACCTCCCAGACTACTTTTAGAGACCCTAGGTACGACGAGCAGGCCTGCATGCTGAGAACGCAGAAATCTAGACGGATAATATGGCACGATAAGCTCTTTAAGATAGGATGGCCCGATGACATTAAGAGCTTTGAAAGTCAGAAGAAGAATTTTATATTCTATTCTAAACTTTATAGGTAGCCAGTGCAGAGACGCTAACACTGGAGAGATATGCTCCCTCCTCCTGGTCCCAGTCAGAACCCGGGCTGCAGCATTCTGAACTAGCTGAAGAGTCCTAATAGACTTGTTAGGACAACCAGGTAGAAGAGAGTTACAGTAAGAGAGTTTCTGATGCGTACCTTTCTTATGAGAAGTCCCCCCTTTTGTGGCGTACTTTTAGCTCTTAATCTGAAGAAATCGCAGCAAAGATGTGAAGTAAAGCCATGTAAAGTCACTCACTACAGTTTTAACAGTTATGGAGCTGCTGTCTCCCTGCAGTGTCCTACACCCCCCATTACTGCTCCAGTCACAATCAATTAAACAGAGAACTTATCTGATATTAGTTTTAAATACAATGAATAACCCAACCTAACCTGCTTATTTGACCTTGCTCCTCTCTAATGTAATAGCATCTCTCACTGGGAGCAGGACTTGTAAGTGCCACTTGAAATAAACAGAAATTACAACAATCAGGAAGCTTATTCATGCTCGGATTTTCCCCTTACCTCCATCTCTGTCTCCAAAAGTCTATGACAATACATATCTGCTAATTCCAAACCAGACACCATCAGTTTTATGCTCTGGGAGCTTTTTTTGTTGTAGTTAGTCTGGTCATCAGCCCGTTTTCTTTCGATTGCGTTTCGTCTCCGGGCAGGTACGTGAGCACTCAGACATGTTTAAAGCACATTTAGTTGATGGCTAGGTATCTTATTATTAGTACAGACACAAAGAATCAAAAGGCTATCAAGGTTTTGATAAAACATCCTTCAGTTCTCAGCTTTTCATCTGTGAAGGCCATTATTTAAGACTTGAGAGCTGATCAAGAGGCCTTGGGGAAGGATGGAAAAAAGATCTGTTTATGTTTGCTCTCCACACATTTTCCATACACGTATTACACAAACACATAGTGCCATTATAATTTTCACACACTCAATGCAAGGTATAATTACACACATATGTATATATTTTACTACTAAAGATCTAACAGTAGCAGACAGAAACTCTTAAAGCTACTGTATTCTACGTTAAAAAAACCCAAAACGGACTGGGATAGTCCCCCATGTTTGACTCCACATAAGAATGTGCAGCTGCCTCTATTTACCTTGAGAAGACAGCAGAGACAGTCGGGGACCTTCCAGAGTCGTACTACTCTTTTTAGTGGTGAACAAACTCTTTGAACAGGAGCAGACACCTGACATCTGAAGAAAACAAAACCACACAATTAAAAATCAGCCAATCAGGGGTTTGTAAGAAGATGAGGGTTGTCCAAAAACTGATTCGCATGACAAAAGACGCCTACTTTAAAAATGATAAAAGGTGATGTCCAGACTGTATTTTTCACTTTCTGATGGTTCACTATAAAAGCTCATTAAATCTGTGGACTCTGCTTGCTGACTCCTGCTCTTTTTTTTGACTCTGCTCTGGACTTGGTGCATTTTCTGAAGATTGGTCTTGGGCTTAAAAGTTTGAAGTTTGCAGTCAGATGCCGCGGGTAATCGGTCCTTGAAGATCCAAGTCGCATGACAAACCCTTTCCTTGATCACAAATCAGACTACACAACAAATTTAAATCTATAGCATTTACTTTGATAGAAATAACTTTGAACGTATACGTTATTGTGTCCTTGAATTAAAATCATATTCAAGTGACTGCAAAGAATGGCAGCGTTAGACATTCAGGGTGCCCCGAAAAGCCATGTGGTTTTGTTAGAATGAGAATTCTTCTGTTTGCTGAAGGTTGACAGCAGAGAAAGGGGAAAGTAGTGTAACTTACAGTAGTGTGTGGAGAGAAAAGGTTTGGTATGTCCTCTGATGACTGTTTTATGTGCTAAAAGAACCTTTTTTTCTTAACTGAATCACTGCACACCGTATCATCTTCAGCTCTCATGATCTCAAGCACAGGAAACACCTGTGGTGTCGGCTGTTTGTTTTTTTTTCTGTCACTGAACTCTCCTTTGAAAATGGTTCAACTTGTAGAGCTAAGTGTTGTCATCAGTGTCACTTTTTAGTCACTTATCAAATTCAGGAAGAGGTGAGACCCTGTCAGCAACATCGGCGAATGTCTGTTCAGGGAAAACGCCCACACTTGTTTTTTTTTCTGCTTAAAAAGTAGACAAAACAGAACGCATGCAGGGATATTTGACATTGACATTTCTGTTCTTTTAACCCTTCCTCCATCTTCTTCTGGCTTTGCAGTTGACACGCCTTATGACTAAATGAGACATCTTATTTATGTCACGTCGTTTACTATTGTTGCTGTCATCCTTACTTCTTTTGGTTTGTTTACTTTACAGGTGTCAGCTTTGTTAGAGATGAACTCGCTAGCTCTGCTGTTGTCTGGATTGCAGGACAGGATGCTGTTCCACCAGCCCCTGTCACAGATGTTTGGAGTCCAGTAGCTCCTCAAACCGCTCTCATATCTGTCATTATTTCCTAAATTTTAGACCAGTGGTCCCCAAACTACGGCCCGTGGGCCAGATACGGCCTGCCTCCACATTTGGCCCGGCCCCCTGAACAATACCAGAGATGCATTGTGATTTTTTTTTTTTTTTCAGTCTGGCCACAGCACATGATCGAGACTAATACATGCATAGAATGTGACATTCTGTTTCATAATTAGTGTTATTTATTTCATTAATAGTGTTATTATTTATTTCCTGACTTTTTTCTGTGAAGATCCCAGAAAGGATTATTAATATTTGGTTATGTGTGGCTTTCTGGAAAATAATAAATGTTTCGTTTAGGCACCCCTGCGATCGTCACACTTTTTCTGTCACAAACTGACCCCGGCCCCCCATTAGAGGAGGGAAAAGTTGTGTGGCCCTCACAGGAAAAAGTTTGGGGACCCCTGTTTTAGACACACCTAGATGAAAATTTTTCTGCAGTGTTGAGTAGTTTTGAATGTCGGTGGAAAGTTATGTTTCTGATGAAATGTGTTGGACTTTTTCCACAGATTAATACGATATGACGTGTGATCAGGTTGTTCCAGTTGAATTTATCATTTTTGCTTACTTGCTTTTTGCTTTTATTTGGTATTAATGCCTTTACCGAGAGGAGAGGATGGTGGATAGAGTGGGAAACTGGACCTCAGCCTCTGGAGCACACAATTTAACTGTGAGGCTAAGACCCCGTTTACACGATAACGGTTTTAGGATGAAACGCAAAAGTATTGTTGCGTTTCAGCCTCTGGTTTGCTGACGTCACACAACAACGGTTCAGTGGTCGACTACCTTGTTGTGCTTGTGCTGCTGGAGCTGTCTTTCACCAAAATGTTCATCTGTTGCACCACTTCTGCACTCAGATAATACCCATTCAATAAATTCGCCAGATGATCAGCTTTTAGGTGGAGGGCTACCAAAAAACTTAAGTTATATCGCCACCTACAGGCTTGACATGAATACTACAGAGTTTTCAGTCCATCAGCGTTTCCGTGTAAACGCAGATTTTTTCCTTTTTGTTTTAGAGTGAAATGTGTAAACGGGGCCTCAACCACTGCCCCTGTTATGGGGCTTTAACTAATCAGAATAAAATAATTAACATACCCAGGCAATAATTATAGCGAGTTCTGGAAGTGATATCAGATTTGAGTTAAGAAAACACTCTGAGAGTGTCTTATTTAAACCATTGCTCCATTTCAAAGAACTGGTTTGAGTCCAGTTTGTTCTACAAAGTTTATCCAGACCAAGGTTTGGGTTGTGGGAAACTTTTGAATTTTACTCAGAAAAGAGGGCTTTGCGCTCTTTGAATGGTAATTAAAGAAATTCCTCTTCGCCCACAGGGAAAGAAAACCCAAAGTGCCAGGGGTGAAAAGAAAAAAAAGAGAAAAAAAAAAAGCTTGATCATTTTTAGAGTGTTTTTTAAAGAAAGGACTGAATGCCCTCTCAATGAGAACTTCTGCAAAGACAACTATGCCATTCAGTTTCTCGTCCCTGTTTTGAAATGCAAATGTGATCCATTAATGAAATGCTCATCACATCTACCCCCACGTCTATTAGTGAGATGTGATGTAACTTGCGGCAATTCTCTCCAATCTGCCTCAGACTGATATGTTTTATTGTAAATTATTTTGACTCATCCCTCTCATTACTATTGTGTTTGCATTTATTTTCCCCTGCTTGTCTCAGCACTCAGCATGTGTGCTAATGCGATGTGGGTAAAACCTCGCCAACTCCAGATAAATGTTTTAATTGCTGCTTTGTTGCTGTGCCGTTTTTCCTTTTGATCATCTAATTCAGCTGATTACTTCTGCCTCCCATGGAGCCTCATATTAATGTATTTAGAGCTGGAGAAATGTCTGCTTTGTTTTCAGACCGTTTCACAGAGAAAAGTAGATTATAATGTGGCAGAGAGAACACTTTATCTACAATTGTACCATTAATGTAATGTGATTTTTGAACCAGGGAGGTCTTAGATGGAGAGTGTCTGCAGAATTACCGGCCTGTCTGTTGTGTCACTAACAGACAGATGAAGAGCTGGAAATGAGGAACAAATATTCTCCCATTGTTAGCAGTCAGCCCGGCAGCAGAGCGGCGGCTCTGCCGCTCAGTTAAGCTGTCAGACTGTCAGGCACCAGTCTGCAGCCAAAACAGGCACGAGATTTACACAACACTTTAAGTGCTCAAACTAGAGAGACGATTACACAGACACAATATAGTGATTAGTATGGATGACTCGACACAGTTAGAGGAAAACTTTAGAGAAAACACAAAGCTGAGTGCAAAATGGAAGAGGGGGAAAAAAACAAGTGTCACATTATGCTTTAATAGCTGTTGTTCCAAACCCACGTGAAAACTGAGCCGCAACCTCCGGCCCAGAGAGATGAAACAAAGGTGGAAGTGCTAAAAACTGCAGTTCCTCTAGTGTCCACTTGAGGCTGGCTGTAGAAGCAGCAAAGCCGCATACACACCCACTTTAATCCTTTAACTCAGTGTTCCTCAAACTGTGGTCCATGGACCACTAGTGGTCCCCCAGGGTCTCCTTTTGGTCCATCTTGACAGTAAGTTTTGTATATCATAAATAAAACAAGTTTGCTGGGACTTGCAAAACTTTCCTTGAACTCCCCCCCAGAGAAAACGGTCAAGCAAACACCACTACTAGCAGCCAGTACATGGATGATGCCAGTTTATATTACATTAGTTGGCTATCTGGGCTGTTGTTCTGGGGCTGTTTAGCTTGGTGATCCATGAGGATTTTGGGGGGAATAAGCTCTCCTTGGTCTGAAATAATTTGAGAAACTCTGCTTTAACTTGCAGCCCAACCATTTGGTGGAGCATTTTTTGAGTTGCTATATCTCACTCAACCCTTAACCCGCTACGAACGAGTGTACTCATCAGCCCTTTCTTTTCCACCAGCGCTATGGACAAGTATACTCGTTTTCAGTCAGGCCTCGTTTGGGTTTTTTGAGGGATGCACCAAAATTTCAGCCACTGAAAGTTTTCTGTCGAAAGACTTTTATCACTGAAACAACACGACTGAAACAGCATGTTCTGATGACTTAAGCTAAAACCGTAGCCGGCACGCTCTTGTCTGGATAAGGGCCGACGTTTCAATATATCTGAAAAAGACCCACAGATAGTGATTTGTAAAGCGTGTGATACCCAGGCTGAGATGACTGTGGGAAACCGCTTGGAGAGGGAGATGCGCAGAGCGCAGGAGAGGGAGAGCAGAGAGCAGAATAAAGGACTCATCGCTCTGAACCAGATGAGGGACATTCCTCTCTTATAGATCAGATCTATACCCTGTTCTTTATTTATCAGAGCAAACAGCCTCATGTTATTTATCTGATTTATATGACAGGATGGTTAAGCGTTCACAACTCTCTTCTGCTCTCTGTGTTGCACACGGCAGGTCAGCCCTGATGCACAGATTCGAAGAAGTGAGCATGTGCACGTGCACACACACACACACACGGGCAAGCACACCATGTGTAGGACAGAGAGCCCAGATAAATCTTACAACCATCACAAGAGATGCAGAAAAAAAATCTGTCATTTTAAAGCCCTCCCAGATCATCTGTGAAGATCTCATCTCATGTTGAATTATTTAAGAAGTGGTAATTTCTAAAATAAATTCAGCACTGGGGGACATGTGGGGGAATTTAAATTCAGTGGGCTAAAGGTTAAAAAATGTTGAATTGAGTAAAAACTTCCGGATCTTAGTGCCCTAACAACTAAAAAATACAAAACATAATTTTTATGTATTATTTCATTTTTCTTGGATGGAACGTTAAAAGGTTGAAAATGATAGACTTTGTATCCTTTGCATTTGAAAAGTTAAAGTTAAGTTAAAGGGTTAAAAGGAGAGGTTGCCAAATTAGTTTTTTTTTCTAAGTTATATTTTTGGTCCTTTAGGACAGTTATTAGCTGAGGATAGGGCAGTGGATAGAGCGTTGGGAATGACATACAGGAAAAGCGCCTTTGGCTGGAAGTGGACCTTGGCCACTTGCTATTTGGGCGCATGACCAAACCACTACGCCAAGCCTGCGTCCCTAAAAGCTGAGCTTTACAGCTAATGAGCCTCAGCAATGATATCCTTCAATATCCTTTCAAATATAAAACAGATTTGGTATCCTAGTTCATAGTCCCCAGAATGGATTGTAAAAAAGGTAAACGCATTGTTTGATCCTTTGAATTTTGATCCGACTTCACCCTCAGGAGTGAAGGAAGTTTAAGTGGACATTTAAAAGTCTACTGGTCTTAAAGTTTCATCCACAGGAAATCATAAATATCCCTTCTGTTGCTCGAAAGATATTGAAGTCTGGAATCAGAGAACGACTGAGCCAAACTCCCAAAAAGACCAAAAATGTTTATTTTTCTCGAGCGTAAAACTTTTAATGTTTCTCCTAAATTTATCTCCCTGCACAGTAAACGAGACAGTTCCTCAAGAGCTGTCTGCTGTACCAGTCACACAGCAATGACAAGACCTCAGGTATAGCAGCCTGCAAACTGTCAAGCGACCGTCTGTTTCTGCTTAAAGCCGTGAAATATTCAGTTTTACACATGACAGGGCAGAGCTATTTTACTCGCTGCCAGGATTAAAAGAATACAGGATCAAATATTGTTTAAGAGCTGAAGTCAGCGTGACTTTTCAGTGTTAATGTGTCAACCCTGTCCTGCCGTCGTCTCATGTCCTGAACATGTTTAAAAGAATTTTTTTTATCAACGTTCCATTTATCAGGAAGACAACAAAAAAGAATCATCGTGATTCTAAAATGTATAGAGTGTGTTTACTAACTTGGAAAATTTGGTGCAACAGTTGCATGGTGTCTGCTGTTAAAGAGAAACAGTGTTTAAAGCAGATATACATGAGCTTACAGCAAACAGACAAGAAATGAGAGCAGTAGTTTTTCTGAGAGAGAACAAGAGAGCGAGGCAGTCACAGATCAACAGGTCCACTTCGACTGTCGGGGACACTCATACTGCTCTAAACTCTTTTACCTTTTGTGCTTGTTGGAGTGATGGATGGCACTCATCAGAATTCAGCATCTCTGGATCTCTTGTCATCCCTCTGGGTACCCACCTATATCATGAGAAAGGTAACCTCAAAAAAGTTCTTCGGATGGATAAACTTCCTCTTTCTTCTGTCGCTGTCTCCCGTGCCGCTGAGCAAAGAGACAACAAGCCGTATCTCATCGTTGACATTGGACTTGAATCACTTGATGCTGAATACAGAAAGTAGTTTTGGTACAGCGGCTTGAGCTTTGTTAATCCAGGGAGAAAAGGTAATACAATTCTGGAGAGTGGGTGGCCATTTGTGCTGGAAAAAGGAGAGCAGGAAACCCTGATAAGCTGAGGCTTATTATGCCTTGGGTAGTAATTCTTCTCAGGGTTCAGTGTTGTGATAACTAACGTTAAATAGGTCCATTATAATCGCTGCTCTCACTATATTTTAAGCGTGTGGTGAATCCTGTGGCTCAGGAAGCTTATGTTTGGGAGGGGATAATGCAGCAGACACCACATACCAGGACTGTTGAGCATTGAGCTGAAAAAATAAACCATAGTCCCATGGTGGCCATCTTGCTTGGAAAGCTCAAATATTATCATCGCTGCTCTCACTGTTGTGGTCCATGTTTGTAAAAAAATATAAATCTCAACACTTTATGGTGATTTTGAAACTCCCAAGACTGATCAATAAAGCACAAAGTCAATTCATGGTGAAAACCAGGAGAGAGTTCAAGCTAGATTTAAATTTAAAAAACAGATCTGACAACACATTAACCACTTCTGCTAACATGATGTAAAAACAGACAGTATTATGGGAATAAGCACTTCCAAAGTACTCCTCTGAGAAAATAATCAATTTGCTTAGGCAAAAATATCTTCTTTCAATATATCTGTGTTTTTAACACTACAATTATCTAGGAAGTGGCGAAATGCTAATATAAGCTGTGTCCCGATGTAAGCTACTAGGCTGTATGCTTGATAAGAACAATAATAATAAAAATAATAATGATAATGTTAATAGTAATGATGATAATAATGATAATGATAATAATAGTACATAATAATAATAATAATAATAATAATAATAATAATAATAATAATAATAATAATAATAATAATAATAATAAAAGCTGCCGGTTGCGATAAGCAGGCCCTCCCCCCAGTGTGCCCGTTGGGGCATGTCATGGCTGCTGCATGTATAGCATGTGTAAAACATGTGACTTCCTGTTGATAGTCGGGTGTGCTGTAGTATCAGGTGAAAAAAAGCATATAGATGCACTTAGGCTGTGACACTGAATATGTGTGCATTCAGGTCCAGATGCAGCAGTGTATATGAGCGCAATTAAGATTTCAATTTTGCTTTGGCAACCTCCCCTGGCCACACCCAGTGAGAGATACTTTGGTTACTTTTAATTATCAATGTGTGTAGTATACACAAAAAAAAAAATTCAGGATGATCGGGAAAAAACTGGGACAAGTTCAATCAAATACGTACCCCAAAACTGGCAAAAATCTAACATGTGAATCCAATTTCCGAACTTCCTGTTTGGAATTCACTATGGTGGTAAGAGACTTTTTTGTAGGTCTTGTCAGGATAGAAATGCTCACCAAAAATCAGGCCCGTAGCTCAAAGTAGCCCGAGGGGCTGCAGTTTTAACTCACTAGGGGGCGCTGTGGAGCTTATGTCAGCACCAAAACACTGGATTCATAAATTTTTTTGCCCAGAGCCAAGGTTGTGCCAAGTTTGGTGAGTTTTGGTGCTCGCTGTAGGCACGCAATTTGGGGTTTGAGTGGCAAAAAGAAAGAAAGAAGGAATTTTAAAAAAAGAAAAGAAAAAACAAAGAAAAAAAAAAGAATTTCAAGAGGGCCTTGGCCTCGTTTTTCAGGCTTGGGGCCAAATTATAAAAACTTAAAAAGGTCATCTTAAGCAACTTATACAGGAGAGAGTGAAAACTTGGGTCTACAGATCTGTGCATTCAAATACAAGGCCATTCCTTTGAGCTGTAAGTCTGGCTTACTGTCAAGAAAATGGTACAAAGATACCGTGCTCTCTTTGTAGCTCTGTTTTTTTTGAAATGCTCGTAACGCCATGTATCTGTGTCTGACAAAGCCCCGGTCAGTGACTGGCAGTTTAGCAGCCTTTGCCTTCGATTAGCTCTGAGCTCTCTGTATTTGTGCTGTACCATTTTTTCCTGTCACCTTTTAAATGTCATAACTCCTCCAAGGAGAATCAGCCTCGCCTGTTCAAACACCTCTGCTTCTTCTATCCAGCTTTTTATCCTGGCCAAGGCCAAGCTCTCACCACAGATTATCCGCTGAGGTTTTACAGTGCTGATTTCGCCTCTCCACTCTAATTTGTGGTATTTTGCAGTCAGTGCTCTGCTAAAATCCTCTGCTTTCTTCTGTCAGCTTAAGGCCTGCTTGGATGGCTATGAAGAAATAGAAACATTGTAACTGTAACCAATCAGCCTTCCTGCTGGTTTCAGTCAACACCCAAAATGCAGAATGACAACTAAAAGTTTTATTCCATACATAGATGGAGCTGATTAGCCTTTAACAAGAAAGAAATCGGACTCAAAACAAGCTTTTTTGGTGAAATTCTGTCATTTTTCACTGAACTGCCTTTTCTTTGAACAGCAATTGACCTATGGCTAAGTCGTGCCCTAAACGCAATGAGCCAATCACAGTGCGTATAGCAATCCCATACACTCGGACATTCTCCCCTCGGACATCCATTTAAAATGCATTGCAGAAAGTCAGTTTACGTTTGGTTTTATCAGGTTTTTCTGAGATTTAACGTTTAAAAATGGTCAAAAGGATTTCATAGAGTACACACAACTCTGACACAAGATATCCAACCGCTCATTACTTCACTGGGTGAAATGTCTCCAGACTTTAAAATGCTTGCTGAAGCAGCGCTGGTCATTCTAGTATCTAGTGTAGCAGATCGGGGCTTCAGCCTCCAGAACAAAATCAAAACAGCCGACTGGGAAAAAAAAAGGTTTCAGGTTTTGCGTCTTTGCCTCAGTTTAAAAAGCACGTTCAGCTTACTGACAGCAGGTTCCGTTGTTATTATTATTATTATTATTATTATTATTATTATTATTATTATTATTATTATTATTATTATTATATTCTATTTCCGCCCAATGAGCAATAAAATTGCCCTGCATAATTAATGTTGCAAGTTGTAATTAAGTCGCTTAAAATATAAAATTAATTAATAATACTAATTAATAATATATAAGATATATAATTGATAATTAATAGGTGTTTTTATCAATTTTTTAATTGATGGATTATTATTCATTAAGACAGAATTATTACGGCCCTGTTTGTCAAAATGATGGACAGGTAAAACATCTAGTGCACCGTCTGGTGTGGACCCATAGCATGTTGCGTAATCAGAGATCTGTCCCCGTTGGTGTTGTGAAGCTGCCTGGTTACCTTCACTTAGGCGGTGGCCCTCCTTCCCCCTTGTTATGCTAGTGTGTAAATCATACATGCAAAGAAAATGGGATTGTGTGAGTGCATGTCGGTGTGTGTGTTTGCTTAGCTTGAGACCTCCTTTATTTTGAGATTCTGCAGCAGTGTAATCCACTGCCTCACACAATGGGGCACAAATATTTTGCTGTGGGACTTTGATGTAAAGTAAAAAAGTGGAGCACTGGCAGAAACTTGGTCACAGCGCTGCAGGAGAATCTTATAAAATGAGGCAGAGGTACGGCGAATGGGGTGGAGCTCCTGGAAGTCTTTGGCTGTGTCCATAATCAGTTAGTGTTTCCTATACAGTTGGTTCTGTGGCGTTATTTTGCCATACGATTTTTTTCTGTCAGAGTTTGGGGTCTAGGAACTGAGCCTGATGGAAATACTTAGACACACGCAGTGTGCCTGCAGAAAGAGAAGAAGGTATTTCAGGTAGCCTTTGGAGAATAAGACAAGCTATTCAGAAGTGTCAGCAGCCTGCGGTTCATAGTCTTAGATAATTAAAATCCCTCCGTGTTTGAAATGAAGTTCAATAATGTTGACAAAAGTAATCTCAGCTGAATGTTTGTCGTCAGACTAAACAGACAGGACGGGATGTCTCTGAATGAATTGTGAGTAATTTGAACCAGCTTTATTCTCAGTGGTGGAAAACAAAATCCATTAAAAAAAGAAGGTTTGAGATTAAACTCAGAAGTAATCATGGACTCGGTGAACATTTGATATGAGTTTATAATCGGGTGTTTTTGGGAGCAGCCTCCCTGTGGATGAGTGACAATTTAAGTCACGGCTCCCGTTTCATAACTCCTTTTGTCAGCTACGCTACAACAGTAATTATGTTCACTTTATCTTCCTACAGGGTCTTTCAAGCTATTGAGATTGCTCCTAGCAAAGACAAAAACAGTGTTCTGAGTGTGTTTTTCTGTATTTTTATTGTATTGGGAGGAAATTAAAAGTACCAGAGCAAGAAAAATGAATCAACATTACCAGTGAGAGTTAGGGCCCCGTCTTCCCCCGGCACAAGTGCCATTGTTATCTTTCACACTGATGCTGTTGGCATTTTTCTGTCCAGGACTCATGTTGATATCACATGACCTTTGTCCACTTTTGCCCTCATAGGGACATGTTGGTCTTAAAATGTGTCCAGCAGTTTTTCTGCATTGCTTTCTCAAACAACTTTGCTTTATACCAACATAAACCTGGTCTTGAGTCAATGGTACTGCGGGTACAGTAGAAAGACGGCAAGATACACGGGTTGAAAAATAAAATGCAACATGTAAATATCCACGCCTAAAGACACATCTACAAAAAGGACACTCTAAGCGGTTGCAATCTGTTATCAGGAGACTTAATCCAACCCCTGTCCTACTTAAGATGCTGATTGTGGAACTATTAATTAATTTACAGAAGATAGTCAGTCACACCATAAATGGTCTCGAGCCATTTGCTGAAGACCATGGCTTTAATTTCTTTAGATCATTTTTTGCTTTTATTGAAGTACAGGTAAAGAGAAATGAGCTCACAACAAGAAAACCATCTATGAACAAAAAAAAAATTTGTGCAGAAATGCACAACAATGGGACATGACATGCATTTGGAGGCTATTTCATCATGCATAGATTTAAAACTGCTGGACAAAGGAAAAGGACAGTGATGTGTAGATCTGCATCTAATCGTCTGCATTATTCACTAAAAACAAGCACTAAATCATTCTATAGTCTGACCAACACGACAAAGGATCCTGTCAACATATAAACAGGTCTTTCCTTGGTGGTTGGGGTTTGAGCCTTGCGGTGCTTTCTTAAATGCTGGAACAGGTTTGTAGTGTTGTCCCTTGTTGTAACTATGGTAACCAGGCATGTTTTTGCACAATACCTCACGTTGGGCCGCATCTTCTTTTCTTTTTCTCTTTTTTAATTGCAGCCTTTGCGATTTGAAAATTGAGTTCTATTGCGTTCTAATTCGATTAATTGTTCAGGCCTACGTCTTTGCGTTTATATGTTGTACTGTTATTTGATGTATTGTCACATTTAAATTGAGTAGATGACAGGAAGAATAGCTGCTGCTATGCCAAAGCTAATGGGGATTGAAATAAACTAAAATAAACTGAACTTAAACTTCAAAGTTAGCTTTAGATATTTTACCAAAATCATGATTGATGCAAGCATTGATTATACTCTGCATCCCCCACACCCCATCATAGGGATAATGAATGCTAACCATCTCAACTGGTCTTGTGCCATTTAAATGCGGCTGCACTGATAATCACTTGCAGACATTTACTTCAGACTCTACCATTTGTTTGTTTGTGCATTAGCATTACATGAACGTACAGCTCATCCAACTGATAACTAGAAGATAAGCAGCGTTTTTCAAACCATTTGAATTTGTTATGCAGGTAGAAGCTGTTCAAGGGTCACTAACTCAGAGCCAATCTGGATCAAATTTAGAGCTCCAATTCTTGTCCTTGACATTTTAAAACATGAAAGTGTATGAGGCCTGAAAAGGTCTCTATTGACTCTCCTCTCCCTCTGACACCAACTTGTCTTATTTGTGTTCCTCTGTGTGACCCATTATCCGCCCCAACCTTCAATTATCTGTCCTGGGCACTCACGAGAGCTTCAAGTTTAACCTTTCAATTAGAAGAAACCTCCAAACTTTCCTCAGACTGCTCTTCACTGAAACTGTAGAGTGACATGACCTGTGATTCCTCAACATTAATTCTTTTTTTTTCTGCTCTTACAGAGGTGTGTGACAGTCCACTGGTGACCAATTTGCCGCCGTCGTCATTCAAAAGCTCCTCCCAGCTGACCAGCAGCCATGGGCCAGTCTTTGCTAAGGTCAACAGGAGAGAAGGTGAGGAGTCATTTCTTGCTTTGTCTCTTGTTCTGGGCTTGTTATGATTTTAATGTGAGAGGACAGGACAGAGGATAGAGGAGAAGGCTTGAGACTGCAACCAAAATAGTTGCATATGTGACCTTTTTTCCCAGGATGTACGAGTCAGAATTTTGTGCAAGTGCATTGTTTTAATGCTCCCTTATCACACGTTCCTTATCCTGCACCTGCACTCTCTCCTGTGGAGAGCGCTGTCATGTACACCCGCGGCGCAAATGAAGCGGTCTATCGCTGATTATTTAAATAAATAAAATAAAACAAAATGAGGAGAGAGAGGAGGAGGCTAGTGGGGAGGAGCCAACAAAAGGTGAGGTATAGTCTAGATTTTTGCACAATCACAGACCACAATTAGAGTGTGGAATTGTACTCATGAAATGTGACACTGCTCTGCTAATAACGGAATTTTAAAAAACAAACACTGGAGTCTCCACTTCTTTCTGCGGCTCGCTGAGAGCGGCAGTGAAGAGGTGACAGAGCAGAGTGAAGGGAGAGGGAAAAGGGTGAGAGAGAGAGAGAGAGAGATCTAAGCAAGATTAGCTTTAACAAATATTTTGCTAAAGCCTGTGCAAATGGCTCTAATGTTAACGTCAGTGTCGATAATGCAATGTTAGCAACAGTAACGTTTAATGTTAATGATGTAAAGTTTTCCCTTTTCACGTTTTTTCAAGTGAAGAAACAGTTACGTTTAAAAAAAAAAAAAAAAAAAGTTATTCTGCCCCCCCCCCCCCCCTTTTTTTTTTTGTAAAATGATTTAAATTACAAGTATTCACCAGCTGCCTCTTGCTTCAAGGTGTTTTCTCACTGTCAACTGTATGGAGGCCTTAAATGGCCAAAACAAGCAAACTCAAAAATCATGTGAGGACCGAAAAAAAAGCCTCATGCAATTTCATAACATGGCCATAAAGGGTAGCACAGATGTCAGGTTTTCATGCTCATGCTGTTACCCCCCCCCCCCCCCCCCCAAAAAAAAAAAAAAAAAAAAGAACCCCAACTGAGCAAGTTGGTCACACCAGTGCTACCAGTGGAAAAGTTAGTGTGGAGCCCTGATAGAGGAGGACACAGGATGAGAGAGTTGGGAGTGACATGCGGGAAAGTTGCCACAGGCCGGACTTGAACCTGGGCTCTTTGCTCAAGGGCTTTCGCCATATGGAACGCAACCTAAACCACTGGGCCATCTGCGCTCGAGAAATTGAAATTTTAAGATCTGTTTTTCTGATTTTAAAGTTCCTGGAATTTTTGTGAGTGAAAAACTTTCTCATGCTCCATGTTTGCTTTCCTCACACTCCTCTGTTGCAGATGTGACCTTTGAGTTATCCACAGCTGTGTTGCAACGCCTAACAGTGAAGGTTTTTTGGGTGCTTGCTACTCATAAAAAAAGTTTTGCCTTGTACAGGTCAACTTTATGCACTTGGTCAGCTTCGGCAGTGACTCTCCTGAGGCGCCTTTAGGTCAGTGAAATGTTGGGAACAGACTGAGAAAAACAATGTCCCTCAGTTGCATCTCCATCTTTTTACTGAGATGTTTTCTGTTCTGCTCTGTGGGCTGCAGTGCTGCATTCCCCCTTTGTGCAGGAGAGAGTCTTTGGCTCTCCACAGGACACAGAGCACAAAACATCAAAGACAAACCTCAGCTGGGTTCACACAGGCTGAGCGATATCTCTGCAGTGGCTGGGGATAGAGGGAGACAGAGATAAAGACAAAGGAAAGATGGAACGAAGGATAGAAATGACAGCCTTTACAGCCAGCTATCTGCATTGTATATTGGGATGTATTGGAATTATATTAGACCAGTACGTCAAAAAGTCTCCACAGGGCCACCTCCTCTCTTCAGGGGTGTAAATCAAAGTTGTGTTTCACCCAGCACAATAAAAATTCAAGAGGGTGCTCTCTGTTGGATGCTGATGTGTGGCTTTGTGCCAGGCTCTCATGCCTCATTGTGAAGTCTTTGGTAGAAAACAGTTTGCAGATTTCTCTGTTTAAGAGCTCAGTGCCTCACTGAGGTACTGGAGCAGAGAAACATCAGGGAGTTGGGGATTTCTTCCCCCCTTTTTCCCCCCACTGTTAGAATAATTTGACCAACTTGGAGACAAATTGAGGATAAGCAAACAGAGTGTTATCTGAAAAGTTTAGGTGAAGTTTTTTCTCCCCCTGTAAACGCTTTTCAAAACATTGCAGGGAGTTTTTATGAGAGAGAAATTGTCGTCCTAATTTCCCGGGTTTGTACGCACCGCTGAAACAAAAAGGCAATCATACAGCTGGACCAGTTCCAGCTGCCGCTGAGAGCCAGGGGTTTATTAATGCTTCAACACATTAAATTGTTGGCGACATTAATTAAGTTTTTCATTGAGTTTCCAAACACATTACAGCAGAAGGGAAATGGTAAGAATACCAAAATCACTGTATCAGATCTCCCTGAGTGTAAACTGCAGAGTTTACACACAAAGCAAGTTCAAACTAGTGAACTTTGAACAGAGAAACGGCTAAACATTTGATAAAACTGTATCATGCAAAGAGGAAACAATATAAACATGATCCAGAATTGTTAGCAACTTCCTGGGCCAGTGTGAAAAACTGTCCTGTGGTCAAACAAACCAATATGGAAACCATGAATGCTGCTGTCAAGAGGAGAGAGACGACCTATTTATTAATTTAATTTAATTTAATTTAATTTTGATTTAATTTTGATTTGATTTGATTTTGATTTGATTTTGATTGGATTTTGATTGGATTGGATTGGATTGGATTGGATTGGATTGGATTAGTTTTGATTGGATTAGTTTTGATTGGATTGGATTGGATTAGTTTTAATTTGATTGGATTGGATTGGACTGGATTGGACTGGATTTCATTGGATTTCATTGGATTTCATTTGATTTCATTAGTTTTATATTATCGTTTTTTAATTTTTTATTCATTCATTCATTCATTCATTCATTCATTCATTTATTTATTAATTATCAGTCAAAGGCCAGTATTTGTGTTACTGTACAGGAATGTTTTATTTTGTATTGTTTTTGTTTTATTTTTATTCATCATTCAATCATTTTTTAAAATTTCATTCATTCATTCATTTATTCATTCATTCATTTATTCATTCATTCATTCATTCATTTATTAATTAATTATCAGTACTCAGTCAAAGGCCAGTATTTGTGTTACTGTACAGGAATGCAAATGTTTCAGTGTTTGGTTTAATTGACATTTTGCATGACTTCCCAATTTTCTCTGAACGGGTGTTGTTTAAACTTACAGTTGAGTTGATTAACTATTTAATGTGTTGATTTTGTCTAGTAAAATATAAGCAGTACTAGGGAAACAGAATGTGTGTTCACATTTCAGTTATTACTTGAGATATAATCAATGAATGCTGGAAAGTTGGCCTTGTATCAATTGTTACATCACAGTTTGCAAGTGTCCCACAGGGTGAAGCGAGTGTAGAGTCCATCAGTCAAACTGTCTAAGACGTGTTTTTGTAAACAGAAGAGGTCCAGACAGGGCAGCTTGACAGACATGTAGCTCTCCAGAAACTACAAAATATCTCCAGCATGCTGTCTGGGGGGAACTCGAGATACCCCTCTTTAGATTCCTGTCTGATTTTTCTCAGCTTGTGAAATTTCAAGGCATCTGCATCAGTGACTTTTGCTCTCCTGGTGCTCACCAACCATCACAGACTCTCTCACATGGGTGAACAGAGGCAGGAGACAGAAACACTGAAGAAAAGAGCCGTTCACAGAGGCCTGTCCGTCACTTAGTAGTTACAACAACCCACAAAATCTATCAGAGGGGAGCTGGTGTGTGGAGCTTAGAGAGCTCCCTCATGCCTTCTTGGTTTTTGCTCCTGTCAGTTAGCCTCTGGCAGTGGCTCGCACTCACAGGACTGTACACATGGTGGTTTAATGCTTCACTTCCTGTGTCTTGCCCTGCTATGGCTGGGCACAACTGGTAGTTCATCTCATTACCCCCATTATGTGCAAAGTGGACGATTAGTGTGTCATCAGTTTGGGGAGAGGCCAAAGTTATGGGCCTTGACACAGAGCTTGGCAGTGATCCTCCAACAGACGGCTCTGGTTTCCAGGCCAAGGAGGCCGCAGTTTAGATCCTATAGACTCAGCAACAGATGACTCTTCATTGTTAAAAAGGAAGAGAGAATCCTGGTTAAAAAGAGTGATGGAGAAGAAAGGGAAAATTAGACTATCCAGGTAATTACTGTTAGAAATGAAAAATCAATTAAGAACATGTAATATTAATTCTCAATTGATTTTTTGTAGTGTTTCTTTTTTTTATATTCTTCACTTGACTAGCTAGTGCAGCTCAGGCATGTTGCCTTGGAGTGGGCCATGTTAGAGCCTAATATGTAACAATGACCTGAAATGTAATAATAATAATAATAATAATAATAATAATAATAATAATAATAATAATAATAATAATAATAATAATAATAAAAAACCAAAATGTAACAACTTGTTACTTTTTGGGGTCAGTTATTACATTTTGGGTTTTATTATGTTTTTATTTTTCCATTACATTTCAGGTCATTGGTACAGATCGGGCTCTAACAAGCCTGTACAGCCTCATGGTTGATAATATATACTCAGCATCTTTGTTATGGCTAAGCAGATAGTTCCTGTCTCCATGTCTGCAACCTTGTACACCTAGTTACATGCCCTCAACCAACACACACACACACACACACACACACACACACACACACACACACACACACACACACACACACACACACACACACACACTTTGCTCATACATTCCTGAAACCTGACGAAAGTTGTGGTTGGGATAACGGTCAGTCAGCAGTAGAAGGCCAATTATATACGATTGTTTAGTTTAACCCAACCTCTGTATTGGCGTGACAAATGACTGTTTCAGAAGTAGGGAGGCATTAATATCAGTATCTGTCGATGTTTGTCATTTTTTAAACATATCAATATCGGTCCAATGAGGGTTGATATAAACAACCGATGTTTATATCCGTCTAGCAGCTGTTTGCGTTTGTGTCTGGAGGGGGTTGCCATGGATACTGGTAAGTTGGTTAAGGTAACTTTGTCAGGACATTATTTTGATTTATGATCCAGACTTCCTCACAGGAGTTTTGTGAGTTGAGAGTTAAATTACTTGCTTGCTACAAGTTGTGAGGGTTGTTAAACAGTAACACTGTTGGTTACTTGTGTTTATGGTAGCCCTGTAACGTTCTTACTTGAAAGTGAAATGCCTTTTGAAAATAAAGGAAGACATTCAAAAATTCAGTTTGTATGATTTTTAGTCAGTACAAAATTTTATTATCTCAATTTTTTTTTAACATATATGGATATTAGTAAATATTGGTTATTGACCATAACAAAAATATTAGTATTGGATATCAGTATCGGCCAGAATTTCCATATCGGTGCATCCCTATTCAAAAGTATACTGAACCTCGATACTGGGGCGTATTCTGTTCAAGACCAGCGCTGTAAACTTAACATGAGACCAGAATGAAATAATAAACTGAGAAATAGTTCCTCTTCATGTGATTCATGGGAGGTTTTCAGCTAAAGTATAAGGTAGTTTGTTTTAAGCAGCCTGTGAGTAAACAGTAGGACAGCTGATGTTAATCCAAAAGTGAGTTCAGAGCACGGTGAATTAAGAAAGTGTAGTTTGAATAGCATTATAATTTATTTGCTTGAAACTATATTTTAACTTACTTGAACATTCAGCTCTCTATATTCCAGAAACATATTGTATAATGTCAGTTTGCAAAATTCAGATTCAGTTTTTCAACCTCGTTCCAGCGAGACACACTTCTGGTCTGTGGATATTGAATTTTTTAATTTTTAGGAATATAGCAAGTTGAATGTTCAGAGATGTAAAAATAAAATTTCAAGGCAAATAAATTCAGATTCAAAATATTAAATTCTATTTCAAATCATACTATTTAATTTTTTTTATACAGTTAGTTAAACTGAGCATTCTAAATTCAGTTTGTAGTGGCACTCATCTCAGCCCACAGTTTCTTGTTGAGAAAACTAAAGTTTAGTGTTCAGTATTTGAGCCTTTGTTAGATTATTTATTGAAAACAACTGTCACATGAACTGCTTCCATGCCACATTGGTGTGTCACCTGAAGCAAATGAAGACAGACAGCTTGTTCAAGATCATATTTACTGGTTGATGCTTTGAATAGTCACCTTTCCTATTCCTGATGCTTTAACTGTGCCATTCCTTAAAATACAAAAATAATGAGGTCAGTCAAGCAAAAAACTTTCAGCACAGTGTCAACCTGGTTTTCAGGCTCTGAGGAGCAGAGTGTTAATAGTTTAGAAACAAGTTCCCTTCATCAGTTGCAGACTGATAGACTGCCTGTCAGAGCGGTGGGGTAAAAAGTAAACAATGGACCTCTGCTTTGGGAAGAGCAGCAGCACTCAGAAACTTTTTATGCCTCTTGTGGTAAAACTGTAGCAGATGCTGTTGAAGTTATATAAACCTTAACGTGACTCAGGTTGAGTCACCTTGTAAGGCATAAATGAGAATGTTTTTCATTTGTCTACGCTCACCTTAGAGTTGCTTGCATCACATCATCTTCATCACGGGGGCGTCATTTAATACTTTTAATGCCATTTTCTCCAGGAGAAAGGAGCCATAAATACCGCTTCATCACATTTTTCTTCCACAGTCTTGAAATTTACAGGGTAATTGTAATGTTTCATCCACCATAAGTGCAACACGCGGGAAACCACTGGGTACACCATCGCTCTTTATGACTGCTGCTCCTGTAGCCTCTTGATGCATGTTGCCTTCAGTAGCAGCATGGAGTCTCCAGTAGTGGGTTTAAGATGCAAGCAGAGACACCCTGGCACCTCTATCTCTTGGGGTGTGTCTACAAAAAAATAATTGTGCTGCTGTTTTTTTACAAAGCCCACCAGTCTGCACACTCTTCCCCATTATTCTACCCATAGGCATCCTGCTATGTGTCGTAAACCTTTAAAATTGGCCGTGTCCTTGTTAATCCGGGTTGGTGAACACTCAATCTGTGCCTGTGTTGCTCTCAAGGAGCTGTAAAAAAAGTTTGAAAGAAGAGGCGTTAATGAGGCATTCTTTAGCTTGGTTGCTGTGCTTGCACTAGGGATGTAACGATACATTGATCTGGATTGATGTATCAATCATTTGAGCAATGATTCAGTCAAATTGGTTGAAAGTATAAACATTGATATTTTACCTTCCGCTTTTATTTTGAAAGTCCCCACACATTCTTGGTTATGACAGTTTCCACTCGGCCGTGAGTCACAACACCGCTAGCAAACATAGCAGATAGTGGCTAGCAGCTGAGAGAGATAACGGGAGAAAAGATGGATCAGAAGATGGAGCACATGCAATATGTAAACAAAGCTTGGTGAGATAAAGTATGAAAGAAAAAGGACAAATGAGCAGTTGTTTACATCAAACAAACTGTTTCTGTTTTAGGGTTAGGTAAACAGTACAGCACATAAGCAGAACCATGTGGGTCTAACACGGCATAACACAAATGTCTCTTGTAATGTTATTACTTCAGAGGTTCCCGGGGACCCTTAACATTTAGCAAAAAAAGTCCCAAAATGTATCAATATATTTGTTTTCCTTTGCATGAAAAGTAACAGAATGTGGTAAATGGATTCACAATATCGTCCAGTATCGAACGCAGGCCTCTAAGTTGAACCAAATCGAAATTGTATTGTGGCAGACTTTGTGATATCAGCAAATATTGAATTGTTCGAGAACCAGTACCGTACCGTACAATACTGTACCGTACCGTACCGTATCGTGTTGAAACTGGTGATTTACACCCCTAGTTTGCACATTTCTTCATGCAAATACAAATACATATACATGTCATGTTCATGCAGCATCTGTTCCTCGACTCTCACCCTCCTTGGTCAAACCTCTGCCCTCAGTGTCTCGTACAGTTGGGTCTGCTCTTGCTGTAAATGTCACTTTATCTCAGCCTCATGTGAGCTGCCAAGAAAACATTGAGTTAACTTCATTCCTTCTTATAGGCAAATGTTAATGACAGCATTTAACATTTACTGGCAAATGTTAATGGGAGTATTTAACATCTAGAAGGTCTTTGTTTTTCACTGGGCCATACTGCTAATTGCACATTAGAAGAACTGTAATTAGGCTGAAATAGGCTTGAAACACTTCATCAATTCCCAGTAATCATTTTCTGGAAGTGCTAATTTGGATTCGAAACAGGGATTGAAACATTCACAAGGGGCTGTAGGTTGGAATTATAAGTGAAGGGTACTATAGGATGAGGTATTGATTTTTGTGTGATGTTTATGTGCCACCTCTGCCTCTCCAGGTGCCCCGTTATCCTGCTCCTTAACACCTATTATGATTGAATTCCACAATACCTCTGGTCAAATCTTCTCCAGTCTGAAGTAGTCTACATAAATCAAGTTATGAGGAGAAATGGAGCTAGATTCTTTGGCAAAATGCAGCTAAAACTCTCTGAGCTCTACGGTATTTCTCTTGCATCCCTCACCCAATTTTCTGATAAAATCCTGAGTTGTAAATCCACGACAGTCTCGGAGGAAAGCGCACATCTAACATGCTCTCTGGATGCTGTGACTACACAACCATTTTACTCCCGTTACTCAGCTGTCACATTAATAGAACATATGACTGAAATACAGAGCCTTTAAAACAATAAATATGTTTAAGACTGCTTAAAAAAGGAAATAATTAAACTTGGATATAGATCTTTAAACAGCTGTTGTTTATGGTTCCCTGATGAAGGAGCTTCTTTCAGAGAAATAGATTTTCATAATTTCTGTAGTTGATGTGACGTAATGTGTTGATTTAATTTTATTCTAATCTTCCCCGTCCTAACCAGACGGCTTTAGCGACCTGAACTGAACTGAACCTTGATGTATGATGTTTTTAGGGCCACCTGAGGGCGGAAGAAGCAGGTTGTGAACACAATATTGACAAAAAGATCTTTGAGACATTTATTTGGCCCCACTGTTGGTAATCTGAAGCCACGTTTTCTGAGCTCCTGGTGACTGTTCTCAGTCTCTTTTAGATCTGTCATGGTTTCTATCGACTCCCGGGGTGGGGGTATGGGGGGGGTAACTGACTCTGTGGCTGCTAAATGCTCCATTATACTCCCCAGCTGTTCTCTAACTTCTTTGTCTGCTGTTGTGGTTCTAAAGTGAGGGTACACACAGTGGGTTGTTAGAGCTTTCTCACTGCTGTCCATAGAGAAAGATGGATTTGTTTTTCTTTTTTTTTTTTTTTTTTTTTTTTTTATTGAGTTGAATATTTTTACAATATAAACAAGAACTGACAAAACAGAGGAAAACTGAGACACAAAAGAAAATCAAACTAAACAAACGCTCACCAAAGTGGCAATAAGCACTGCATAAACCATTACATAGCCACCTTTTTTCCTGACTACCTGTATTTCATCGCGAATGCTAGTTTTGCTCGTCCGGTTGAACTGTTCCGTTAACTGTTTCTGTTTATGTCGCCATGTAAACCACAAAGCTGATGATGTTAGCCTAGCCGCCATACTCGCTCTAATAACCGGCTTTTAAATGCAAGAAAGCGACAAAATGAACAAAAACTGGAGGTGGAATCATAGTGCAGATGTTTTAAAACAAAGTTTACACTGAGCCCTTTCTGGCATTAATGGTTTTAATGTGAGTTGTTTTGAGCTAGCTTGCTGGAGGTCGATAACTGCAGGCGAAAGTCAACACCCATCGGCCTCTGAAGAAACGGGTGGATAGACGGGATAAATAAAACAGATCAAAATAAAATGTGGTCATGTGTACACAAAAAGTTTTAGAGTGTACAGATGGAATAGCCAAATACAATATTTCTGTGCACCAATTCAACACATGCAAAACAGACGGAGTTGTTTGGCAACAAAAGTAGATGATTTAAAACTAAGAGACGTTTTTTTTTAGACTAAACTAAAGTAAGAGAAAGTAAAGCTCAAATATTTATCTATAGATCTTTTTGTCATTATTACACTGAAACGAAACATGTAGCTGCTTTAACAATAAAAGTTGGGAGGGGAAAACATCACATCACTTTTTTTCACATTTTAATCAAGAGAGAAGACTCAAAGTACTTGAAGTTGGACAGAAAATCCTTGACAGAGGTCTCCCACATTGCTCTGTTAAATTAAATTTATTGTGGGAGACGGGCGTTGTGCATGAATCTTGTCATCTGAATTGACTTTCTGATAAGGTCATATTTTCACTCTGCTTGTTATTTATACTTCAGTATCCAAAAAGATACTCAATTTTGGGCTCCCTGGAGCCTAATTTATTTTGCTATGGTAACAAAACAGGTATTGGTATTGTTTGAGTTTTTCTTGCATTGCATCAAAAATTACAGTTTTGTGACCGCTACGGATATACAAGTTTAGCTGAAAATGAAGTTGTCACCCTCACCTTTTGGCCTTAGAATTATTGAACAACAGTAGGTAATTTGCGTCTTGTAGATTATTTCTCTGTTGTGACGATGCATCTTTGACACAAGTCTTATACTGTTGTAAAGCCTGTCTTATTTTCCCTTCTAAATGGCGCCACATTTGTAAGGAACATGAATTTGTGGGATGAGCAGCAGAGCTGAGGATGTGACTTGCGCCCAAGAAAAAAACTGCCAAATCTACTACCAATTAACAAGACACTGATCCTTTTTTATATCGTTTTCTGAGTAAAGAAGAATTTATTTATTAAAAAAAGCTCCCAAATTTTTTAGATCCATTCTTTTTTCCTTTGTTGCTGTTTGTCACGTATGATTTGTTGCTTCCTTATGTTGCTACCCTCAGCTTCGATGCATAAAGGTCTTGTAAATAAGCTCTCAGCAAAGTGCAACCCCAATTGATTTGGTCTCCTTTATAAACTCCCCGTTAGCCTCAGTCCCATTACTTAGAAATCCTTTCTCTACATCCTCCACCTGCCCACCACATTTAGTCTCAGTACTCCGAAGCCAGCATCTCCAGGGACCTGCTCTAATTTAACTCTGCTGATGTTGGCTGAGACCCCTAAAACTGGATTCATTGCCTTACCTTACATTTCTTCACAGACCTGTTCTAGTGCCCTGCTTTGTTAAAAGCAGCTCCTTGTGAGACATGTTTTTGCATGGAGGTGTTATTGTTCCTCTCAGAGAATCCTGTGAAGGCTGCTGGCTCCTGGAGCCATTTTTCATATATTTAGCTGCTACTGTGTGACTCCACTCCAACCATCCACAGATCTCCCTCTGAAATAGTGTCTGTCTCTTCTTGGTTGTCTGTGTTTTACTGCCTCTCTTTCAAACTGACCACTTCTGGGTGACTCTTCCTCCTGTAATTGCTTGTACCCCTTCCCCGCCTGCTGATTTTTGTCTCCTTGTCCCCTTCAGTGTTCCATTTCTTATTCAGCCAGCACTGAACGGAAAAACATTGCGTCAGTGCTTCCCGGTCATTACTTTTATTTGGCGTGCACATCTGCTCCTTCTAGTGAAGCCATTGCCCTGACAAGCACTGTGTCAGCCTCTATTTCCCACGAGACACTAACACTGGAGATTTCAATTAGAACAGAGGGATGGGAATAATGTGCTGGGTGTTGTGATTTTTACTTTGACCGTCTTTCTAATGACACAAAAACTGAAGTTAATTCTCTGAGATGGAGTCATGTTTATTTGTGGGTGTGATGATACTCAAAGTGGCTGATAGTCCTACAGAACAAACTGTGGATAGGATGAAAGGGCTCTGACTCTTCAGGCTAGTCACAGATCAGTTGCTTGTTTTGTGTGTAAAATCTGTTAGTTGATGTAGCCTCCAGTTTCAAAAGTGGCATCATTGCAAAACATGCAGGATTTCTGTTGTCCAAAAAAAAAAGGCAACTCTTATAGCTGTTACAGTCCAGTTATGTGAACCAGAAAGAAAACCATGCCCACTTCTTACTTTATGTGTCCTTCTTCATGAGTTATGGTATAATCTAAATTCTGTAACAATGGTTAATTGCTATCTACAATGTCAATTTTCTGTCAGCTTTAAATTTACTAAATTTACAAACCTCTTATTTGTTTGTTTCGACCCAGTCTAGGGCAGGGGTTCCCAAACTTTACCATGCCAAGGCCCCCCAAACAGCATTAGCTTCTGGCCCCTTTGCAAACCAACAGACAATGCTTCAGAATATGAGAGAAATATCAACTTTTAGAATGTTTTTTTCTTACTTTTATTCACTTTTCAATAACTTTTAGATTTGATTTGCATAGAAAATTATTAAACATGTGTTTTTAGCACTGTATACTCCCAATGAATAATAAACTTTTCAACAAACTTTCGACAGATAAGACCGAAACAAATCAAACTTCTCTCTCATGTGTGTGTGTGCCTGAGCCTGTGCATGTGTCTGTGCATGTCTGAGAGTGACAAGTTACACCAGTGGGAGGGATGAGCTTGGTGGCCTCATGTTTCTGAATTTTCATTGGCCATGAGTTCTTAGGTTTTTCTGCAGCAGAATCCCCCGCGGCATCCTCCCTCTGTCTTTTTCCTGTCAAAAACCGTTCCATTTTTTGCTAGCTAGCTACAAGCGAGCTTTACAACAGGTGCAAACCGTCAGGTTGACAAAGATGATCATCATCATGCCCAAGTTGGAGCTGTCACACGAGGTGCGGTTAGGTTTAATCAGAAACTTGAGAATCTGACGATTACGGCTGTTTACGTGTTGTTTGTTCAGGACAAATGGTTATATAAAAAGAATAACAAAATTGAAAAATAAAATAATTCGATAATGAGAAATAATTTTTCAATAATGAGAAATAATTCTTCCCCTTTCCTCCAATTTTCTGAGGGCACCCCCTGGCGGCCCCCCAGGGGGCCTCGGCCCCCACTTTGAAAACCACTGGTCTTGGGGACACTAGGTGTAACAGAAAGGCCACCCCCTCCTTTCTCACTACTAAGATACCAAGATAAAGGAAAATAGAAACAAGATTGCAGTCCATAAAAATAAATAAATAGTTCAAAACATCAACAACATCACCTTGGGGAGGAATGGCTAAAATAACAAACAAAATGCTCTTATAAATCAAAAATCTTACCTGCTTCTAAAGAGGGAAAAATATACAAGCCTACCCTGACTCCTTAAATGAAAAAAAAAAACAAAAACAGGAGAAAACTACCCAACCTTTTGTAATGTTTAAAGATGATAACAGGACAACAGGGATAACAGGAGTCATTGAACCCTCTATAACCATGAGTTTCTTCTTCAAAACAACACAGAGATCTGTTCTGCTGTAGACTTTATGAGCTCTGGGGTCTTTGTAAGATGGAGGTTTCAGAAAATATTGCAAACATACACAGGCTCTGAATGTAGATGATATCCAGTTCCACAAACATTATCCTGATGTCAGATTAAGATGTTTTCTTTAACATATGTTATTCATTGATGTGCTGATCCTGCAGCACAACTAATCCCATTCTAGTAACATTTAGAGGTTTACAAGAAGGTGTGGGTCCACATTTCATTTAGGGAGGTATTAGCCACTGAGAATGTGCTCCTATCCAGTAAAAATCCAGGCCACTTTTCAGACACTTGTGGCTTCTGACGACCATGATCTCACTGCTGTGGGAAATCTTGAGTGTCTGTCCCATCTTCCAACCTCCTGCCATCAAAAAAGTCATAATCCTGCCTTGATGCCACACATCCTTGGCTTGTTTCCCATCACAGCCCGGAGGAAGCACTGGAAATAACTTTCCCTTTGATGCTTTTGAGCAGGCCTCAAAAAAAGAAAAACTATGTATGATTTGCAGCAATGACACATATTTGCTTATTTAAGGGAATGCACTGATTTTTGCAGAGGGCTTCTTTAAAACTTTGAAAAGTAATGAGAACTGTCATATCAAAATCCTTCATGCACACGCAGTAGATTAGCAGAGGATTGACCTTTTAGAGTTTATTGGACTCTGGACAAATTCATTTCAATAATGAAACATTCTGCACTCAATACTGCAATTTCTCAAGGTTTATTTAAAAATCTGTTTCTGGTGAGCAACCATGTACTAATCAAATTTGTATTGATTTTTGCTGCACAATCTCCCATCCACCAGTAAATACACATCCTCTGAAAACGAGAAGGTCACACTCCAGAGCTTGTTGTTAGAGAGACCTTTAGCTGGAAATTGGGCTCATATTTCAAATCAGGAAACATTTAATTTAGCTTCTTTTCTTTATCTCTTCTGTTTATCAGGGTTAGTGTGGGAAACCCTACATTTACAGCTCCTAACCATCCACCCATAAAGCAATCCTTTGAAAAGACAGTTCTTCTTCTGTTAATTCATAATTTATTTCTGAACACATATCTGGGTTAATTACTGTGAGCTGCTCAAGCCTTCCGGATATGTTCCCGTGATATTTACAACATGTTCTGAAGTTCAGAGTCTGCATGGATCTGATGTGGAGAGATTATTGGGCTGCATTCAGAATCTTTTGTGTGGGTGATATATCGTTTTCAGCATCATCATGTGTGCATGTGTATTTGTCACATTGCTATTAGGGCTGCCACATACGATTATTTTGATAATCGACTAGTCACTGATTATTTTTTGTGATTAGTCGACTATTCAGATCATACATAAATTGCAGCTTATTGCACCAGCATACAGCTAACATAAGTTTCCAGCTTCAAGTGTTTAAGGCATGTGCTAACTAAAAATGAAGACAATATCATAGTTCATTCAGCTTTCAATGAACTTTGCAGCTTGTAGCAGCATTTCTGACATTTTTTTCATGTACCAATTTTCTATTCAAACATGACATCGCTATTAAGTAGGTAGCTCCCTGTTGACGTTAATGTTAGCAGCCAACTAGCCAATTAGCTTACTGAGATTGTCATTCTTCTTCAGAAAATAAATCAGCCACGGCGTGCTGTCTTTTCAGATGCTCGTGCATCGCCGTCGTACTGTCATGGAAGGACATTTCTGCTTTGCAGATTTTGCATTGCACACTTTTCTCCTTCATTTTGGAAAAATGCTCCCAAACTTTCGAGCTCTGTTGCCGGCTAGTCATGATACTGTTGGGCATAACTTTTCTGGTGACATCACAGGTGACCCCGGTTACCACTTCTGCGTGTATGCGCCATGGACAGAATGGCAGATGAAACAGCGGCAGTTTTGAGGGAAATTTTTTTTTTAAAGTATTAAAACGACGACGTCGATTATTAAATATGTCGCCAATGGTTGTGATCGTCGACGTCATCGTGAGTAGTCGACTAATCTTGGCAGCCCTAATTGCTATGTTATGCTATGTGTCTATCTGGAGGCAAAAATAAATTTGAGCCTTTCACTTAAGTTTATGTAGCCTGTCTACATCCAATCATATTAATTAAAGATCTGAATGAGCATCCATTTATAGGTTTTACCACATTAAATGCAACAACTGTCACAGTTAGAGCTCCTTCTCAGCGCTCTGTCATCTCACCTGCTGTTATCAGGGTCGGGCAGAGCGATGTGAAGAGTGAGTGGTCGAGTGACTGAGAGAGAGAGACAGAGCAGTGAATGTGAGCATAGCAGCGGCTTCCAGATCTGTGCGTTCAACTTTGTCTTCAGTCAGAAGGAGCTCTCGGTTTGTTTTTGAGGTCTAAGTTTTGATCTTCTGACAGCCCATTTTATTGTTTATTCCACGTCCTCCTTCACTCGCCTCATGATTTCAAGAGCTGCCATTAATACTTGAAATAGTCATAGTTTAACATTGAAGTAATCCGTTGCTTTGCTTCCTGCAGAAATTGCCCTTTTTCTCTTTCCATTGCGGAACTTCTTAAAATGCATTGCGCTTGTTCTAGAAATATCTCTAAACATTACTTTTCATTGACTCACATCTCTGGCAAAAGATTATCCAAGCCTACAACAAAGGCAAAACACAGGAGGAGGATAAACTGTGAGCCAATGTCTTCTCAGTCTGTATGTGCACGCTCCCGCTGTGTGTGTCTGCCTGGCTCTCGCGCTCAGGCTAAAGGGGAGCAACAAATAATCACATTTAATAACTATTCCTTAATATTTGGTTATAGCAGGAAAGTTAAACAACGGAAATATTACAGATCAGTATCAATAATTAACAGATAACAAGATGAAAACTCTTTGTAAACACAAACAGCATTCACAGAGGCAGTTAGGTGAGAGTCTGTTATCATTTCAGGGAGAATTCAGCTGAACAGAGAGAACCAATAAACTTTTAAAAACATCACGATATATATCCCAGGAAACACAAATATTGCCGTGTCATTTTCCTCAATATTTTGCAGGCCTCTAAAATAGAGTTAATAATAAGCTCCCCTCAAAAGTCCAATAAGACACGGGTGCTGACAGGCCGAGCACTGAAGCATAACACAGGGTGTATGGAGACAGGTGAATTAAATTAGATTTATCATCAACATCAACACGATTTTCCTCATTTATATCTTGAGATTTAGGTCCAAAACGATCAAATGAAGAGTAGTTGGATAACTGGTTCTACCAGTTGGGGGTTACAGAAGACAGCCCAGCTTGAAGCCCACAGCCCTGGTGTGATGAAAATACCATTTGACTGGTGCACTTCCATCTGTCGGGTGGAGGAAGTATCAGTGCTCTTACACATGAATGAACAGCCCTCATTTAGCCTGTCTGCACACATTAATTATATGTACTTTGACTATTGACATTTAGATATTGTGTAATAGGCTTCAGCCTCTATGTGACCCTGAACAGGATTAACAGGATTGATGTATGGAGGGATGGATGGAGGGATATTCCTGTTTTGTTTTATCGGAACCCTCAGGATCTCAATCCTGCTGACAGGATCACACTACCACTTATTTTAAATGACTGGCATTTACAAACTGTCGGTCCATCCCAAAAACCCCAAAACCTGACGCAATCGTCAGATTTTCAAGTTTCCAAAAGTACCTGAATGTATCACAAGTGATGTTGACAACATGTCTAAACAGAGCAGAGAAGACAGGAGAATTTCATCAACATCGCTTTGATTCTCATGCCTTCTTTGAAAATTTGCAGAAAATAAACTGTTTGCTGTAGATAAATTCTGTAACAAAACAAATAATTCAGTACTTTTTAATGCTTTCAGGAAGCCCTGAATGATCCACATACACCCCGTAGTCGCACTTCAAAAATTCTTTGAATTTGGCTTCCCATGGTGTTGTCTTGCAGGCATACAATTTGTGCTCAGAGCCGCTCAGCACTCTGTCTCATTACTGACAGAAACTTCTTTGCAGATCGACATGAAGCCTCTACAGTGTAGACTGTAAACTGTGTAAACACTAGTGACAGTACTGACTGTAAATAGTTTAAAAAGAGTAAATAGCTTGTAATAATTGTTGCATTCTGATGATGTCATACTGCTCAGGAGACATTGTTGAGTTATCCTGAACCCAGAGAGGAGCAGGACTTCATACTGCAGTGAAAAATGAGACCGCAGTGAGGGAAAAATTTCTAAGCATCAAAATTTGTAGATTCCTTGAATGTTCCAATATTTTTTTCTTTTCCTTAGACGTGAGTCTACCTGAAAATGTGTTATTTCAGTTTTAATTAGAGAAATTCAATTTTCTATTTTTCTTTTCTCTAATGATTTATAGCTTTAAATTCTGTCACAATGCATGAAGACATAATCGCGTTACATCAGTCTGTAGCCATGGTTGTCCTGAATCTATAGAGGTGCAGGACTTCACTTTGCTGAGAAAAAATGAGACCACAGTGAGTAAAAATGTGACAGAAGCAAAGAACGACCAGAAACTGCCTGAGATCCTGAGGGTTAACCAGTGTCTCTGACAAGGCAGCGAGCAGGTCTGGTTTAGGATTATGGGGTGGCCAGTCAGAGTTTAAGTGGGGAACATGGCACCTCTGCACATCCCTGGCCCCTGGTATGAGGGTGTAAAGGTTTCAAATCTGAAGTTAGCATCTGGGAGCCGTTGGAGAGATTAAATAGTGGAGTCATGTGTGCATCTTTGGGTTAGTTAAAGACCTGTGAAGCCGCTGCCTTCTGGATTGAAATTTGAAATTTTAACATTTCAACCTTTCTGCAACAGGTGCAACTGTGTTAAAACATGAATCAAAGTATTAAAAAACACTAAAATCGGCTTTTATGGGGCTGTCACAAGTTGTCACTGATGGTCCTGAAAGACATAAGACAGAGAAGTTCTTGTGTGTACATGATTCTCAGGTGATCTCCTGCTTATACCGCAGACTCTCCTGTGCAGTAAACGGCTCTCTGTGGTCAGAAGTGGAGTGCCTTTAACGCTTTGTCTAAGTGTGGGAAGGAGAATCATTTACACCATCTTTATTGATGACCCTACAGCCCACTCTTTTTTTAAACCACCTGCCCTGAGAGGCGTTTGGTCGATTGGTCTTCTGATTCGCTGACCTAAAAAGTCACGGTCTCCCGATTGGTTCACTCACTGTGGTAATGCACTAATTTAAATGTCCAGTAGAGCAGAGATGCAATGAGCCTGACCTGTTTTTAACCTCAATTACTGTCCTATTGAGGAAACAGCTTTGGTGTCATTATTGACAGTTAGGGGGAGGAATCAAAGAGGTTTCCTGGATCAGAAGTGACAGAAGGTATTGCTTTGGTAAGCAAGTAAAAGTCTTTTTCCACGGATTTCAATGTGTACACTTGACTCTCCATCTATGGGCTCCTCTCGCTTCTCTTTTCCATCCATCCTTCTGTCTTGCGGTTCCCTCCTCTGCCTCACCCCCTAATTTCTCCCCTGCTGTCCTGTAGATGTCAGATAACCCGACTCTCTCCTCCTCCGTCTGTCAATCTTTCACTCTCTTTCTTTCTTCTTTGTTCTTTTCCCTCAGGCCCTGCTGTAATGAGTAAAGGTCAGTGTGTCAGCTCTCTCCTGTTGTGCTGTCAGTGCTCTTGTCTGTTATGGAGGTACTTATTAGCAGTGGCCTTTAGCTGCTGCCCTAACGAGCAGGCAGCTCTGACACTGCTGCAGGACGAGGACTACATAAGTCAGAGGCTATGAGATGACCTCAGAATCACTGAATGCTCTTCAAATCAGTTTCATGAGTATAGTAACTAGGGCTGCAATGATTGATTATTTTCATAATTGATTAATCTATTTGTTATTCTCTTGATTAATCGAGTAGTTGTTTGGTCCATAAAATGTCAGAAAACTGAAAAATGTCAGTGTTTCTCAGAGTCCAAGATGACATCATCAAATTTCTCCATTTGTCCACAAACCAAAGATAATCAGGATTGTTATAGAGGAGAAAAGAAATGAGGAAATATTCACATGTATGAAGCTGAAATAAGAGAATCTAGACTTCTTTGTATTGAATAATTACTTACACTGAACAATCAGTTATCAAAATAGTTGACAATTAATTTGGTAATTGATTATTCAGTGATTCCATACCTTCAATTTCCCTTCAGGGGTTAATAAAGTACGTTCTGTTCTGTTCTGTTCTGTTCTATTCTATTCTATTCTATTCTATTCTATTCTGTTCTATTCTGTTCTGTTCTGTTCTGTTCTGTTCTGTTCTGTTCTGTTCTGTTCTGTTCTGTTCTAATTGTTGCAGCTCTGATAGTAACTTTTTTGTCCCTTTTTTTCAGTTTAACTATTATTTGGTTCCTTAAATTTTAATTTATATATCACGTTATGCAAACAAATTGTTAGTGGTAATAAGGAAGCCCTGTATAATTTGCATATTTGAAATAAACATAATAATAATAACGACAATAATAACAATAACAAAAATAATAATAATAAAAACAAAACAAACAAAAAAAACCCACTGAGTTCAGAATATTTAATTGTAATCTTACAGATGTTCCTGTTGACAGGATAAACACACTTTGCTGTAATTTACAAAAATACCATCAGTGGCAGTGAAAGACACAATGACACTGAAAGCAACAGCACAGGTTTCAAATTGATGAGATAGTACATGATGCAGTTTTGAAATTGTTGAGTCACCGAACTTCAGAAAGTGCTTTATAATCAAGATTACTCTAATGTTGGTTTGTTTGATTTCTCACCTTTTAAGAAATACATTTTAATTAGTACGTTAGATATTTAGGCTGTCAAAGAGTTTTAAAAAAATGCAATTAATACCAACATCCTCTTATTTAAAACTCTATTATTTAACCTATCAATGCAGTTTTTAGTCCTTATTAACGATGTAAATTAACTCACGTGATCTTGACTTAGATGAACAATTCAAATAGATGCTGCACCACTGTGGTCTCAAATCATGACTCAGAGGAAGGAGACGGCTTATTCTATGACTTACCTTTTTTTTTTTTTTTTCTTATTTAGCAGGGTAACACTGTTACACATCGGGGAAATACTGAGGAGTACATGTGCAAAGGTCCCATTTGTACTGATATGGTTTGAGGTTTTTACTTTGATTACTCGCGGCTGTCCAGTGATCTCCTGTTAAGGCGACAGGTCCGTTTTCTCTTACAGTTCGTGAGGTTTTTACTTGATTAAACTTTTAGCTATATTGCTTGTCCAGCATTTTCTAGACATTAAAAGCTAATTAGCCTCGCTACACTTGCTGTGTTGTAACAAGTGGCCAGCGTGGCATTTTTTTGTCAGCCAAGGTCATTCCTAATAGCAACATGTTGCATCAATTTCATTATTTTTTTTTCCAATTTGGTGCAAATTCTAAATGCATGTGTTTTGCTGATGACAGTAAACTGAAAAATCCAGATACTTGAAGCCTTTTCATGGAATTATGTTCTTAAGATTGAAAATTCAAGGGTGAGAGTTCACTCTGTCACAGTGAAGAAGAGTGCCTCTTGTGCACACATACGTTTCCCACCACAGCAGGCAAAGATGTCAGGCGTGAAAAAACGTCCGCTGACTTCGACATACATGACTTTATTTCACGCTGAATGAAGTCACTTTATCTGTGTTGTGGTTTAATAAACATCTGCTCAACAGCACAGAAAGGTGGAACAATCTGATTGTGTTGTGCCCGCCGTTTTCAATGGAGGTGTAACGCAGCCTCATAATAGAAATGATGAGCAGAGGAAATTCAGGCTGTGTGTGTGTCTGAAGTGTTGCCGTATTGATTTGTATTGGCCTTGTGTCAGCATGACATCACCTTGGCAACACAATCTGGAGTGCTCTTCAGGCTGGCTCTTATCATGTGTGCATGGGTGAGTGGATGGTGCTCGCTCTATAGGAGAGAAATCCCTCCATCTGCTGTTTGGGCGCCATGGATTTGCTTTTCCCTTACTCAGCACTTTTTCTGAAACACACACAAACACGAACCTCTCAGTATTCTGAGTGTTCTTATCTTGTAGCGGCCTTTTCCATCACCTTCAATGTTTCTTCATAATAAGTTTCTGTCATTTTACTTTCCCTCACTTTCTCACTGGCTCACAAACATACACACATAACACACACTCTCTCACACACACACACCTTTCTTTGGTTAGACTACACCGGCTGCATCTAAATTAGAAATGAAAACCCAGCTTGGTGTATTTTGCAGATGTCCCTCTGCAGAGTTAGCTCTCACTCTGTCTCTCCGTCCTCCTCTGCTGTCTCTAAATCATCTCTCACCTCCTCTGACCCTCCGACTTTCTGCAATAGGCTACAAATTTCTGAGTAAAACTAATCTCATGCAGAGTCTGGGTTCTCCGAGGGCCAAGCACGGAACGTGTAAAGTTTTATGAGCTCTGATTAGTTTCCTATTTTGGATCTGGACTTTTCAGCGAGGCTTATTCAGAACAGAGATTTCTTCTGTTTTCCCATTTGAGACATTTTATAACTTGCCTGGCTTTTTGCTGAGCTTTCACTTTTAAATACCATGCACATTCATTTCTCTCTCTTAAAATGACCGTACTCAAAGATTCATTTGGAGCACGGGATATAAACTGGACACAGGCGATGTAATGGAAAGCTTGACTATAATTCAAGAGGCTCATCTTTCTGCTCTGCAGTGAGAGATACAGAAAATCATTCATCCCTGCAGCCATTAGGCGCCATAACGCTCAAGCCAATCGGAGATGAGCTGAAATGATTGTTTTATGTGATTTTTTATGATTTTATCTGTCAAACATCTGACAGCTTTCCTGTTTTGTGTGATCTTTTAATTATTTCATCTGCCAAACACCTGAATTTCCCTTCAGGGATAAATAAAGTACATTCTTTTTGGGCATGACAATTGTCTTTTTTACGAGGGGCCAAATGAGAAACCTGAATTGTGTCAGAGGGCCGCACCAACAATAACGTAAACTTAATTCTGCTCAGTATTAACTTTTCCCCATTGTAAAATGCACGCACTTAGATTTTGATTAGCTGCTACTCATAACCTGAAGAATAAGGATGTTCTGTAAATATGTGAAATTTTGGTGCAGGTCAAATAGGAAAATTCGACAACAGAAGTAATAAACAGTAAAAACAAAAACAATCATGGTGTTAGTTCATTTAATGTTTAGCTTGTAAATCCCCACAAATACTGAAAAACTTTATAACAACTTTATATTAAAAAAAAAAATAACTTGAATGTTTTTCACTTTATTTTAACTCAGTGAGAAAAAAATCTAATCTGCATGGACTTGAACAAGCGCATTGAAATCTAGTTGAATTTCTGAGATGGCCATGTGGTCTTGGATTTGTTGAACTTTATCACCAGACATCACACGTGCAGGGCTCATGCTTGCAAGTGCGTCCATACAGAAATAAAGCAAACGTCACCCTTTTCTATTCTATTCTATTCTATTCTATTCTATTCTATTCTATTCTATTCTATTCTATTTCTTATTTTAATACAACCCCAATCCCAGAAAACTTAGTGCTGATTAAAAACTTTTCATAAAATCAGAATTCAAATGTTTACTTTTGGTAGAGAATGATAAAAAAACAACACTTCAAATGTTGTTCTGAACTTTTTCTCCATTCTTTGAAAAACAAATGCTCGTTTCCAATTAATGCAAACAACACGTTACAAGTTTTCACAGGGGTCATGTTTTCCTGAAGTGTGGCATCACCTTTTAAACACACTGTGTAAACGTCTGGGGCCAGAGGAGAGCACTTCCTGGAGTTTTGAGAGTGAAATGACTCGTTCTTGCCTGCTATGGGATCTCAGCTGTCTCAGTTTCCTTTTATTGGATTTATATATTCATGATGTGCCAAATGTTGTTGGGTTTTTTTGTGTAAAATGCTCATGTGTGCTGTGATGCTTCGTGAACAGTGACTTCTTGAAGCAGCAAAGAATTGATATCATTTCTAAGAATAATACATACGGGAGGAATTTTAAAAAAAAGAAGTCCACCCTGTAAAGAAACAATTTAAAAAATTAAAATCTCAAACAGATGGGACAGCTTAAAAATAAACAGAATTACAAAATCTGCAGCTTTTGTTTTCCCTCAGACGATGTTTCCTCGTCAAAAATTAACTTTTGCTCTGAATTATTTAACTTTTTAAATCATGAATATGCTCATGTTTCCGTGTTCACCTCCACCTTCTCCTCTTTTGGCCCTACATGCCCAATATCAGTACTGTTGTCGTTTCCCTTGTTTTCAAACAGCTTTGCTACTACAGTTTGTCTCCTTCCTATTGACACAAATCTATCTGCAGCGGAATAAATCACACGATTAAAATCAGCACAGGCAGAACGTCCTCCATGCTAACGGGCTAACTGCGGTGCTTCACTTTAAGGCTGTCGGCCTTTTTTCTCCTTTTATGGTGTCATTTTTGCTAAAAAGCCTCCGTTGCTGCTTTACTGCCCTCTGCTGGTGTTGCAGGTTATTGCAGTTACCTTTTTTTTCACCTGACTGGCCTGATTACTGGGTGTATTTTAGTTCCTGGACCTTGTCGTTGAAAATAACAGACAGAAAATTAAAGCCACAAGCGGGGATAAGTGGGCCCTTGCCTACGTGCGCCAGTCGGGGCACGTTGCGGCTGCCACATGTGCAGCTAGTTTGGCACATGCTCATGTGTATATGAGCGCAGAGTAGAGCTGTGATTTTTCATTACAGAATCAAAGACATGACAGTAGAGGGCACTTTACTTTAAGGTGAAACAGAGCGTATAGATGCATTTATGCTGTGAAACTGAACGTGTGTGTGCATTTTGGTCCAGAGCCAACATTTTATGTGAGAGAAAGGAAGGTTTTCGTTTTCCCCCCAAGATTGTCAACTGTGGAGGTCGTTTGTGGCTCCGCCATTTAGTTACAAAAAAATTCTGTGATAACTTTTTATCATCAGTGGATCCAGCACACTCTCACCAAAAATCAAAAGAAGATCCGAAAAAAAACTGTGGGACAAGTTTGATCAAATACATATACTATAAATTGTAAAAACCAGACGTTTAACTGCAGTTTCCGAACTTCCTGTTCGGAATTCACTGTGGTCATAAGATACTTTTTTTTTTAGGTCTTGGCCTGCACAAAGTAGCCTGAAGGGCTGCAGTTTTAAGGCATCAGGGGGCGCTGTGGAGCATGTATTGGCGCGCAAACACTTGATTCATAAATTTTTCGCCGTGACTGAATTTTGTGGCTAAGTGCGTTTGCGTTTATCTTCGCCTTCGCCTCTATTCTTGGGCTCGGGCCCTTTTTATTTATTGTGTTTGAGAATAGAAGTTATGTGAGTTTAACCTCTTATGCTAGTTAATGCTGTTTTCTTGAGTCATGTTTTTAGGAAGCAAAGGAGCAAGTACACAGCAAAAACTGAAATTTAAGCCAGCGTTTCTGTCTTATGTTGAGTGAAAATTGTCTGTTTTACTTGATATGAGCCAAATTCAACTGACAAGTTCAGAAAAATGTCTTATTTCAAGATATTAAAAGATGATGAAGTCTAAATTGCTTGTAAGGTAAGAAAAAATTGCTTGTCAAGTTCCTTGACATTAGAATAATGTCTTAATACAAGAAACTAATTTTTTTGCTTGGCCTATTGGCAGATTTTTTGTTACTCATTACAAGCGATTCAGACCTCATTATTATATTTAAATAACTTGAAGTAAGACATTTTTCTGGACTGGTCTGGTGAATGGGGCTAATATGAAGTCTAAAAAGACATTTTTTGCTAAAAGTAAGATAAAAACACTTGCTAAGATTTCAGTTTTTGCAGTGTTTTGCTACAGGCATGGTGGAAGGGAAATTTAGTGGGACAATCAGTGACCTGGCAGGTGGTTAGCATTCAACATTATATTTATGGCGACATTTAAAACATTCAGGACTCGCACAAGGTGACTGCCAACTTTGCTTTTGGCTTGAGTTGGCTCAGCATATTTACTGTGGCATACTTTCCATAAGCGTTTGCCTTTGCAGTGACATTAAATCCTCGCTGTACAGTTGTGATGGGATTACTTTTTAGCCCATGATATTAACACAGTGTGAGCTAATCCCGCACACCCCTGGGTGTTCGCCCCAGCTGCTGCAACAGCTGTCACCTGCACACAAAGGGAGCCCGTCACCCTCAGAAACACAGGCCGCGAGTCAGCCTGACGAAACGCTGGTATCGGTGCAGGAACGTAAGTGAAGAAGCTGTTGTATGATTTCTCAGCATATTTCACTCAACCTGAATGTCACATTAAACCCAGAGCGGAAACATTAAATGACAGGACACATCCTGACTCTTAGCCGTGGAGAGTCATCAAATTGCTTTAAATATCATCCCCCGTGTTTCAGTCGAATCCATTTCCATCAAGTATTTGTGGCCCTAATAAATCCAGTGTAATGTCTTTAATTATGAGGATTTATTATTTATCATCAAGAAAGCAGAGGACGTGGTTGACACATCGCACGGTTTTAAATCTGTGGGCGCGTAAGTGGGCTTCAAAAGACATGGATTAAATTTGCTTTACATCACATTTGCAACATTCGCTCTATAAAGGGTTTCCTCTTAATGTGCTGACTAATAACTGCAGAAATCAAGCCTGAGCTCGTTCCCGTCACCTCAGCCCTTCTCTCTAGTTTCTCCTGTCATCTGTTAAGTCCTCATTTTATAATCTTTGGACATTACTCAAACAGATGAATGAGCATTTTCCATTTTTTTTATGCAATCTGTGAGATTTATTATCCGACAGCTTTAAAAATCTGAGCATGGAGCGTGGACTCCAGACTATAAATTCACAGTTTAAGACTTTCATTTCAACTCGATTAAACTGTAATGAATCATATTGCTCTCCTACAATTTGTCTCCCCATCCTCTCTCTTTTTTTCTGTCATCTCTCTCAGCTTCTGTATCTCCATCACACACACACACCAATCTGGCACACGCTAAAAGATAAAAAGTAACTGTTGCCAGTAAAACCCTCTCCATCTCTGTCTCCTCAGGAGCTGGAGGTTGGTCGCCTCTCGTCTCAGACAGATACCAGTGGTTGGAGGTGGATTTGGGGAGGCGGACGAAGATCACAGCTGTAGCCACGCAGGGACGCTACGGCAGCTCTGATTGGCTGACAGCTTACCTGTTGATGTTCAGCGACACAGGACACAACTGGAGGCAACACCGGCAGGAAGACAGCTTCGGGGTAACTTTCATTACTTATCAAACCAACACGAGGCAGCAAAAAAAAGCTCATTTTCTACAGGGATAATGTTTAAATAGAACAAATCACACTTAGCATAGTGCTGTCAAAGTGTTTGTAAATTCCTTTTTACACCATAAATTATTTTGGTGTGTGATGAACGCACGCACATGCTGTGATGAGGACTCTTAGCAGACCCCGGGGGAAATCAGGAAGGGATTCAGCAGCAAGTGTGACAAACTTTTGAGAGCTAAGTTGAGCTACACAGCTGTCACAGATGCTTTTTGCCCAAAAGACCACAAGATTTGCCTTGAATGAGTAGAGGCTTCAAAAATCATGACCCTTCCCTCCTCAGTATTACTCAGTTATGTTACATTCAGGTCAATATACCTGTATGAATATCTGCTGTCGACTGATGGACTTGGTTTTGCTACGTTATGCTTTTAGCGTGCTGTCTGAGGGCGCGGTCACACTGTGCCCAATCACGCTTCACCCCTAAAGTCCACTTTGTTTGGCCAGTGTGACTGCAAGTGTACCGTGCTTGTGCATGGTTCACTTCTGGCCCCCCACCCCACGCAAAGCTTAGTGAAAATGGTCTCAAACGTTTGTGCTGCATTAGTGCTTGTTTGTGCGGAAAATATTTTCCTTTGTTCTGCTTTGATTTTAAGATTTTAAAGTTTGCGTGAACTCAGAGTGACCTTTAAAATGTAATTCAATATCTCAAAATCCAAAGCAACACAAACAAATTTTTTAGCACTAACGCAGCACAAATAATTTGGACTTTTGGGGGGGCTGCATGACGTCATCATCCATAATAAACTTGTTTTATCTCAAAAATGAAAGCAGCACAAACGAAAGAATTTTCGGCACAAACCAGCACTCACGCAACACATATGTCTGAGACTTTTTTCACTAAGTTTTTCGGGGTATGTAGTATGTAGTGCACTTTATGCACAAACACTCAGACACGATCACTGCGACCGCTCCTCTCAATGGTTATTTTAAGCATCTTGTTCTCTGTCTCTCACTCTGCTGTAGAGCTGCAACAACTAATAAATAATTGATTATTATTTCCATTACTAAATTAATCGTCAACTATTTTGATAATCGATTAGTTGGTTTAAGTAATTATTTTATAAAAAGAAGTCCAACTTTAATTTCAGCTTCATAAATGTGAATATTTTCTGGTTTCTTTGCTTCTCCATGACAGTCCTGAATATCTTTGGTTTGTAAACAAGACATTTGATGATGTCATCTTCGACATTTTTCACCATTTTCTGACATTTTATGAACCAAACATTTACTCAATTAATCAAGAGACTAATCGATGGATAAATCGATCATGACAATAATACTTAGTTGCAGCTGTACTCTGCTGACTCTGATGAGACCATGCTCCATGTAAACAGATGGGGAGCAGTGTGAGCATGCAGTAGCTTTGAGGTTATTCTGGAGAATTTTCTGGACAGTGTTTTTCTTGTTTTGGATTGTTACAACGATAAAAAAACATGCATTTTCTTGCAAGCAAACTAAACTTTAAATCTTTAATATATCCCTTTAAGGTACAGCAGAAGAGACTAAAACTTGTGATTTATCATGATTCCATTATGAATAATTTAACAGCTCTCATGTATCAGCATGAGTATCTTCTGTTTTAGATATCAACTCCCCCAGAAACTAAAAACAAAAAAGGTAAAGCAGTCAGAGGTAAATGTTTAATGTTGATTTGGAAAACGAAATGTGATCAAAACAACATTTTTTTTCTTCGCTTTACCAAAAAGATCTGCTGTCTAAAAGCTAAAGTCCAGCATCCACCAGAACCATCCTCCTGCAGCCCGTGAATGTATTCTCTAAATTAGAGGAAGCAATACCAGTGAAAATAATTCATGCAGCAATTACTCTGCTGTCCTGCTAGACCCAATTTGGAAAACTTATTAATTGTACATCAGCATAATTTTGAGGAGACAAGGTTACATTAAGTTAATGAGCATGGGTATTGGGAAACAACATGACATTTTTAATACAAGTCTGATTAAATCTTAAACTATTAGAAATTGGATTGGTAATAAAGTTTTAAACCACAGGAAAATAAAGAGTTAACCTCAGCGACACCATTAAAACACAACAGGTTCATTAGCTGACAGAACGCAGAGGACTTCATCTCTATCTGAAGTGACTCAACTTTCACATCAATCTCACCTCACAGCCAGAAGTTCACCTTTTTGTTTACAGAACAAATACTGTTTTTTTTTTTTTGCTTCCACAAACGTTTGTCTGCCATAATCTAACCCTGTCTGTTGTCACCGTTGAGAAATGATTGTTGTGTTCCTGTAAAAGCGAGCTTTTCATTCGACTTTGAAGTGAAGGCATTCAAAACAGTTTTTGATTATTTGTCCTCTGAGCGCAGCTCTTTGTACCGAGTGTTTGATACTTTTCTGACTTTATTTTTGATTTTTGTCTGAGGGTCTTTCGGTGTGGCAGAGAGGTCAGTTTCATGAATGTTTCAGGAAAAACAAAGTGACACAAAACAATTAAACAAGACTAACAAACTTGACTAAAACAAAAAGTCCATTGTTGGATTCAAAGATACAGAAAACTCCTGAAAACTTTCCAAAGCATGTGTGAACTCAAACTTTGACCTCAGCCTTAAATTTCTCTGCCAGTACTCCAGACTGCTGTGATATTACAGTGATATTTGATGGATGAATGAAAAAAAAATCAGGTTAAAGAGGGAAAGTTATTTTCAAGACAAGAACAGAAAAGATATCTGCAAATTTGTTTGTTTATAGAGCAGTGATTTAAAAACAGTAACCGCTACCATAGCGTAGGTCGCTGTTGTTTTGTTTGCCATCGTGTTGTAACCATCGGAGGGATGCACCAAACTTTTTGGTATTGACTGATACTGATCCTGATTGGATACCAGTGTTAAATTAATAATATATGTGCTCTACCGTGGGATAAAACTGGTAATGTTCTGGGGTAAAAGGCAAAAAATGAGTACATATTGTATAACTGAAGATGATATTTAAATTTTTACCAGCAATTTGGTGAAAGAAATGTTTCAGAATTTACAGAAATTATATTTAATTGTAAACATTTTTACCCTGAAACAAAGAGAGTGCATCAAAGAGTTACACAACTGTTTGTAACCACAGACTGTAAACAAAGTGACAATTTTGTGAGAAAATAGAGCGAAAATTCTTGTTTGATTTAATCAAAATTTAACTTTAGTGTCAAGTTCTTTAAGGGATGACAAAAATTCTAGTACAAATTATGAAAGTCACCAGTCAAAGAACAAAAGGCATAGAGCTGGTTGCCTAGATCTGCACCACGGATCGGCCCTTACCTAACGATACTCGATCCAGCGTTCAGGGGCTCGAGCCATAGCCTGCCCACCACTCATCAGGGGAAAAAGTAGGCCGAAAAACTGAAACCGAAACACCAAAATAAATTGTAATTCCAGTCATTAGTGCCAGAGCATAAATTTTAATGCTTCAAAGAATAATGCCTTCTTCACAGAGATGCCCTTGAAGGCTTTTTTTCCCTGCAGCTCTTGTGATGGTTGTGACATTTTTCTGGACTCTCTGTCCAGAAATGGGGGTATGTATGCCCCCATCTGGTTCAGAGGGGTGAGTGTTTTTTCTGCGCCCTGCTCTCCCTCTCCTGCGCTCTGCGCGTCTCCCTCTACAAGCGGGTTCTCTGCAGTCATTGTAGCCTGGATCATTTCTCGTGCCCACATCACAGGCTTTACAAATCACTATCCGTGAGTCTTTCTGAAATGTTTTGTTGGCCCTTGAAAGATAAGAGCGCGTCAGCCTCTGTTTTGGCTTGCGTCATCACAACATGCTGTTTCAGCTATTATCGGCTGAAAATTTTTAGTGGCCAAAATTTCGGTGCATCCCTAGAAAAAAAACTTCCCTCTATTAGGGACATGTGTGAACAAGAACATCTCAGAGGCAGAGGCTGAATGTGTGAAAGAGGCTTATAAGAAGTCTGCTGATGGTTTATCCGTCACAGACACTATCAAGTCTCCAAAAACTAAGCTGAAGAAAAGTCCTCCAACAAACTTCTTTAAAGGCTTTCTGAAATGGCCTGCAGTAATGCACTTTACACCAGTCTGAGTTGTTTATGTAAGAAATACCTCATTTAAATCAGCGTGTATTGTTGCTGCTTGGGAGGGAGCTGAGCTCTAAGCGGGTTGATTGAAGTTAAAACACATTTGGCCTCACTGTCACAGACATAATTTACATTTCTGTGGGGACTGGTACTGCCTGCAGCATTGTGCTGGCTCACCAGGAGCCTTTCACTCTTTATTAATAATGGATGGAACAATGAAAGGAACCTGGGCAGGGCTCTGTCAGCTGCACGGAGCTGCTGTCAAATAGTTAAACCTCTGCTGACAGGAGGCTGGGGCTGTTGTTAGAAAGGCTGCCTGGTGTTCCAGGAGTCACAGCTTTGATTCTTGCAGCAGCACACGTGTCCGTCAACAGTCTACGGGTAAGACGCTGGTGGAACACATGCCAACTCTGGCATTGTGAGCCAGACGTGATAAGGGAGGCAGAGCTGTGTCTAAAATGCAAATGAATGAGAAATCTGACTGAAACATGCAAAAATATTTTCTCAACCGTAACTCATGCATGAAGTTCCTCCTGCAGACTGAAAAGAAATCCAAAGCCCTTGCGCTGTTCTCTGCTTTCTATCATATCTTCACATAAGTGCTCCCAAGTGTTTCACTCCTCTTTAGGAATCCTTATTTAACAGTGTTTTACGGTGACTTTTTTTAGGCCAGAGCCTGCTCCATGTCTTGCCTGCAGAGTGACTGATCACCACGAAGCAAACTACCATGTGTCACAATGACAGGGAGACGTGTAGCTCTCTGATGACTGAACAACAATAGATGTGATTCAGAGGCAGTCAGGCGTCTCTTTTATGGGAGACACAACGCCCGTCTTGTTACCGCAGCAGCTCTGAGAACAGCTTTTGATTGTGATATGACAGGATGGGATTTTTCTCTCAGTGCAGGTTTCAAACTGTGTGAAGCCAAGGAGTCATCGCTGGAAAGCGGGAGCAGAGTATAACTTCTCACGGCTTAAGAACTTGTTGATTTGACACTCAGCATGAGAGGTGATAAACCCAGATCAGCTCTCACAGTGTTTTTTAAAGCTCCATATATTAGTCAGGCCAGCTTAACGTAACGGTTAAGGAGCAGATTTGACTACAGAAACAGCTGTCAGCCTCAGCCTCAGTTTCTTACCGACTTCTCAGCTTAGGTGTCCCTTTGCTCTCCAGAGCTGGGAAGTAAATATAGATTTACGTAACTGCTGTTCTTTATGATTTTAAAGATCATCGAAGGAAAAACTCCAACGTCACTCACTCACTTAGATCACTGTGTTACACAAACTCACTAATGTATTCATTACAGCTTTGTAGTCACATCTCATTTACAGTTCTCATTACTGTGAATATAAGTGAGCACCACACCAGGGGGCTAACTGGAGAGGAGCTCGATTCATTCTACGAAAGCAGAAACAGAACAGCTAATCATCCTCATCTAAGGGTTTTCATATCCCTGCTAAAAGCAAACAAACATGTAAATAAAACGAAAACATACAAAGAAAGCTGATTAACAGAGGGTGGATTCATGCACATAACTCTGTCTCATTGAAAGAGAGATTTGACTTGTTATGATAATACTTCTCTCTTCACACTTTCAGTTAAAGGGACTGTGAGGATTTTCTAAATGATCTTGAAAGTCTCACTTCTGATTGGAATACTGACTTCAATTGAGATTATCAGCACCAATACAGGTTATTTCTAAATGCTATTTCTTAGCTTCCTGATCAGGTCAGACTGGACTGGATTGATTTACAGCAGGTTGAAGTATCTATGACAACACCACGCTGGCTGACAAAGTTTAGTTTTGAGAAGAGAGATCTGTGTTTTTCTCTGCTGAAAACTATTTCTTGGATTGATTTTTGAATGATGGTGAACACTAGAGCTGAAATGTTGGATAGAAAAAGGATAGAAGAGAAGAAGCTAAAGCTAAACGGGAGAGTGATAAAGCACAGGCTAAAGGCTAAACCATGAGCTGAAGGCTTAAACATGGGCTTAAGGCTAAAACACAGGCTTAAGGCTATACCATGGGCTAAAGGCTAAAATCCAAGGTAAAGGCTAAAAACCAAGCTAAAGGCTAAAACATGGTCTATAGGCTAAACCACAGGCTAAAGGTTAAACCAGGAGCTAAAGGCTAAACCACGGGCTAAAGCATAAAACAGGAGCTAAAGGCTAAAACATAAGGTAATGCTTAAAACAAAGGCTAAAGGCTAAAACACAAGGTAACGGCTAAAACACGGGTTAAACTATTTGTGATAATGTTCATTCCAACCCACATGCAGCAGTTATTTTGCAGTGATCTGATCAAACGTAAGAGTCCGACAATAAACTGAAGAGTGAGGTTATGTTAGCTCTGATTGGTAGATGAGCGCTGGCAGGAAAAAACAAGGATTTGCTAATGTTACGTGATAGCTTACGCATACCTCCTAGAGTGCTTGGCTGTGAGTAGCGCTAAAATAGCCGGCTACTACAGTCGACAGTACAAACTGACAAATTGTCACGTTTCAAACCACAGTGCTGTGTAACTGTTGATAAAAACCTTACCTTGTCTCGTTGTATCCAGTTAAAAGTCATCTTGAACAAAGAAAAGTAGTGTTAAAAAGATCTGATCTCCATTCATTTCCAAAACAAACACACACCTTTTTAAGGCTAAGGCTTCTTATTCTCGCTGTAATCCACTTCAAACAGATAGTCCTCACAGACCCTTAAAATGTCAAAGAGGGTCATGAAAATGCAAAATACTGTAAACGACTTTTTCCTCATGTCACTTTTATAGCAGTTTATCAGTCAGTCCTAAATGGATGGAGTCAAAAAGGAATGTTCTAGTGTTATTTACTTACATTATTTCAGAGTCTTGAGACTTGGCTGTGCACAAATCTTTTCAAAAAACACACAAGAAACTTTGACATATTTATTTTACAGGGTGTAACGTAGCTTTGATTCATCAAAAGGTTCTTCCATCCAGTGCTGTTAGACCCATAAACAAGTCTGTACAAGTCCACCAGAACCAGGCTGGGCTTTTCTCTAGAGCTAATTATCATCATCATTAGCCCTCCAGCTAAAATCCATACCAAGCTCCCAAGACTGTAACATCTGAAGATATCTTATTGATAACGTCTTCATAGATTCTGAGTTTGTGTCTCTTGAAGGCATATCTCTCATTAGTAAATAATCATCGTATTCAGAGGCTTCTTTCAGGTTCTCCAGCGTGAACAAATTTCTGCCAAAGTGTCTCTTTTGAGATTTCTGTCTCATAAAATATTATTTAAATGATTGGAAGTGTGTTTAATTAAAGGAAATGATTAGATCAGATTGCACTGAAACACCTAAACAAAAACATAGTCCCATCGGCCTTGAAATCACATTTTTTCATGATTATATGAAATCCTTTTTTTGTTTTTCCTTCATAGATCACATAGGGACATCTATATCTAATCTAATATCTAATTTAGTCCACAGTTAAATACTCTTCACGGTGCATTAAGGACTTGAACACGTTTCTAACACTTCCTACTCACGCCTCCCTCCCACTCGCCCTCCATTTGTCTCATTGTCTACTTGTCTCCTTGACTGAGGTCTCATCAGAGGCTCCTCACATTTCAAAACATGCACAGCGAGGTAAATGAGATGCCACTCTCCTCGGCCTCCTCAGCAGGAAACAGAGCCGTTTGTCGAGCTCAACGCTTCGCTGCCCGGCCGGCTCAGCCCTTCAAAGCACTGAAGACGACGCTGAGATCACAATTATGCTGCGCCAGGGAAGCCAATTCCACTCACACTGCCACATCAGTACGCACTCAGCGGACAGACACACGCTTGGAATGATACAGGCTCTCAAGAAAGACAGGAGGCGTCAGCAAAGTATTCGCACTTTAACGTGCAAAATCCCCAAAATGCAGCTTTTTCATCCCCATAAGGATGCATGAGCTGATGTGTGTGCTCTTTGTGTATCAACCACATGATTCCCACAGGCAGCTGATTGGGAAAATAGAGGCCATTAGTCTCTTTAAGCGAGGCTTGATTCAGAGACGGAGTAGGTCCCAGAGTTATTGATCACCGGACAGAGAGAGGCAGAGATGTTATTAGCAGCCAGGATCAATGGCCTCAGTGAGCTTAAAGTTTGAAAATGCACAAAGACCAGAAAGGTTAGCAAGAGTTTTTCTGAGTCCTTTGGTTTTGGAGTTTCTTTTAAAAACAGGACAGAGTTATTATATGCTATAAAAGTGCATTAATGAGTGGGTTTTGAATGGATGTGAGGAGAGATGGAGGATGAAGAGTTAGAGTTTAGTTTTGATGTGGCTGTATCAAGGTATCAGATCCAGGTTGGTAGAGATCTTAACAAGCTTTCTGGTTCAGCTTCCCAAACGTGGATCTTGTATTTGGGAGAAAGAGATGAGAAAGGAGAGATGAATTCACTTGTGGGACCCTGGACTAACAGGAGAGGATGGGTTGGATCATTGGCTGTATAAATAATTAGTGTGTCCACCGTTACAGAGCAAATTGGTTTGTCTACTGGCTTTCTGAAGCCAAAACTCAAGAGACGACCAGAATGGTGATGGAGAGAAAAAAGGTTTAGCTAACAGCAAGTTGCCAAAGCTCCTCAGGGTGTGTCTGTGGCGGTTTAATTAGTTTCTGAAATGGCAAATAAACCGTTGTGCTTTCGCAGAATTAGTTTCTTTTTCTTTCTTTGCTTGTTGGACTAAAGGTTTTGAGGGAATGTGACTCTCTCAAATCTGTCTGAGAGGTGCATGTGGACCACATATTGGGAAACTCTCACAATGGTAAAAGAATATTCAAATTGAATACTGAATACCATGCACAGGCCTACAGGAAAACACCAACAGGACACCAGCAAAATAAAGATTTCATGAAGTTTTGGTTGAGCGACTGTAATTGGCTGTGCTGATGTCTGTCTGACAGCTTGTAGCCAACCAAAGTGATTACCTCCATCATCATTTGTTAACCTGAGCCTTCACAGGACTTCAGTGGGGGATTTTCAGAAATTGAAACCCCTGTACAGTTTTTATTCTTGTACACCAACACGTACGATGTTTTGTACCAGGCTATTGGCATGTTCAGTTCTGCTGAAGAGTTTGATTTGGGGCCTGCTTGGGACTTGCTTGCTTTTGGAGCCTGCTTCAAGTGGCTGCTTGAGGAACTGCAGTTTTTTGGCACCTCAGTGTTGGTTTTACTTCTTTGCCCTGGATGATGCAAGTTGGATCATGCTTACTCACCTCGTTCTTTACACTAGCTTTACTTTGTCCTATCATCTTATTGATTGATTTATTTATTTATTTATTTATTTTTTGAGGCTTTTGTGAGGAATTTTCTGTTTGTGTCTATTTTGGGGCCCCATCTGGACAAAGTGATATCTAATAATAATAATATATAATAATATGTATGGAGCCCCTTTTTGCAAGATCTCGCTAATAATGTCAAATCTTTTTTTTTTTTAATGTCGTCAAAGGGGTTAGCGTATTACTTCCGTGTCAGTGATTCAACCCAAAGGTTCATCAGTTGGCTTTTAGTTGGCACAGTTTTTCTTTAAAAACATGAATCACGGAGGATGATTTGAAACAATTTCTGCAGTCAAGGGGCGTCCCCAATGAGGACATAATACACAAGGAAAGAGACAAGGTCTCTCGCTTAAATGAAAATTGTTTCTACGTCCAAGAACTGATGTAATATATTTATATTTTAGGCCAAGCTTAAAGAAAAATTCTACAAATCTTTCTCCCACACATGCGTGCATTCCATATTTTTGGTCGAATTGACCTGGAAGTAATGCACTGACTGATAAAAAGAAAAATTCTCAAGTTCTCATCAATGATGTCTCAGGAGTTTATTTTTTTTCCATTTTTTTTCCGTTGTCCCCTTAGGGGCTCAGTAATATAGCACTTTTCAATACACGTAACAAAGTACTTCACAATAAGTCAGTAAAAACAGGAACAGCAAACAGTAAAAACTGAAAAAATAAAAAACAAATAAGACAAGCAGACAAAAAATAGGTCAATAAAAGCAAAACAAATCAAATCAAGATAAAAATAAAATAAGAACCTTTTCTGTAAAAATAGGTTCTTCAGTAATGAGATAAAACAGGGTACTGATTTTGCAAGTCTGATTTCCTCTGGCAGGCTGTTCCAAAGTCTAGTGGCTCGCCCTGAGAGAGCTCTATCACTCAGTCTTGAGTGTAGACCTTGGAACAGCCAGTAGAGCACTACCAGAGGATCTCAGACTGTGCTGGTACATACGGGGTTAAAAACTCAGAAATATAGTGGGGCACAAGTCCGTATTGGGCCTTCAATAAAGAATCTTAAAATCAATCCTAAAAGCAACAGGCAGCCAGTGTAGGTCAGCGAAAATTGGAATGATGTCAGCATGTCTAATCTTTGTTAAAAGATGAGCTGCTGCATTTTGTTCTGTTCGTAGACGGTGGATTGATTTTTGGCTGAGACGTGTGCAGAGGGAATTACAGTAATCAAAACAGGAGTAGATGAAAGCATGAATGAGTTTTTCCAGATTTTGTGGTGACACAATGGACTTGACCTTCGCTATATATCTGAGCTGATAAAAATATGACTGAACAACCACAGGTCCTGGTTAAAAATGACACCTAGGTTTTTTGCTTTCTCTGATTTTTTTTTCTTTTTCACAATCTTGCCCCGTACATATATGAGTTGTATTTTTTGGAGCAAAATCATCACTTCACTTTGCACATACCTCCTGTCCATTGTTTCAGACCTTACAGATATCTTCAGAAACACCCTGTCTTTATTTTGATGGTCTTGTTTGCTGTTGTAGCCAATAAAGAAGCATCAGTTTGAATTTGTCCCTCAGTCCCCAGAATGCCTTCAAATATTCAACAGAAAACCCATCTCCCCAGCAGGCATTTTAATCAGGATCAACAGAGTACTAAACAGCTCCCCTGGTCCTGTTCAAGGTTCTCAAGGAACTCATTAAATCAACCGTTTTGCCTTTAAATCTTCTCTCCTGAAGTAAAATGGTAAAACTTGATATTTGTCTGGATGTTAAACTAGACGGATTACTGTAGCTAATGTCGTCCTGTTGTTTCAGGCTTTTCCAGGTAACAGTAATGCAGACTCTGTGGTCCAGTACAAACTGGAGCAGCCGGTGTTAGCACGCTACCTGCGCCTGATTCCTCTGAACTGGAACCCCACTGGGAGGATTGGACTCAGACTGGAGATATATGGATGTCGATATAGTGAGTCTAAGTTCTACATTTGACTTCCTCAGGAGCATGGATTCCCTTTGATGCTTTAAATTTAGAAGCAGTGTTCGCTAAAATTAAGATTTAGATATAAACTAGCTGGATTTTACATGTATCTATTGTTTACTTCAGAGCACTTAGGCATATGTTTTCTAAAGTAAAAACTCTCCCATAACAAGTAACGATAATCATTAAGATGTAAACATTTTTGTTTGTCATAATTTTCAAAAACTGCACACAGCCCACTCAGCCTTAAGGAGGGACTGATCCGTGAAACCTTGAGAATTGTTAAGATCAGATTATTTCAGATCCCGTTTTCTCTCAAGGCTGCTGATCGAGTAGACTTTGTGTTGGCTTTGTGTTTTGAAAATTGACATTTTTGAGGTGTTATCTGACTTTAAATGACTGAGTATGTGATGTCAGTGGTGAAATCTTATGTAACAATAATCCCATCACTGTTTCTTTCTCTTACGCTTCATCGTTCTGTAGCCTCTGACGTAGCCAACTTCGATGGCAGCAGCAGCCTGGTCTACCGGCTGAGTGTGAGGCCGAGCTGGACGGAGATGGAGGTCATTTCTCTGAAGTTTAAAACCCTGAAGAATTCTGGGACGCTGCTGCATGCGGAGGGACAGAGAGATCACAGCCTCACTCTGGTGCTGGAGAAAGGACGGCTGCTGCTCTACCACCAACAAGGTCAATGATCTTCCAACATCTGTCGTGTGTTATTCATAGAAACATTTGGATGTGAAAACATTTGATTAGAAATTACTGACCTCTTTTGTTTCTATTAACCCCTGTTGAAAAAAATCAATGATTTCACAAAACAGAACATCTGCGGAGCGATGTCAAAGTGAGGGGGCTGAACATGGACTGATGCCTAGATTAGTCAAGTTTGGTGCTTTGCTTGAGGGCACCTTTGCAGTTAAACTGGCTCCTCTCCAGCAGGCAGACCCAATTTACATACTTTATCTGGACCCAGACTTGAATCGACTCCGACTCCTACTTCCAGAGCAAACTCCTACAGACGGGTTACTGTAAAGTAGTGATGGCGAGATGTGGCCTCACGAGGCATCGAACCACTTGAGCCAAATGGTTCGAGAAAGGGTTCATTTCTTGTACAACCAAATAATTTCTCTCTACATAAATTATCACGTGTATAATGATATATCTTTTGAATTTATTCTCTATATGTGAATTTTTACAAAATCGTAGCCTCACATGATATGGCATGCTGTGTAATAATGGGTTTCTGTCACTTTTGGAAGATGGCATGGTCTTAACCAGGCAGAGCACAGTGAAACTGTGAAACTAGGAAGAGGATACTGATAAGTTTGTGTAACTTGGCAATGATCTACAGAAACGGGGCGATTTTAGTCATTTTCATTTAGAAATAACAGTTTCCCAATAGTTGCAAACTATCTCAAACGACACTCATCGACCACTTTATTGGGTACACCTTGCTAGTACTGGGTTGGACCCCCTTTTGTCCTCAGAACTGCCTTAATCCTTTGTGGCATAGATTCAACAAGGTACTGGAAACATTCCTCAGAGAGTTTGGTCCATATTGACATGATAGCATCACGGAGTTGCTGCAGATTTGTCGGCTGAACATCCATGATGAGAATCTCCCGTTCCACCACATCCCAAAGGTGTTCAATTGAATTGAGATCTGGTGACTGTGGAGGCCATTTGAGTACAGTGAGCTCAGTGTCATGTTCAAGAAACCACTCTGAGATGATTCAAGCTTTATGACATGGCGCGTTATCCTGCTGGAAGTAGCCATCAGAAGATGGGTACACTGTGGTCATAAAGGGATGGACATGGTCAGCGACAATACTCAGGTAGGCTGTGGTGTTGAAACGATGCTCATTTGGTACTAAGGGGCCAAGAAAATATCCCCCACACGATCACACCACCACACCACCACCACCAGCCTGAACCGTTGATACAAGGCAGGATGGATCCATGCTTTCGTGCTGTTGACACCAAATTCTGACCCTACCAGCTGAATGTCACAGCAGAAATCGAGACTCATCAGATCAGGCAACGTTTTTCCAATCTTCTATTGTCCAATCATGGTGAGCCTGTGCGAATTGTAGCCTTTAGTTTCCTGTTCTGAGCCCACAGGAGTGGCACCCGGTGTGGTCTTCTGCTGCTGTAGCCTATCTGCCTCAAGGTTCGACGTGTTGTACATTCAGAGATGATCTTCTGCATACCTTGGTTGTAACGAGTGGTTATTTGAGTTACTGCTGCTTTTCTATCAGCTCGAACCAGTCTGGCCATTCTCCTCTGACCTCTGGCATCAATAAGGCATTTTTGCCCACAGAACTGCTGCTCACTGGATATTTTCTCTTTTTCGGACCATTCTCTGTAAACCATAGAGATGGTTGTGTGTGAAAATCCCAGTAGATCATCAGTTTTTGAAATACTCAGACCAGCCGTCTGGCACCAACAACAATGCCATGTTCAAAGTCATTTAAATCACCTTTCTTCCCCATTCTGATGCTCAGTTTGAACTGCAGCCGATCGTCTACATGCCTAAATGCATTGAGTTGCTGCCATGTGATTGGCTGATTAGAAATTTGCGTTAACCAGCAGTTGGACAGGTGTGCCTAATAAAGTGTCTGGTGAGTGTGCAAATGCCATCCAAACTTTAGTATCCAAACTATCAAGACATTATCCAAACTCAGAAGTGACCGCAACTCTATCAAAAGCCCACATTTTGAACGGAGTCTGAGGGATTTATGTTGCTGTCAAGCCCACTGTAAGATCCGAAACCTCTGTGATATAAACCAGTTTCTGAGGAAGTCACATGGTACAGCCAAGCAGCGAGGCTTCAGACGTCATCATTTTCAGCTCTTGCTGTAAATGAAGCGAGCCTCGATACGTGCTTTGCAGAAACGCCCCTTCCATTGCTCGACACGCTTCAGAGCCTCAGCTCATTTTGTAACATCACTGCCGTCAAGTGTTTTTTTTTTTTTTTTTTTTTGGAGCAAACAACTTGAGTCACTTTTATTAAGAAAACGACCCTTTTTTCCTCTTACTGCTGTTGAGTTAGTATGAGTTTCATCAAACTCGCTGCAGCCTTAGACAAACATGATGAAATCTTTTCTCTTTACAGTCCAAGCTATCCAGCAGCCATAATACACATTATTCAACATGCATCAGCTGACAGTCCTACAGCGCTCTGCAGGCATCAGTTTGAAATGGCAGCAGAACAGAGCCAGCAGCGCTGAAGGAAAAGGTTGAAATTTAAAGCTTGTGACAAGAATGATTTTGCTGGGAGGAACAATTCCCGCACTGTAAATCTGCATCTGTGTGTGTTGAGAGTGTAATGCTGAGGCTTATTTTGGTCGCAGTGCTAAAGTGCTTATTATGGCTGTGGGTGTTGATTTTTCAGTCGCTGGTTATTGTCAGCTGCTGGGTCCTCATTTAATGCTCCAGAACCAAACCGGGTCACAGTAGGGACATCAAGGCATTATGAAGCCATCAAAACAACAGGTGTACTTCAAGCCTGTGTTAAAAGCTTCATTATGATTTGGAATAACTAAGTATGTACTTCTGCAAACTTCCGGTTCAGGTGAATCTCTCATCTCTGAGCAATGACAAGTTTGAATGAATCTCTAAATTCAATTTAAAACCCCTCTTTCTGTATTATATCTAATAATGTAATGATATAATTAGGGCTGAAACGATCACTCGGATGATTCCTCAGGGTGGAATTTCCTCTGCCTTGAGGAATGGTTTAATTTTTTACAGCTCAAATCATGGTATTTCACTCAGACTGCTTTTATGCCCTGTTTACACGACGTTTCACTCAAAAACACAAAAAAAATGCAGAGAAAAAAAATCTGTTTACACAGAAACCCCAAGGGACTGTAAACACTGTTGTTTGCATAACAGACCTGCAGATGGCGATATAACTGTAGAGTCTTTTGGTAGCCCTATCGCTAGAAGAGATGAGCACACACAAAGCGGAGCGTGACGTCAGCGTTTCCACTGAAAACTCCAGCTTGATGTTTACACGGCAACGGTGGCTGCGGTGTTTCAGAAAAGTTCCACTCAGGAGGGCGTTTTAAAAAGTTGTGTTTTAGGTCGGGTAAAACAGCATTTCCATGTAAACAAGAGGCGGAAATGCAACAATAATTTTGCGTTTCATCCTAAAACCGTTCTGGTGTAAACAGAACATTAATGTTGCACACAGCGCTGACGTCACGCACGCAAAGAAAGAACAAGGGGCAGCATCGCCAGCTGAGCCACTTTTCAGACCGACTGACAACTTTTTTTTTTTTTTTTTTGTGAAGCAACTTTTCTGGAGTTTGGCAACAGACGTAAAACTATGTATTGATCACCTGCTGCGGGTGCTGAGCCCCTTCCCTACCAAAACACTCACAGGCAGACCCCTCACTCACAGCAGTCCTTTAGAGCAGACGACTTCATACAAATGAATCACTTTTATGTTCGTCTCTTTTTGGTCACTTTTGCTAGTCCCAATCCTGGATAAAGGAGGAGGATGGATATTTTGACATTTAAAAAAGAACAACAATCAACCACAGAAAGTTATTTTGTAATTCTAAACACATTTCAAGTGTGTTATAACATGTTTCTGTCTCTCCTATGATGTTATTCCTCTCTCCTTAAGCTACAGCAGCTACATGCTACATAGGTGATGATGTCATTCAGTGACTTGTTTAATCTGTTAAAAACACTGCGCTGTAGAGTGAAGAAGATGAGAAATCTTTAAAAAAACAGCGAATTTAGCTCACAAGCCACTTATGGATAAGATATCAAGTAGCCATGGACTTGAAATCTTATCAAGAATAGGTTTTATTTCTGGTTAAAATGTCTTATTTCTAGTCAGATCTAAATGAAAATAAAATATACCACCTGCAGTCTTTTCACTTGTTTCAAACAGATTTTATTTGAAAAATAATTGCTCTTTAATGAATCAAATGTTTTATCTGATACGATTTATTGGTGGAATTTTCAGAAAAATACTTGTATCAGAATATTCAATATCTGCAGCCCTAAATATGATTTAATTTTATAGAAAAAAAGTGCTTTCGGTGATGTAAAGGTGGGACTTTTAATCTGAAGAGATTAACTACGGCCAGCCAGAGCTTCCTCACTGAAGGCACAATGCCTGCTGCTTCATATCTGTATCACCACAAAGTATTTCACACGGTGGAACTCTCAGTAACTCTCAGCACTTCAGCTTTTGAGGGGCAGAAAACGGCAGCAGCCAGCATCCTGAGGAGAAGGTGTGAAGAAAAAAAAAGAAGCTTTTAAGAACTTCACTTTTTTTTTAAACTTTTCTTGAACAGTTTTTCTGGCCATTTCTGCAGCTGTTTCCATCCGTTCATTTATTTTTCATTGCTCTGAGTAACAGTCAGCCGAACACCTACACCATACTGTGTAATTACACTCTCAGCCCCCAGAGAGACCACTTTCCTTTCTCTATAATGGAAGGTAATATCCAGCACGTTTTTCACTCCTACAATGAAAATGAAGGAGTGTCATGTCCGTCTCTGTCCATCTGCAGGATTGTTTGCGTGTTTGTCGAAAGTGATTCCTAAAAAAAATCGCTAATTCAATTTTAGAGAAACTCAGGGGAATTGTGCTTCCTTCTGCTTTTGCTGATTAGCTCAGTACAGACTTCATTTGTTTATCCATATGTCTCAAGTAATTTCCAGACTAATCACATTCAGACATGACTGGTGTAGGTCAGCGTTGTAGTTACTCATCAATCCAAGAGCACATACATATTGTTTACTGTGAGAGAAGACGGCATCATACTCTCTCTTTATCTCTCATTTCTGCTCTTCCTTCCTTCCTTTTACTCATCCCACTAACTCCCTCTCCTCCCTCCCCTCCCTGCTCCGCCTCCTCTCCTCGCTTCCTTCTCTTTTAATCAATGAAGGCTGCTAGCTACATGAGTTAAGGATGAACTCTGCAAAGCACAGTGGGCTTGCACAGCATCACATGATCCATGGCCTCCACCTGCACAGAGCAGAGCTCTCTTGAGGAAATGTGTTTGTGCTAGTGTGTGTGTGTGTGTGTTGGTGTAAATGAGGTTAAACCTGAGGCGATGTTGGGCTGCCAGGCTGTAGTATTTTCACCATATGGCAGCCCTCTCATCGAGCATCCCATCTGGCTCTGCTCACCACACATTCCTCTTCTTCCTTCATCACTAACACTCTGAATTATTACATTCTGGGAATTTGAAACTATTTCCAGGATTTAAAACAAGCAGAGACGAATTATCATACAGTTTACTTTAACTTCATGTTTAGAGGGTAGACTTCCAATTTATCTCCAAGGCCCAAACGTGTCAAGATGAGTAAATGAGAAAAGTTGTAAACAGAGGAGTTGTTTAGAGAGTTTTTTTTCTGGGTTCTACAAAAGTGACGTTACAGATGGGATAAAAACCTGTTTCATCTTCACACTCGAGCTCTAATTAGCTCATCATTGAAACTACAGATGCCAAGATTTTTCAATGCCAAGATTCACTTTACCTGAGAGCTGCAGCGAAAATGAGCAGTTTGACAGCTAGTTCCACTTTTAAGTTTTTTCACACAAACTATACATTAAAATATACAAACAAGTAAACTTTGGCCACAACAAAAACATCCTCACACGTAACACACAGAAACATCTCACTGTCCAAAACAGAATCTTATATGTCCATGACAAAATATTATATATATCTTAAATATGTGCATGTACTGGTTGCACTCAGTTCAGTACATCGGTAGCTGCCAGCAATGAGACTATGATAGAGAGACATCAAGTTTTTGGGCAAAATAAAAATTAAGCATATATAAAAATTACAGAAATAAAATATGATAATAAAATAAAAATAAATAAGAATAGAAAATAGATGAGTTAGATTTACAAAAATCGCTTATAAAATTGAATAAACAAACAAACAAATAAATAAATATAAAAAGAAGGAAATGGAAATTTCATGTTCTAAACTCCTCGCCGACCTGTGACCCAGGACTGACATTTTGCCCTCTTTGGGGGTTCCAATCAATCATTCCCTTAAAGATAACATTTGTAAGTCTTGTACCAGCAGATCTAAAAATAGGAGTCCACATGTCAAAAAAAAACCCTATCTTACATTTGATCCTGTAAGTAAGATATTCTGTAGGAATAATATTAAAGATTAATCTGTGCCGTCCTGTGATCCTGGGTGTTGTGTTATCACATTTTAAGTATTTTGAAATGCAAATTTTTGCAACTGATATAAAAAAGTAGCTGAGCTTGGCTGCGCTCTGCCTCCCAAGAGGAGGAAAAGAGGCGAGAAAGAAGAAAGAAGAAAGATTCATGTAGAGAGATATTTTCTGTTTGGCCTCCAACTTGTAATATTCCTACTCATTCAGATCCACTGACTCGTCCTAATTGCCTCTTGTGATATTTCCTTAACCATCTTTTGCAAATTCTGTCCACATGCTCCAAATTCCCCAAGTAGTGGGAAAAGTGACTGTGCCACAAACCCTCTACATCCTACTTCTACAGGACAAACCTTTACTCCTCTGTCTCTGCTGCAAGATCTACAAATTTAATAATAATGATAACTTTATTTGTATAGCACCTTTAAAAACACAAGTTCACAAAGTGTTCTTACAGCAGAAGTCCCAAAAAGACCAAGCAAAACAAAACAAGATGAATAAACATCAACAAACAGACAGACAGTTAAATAATAAAACATAAACAAGAGGTAAACCTCAGTGTGTGGTAAGCACATAAAAAAACACAAGACACACAAAGAACCCGACTACATAGACTGAGACCATGAAGACCAGAGATAAGAAGAGGGAAGAAACGAAGGAGATGGAAACGAAAAGAGAGAAAGAAAAATAAATAAGGAAAAGGAGAAAAAAATAAGAAGATGAATAAATAGAGAGTCAGAAGTAAAAACAACAATAATAATTAGGGGTGGTTAATCTGTCTGATTTCCTAAATTTGATTCGATTGTGATAATTGACGTCCTGATTTTATTATCAAGGATTTTCTACTATCAACGATTCTCGATTAGCAATTATTGATTTTCCATTGGACACTGACCCAAAATTATTGCACCATTAAAAAAACAATGTGTTCATAGCTGTGAAATGCCTTGCACCTTTACTTGCTTATATACTGTGGAACACAGAAGCTCCTTTACACTTTTTCGCAAAATAAAAGCGATATTTAGGAAGCTTTGATAAAGTACAATTGCGCCTTGCTGGTGTTTCCATTACCACTAGAATTATGCATAACAAGTAAATCTCGTCGAAGGAAGTAGGACTGTAACCGGCAGTAACCGTGGATATCACAAACATTCTAAGGGCTGGAGCTGTCATTCTGGTTGGCATTACTGTTTTTGTCAACAGACGAAGGCAGAGGACGTACTTTCGGGGACTTTTAGGGGAGGATCGTGGCCGAGGAGTTAACAGAGGAGTTGTGGATCCAAAACTTCAGGATGACCCGGTTTACATTCGACACACTGTGAAGTTCGATCGATGATCTAGTTGCACCAGAGCCATTTTCCCCTTGGGAGCCAGTACGACAAAGAAGCGAGGGGCCATAGCCCTGCACCAGGTCTTTATACATCACACTTTCAGGATAAACCTCAGTTTTGAAACTTCTGAAAAATCACCTCATAAGAGCCTATAAACTTTTTATCAAAATTTGAGAGGTTATTCCATATTTTGTTTTTTCCGTCACCATTTTTTATTGCGATATTTAGGTTTTGAACAATTCAAGGTGTAACGGAAACGCAGCTATCGTCTCAACTGCGCAGACTCCGGCTGCACAATGGCAGCTCCTGTTACAGAGTTTTTAATGGCTTCAAAACTGTACAATGTCTATGTACACAGTCTGCCTCAGCAGTCCAACCCTTAGAACAGAATACTGTTCAGTCCCCTGTGTTTGGAGTCGGGGTGAGGAGCATTAATTCCCCGCTGGTGTTGTCTGTTTGTCAGCAGTGGAGGTTTGGTATCCGTGCAAGCCATCAGTCTGACATCAGCTCCCTGAGTGACGCCTGTCACATCTCTTTCCTCGACCCGCCGAGCTGATAGTCAACAAAGTACACAAAGCATTCTGGGTAGCCAGGAATGAATGTAAACACTGCTCCTGCTGTTTTTTGGAGGAACAAAGAGATTAGATCGGGATGTGATAATCCAGTGAAAGAGCCAATACAGCAAAAATAAAAACATCTTCTGCCTCAATCACGCTGCTGTCACTGCATGTTTCTGTCTGGCTGCCCTCCTACCCTTTATTCTCCCAACACTTCTCTATCACAGCTTTTCTCATATGTTGCTCCAGTTCTGCCGCTGCTACATATTTTTTTTTCTCCCAGAGGTAATTATTTGCCTTTTTCAGTTGCATGCTCTTTGTTTTTCTCTCTCTTTTTCTTTCACACTCTGTCCCTCCCTCCCTCCCTCCCTCACACGCTCCCAGGAGCTTGCAGTCAGCAGACAGTGTAATTTAGATCAATAGCTTGTAGCATCCACCCTCAGCCGCTGCATGCTCCTCCACAGTCAGCTGTTGGCTCAGGAGAAGAAAAGAGAAGTTCAGACTCGGAGAGCAGAGATAAAACCTGAAGAGTTAGCTGCACCATCTCCACGGCAGCAGACTGTGAGCTCTTCTCTCAGGCTCTTCGTACTCATCGCTCCCATTTTGGCAGCCTGATCCCGTCAGTCCTGAGCCTCTCTTTCACCGTGATACATGTCGCATCAGGAGGGGAATACAAGCTGGCTGAGACACAGGAGAGTTAATGATGGTTAACACTGGGCATACGGGACATGTGCTGCTTATAAACCACACAAGTACGAGCCAGAGCAGATGTATTTTTGTAAGACACAGTGTTACAGCCATTAGCATAAATTAATGATGAATGAAAACAGAAAAACAGACAGACTGGCAAACAAACAGATAAACAGTCAGACGCCCGCGCTATCCGCCTGTGGCTGTCCAAGCAGTTGAAATAAATTGGCTGGCTCATTAAGATTTATGTCGGTTATCCAAAACCATCTCATTTCCTCTCTGCTTTGCATTTATCAAAATGTCAGCCTGCTACAATGTAGCTCAGTGCTTCATAATTCAGCTCAATTCTGGACTGTCAGAGGGAGGCTGTAATACACAGCAGTAAACACACCCAGGGTGAGTGTGTCCTGCTCCAGTGCCTCCCTGGACGAATGGCGTTAAGTATCATTGGCTGAAATCAGGATGGCAGCCGAGCAGCGTGCAGAGTGACGCTGCATGTAAAGTGAAAGCCCCTCGTTTCTCTCTGCACTCCATTACAACAACAACATGCTGCTTCCTGTGTGTCGGTGCAATAAAACACATAATAGTTCAGATTTTACAGTGACAGAACATCAGCATGATCACGAAGGTCTTTTTCTAATTGTGCAGAGCAACTGAAGCCATGGCAGCGTTTTTTCCTGAGCTGCCTGCAGTGAAAAGAAGTGAATCTCTGCGGACTGACTGTGCCAGTTGGCCGAGAAAGGAGAAGACAATGAATTGCGGGGGATTACTGTTGCATTTGCTTACTCTTTTCCACTTTTTGTACAGTGATTTACAGTGAGCCTCCAGGACCTCCCATTATAAACGGTCTCATAAGAGTTTCAGTCTGCAGCCTCCGTGTTTCCAGAAGAGCCTGAAACTGCTGAGATACTCACGGGACTCGTATTGTAACACAAGCCTCAGCTGTATATCAAGTAGCTCTCTGCAAAGCCTGAGGAAAAAAAAACAGTTTAATTCTCCCCATAAAGAGATGATAAGATGCACACTCTGTCAGGAGGAAACACGTGACTGGCCTCTTCGTCTTTCTTTGACTGACTCTCTGACTGCACACTCAGCATTTTTCACACAATGCTGAAAATTTTGATTTATTGCATCCGTCCCACCAAGGCCAGACTTCAAAAAAGGGAAACATGTTACTCTCATTGAAATTGCACGAAAATGAATTCCTCAAAGTCAGACTAACGTACCCAGGTGGTTTAAAATCCACTGGTTGGGGATTTATTTCTTCTTACATGTTTACACCTTGTTCAGCCCCAAAACGGTTTCAGAATTCTGTGCATGCCCCACAGTTTGCACGCTGGGCTTTGACCCCAAAGTCAAACAGCATAAATACATAGAAATAAGTTGGTTAGTAAACACACCTCAACCAAAACAGACAAAAACATTTGTATTTTAAAAAGCGGTGCACTGTAAAGTTTTCAGCACTCAACATAAAAACAGTTAGCTTCTGATTGGTTGGGTATGTGACATACAGGTAATACGTCTACCAGAAGATGATCGAGTAGTGACCAGCTGACCAGTGGCATATCGCCACCTACTGTAGTGGAGGTTGTAATGTCATGAGAGGTTTTCCAGTGCAGGGAAGATGTGGGACAGTGTGAAAATGACTCAAAGTGACCCGAGGTCCAGGTTCAAACAGAAGAGTGGGTTTTATTTTCTCCACCAATTCACCAAAAATAACAGGTTAATCAAAGGATTTCAACTTAAAACTTTCAATGGGAGCAGAACAGTCTCCTTCCAAAGTAATCAAAAAAGTCCAGTTAAGGGTAACAAAAATTCTTCTTCCTCACAAAGGGTTTCAGTTCGTCACTTTCCTGGCTGTCTTTGCCCAGTCCTTGGATCTCTCCTCCAAGCAGGTGCTCCTCTCCTCTCCACCAGTTTCCATCAGCCTTTTTGTCCTGCCTCAATCAGCAGACTTAAGCACCTGCAGCTGTCCTGGGAATGGTGCATCCTGGGAGTTGTAGTCCATACCCCAGCGGCCATTTTGTCTGGTTGCTGTTGATCCCAGGTTATGTAGCGGCCATCCACGACCTGCCCCCTCGTGATGCCACAAGGTGAATAAAACAAGAGTCAATGTTAGAATAAGTTGTTTGGAATTGGCAGAGAACGTTTGGCAAATTTTCCATGGGCGCACCCCACATACTCAGCTCTGCTGCTCATCCCACAAATGCATGATGCTTACAAATGTGGCTCCATTTAAAAGAGGAATAAACAGGCTTTTTCAACAGTCTAAGTTTTATTGTCAAGAAACGTTGTTGCACAACAAAAAAATAATCTACCAAACACCTATTGCTTTACTTAATGTATGTGCTTTAACACCTAAATATCTTTTTATTGTCAGGTGATATTTTATTGTTAGGTGATATTGTCAGGTATTATCAGGGTTTTTTTTTTGTAATACAACCATAACAACTACATAAGATGTCAAAAAAATCATCAGCAAAAAAATGAAAACAAGAGCAGCGTTAAACATAAATAGACATTACAATATGGCGGATCTTTACACTGATTGGGTACTGTGGCAAAACACAAACAACAACAAGAAGAAAAGAAGAAATCAAACAAACTAAATAAATAAATAAAACAACACAAGCTTAAGCTGGAAACTTATGATGGCAGCAAAAATTGAACAAAAGTTTTGCGTCTGAAAACAAACGACATCAATAGCATAAGAATAGGGACCAAGGCCTGTTTACATTCAGCATCGTCACAAAGCAGTCCAGAGTCATCATTCACATCCTGACTTTAACTCTATGAAGTCCTTCAGGTGTCGTAATTCTGGCCCCAACACTTTTTCAGGAGGTTTCTCCATCAAAGAGTCTTGTTAAGGTCCCTCATCCACATTTCAAGTGAATGTCTTAAGCAGTGGTGGACAGTAACAGAGTACATTTACTTCAGTACTGTACTTAAGTACATTTTTTGAGTATCTTTACTTTACTTGAGTATTTAGATTTTTGGAAGCTTATGACTTTCACTCCACTACATGTCAAAGACAAATATTGTTCTTTCGACTCGACTACATTTATCGGAAGCATGTCGTTACTTTTTCCTTTTAGGTTCAGCGTAGCTCGTCATCAGCTGTTGGTGTTTTTCTTTTCTAAAATGTAATTGGCTACACGCTGTGCCCTTCACAGAAGGGAGCCAATCACAGTCACTGCTCATACCTGGGATGAATTTAAAAATGTGTCTACAAGACTAAATGTGCGTCATCTTATAGGGATTTCCATCACTTTCCACAGACATGGAAAAATTCAGGGTAGATTTTGTGGTTTACAGGTTTTATTAAGGCAGGTGTTATGTTGACATGTAGCCAAGTGGAGCATGAGTTCTTGAAAGCAGAGTGTAGTTTGTTCGCTGTAATGGACTGAGCAGTAAACTTGTGAATGTGTGGGGAGAAAAAAAGGCTCTCCTGTTTTTTTTTTTTTTTTTTTTTGGGTGGAGATATTTAAATAAAAAAAAAAAAAAAACAATAGCCGTCCTTATTGTTTGTGATTGCATTTTTATGCTGAAGTTTTTTACAGGTGTTTCTGTAGACTTTTATAGCAGAGTGGTTTTACATGTAAGTGAGGTGGTTTCAGAGAGTTACAAGGTTCTGTAAAAGCAATGAGAAAACAGCAACGTACTGATATTAGAAAATATACTTTTTACTTTAAAACACTTCAGTATTTTTCAATACATGTACTTTTGAATACTTAAGTATTTATAAAATGAAGCACTTTAGTACTTTAACTTGAGTAAGATTTTGACAGAGGGACTTTTACTTGTAGTTGATTAAGATTTTTTTTTTTTCCCTTTCTCTCTTCGTCATTTCTTTTCCTTTTTTCATTTTAAAAATGTAATTTTATTGCCTGTTTTACATCATGGCCAGGGGACTACAGATGAAAACTAGCCATCTGGCTAATTCTGGCTTTTTTAACCTTGTTTAATCCTGTGTTTTATGAAATTGCGCTGTCCCCTTTTTAAAATAAAGAAGTTACAGAAGTTACAGTATCAGTACTTTGACTCAAGTACTGCAGTTGAGTACTTTGTCCACTTCTGGTCTTAAAATAAGTCTTTTAGTCAGAATGGCACCAAAACATAAAGACTGCTGTATGAACTTTGTGCTGTCAGATTAATGAGCCGAGTCACCACTGAACTGATGAGTCTTGCTTTGAATGGTGTAATCTATGGATTATTTTGAACTGAAATAGTTTATCCCCGACATTGATGGAGCATCGATGAATATTAGAAAGACATGTATCCCAGTAGTCTTTAGAAAGGGACACTCCCAGTCCAGATTCCCACTCAGACCTCTGCTTTTCTGTGCTAGTTTCTATCTGGTACAGACTTGATACTGCTCCTTTTTCACCTGGTGTAATTTTAATTATCCTGTCAACGGCATGGTGTCATGGAATCTCTGACGGTGTTGACACATGAGTCTATAAAAATCCTAGTCTGCAAGTAGAGGAAAAAAATATGAGGCTGGCAGGTTACACTCAGAGACCCCACCCTGAGAGAGCTGTGTATTATAAAGTTACCTTTGTATAGTGATTTGCTAATTCTTATGGGGCTGTTCAAAGGGATTAACAACTCTGTTGTGTTAACGTATTAAATCAGAAATAGAAATAAAAAAAACTGCAAAATGAAAGAAGGATATTAAAAAACAGACCTGACAGAGCAGCAATCTGTCTGCTGTTTGGTTTCTTTTCATTTCCTGTTTGTTTCATGATTCTAAATTTAATTCTTAACTGAGTCACAATCTCAGAATTTGTTTCAGGATGGTACATTAGTCACCCAGAGCCAAGCCATTTAAATCACCACACCGAGTGATGCTGAAACACTGACACAATTATAACAGCCCGTCTCCTGATGAGTCCTGTCATTGTCGTCCTTCATAAACAGATTTAGAGCTGGAGCAAAGAGCTGTAATGGAGTAACAGACAGAGAGTGAGAAGGTGATACCGCCCCGGGGAGCCGTCTGGAACAGTAGACTCCTGAAGAGTGGAAAGTAAAATATTCAGAGCCGACTCCACAGCTGGCAGACGGGAACACTCAATATTAGTTTGCTCAGGAAGGATAGATCAAGTAATTATTGCCTCACCGAGTCCTCGCAGACATGCAGGGATGAGAGAATGAGGTGAATGAAGACTGACAGAGTAAGAAAGGAGAGGAGGTCATGAATGAAACTTTAATGTTCTCTAACTGTTAGCCTTCAGACTTCTAGTATTGATCCTCTCTTCTCTTTTTACAGTTACTCAAACTGAAACCAAATGTGTCGCTGCATTAAATGGATTCATAATTAAAAGACTAATATTAAAAGAAGTCAGCGTTAAAGACTGTTTAGTCCGTAAATATGGAGATTTGGATCGGAGGTGTTCAGTGCAAGGGCTTAACCCTTTAACTACCTCTCCTTTTTACCCTTCAACTTTCACTTTTTAAATGCAAGGGATATGAAGTCTATCTAATTTTTAACCTTTGAATGTTCCATCCAAAATAAATAAATAAATAAATAAATAAGATTATTTTTTGTATTTTTCCTGTGCTGTTGGGGCACTAAAATCAGAAACCACAAAATTAAAAAAAAAAAATTTAAGCTGTAGAGACGATTCAATCAAGTTTGACTCAGTTCAACACATTTTCAACAAGATATTGCGACTTAAAAAAATGCTCAACCAAACGGTTGAGCTGGAAGTTAAACGGTTAAAAACTAACACCAGCTGAAAGTGTTTAAAAAAACTCAGAGAAAATCTTTTGCAAGTGGAAAATGACAATTTAGAGTTTAACAATTCAAAAATGGACAAATTCTGGTTTGTTTTGAAGAATTCAGTCCCTGTTACCGGATGTTGACTTATGTTGACTTACTGTATGTTGGGGGCGACTGTGGATCAGTGGTAGAGTTGTCATCTCTTAATCGGAAGGTTGAGGGTTCGATACCCAGCTCCTGCAGCCAGCACCATGTCCTTGACACTGAACCCCAAATTGCTCCCACTGTTGTTCAGTGGTGTGTGAATGTATGAATGTATGAATGTGTTAGAAAAACTGATGGTTTCTAGCCTCCTCCTCCCATCAGTGTGTGAATGTGGTGTGGATGGGTGAATGAGATTAGCAGTGTAAAGCGCTTTGAGTGGTCAGACAGACTAGAAAAGCGCTATATAAGTACTGGTCCATTTACCATTTACCGTATGTTGACTTGAATCTAAGCTCATAAGATCAATCAGGTAATCAATTTGTACTAAACTTTATCCCACAACACTCCATTCTGGACAATATAACAAATATTTAAAGTTAGAGTTAAAATGTTTTTTTCCAACCTAAAAAGAAAGAAAGAAAGAAAGCTTTCATCAGCTTCGCTAAAGTGTGATTGGTTCATGTGACTCTTCAAAGATTTTCTGACTTCTAAGGGAGAAAGTGGTTGGGAACAAAAGATTTCAGAATCTGAACCTTACATCTGTAACAACGGTGTTAATCTTGTTCTTATTTTGACAGTAGTAACTGTTTTCTTTCCCCAACATGTCAGCTGATGCATCGATAGATACACACGCATAGATTTTCTGTTGTCATCGGTTTTATGTGCAGTCTCATCAAACATCCTGGTTGGCCCTCCTCCCTCCTCCATAAATATTGATCAGTGGGTTCAAATGACTGAGCGTCTTGTTTGAAACGGACATGAAATATTCCTCTGAAGCTGCAACATGAATGAGCCTTTTTTATTGGACTTTTTTTTTCTGTATATTTTTATAATTTTTTTGAAAATGGAAATCAACATACAGTTGGGAGCAAAATTATTCAACCCCCCTGGTGTGTTGGGGTTTCAGGCAAAACATATTACTTTTAAGCTGTTTTAAGTCATGAGATCTGAAGAGATGTTAGGAGACTTAGGTTGCAATAAATTAACAGTATTCATATGCTTCCAGGTTTGTGTGATCTGGGAATTGTAATGCTCTGACCTAGCACAATATACCTAGGGTGTGTGGGGGGTTGAATAATTTTGCTCCCAACTGTACACTCAAATAAACAAAAACGGAACAGAAAACAAATATAAACATAGATACCAATACAAATATAAACAAATATAAACATAATACTACTGCTAATGATAATAATACTCAGCAGCAAAGGGAGAGATTCCCAGTTCTGGTCTGGACAAACCATCTTGTAAGAATAGCAGAAATATATAGATCCATATACGACAGAACAGAAATGTCTTGTCATGTAATTTTCATGTCAGAAAGGCCAGTGATACATATTCAAGTATGATTCTTTGCCAGTGTATTTAAGATGCAACTTTGTCTGCTACCCAGTTCAGAAGAATTCATTTTCTTGCACAGAATGTCAACATTTTATAGCTTCCCTTTGTATTTATCAGGGATGGAGACAGTTGATATCCCCGACTGTTCTTTAGATTTTGCAGCACCCCCAGAAAGAAGCATTTTGTGTGATCAATAATTAAGAAGATATGAATGAAATATAGAGGACGGCTTACCGAGATGTAAGGTGTGCAGTGCATGAGTGTGTGAGGGCTTGTAGTGGCATGAAAATGGGATGTACGAGGATGACATCCACACAGGAAAAGAACAGCAAATAAAATAAGATGTGTCTTTAACATCAGTGTTTTTATTTATTTTGGAAAAACAAATAATCTCAAATTGACGCTGCGTTTTGTCCTGGAGAGTGTGTGATCCGGCCATGAAAAGTCTGAGTCAGAGCACTCACACACTTACCAGTAACACTCGGAAATCTGTGAGTCAGTGAGTGTGAGATTTGGACCGGGCCAAAGAGGACAAGTGCTTTTTAGGGACACCTCTGAAAAAAAAATCCTTTTCTGCAGGATGTGCACAGGAGGATTTCTCCATTAGCACCATTTTAACATCAGAACTTTTTTTTTTTTTTTTTGCAGGTGTGAGTTCATCCTCCAGCGGTCAGCTCCTTGTTACTCTTGGAAGTCTGCTCGATGACCAGCACTGGCACCACATAAAGCTGGAGCGGCTGAACGCTCACCTCAACCTCACCGTGGATAAAAACACTCAGCAGGTTCACATCCCGGCAGAGCTGAGCAGCTGGGACATTCACCAGGTGAGAGGAAATCTGGAGCATGAACAGAACAGAGAAAGACAGAATCCTTCTTTTATTTATGTGTGCTCTTAGTGTCAAACAGCAAAGATGAGACAGGACGCTCACGAAAGCACTTGTGTTTCAGAGTTTGGTTCTCCAGCTGCCTAAAGGTTGTTTATTAGATTCCTGTTTGTTGTTCACTGATTGGCTGACCTCACTGTTACTTTAATTAACTTTTTACCCATGAAACAAATCCAACATCAGACTCAACGCTGCCAGGTCCCGGACCTCTAAAAATAAACAAAGCCTGTAAATCCTGAGTGCTGCAGATTATGTTTCTGTGTTGGTTGTTTTTATTGTCAAATGCCAAGTGCATCAAAGCGGCTGTGAATGACAAAACAAACTTATTACACCAAATTGGCAGCCTCCAGGCTTCGCTTGCTTTCTAACGTTCTTTTCCACTACGGCATGTGTCGCATTGTTTTGTAGCTAAGTCTGGGAGCCGTGCAGGGCCACGGGCTGCAGAAACCCATTCTGTCAAACCGGAACTTTCACGGCTGCTTGGAAAACCTGCTCTACAATGAGCTCAATCTCTTCGAGCTGGCCAAAAAAAACAACCACCAGGTCTCCATGATGGTGAGTTTGTGTTTGCAGCTGTCTTTCTTTGACATGATGTTTGAATCCACTTGAAATTGTGTTCCTTTTCTACATATTTTTAAATCACACACCAAAAAAATCTCTTCAAACTGACTCATTTAAAAAGCTGAAATGTTTTTGTGGAGCTCATGAATAACTCCTGATCATACCCTGACTGTTTCATCCCATATTTCTAAGTCTTAATTTCATATTAAGGTAAAACTGAATAACAAGTTGAGCACTTTTCAGACCCTCTTGCCTCGTCTCCTTCTCCCGTTTCCCCCTCTTTTGTTCACAATGAGTGTCGCTATTATGCTAATGATCACTCATGTGATTACCATCGTCATTATCGTTATTTTCATCATCATCGTCTTCACTTTTATATCTGTCATCATCATCCCCATCATCATCATGACCACTAGCATCACCATAATCTACTTCATTATCATCACGAGTGTCATCACGAATGTCATCACTCGCACCGCCCAAAGCAGAAAAACACAGATTAAAGTTAGAGAGTTTGAGAGGCGGACAGATGAACGAGTGAGGGAGGAAAGAAGGTGGAGGATGAAAACGAGGAGTGAGTAGGATGAACTCAAACTTTTCAATGTGTGTTTGCCAACACAAATCTGTTGGAGCTGCTTCTCCAGTGTGGGGGTCACTGCCCCGAGGGCCCGATGACAACAGACACTATGATTACATTCACCCTTCAGGCTTTCTCGAGCTTCTCTTTGAGCTCTTGGTATTTCTCTAGTTTCTCGTGTTCCTTTCTCCTGATGTTGCTATCGCAGGATTTCCTCTGCTTCTACGATCTACGGTTACAATGCCCAGTCAGTTGGCCATTACCATTTTGTCAGTCTGTCTCTGGAAGTCCCAAAGGATCTTTACTAGGGGTGGGAGAAAAAATCATTTCACATAAGTGGGATTTTTTTGTTTTACAATATCAAATTTTTCCCAAATTTAGATCCGTCGTTTTAGTCTTTGTTTACAAGCTGGGTTGAAAAAACATTACCACTTTTCTCCAGCAGAGGGTGAAATGTTTTTCTTTGACTATCTAGTAACATGATGTCAGATCCCCTCCAGGCAATGCATCCATTGTGGGCCGCACTTGAAGGCCAAGTGCATCAAAACGCAGCAAAAGGCCGTCACAAATGCAGCCGCCACAAATGCAGCCGTCACAAATGCAGCCTTCTTTTCCCTCTTTTTGGAGGACGCACCGCTGATATCCTTTTCCAAATCCCATGATCCTTTGCCTACCACTGCTCAGTCCCAATAAGGTGTCATGGATGACTTTTAAATGTATGTTTTGGGTTTATACTTGTTTTTTACTCATTTGAACATCCAACACCAGATACGTTAAACTTCAGGGGAATTGGAAAACCTTTGAATTTTATTTTTCAGTTAAAATACGTGAGGCTGGTAATGCATAAATCAGTGTTATGAACTAAGTTTAGGATGATGATTAGGTGGCAGAAATCGTGACGTTAGACGGGTAAGGGCGGGGACATCTGTTGACGCAACCAGGAAATAATCCGAAGGCTAGACTCTCCAATATAACAGCAGTTGACGCGGCCTCTGAAGATGAGTCCTTCAGAGTCCGGGTCCTTCGGAGGATGGAATCGGGAGAAGAAGCATATCTTTCCCTCCAATGGTTATTTGTATTATGGGATGTGTTCGGGAAATTTTAATCAGGCTTCTGAATTTTGCATAAATGTTTCTGGGATCTGACATCAGTTGATCCACGGTGTCATTTCTTCATCCCGCTGCCATGCTCGCACCAAGAGATGTGATTGAAATAATGAATAAGTGGTGTAAATACTGTGTGACCCTGATGCTTCAGGTTCTCCAGCTTATTTCAGCCGCTCAGCGTATATCAGTATGGTAATACAGTAGGTGTCCTTTTTCAGAGAGCTGCTGATGGGACCTCTTTGACATCAAGTCAAACTGAGTCAGCCCTAGCACTCAATGAATATTCATCTTATATTATCTCTTCATAATCATTTCTCTCTCTCGCTCTCTCTCTCGCTCTCTCTCTCTCTCTCTCTCTCTCTCTCTCTCTCTCTCTCTTTTCTCTCTCTCTCTCTCTCTCAGGGCAACGTGACCTTTTCCTGCGCTGAGCCGGTTTCGGTCGCTGTGACGTTCACCAACTCCCAGAGCTTCCTCATGCTGCAGGGACTGAGGTCGTGGTCTTCAGGGGTCGTCTCCGTGGCACTGCAGTTCAGGACCTGGAACAAGGCGGGGCTTCTGGTGACCTTTGACCTCCCGCAGCAAGAGGGATCAGTGTGGCTGTTCCTTAGCGAGGCCAGACTTCGCCTGCAGATCAGTCGGGCTGGCAGGGCCCAGCTGGAGCTCAGCGCAGGTCAGTGTTTCACAAACTGACAGATAAATATTCAAACCTAATTCACTCTCCACTGAAACAAAATCATTTTTAGTGACTTTAAAGTACGGTGTCAAACAAGGCTGCAACCCCCAATGAAGAAAGTGAGTAAAGGGGGGGGGCAGCTATAGGTCATGGGCCCCTCCTGTAAAACAAAGGGCCTCCTGGAAATCCTAATGAGACTCTACCAACTCAAAGTTTTTCAGCTCGTCTTTTACTTGCTGATTTTGTTGCTTTTAACCGTCTATTTTAACGTTTTCGTGTCCGTTTTGATTGAAGGCTCGGGTCTGAACGACGGTCAGTGGCATTCTGTGGAGATGAACTCAAGGCAGGACCAGCTGAGCATCACCGTGGATAAAGACGAAGGAGCCACCGCCCACACCAGCATCCCTCTCCCCCTGACCCCTGAGAGTCAGCTCTTCTTCGGCGGTAAGAGGACATAGAGATGTGCGTGAAGGAACCATGTTTTCCTTTGTTTCATTTCACTCTCAGCCTAAAACAGACGTTTAGGTACAGCTGAGAAAAGAGTTAGCATCTCCACTTGGAAGCATCCTCTTGGCAAATATTTAAAGTTGCACCTCAAGTATTTTGCTGACATGGATAGTTGGAACTGTTTAAAATTCATCGACATACTCAGGTAATAATTATCATCTCCAGAAGTCCTTTGGAGGTTTAGTGCCACCCACAGAGGGATAGAGTCGTAAAGCTGCTCAGGCTCTCCTCCTCCTCTCCCCTTCAAGTGATCCTTCTCCTCTTTTTTTTTCTCTCCTCTTTCCTATTTTCCTTTTCCCTTTCAGCTCCTCTTTATTCGAAACATTCGTCTCCTTCCAAACACCATCTCAAGGTCTCCTGTCCTTTGTTTTTTTCCTCTTCTTCCTCTGCAGTATTTGTGTATCCAAGACACTCAAACAAAGATGCGCACTTGTAGATTGATGGTGTGAATGTCACTGCTTAACGTCTTTACTGTAGTCACATGATACTTTACCTGTACAGTAATAAAAATGTCATTTAAGTGTGACTCCAGTGAGATTTAATCATTTCTGATCGTCAAAGAGCTTTGACTGACTGCTTTATAAAACTTCTTTCATGCGTCATCATCGTGGCGTCCACAAAGAAAAAAAAATCATCTTTTGAACTCCCAAAATTCAAAGTGACAGTAAAGAGTAACTCATCTTTCTCTGTCCTCTGCTGCTGGGTGGTGGAGAGCTGAGCCCCCGATGGGCTGACTGCTTACTGTGTGAGAGAAAGGCAGAAGCTGGAGCAGAAGTGTTACATGTGGCCACATTTATGATCATGTAGGATCAACTTTAAGCATAAACCAGTTAAAGATTAAAGAAAGGGTTCATTAGCATGCCTCGTTCAAGGATAATCTCATATTACTGTCAGCTCAGACTGAATTTTCTGAGGGTTATATTGGGTGTAAAGATCATTCATTCATTCATTCATTCATTCATTCATTCATTCATTTGCTATACCGCTTATCCTGTTAAGGGTCGCTTATCCCAGCTGACTTCAGGCGAGAGGCGGGGCACACCCTGGACTGGTTTCCAGTCAATCACAGGGCTGTGTAAAGATCTTATTCCCCCTTAAAAGAAGAAGAACAGGAAAGAGGCGTTTATGAACTAAAGCAAGCGAGAAGTTTTATGTTATTTACTCCATATTTTTCTGACCTTTTTGCTAAGAAAACAGATTGCCTTTTTTTTACTTTCCATCTTAACAGTGTGGCTGTTTATCCTTATTTTAGTGGTTGTTTTTAGGGATGCACCAATATGGAAATTTTGTCGGAAACCAATATCTAACATAAATATTTCTGTTGTGGTTAATAACTGATATTGATAAAGTTTCTGAGATGATAAAATTTTGTACAGACTGAATTTTTGAATGTCTTCCTTTATTTATAAAAGGTGCTTCACTTTCAAATAAGAATGTTACAGAGCTTCCATAAACACAAGTAACCAACAGTGATACTGTTTAACAACCCTCACAACTTGTAGCAAGTGTGTAATTAAACTTTCAACTCACAAAATTCCCGTGAGGAAGTCTGGATCATAAATCAAAATAATGTCCTGAGAAAGTTACCAGTATCCATGGCAACCCCCTCCAGACACACACAAACAGGAACTAGACGATAAAAACTGGGTCGATATTAACAACCGATGTTTATATGTATCGTGCATCTCTAGTTGTTTTGTTGCGAGTTTTTTCCTTTTTTGCAAGGTAGAGAAATTTGTATTTCTCTAAGTCGCTCTATAAATAAAGTTAAAAAGAAGAGCTGTACGTTTGGTAATAGTTGAATTGAGTTTAGAAATGCACCTTTACTGGTGGAAACAGGAGCAGAAAGAGCCTCAGTCATCAAGGAGAGAACAAGTATTCAGGAGTGGAAACATGAAAAGCCGGAGTCGAAGGTCAGACTGTGAATATTCCTGAGCATAATTTTCTGGGTTATGAGCTCAGTCGCTGCGTCTGTTTTGGCCTTTTTCCTTCAGTGTCACAAGGAGACAGAAGTTCTCAACTCGCATGTAAGTGGAAAAATATTCAGTGTTTTTCTCAGCCTGGCTGTCCGGACGGATTTAACACTTTATTTAACTACAGCTTCGATCAGCTTTAACACCCGTTAGTTTTATTTTTAACCCCTTGAGGTCAATTAGGAGGTGAAAGCGTATGTTAAAGCTGGCATCCATGTTTGTCATGAAGTGACAAAGCTAGACGTGACTTTGACACCATCGACCTTCTGTTCGCAGCTGATAAAACAGTTTTTATTTAAAGTGTTTCCAACTTAGAGTTTCAGTCCAATCTGTCACAGTGGCATCATTATTGAAGACCCTGTGAGGATTTAAGTGATCTTAAAATAGTCTCACTTTATATATTTGCTTGTTCACGATACACAGTTTATGGATGAACAATAACAAAGAGGTTTTCAGATTACATGAGGGGAGATCACAGAGTAAGTCGTGTGCGTTAACGAGGTTTGCAAAGTTTCCAATGTTTTCATTCTTCCATATTTATTCATGTTTTTTTTATTTTTTCAAAGAAAACAACAAATACAGAGCTGTCAACTCGCTGCTGATTGGACATCATGTGTCTCTCCTCTCAGGTTGTCCTACTGATGCGAGCGCGCAGGAGTGTGTAAACCCCTTCAGAGTGTTTCAGGGCTGCATGCGTCTCCTGGCTCTGGATGACCAACCCGTTGACCTGATCAAGGTGCAGCAAAGGCTGCTGGGAAACTACAGCCACTTGCAGATTGATATGTGTGGCATCATCGACAGGTGGGTCTGAGATTCAGCTACACTCAAAGAAATGAAACATCGACTTTGATTAAATCTATGACGTCAACCAGCTCCATGTAAAAGTTGAAAACAATCATTTTAGGGTCAAATAAGTTGAACTTGAAATTATTGTTTTGAGTATTTGAATTTGATGTTTTGACGAGAACCAGACACTTTGACTTTAATCTTGATTGATTTTCTCATGAATGTTTCTCGGTTTTGTGTGACGCTCTAGTTTAAAGTTTACCGGAGTCTTATGTAAAAACAGTGGTAGGAGTTATCACTCTGATTTGCTCATTTTCTACTGGCTTGAAGTCATATTCTAGATATGTATATCAGCAGTTGTATGGTTTCTTATTTCTAAATACGATACATCGTTAAGAAATGGAGGGATGCCTGCGAGCTAGTTCAGGCAGACAACTCGAGCTGCGCTGCTACTCGCGTCACATGTCCCACTCGTCATAACCTTCTTCCAATCATGTTCTCTGCCGTTCAGTTCAGCGGTTTATTTAAACTGGGGAAAATCCCCCAATGTTAATGCTGCAGGTTATGTTCTGTATGTTTTACTCATCACTTCTCAGTGTTGCCATGTAAACCTAAACCATTTAAATCGTGAGTTGACTGACTCAACTTTAATTAAACTAGTTTTTGGTGCTTCATGAAGTAAATTTTGATCTAAAATACAAACCAGGAGAGCAAAATGTTGATATCAGACTCAAAAGTCAAGACTGTTTGGACATTTAGAGACAGACAAACAAATAGGCAGCAGAACTGTAGACAAAGGCATGAAGATTGAAAGAGTTTTGTGATGTTTAAATATTTATAACAACATCACAAACAAACAAATTCATTGATCTTATAAACAGTTGTTGTCTGTGCATCCAAAGTCTGTCATTCCCCTGTGTCATCAAGAACTCAGTTATTGTCTTATTGCTGCAGACATTGCACTGCCTTGATTACAGTTAACTCAAAAGCTTTGATTTGATTTCAGTGAAACCCAAATAAATCGTCCCGCTGAAGTAAAACCTCACTAAATTAAAAGATCTCCCCCCCAAAGATAGTTTCAAGTCCTAAAACTGATGTTTTTATTTTAAATAGTAACATTCAGACATTTGAAATATAGATTTTCCTCTGACTGATCCCTCTGCTGGTCTATATGAGAGACACAGAGAGAGAAGGGTGTAAACAAGGGAGGCGTTCTGAAGACTCGCTGACCGGTCCAAAACTTTCACAGAGTGAATTCAACCTGCCAGACAGATGAAATCAATATTAGACATGTCACACTGGCTGGAGCATCCCAGCGGCTGACGTGAACAGAGGCTGGTACCATGGACAGCTCCTTTATTGCTGACTAACTGCAAGATCAGGACCTTGGAGAGCGCTGCTCTGTGCAGGCTATCTATTCAATTCAGAGCTTTCAGCACTTGTGGGCATTCTCTGTATGGACTCAGTTATGTTTTTAAGGTGTGTATGTGTTGTAGAATATAAATTCACTTTTCTCAAATGTTGGAAAGTTTACCCGCTTTGACGGAGACAAATCAATTCTGAAGTCACAGCGGCTGAGAGGTGAAAGAGAGTTGACTACAGAATATTGCAGTTGATAGGTGTCCCCTAACACTTTTATTAAAAGAGTGCAAAAAGAAATTGAGATGTCAAGGAGTAGCATCTGACAGCCGGCTCGCTGGGGCTTTTCACTGTGGAAATTGTTGGGGGGGGGGGTAATATCATAATCCACTCTCTTCCCTCTGCACACAGTTATGTAAGTTTTCAAATCCAAACCATCTCTCTGGGGTGGCTAAATCACTTTGTTTATAACACAGAATGAAAAGGATCATTTGAAAAATCCTTCCCAGAGGGGCGAGATAAATCAGGGATTGAAAAAGAGGCACCAGGAGCCATTTATTAATGCAAAGAAATCCCATTTCTTGGCCAATTTGCATCGTGGCTACACCAAACAGAATTCCTAAGGAGAGAGTGAAAGACTTACTTCATGTGCTGCTAAGTGGATTAAACAGCCCTAAGCTGGGAATGTGTTTCATCTCCTCATTCACGTAAAGTGATTATCAAAGCCATAAAGAGGAGGAAGTTCTCCTGTAAGTTTTATGGATGGTTCCAACTCTAATAAAACATCAACAGAACACATGAGCTCATGAGTGATGGGGTTCTCCAAAGTTTTCATTACTCTCAGCCTCTATTTGTCGGTGTATGGGGTCTGGAGATGGTTTTGGGAAGTGTTCTGGTTTCTGTTCTTGTGTCTTTTTTGTCAAGTAGTATTTAATACTCACATAGCAGCAGACGGTGAATGCAGGAGGAACAGTCTGTGTGAAGTGCAGGGAATTCAACCCACAGTAATGACATCCTGGCTTCAATCGGTGGTAATTTGAAGATGAATTAGTCATCTCTTTAAATCTGTGTGCGAGTTTGGCGAATAATCTGTCCTTGATAAAAAAAAAATTGTCCCGAGCAGTAAATCAGCTTGATGCTGTATTACAAGAGCCAACTAAGTGTTTCAGATTCCTGACTTCCTGTAACAAATCAGGATCATTTAACCTCATCTCCGTTCAACAGACACGATTTCAAATGTTTTCTTCACCTCTTTCTTCTGACCATGGAAGTATAAAGCTGGTATGCTGTTATTCGGAAAACTTTAGCCCCATTGCTTACAAGTTATTAAAAAACAAATCTATTTTTTCTTTTTTTTTAATTTAAGCCTCTCTGTCACTCAGTATTTACAGTAAATCTGAGGCTCACGAGAAAAAGATGAACTGAAACACAAGCTAAACTGTTTGTGATAATGTTCATTCCAACCCACATGCAGCAGTTATTCTGCAGTGATCTGTTCAAACTTGAAAGTCTGGCAATAAAATGAAGAGTAAGGTTACGTTAGCTCTGATTGGTGAGGTTGGAGTTGGTAGATAAACACTTAAGCGCTAACGTCTCAGAGCAGCGGGCTGTCACTAACACTAAATGTGGCCGGCTACTAAACTACAGTACAAACTAAGTTTACAAAGTTTGCTTGTTGTCACAATTCAAACAATAGTTCTACGTATCTACAGATAAATAAATTACCTCGTCACTTTGCATCCTGCAGAAAGTTGTCTTGAACAAAGAAAAGTAGTGTTAAAAAGAAGATCTGCTCTCGTTTGTTTGCTTCCAAAACAAATACACGTCTTAGCACGTTTTCAAGACAGTGGGTGATAGTGCTCATGAGAAACGGGGTCGTCATCCCAGAAAAGCAATGCTGATTCCAACCAAATGTGTTGCTGAAATCAACACCAAACAGATAGTCCTCACAGTGCTGTTGCTAACTTTGATTCTGGGACTGTTGTCAAGTTTTTTCTTCGCTGTGTAATCCCCCAACTTGAAAAGGTTTGTCAATTTGCCCAAAGTAGACTGTGATCCACTCATGAAAGCACAAGACGGGTTCTTCTTAATTTCACCTTTTATTTCCTTTTGTCATTTAATGCTTTCTCAAGGTAAAACACCTTTAAAGTAAACAGAAAAGCAAAATAAAGAGGAAGTTATGTAGTTCTTTCAAACAAGCATTTAGTTCAGGCATTTTAGAGAAGAGAAAAAACACTTTCTACAAAATCCTGCAAATAAAATTTGATGACAGCTTCAACATGTTTTTCCTTACAAACAACTAAGTCTATTTTTTTTAATCTTCAGTAAGTTTAACGTAAGTTGACTTTAAATAAGATATTTCATTTTCTTAACTGAAAGGGTAATTTAATGGTCATATAACTATAAAGTCTCTGAACTTGGTGGCCCATCCTGCCCCCTTACTGTATGAGTGTGTTTGAGTTCAGGCTTTGAAGGGAGATAGATTAAGCTGTCAGGAGGAAGTTATTCTGACCTCTCTGCTTCTGTCAAATTCCTGACAACTTAATAATACACCTTGTCAAAACACGCTTACACACACATCCACAAATAGAAAGAACACGGGTCATCAGGAGGACCTGTGTTGGTTTGTCTGTCAGGGAGTGACTTAATGACATGTCTGCTGTTCTCTTGACCAGAAACTAAAACACACACACACATACACTCACCGGCCACATTATTAGGCACACCTGTCCAACTGCTTGTTAACGCAAATTTCTAATCGGCCAATCACATGGCAGCAACTCAATGCATTTAGGCATATAGACATGGTCAAGAGGCTCTGCTGCAGTTCAAACGGAGCATCAGAATGGGGAAGAAAGGTGATTTAAATGACTTTGAACATGGCATGGCTGTTGGTGCCAGACCTGCTGGTCTGAGTATTTCAAAAACTGATGATCTACTGGGATTTTCACACACAACCATCTCTAGGGTTTACAGAGAATGGTCCGAAAAAGAGAAAATATCCAGTGAGCGGCAGTTCTGTGGGTGAAAATGCCTCGTTGATGCCAGAGGTCAGAGGAGAATGGCCAGACTGGTTCGAGCTGATAGAAAGGCAACAGTAACTCAAATAACCACTCGTTACAACCGAGGTATGCAGAAGAGCATCTCTGAACGCACAACACGTCGAACCTTGAGGCAGATGGACTACAGCAGCAAAAGACCACACTGGGTGCTACTCCTGTCAGCTAAGAACAGGAAACTGAGGCTACAATTCACACAGGCTCACCATGATTGGACAATAGAAGATTGGAAAAACGTTGCCTGGTCTGATGAGTCTCGATTTCTGCTGTGACATTCGGATGGTAGGGTCAGAATTTGGCGTCAACAACATGAAAGCATGGATCCATCCTGCCTTGTATCAACGGTTCAGGCTGCTGGTGGTGGTGTGATGGTGTGGGGGATATTTTCTTGGCACACTTTGGGCCCTTTAGTACCAATTGAGCATCATTTCAACACCACAGCCTACCTGAGTATTGTTGCTGACCATGTCCATCCCTTTATGACCACAGTGTACCCATCTTCTGATGGCTACTTCCAGCAGGATAACGCGCCATGTCATAAAGCTGGAATCATCTCAGACTGGTTTCTTGAACATGACGGTGAGTTCACTGGACTCAAATGGCCTCCACACAGTCACCAGATCTCAATCCAATAGAGCACCTTTGGGATGTGGTAGAGCAGGAGATTCACATCATGGATGTGCAGCCGACAAATCTGCAGCAACTACGTGATGCTATCATGTCAATATGGACCAAACTCTTTAAGGAATGTTGAATCTATGCCATGAAGGATTAAGGCAGTTCTGGGGGCAAAACGGGTCCAACCCGATGCTAGCGAGGTGTACCTAATAAAGTGGCTGGTGAGTGTACATGCACTTACACACGCACTGAGAGTTCATCTTACACTTCACACTCCCCGAGCCTTTCCCAAACTACAACTTAGGTGTGTGGATGTGATGGAGCTTATCCAGCACCAGGTGCAGAGCAGACTAAAAGCAGAAAATGACTCTCCTCCCCTCGCCCCCTCCTCCCTCCTGCTGCCCAGCCGTCTGTAGGTATCTGAAGTCTTTGTAGGACATCCCAGTCTGTGTGTGCAGATCAGGAGAAGAGCAGCACCGTGTTGGTTTCGCCTGAGGCAGAAGCAGAAACCAGGGAGATTGGATGCAAGTCCTGTGATCCAAGCTGTGTTATGGGACACTTTCACACCACGCTGGAAACTTTTAGATAAGCTACAAAGTCTCTTCACTCAGTTAAGCTCAGAGTCCTGGGATCTGACGGGTGGCACAGTATGCTGTCATGTTGAAATGCAAATCATAAGTCAAGCTTGGAGCCCTCTGGAGATTTATGTAGGGCAGAGTGTTTGCATAACCGGAAACTTTAAACCTTGTAAAGACTGACTGTGGATTTAGTGACACAGGTAATAGCACAGCTCAGTGTTTGACTCAGGCCTCTGAATCTAAATCTTTCTGTAATTCTCTTTCTGTGTTTCTGTGAGACAGTGACGGAAAACTCCGCCAAGCACTGCTGGAAAGCCGAACTAAGTGATGTAAGAAAACTGAAGAGAATCCATAAACCAAATTGTCTGTCGGTTTAAAGATAAAGTCTTCTCTCTGAGCATTCCTACTTCTATTACTGCATGAGCGGCGATGTAACCTGATGTCAAACTGAAAATATAAAACAGAAGGTTTCAGTGTTTCACAGACATCAATTTCAATGGTTTGTTCTCCTGTTTAAAATGCGGACAATTTCTCTTTTGCTTTCTCGCTAAGTGTTGGACAGAAAGAGTCCAGTTTTACTCTGTCCTCTCATAAGCATTTGATAAATGCAGCAAGCAGCTTGTTAGCTCACAGACAGACTCAAAACAGTCTGGAACCAGTTTTTGTTTCAACTGTGTTTGAAAATTATGCCAAAAAAAATTAGTGAAAGGACAGCTTGTGGTCACAGTGGGTGTATCTTACATTTCATCGGGCTTGGAAAGTCTCCGGGATTCAGCGTCCTGCCAAGAGATAGTCTAATTCATCATCCGCTATAAAAACCACAACTTCTTCTTTTTTTCCCACTTATCCTTCGTCTGGACAGAGCCTGACTTGCTCTTTGCCCCGTCCTCCTCTTTGCCGAGCTATTCTAAATGCACAAACTCTAAATCCATGTCAGAGCTATTGAAAAGAAAACAAACGGTGTAATTTCTTTGAGAATCACCCAAATGCTCACTCTCAAAGGTGGAAACTCATGAAAGTCTATAAAATGTGTAAGCTTATTATTGATGGTGTGTAATTAAATGTGTGTTTCAGCAACGTTTGCATGAAGACACAAAACCTGTTAGTCCTAAGCTATCCTGATATTAAAAACAAAAACAAAAACAAATTACTCCTTGATGGTAACCTTGGCTTTGTCTGCAAAAAGAGAATTCCAAACAATAAAATGTTTGTCTATATCAGCAGATTATTGATGGCAACATTAAGCCTTGACAGGAACAACATTACAAATCAACTCTTGGCTTGAACTTGATTTAAAGAAACTTCTGGACTCAGCCAGTTCAGCGTGCTAATCCTGAACCTACAGAGGAGAACACTTTTAGGATTGATACTGTCTTGTAATTCCACCTCTGTATTATAAACTCAGTGAAGCAGGAAGAAAGCAGTTCATCCAAAACTACTGACAGCCATGATTTCAACATGCATCCTTCCTCAGCCGTGCCGTGTGAAGACAGCCTCTCTTTCAGCCTCTCTATCTGCACTCCCCTGACCTCAATTCATCAGGTTCACTGTCCAAACAGTTGATATCCAGTCACTGCCTCCAGCTCGCTGCTGCTCTCTTCATCCACCCCCCCCTTCATCACCCTCAGTCCCACCTCACCCCTCCCACCCCCTCTGCTTTTTTCTTCATTTCTTAAGTCGTCTGAATGCACCTCTCTTCTTTCGTCCTTCTGGAAACTGATCGCTGTGTTCAAAGAAGGTTCTGTTAGAGTGCACGAGGAGTACTTTTCCTGTCTTTGTGAGGACCCTTGTACCGTGTGTGGACAGTTTAAGCGAGGACATGGTTGAAGCTTGGTATGATAATGTATTTATTGCAGGATTTTATAAAGTGTGTGTGTAATGTCAGTGAGGCTCCTCTGAAGTGTGTCTTTACCCTGAAATGCTTTTTGGAGGTGAATCTTCTTGAAGTCTGTTTAGTTTTTAGTCATTCTTCATTTCTTATTGATAGTATTAAACTTCTCTTCACTTCTCTTTGCTCTGAAGAAGTTCCTGTCTTTTGATGGCTGGAGGTTTGCAAATATATATACAGGACACACCGTGTGTACTTTATTCTTTATTGGTGACTGGGAGGCACGGCCCAGAGGTGTGTCTGAAGTTATGACAGGAGAAGCACAGAAGGTATTAAAAACAACATTTGTACAGAGCTAGCAAAGAATGGCTGACTTTGTTAAGGACTGAAATGGGTGAAAAATGAGATCAAAACTCACAACCATTTAAACAAGAGCACGAAATTACACTGACCGGTATTTCTAACTTGGCCTGACTCCCACTAATGGCGAGCCAGCCAAACATTACAAAAACTGCAAGTTGCTGTGTCAGTTTTTATTGCTTCCTTGTAGCTTGTTGGTTTTTCATTTGGTGAAACTAATTTTGTACGCAATAATTAGAAAGATTCAGAAATAGCCAAGACTTTGTTATATTATTAATGTACATTTTCCCTTTCTTCTTAATGATTCAAACCTTTTTGCTGTATTAATTTTCCATTATCGATGACATCATAAGTATCTTTTAAGGAACATTTCATCAGCATAAAACCCTCTCAGGGTTGATTAAATGTTATATTAACCCCAGTATCACATTTGTACAACCTTTTTTTTATTTAACAATGAACCTTGTCTTTATTTTTACACACATTGGCAGTTGCTCACTCAGATAGTTGAAGCAGTGAGCCACTGCGAATACAGACGAGCCAATTAGTACTGAACTCTATTGATCTAATTGAATCGATCCCAGCTGAAATTGCAATAATAATACAATAATTAACCTTCTCTTCTGCTGTCTTGATAATGCTTATTACACCAATTGAGAAGGTGTGGGTAACACCATGGATTCACCCAACGCACAACCATGATGGATTCTTCTGTGGTTTGTGTTGTTTGGGGACTCGGACGGTAAAATTGATATTGTATAAAACTTAAATAAAAAATCAGTGATGGCTTCATAAAAACGAAACTTCACGGACAGATGATCAAAAACAATACTGAGCAAAACAACTGTGACAGTTGTTGGTGGCAGAGTTTGTCATAATAAGCATCAAAAGTTACAAGACAGAGCTCATGGATTCCACTTTATGTTTTATATGTGAAAAATACAAAAGAGTTTGATCAGAAAGTAGTCAGAAGAAAAAGAAAAGTCTTCCTTTCGTGGCTTAAAACAAAATGCTGATGGGTTCATCGTGACTTTGCTCTTTATGGTTGATGGTTGGAGCTTAAAATGTTTTGTCTCTGACTGATGCAATCTAAATAAACAACAGTAACAAAGAGGTGTTTCAAACCAGCTTATTCTTCATAACATCTGCACTGAAAATAAAGACTGTCTTTAAGAGGTTGAAACTTTTTTTGTCTTAAGAGCGCTTTTATTCTCCTGCCTCCTACTCACCAGCTCATCAGAGCAGTCTGGTGTGCAGGAGCTCTTTTCATATCAACATCCTTGAGAAACTTTTCTCAGAACTTTTGACTGACAATGAGCCTTTCTCCTCTGTGTGTGTGTGTCTTTGTGTGTGTGTGTGTGTCTCCTTGTCTTCCAGGTGCTCCCCCAGTCACTGTGAACATGGAGGTAGATGCACTCAGTCATGGAGCACCTTCCACTGTAACTGCTCCAACAGCGGCTACAGAGGAGCCACCTGCCACAGCTGTAAGTAACCTGGACTACGAAGCTGGATTTTCTCTTAGCGAGGTAACTTCAGGGTTAACTCTGGATTTTCCGTCCTATAAAGCTGGTTCACTTCTTACCGGGATAAATCACCATGGTAACTGATGCTGAATAGATATCCTGCTCCGGGGCAGGTTAAGATCTGGATAAGAGACCAACGAGTAGAAAAACAACATCTCCTGACCAGTCAGCTTTTCTGTCAGCATTCCTTCCTGGATTGGATTTTAGCCTGGATGACGTGTTTAAATTCTTCTTCTTTGTGATTGGTCAGACGCTGCAGACTCCGCCCCATTAATGTGAGCACAGCTGATCAAGGCTAGAAGACTCTGGATTCACTGAGCGAGTTGATATCCAGCTTCGTAGTACCGCTTATCAGGATTGCAAATGTCTTGTTAAGTCAACCCAGGCAACCAAGAGAGATTCTGGATGTGTTAATCCAGCTTCATAGTACAGGCTTAAGTGTCTGTAGATCTATCAAATATCATGATGACAGTAGACGATATAAACATGCTGAAATCATAGACTATATATCGAAGGACTTTTTTTTTACTGTCGTGGTTGAAATATGGTCACAAGTTCTTGACCAACTTTTTTGCCACTGTAGAAGTTAATGTTTTACTGATGGACTGAATTCAAATACATATCCAATTACCCCAAGCTGAAAACACAATATGAACATATTAGCAACATACAAGTTCCAAAGTAAGTGCCAACGATGCATTTGAAGTCCTTTCTCTGGCCATCCTTTAAATGTAAGCCAAATGTTTCCTGTTTTCTTGCTCTGTTTTTGGTCTCCACCTTCTAATATCTGACCCCCCATAGCTGCAAAACGTTACAATAATTTCACAAGCAAGAACCTGGTTATAAATGGCCACTTCTTTGTGAAGTACATGTGTTGTACAGTGAGGTTCGAACAGCAGTTTTTGCCTTTAAGTGTAAAATTTATCCAAAAATGGTTAACTGTTATTCCTTCACTTTTTCTTAAATTGAGACAGACAGCAGCAGAGTATACGTTAGAGTCCTGTTTGATTCAATCAGTTTATATTCAGTTTGCTTTATATCTGACTTTCTTTTTAAGTTGTCAAAAATCAGCTGAAGTGACATGAACGAGACAAATTTAATTCAGCAGACTCTGACTTTAAATCTTCTCTGTTCTTCATAAACAGTTTGGACGGCCATTTTTTCTCTTATGAACCAGAAAAAAATCGTTTCATGGAAAAAAAAAAGATTTAAAAATCTCATTAGCTGAAACTTGTAGTGTTCATTTAATGATGTTGTATTTATTGGCAGTTTGGGGGAAGTATTGTCTGTCAGATGTTTGTCTTTAAGCACAAAAGTGTCGACATCACAACAGATCATCTTAACTTCTCTGCTGTTATAAAAGTATCTTCAATAATGTTCATTTTATTGTCGGATATTTTAAACAACTCCCAACATTCGATCTCCTTCTGTGTTATTTCTCCAGTCGGTGTTCAATCAGGGATAGACTGAACATATTGAAGTACTTTATTATGCTGAGAAAATCTGACTTTTGTTTTCGGCTTTCTGGCTCCTGCACAATGCGAAATATCTCAGTTGTTGAAGGTGAGTCTGAGTGTCACCTGTCTGTAAAACGATGTGACTGGCTGCCTTCCAGTCTAAAGGTTCAGCAAACAGCCTTCACTTAAACCACAGTATATGACCCTGTCACCGGCTGAGAGCCACTTCAGATGGTGGATCAGTATCTCCAAATTTCAAGAGAGATAACTCATAATAAAATGTTGAAATGAAACTTTTTCTCAGAAATTCCCAAAGGTGTTTGATAGAAAATAGATTCAGAAAAAGGTGTCAAGTGAAAAGGATTTAACTGCAGGGATTGGTCTGGGTTTTTTTTTTTTTTTTTTTAGATAAGACCTCTCACTGCTTTCAAGATATAGGAAATAGATCTATAAAAAGACTTAAAGTAAAAAAAAAAGCCCTCCCAGTTTTAGATAAACATTTCAGCCAGATCTGACAAACTGCCTCTGAACAAATCTGCTCTTTTTTGGTAATAGAGCGCAGAAATACTGTCACTGTACCCACCGAGGACTCAGCTTGAAGAAAGAACAAAGAGAGAACTTCTTGACTGAGATGAAAGCAACATTTTTCACCCACTTGAAACTTCAAACAGCTCCCATCAACAACAACTTCAGAGCAGGCGGAGTAAACTTCTAGATGTTTGATGTTTCCAGGTGGCTCATTTGAAGAGGTTAGCATGGAAATGAAGCAATTGAGAGCTGAGAGAAAAAAAAACAAGTGTTTGCTTTGAAAGCAGGGTAATTCTTGTGTGTATTTCTGTGCCTCGTCAAAGGAAAATATTTGTCACAGTTGGGACAGACAGTTTAGATAACTATACTTTTTTTTCTGGGTTATAAATGGCTTCCCTGCTTACTACAGAATAATTTTACATGGTTCATTGCAAAGAGTGGTAGCTTAGAGCAACTTTCAGAATGTGTGCTGTGATCTGTAATTTCCAAAATTGCTTTAAATTACCAGAGAATAAACGAGACGGCAAGAGAATGCTTGAGTACACACTGATACAGATAAATACATTTTCCAATGAGAAAATTTACAATTTAGGGCTGCACGGTGGAACAATGGTTTGCACTTCCTCGAAGCAAGAGGGTCACAAGTTCAAGTCCTGGTTCACCTTGTGTGCCTTTTTCCTCATGCATATGTGGGTTCTCTACGGGTACTCCAGCTTCCTCTAAGAGTCCAAAAACATGCTCATCTGGTTAATTGGTGATTCTAAATTGCCCGTAGGTGTGAGCGTGAAAGGTTGTCTGTCTCTGTGTCAGCTCTGTGATTGGCTGGCGACCAGTCCAGGGTGTACCCGGCCTCTCGCCCTAAGTCAGCTGGGATAGGCTCCAGCCACCCCTGACCCTGAACAGGATAAGCGGTATGGAACAGGGGTCCCCAGACTTTTTCCTGTGAGGGCCACATAACTTTTCCCTTCTCTAATGGGGGGTCAGGGTCAGTTTGTATCAGAAAAAGTGTGGAAATTACACTGATAGGGGCACAGACTGCAGAAGGGTGGAATAGAAGGTCACGTTCTATGTGTGTATTTGTCTCAATCACGTGGCCAGACTGAAAAAAAAATCATTATGCGTACTGGTATTGTTCAAGGGCCGGGCCAAATGGGGAGGCAGGGCCGTATCTGGCCCGCGGGCCATAGTTTGGGGACCACTGGTATAGAAGACAAATGAATGTAAATTGACCCCTCCTAATGGACTGATTCACGGTTAACGTCATCAAAAATATCCACGCACATTTTGGCAACGGAAGCAGCGTTTAGCTCCATTCATTCAGACAAGTTAGCATTATTTAAACACTAAATTCAAACTTTTAGCTGCATAAAAACGTCTGGTTGTTCTGTGGTCAGTCGTCAGAAATGATACCACACCATGAAGTCAACTTCTATGGAGTTTTGACCGTTACAGAGCAACCAATGTTTTGGAGTTGAGAGTGACCGTGCTAACTGGAGACTCTCAGCCGAACATGTCAGTGGTGGTCGGCTGAGAGTCACCAGATAACAGGGTCACACTTTACACTGAAACACCAGCGACATCTGCAAACACAACCAGTTTGGTGTCAGTTGCCAACAAATGTGCCATAAAAAGTATTAAAAAATAACGACAAGCTCAAAGAAGATAACAAAAAAATGAGAAAAAAAGAGCAACGAAGAGAGAGCTGCTGCAACAAGCTGCCACTCTTTCAGGCGTTAAGATGCCACCAGGTTGGCCCCACTTGCTCACAACAGAGTTTGGCAACATTCCAGTATCCAGACACTTAAAAACAACTTTAACACCTTATTTCTAGTATGACTCTCGTATTTAATTTACATATCACAAAATGTTATCCAAGTGCCTTCTGGTTTGTTTTTTGAAAAGTTCAGAGAGTTTCTCAGTCTCAGCATGTATGATTTCTTCATAGGGTGTGTTATTTAGTCTCAAAAGTGCGTACGACGTTATACATGAAACACTCCTTTGTTTCAGTCTCTCCCAAGTATTCCTAAATAGGTCAAAACCTTTGAACTTGAGTGCACGATGACTCTTTGCGATGCTCTTTGCCTCGTTTCCCTTCTCGTCAGAGCTTTCCGGTTCCACATTATCAGAAGGAAATATCTAAAAATGGAAATAGGCAAAGAGCTGTGAGATGCATAGACAGACGAACCAGAAAAAGTGAGGAAGCAAGGACTGACAGAAGCCATACTGAGGGAAAGAGATGAAGAAAGTGATGACAGGCAGGGGGAAAGCAAACAGCAGAGGAGGTGGAGGCAGAAAGCGTGTCAGAAAAGGAGAGAGAGAGAGAGTCATAAGGCTGTCTGTTCTCTCGACAGAAATGGATTTCAAACTTAGGGACCGCCTGCAGTAGTTTAGGTGAGTCAAATTAGGGTTTAAAAAGATTCAGGCTTTGATTACACAGCCAAGCATTGATTGAATCTTTCTACGCTCTGGTGGCGGCGATCAGCTGCAGGCTGGATCAGAGCAAACTCAGGTCCAAACTCACACACACTCTCTCTCCCATGTTTGATTATTTGGGTCAAAAGCTTTTTGACGGCTGTATTAAGGCACCATCCTGGGAGAAGTTTTGACTGACATGAGAACAAGAAAAGAAACACGTGTGTGCACAGTGAGGAAACGTTCCTCCACAGTTCATAGTCGGACCCTCGTGGTTTCTTTATCTACGCTCTACCGTAGAGTTTCAGTCTGTGCGTGTTTTTGTGCGTCCCTGTGTGCATGTTCTGCAGAGCAAACCTGATGCAGCCGGAGGGCTTTATGTAACTCACTTTCACCTTTTTTAAATTCAGTTCTTGCTTTTCTCATTGTTGCATAACCGTGTTTAATTGATCCCTGCCTCTCTCTCTCTCTCTCTCTCTTTCTCTCTCTCTCTTTTCTTTTTCTCTGTTAATCTCATCCCTCTTGTCAATCTCCCAGAGTGAATTCCTCTCTGGTTAGGACGAAGGCAACTTATCCAAACAGACTTTTAAAGGCTGCCTGGATTTCTTGAAGCTCTCTCAAAAGTGTACAGTTTAATCATTGGCATAGAAAATTCTAGACTCATTTAGAGCCAGTAAAGCAGCAGCCCAAAGCTGGTCTTTTAGGAATTCCAATGGAAACTTTTCTTCCTTTCCAGATTCATTTGGGTCTTATTCAATCGTAACTGTTGGATAATATAACAAAATAAAAATGTTAATTATAGCTACCTTTCTTTTCACACGTTTTTAATGTTTATGACTTACCCCTGGGACAAAATGTATCATTGGAGAGTGATTTGGGATTTCTAACCATGGGTATTCTTTTCTCTCATTTTTCACAGCAACTTACGAACAGTCGTGTGAGGCATATAAACACAAAGGCAACACATCAGGACATTATTATATAGACGTGGACGGCAGTGGACCAGTCAAACCTCAGCTCATCTACTGTAACATGACAGGTAGCACTCTAAAACTTCTGTAACATGACGACACTTGATCACATTTCTTTGTCAGAACTGCTCAGAGAGGTTAAACTTAATTCTATCAGTTATTTTCCTTATTGCCTCTTTCCTGCACCAGAGGACACAGCCTGGATGGTGGTTCAGCACAACAACACAGAACTGACCAGAGTTCAGCCGTCCCCTGAGAAAATCCAACACGTAGCTCACTTTGACTACGCATCTGAAGAGGAACAGCTGGCAGCCATAATCAGCCAATCAGAACACTGCGAGCAGGAGTTGTCCTACCACTGCAGGAAATCCCGCCTCCTCAACACACCAGGTGATGCCAAAGTTTGGTGATGTATTAAGGCTGTGCATTTTTAAATACAAGTAATAAAACATCAATATGCTTTTTTTCCATCTTAAACTACACCCCCTACTGGCAACAGGAAGTTGGGTGTTTTACACTGTAATAAAAACTCCTTATTTTTTGACATTTTCTTTTCAACTGTGCTCAGTAATGTCTTTCAGTCCTTCATTACCCATCACTAACCAGGTCATGTCCTCTACTTAAACAGTGTGTCCATGGCGACGCATCAAACTCTGATATCTCACCATGAACCACCAACTCATTGTAGCTCCTTTATTTAATCTCCAGTCTGATTCAAATTCCACACACATGACCAAGTTCACCTCCCAGCACATCCACTTGCTCTATTCTCTGCCACTGCAGTAGCGCCACCCTCTGGAAATGCATGGTATAGGTATAGAGGGTATAACACAAACAATCACAATCCCTCTCTGGACTCATATTCACATGTGCTGTGGCTGCAACAGCCCTGACTGGCGCACGTTCGCGAGGGCGTTTAAAAAACAAACACAAGCCTTTAAAAGTCTAAATTGGACTAAGGCCAGAAAAAAAATCTCAATTTTTAATTTTTTAATCTTCTAGAGAAAATGTTTTGGATTAATCGATTTGATGGATTTATTGCTCTGCTCTTAAAGATAGTTTATTTTCAGCAAATTTTCATTGGAGATGAGAATCAAAGCGATGTTGATTAAATTCTCCAATCTTTGCTGCTCTGTTTACACATGATGCTGACATCACTTGTGATACATTCAGGTCCCCTCGGAAATCTGAGAACCTGACAGTTTTTCTGTTTTTGGATTAGACAAATGGTTTTTAAATGCCAGTCATTAAATCCTGCCAGTGGGTTTAGGATCCAGGGGGTTTAATTAGTATCAACGTGAAAATTGGGAGAAATTAAAAACCAGGAGAAAGGTTTCAAAAGCCGGAGACTCCCACAGAGAGAACGTGTTGACAGGTGTGGTCTTATTTCCTCAACTGAGGAAGTCTTCTGATGTTTTCATCAGCCTGGAGTCAGACTGTGGCAGAAACATAGAGCCGAACATCAGAATGTGTTGTGTTTCATTGCTCAAAGCAACGAAACAAACTGTTGGAAAGTGTTTCCAGTATCAAGGAGTTGAATCAGTATCAAGGATGTTGTTATGAATACTGCAAAAGAAGAGTGGTGTTGGAATCAAAAAGTTGTTTGCAAAGCAAGCTTTTCATCATCTGAGGCATCTCAATCTGCAACAAGAGACACTTAGTCTGAGAAGTTACTAATTAAAACATCACTCACACATCTGACGTGCATTTTCTCCTCCTCACTCCATCACGGCTGCTAAATTTTTTCAACACAACTTGTGTTCTGAGTTTAATCTTCATCTCCTTTTTGAGGGCTCTAGTGATGCTTCATAAATCAGTTTATGATGGACGGGTTTAAATAAGGCACTTACACATGCATTTGGCTCTTAATTTATTCTGTTTTTCAGAGGATTCTTAACTTCAGCAGCTTCCTTTGAACCACTAAAAGCCTACACATAGGAGGAATGTTCATATGGGCCAGATGTCTTAGTAAAGTAGCGGCTCATTTAACATCTCAGTCAGAAAGACGACAGAGAGACGTGATAAGGCAGAGCTGTAAATGTCTGATCAAACTTAGCAGAGGAAAGAAACAGGTGTTAATAAAAAAATAAAGGAGTTCATGTTCCTGTGTGTTTTTCAGAGGGATCCCCGTTCAGCTGGTGGGTGGGAGGTCAAGATCCGGGTCAGATCCAGACTCATTGGGGAGGTGCTCTCCCGGGTAGCCGGCAGTGTGCTTGTGGCCTGCGGGACGACTGTCTGGATTCAAACCACCACTGCAACTGTGACACTGACCTAGACCTGTGGTACTGTACTCTTTAGTATCCCTTCGACTTTTAGAGCAAATCCATGACGTAAAAACTGATGTGAAGAATTAATCAGGAGGTTCTTCTCAAACATCCTTCCTGTGAATCCAAATATCTACAAACATCCCTGCAGATTTGTTTCATTTTATAATAAAATGATGTTCATTGAAAGACGGCAATCCAGTCCGACAACCCGTGTTTGTTATGGTTTGAAATGTTAATTACAGCAGCAAAACAATTCAGCACAAGCGATTTGGGTTTATTTTTGTGGGAAGAGATTTGTCTCAAAATGATTTACGTGTGTTTTTAAGATCCACAAATAAATCCAAGATTAACACGTTTTTTTTTTTTTTTTTAATTTTGTGTGTGCATTTATCATGACTTATGATTTGTAAATCTTCAGTTTTTGAATTGTTGAGAGTGTGTTTGTGGATCAACTGCACATGCGTTTATTTAACTGAAATTATTGTCTGTGATCCACAGAAAAAAAATAGAAAGTGTTATCAGTCACCTTGAGACTCTCTCCCTAAAAGTTAATAATCGGGTTAGAAATCTGTGGGTAATACTGGACTCAGAAATCAATAACATCATCAGCTTTTAACCATCTTAAAAACGTCACCAGACGGCAAATCTCTCCCCGTATATTTTGGAAAGAATCTGTCGGGTCTCCTACGTTGGCATCCAGTGAAATGTGTCTTTATTGCTCTTAATGAAGTCATTAATATGATCCAGCGTTTACTGTCACATCCTTTCATCCTGGACACAAACGAACCGTGAGACATCTGGGCCTGATCCAAACATATTTATGCAGCTCTCCATATTTTTGTGTTGAAATCCTTTTATTCCAGCTGAATGCAGCTCTGTATTTAGGTCACCTTCCCCAATCCTGTGACCAATCCTACCCATTTTTACCACATTGTAACCAAACCATGTGACCGCCTGCATCGCCAGAAGTCCTTCTTCCCATTATCTCTCTTTGTGGATCTCTTTGGCTCTCCATCTTTCTCTCTCTCTCTCTTTTGTACTGCTGACGATATCTCATCACATTAACCAGCGCTGTGTGTGAGCGCCTGCAACTCTGGATGACAAATTTCACAGTTACAAAGCTGATTGTTGGAATTTGAAACACCGTGGAGCAGAGGGGGGGGTGGTGCTGGATGTGCAGATTAAATTCAGACTGAAAAAGAAATGTTTCTCAAATCAGACAAAATCCTCGTCTTCATTTTGATATTCACTCATTTACAGACAAGAACGATATCACCACTCCATCAGTTCAGAGTTATTATTTTGAATACATCAGGTCAAACTTTTCAAAATGTTTTATTTTGAAATTCATGTGAATGATCATTTTATTTCCTGTTACCGGGTCTACTTCTTTTTCTCCTCCTTTTTTCTAATTTATTCTCATTCTTCGTTATTTTTCTCCCATTCTTCTCTTCTTCTGCATGTGTCCTTAAATCCCTCTCTTATCTTGTCTTCCCCCTCTTCTCTTTTTTCTTCTCCTCCCTCATTCATTTACCCCGCTCGTTCTCTTTTCTCTTGTACTATGAGACTGTTTCTTTCTACCTTTCTTCATCTCATACTTACACATCCTCCTCTTCATCTCCTTTTCTTTGGTTTTAGTCAGCTTCACTCACTCTTTGTTCTTCTTTCACTCTTTTCCTTCCGACTGACTCACATCACCCCCTCTTCCTCATTCCTTTCTACTTTGATTCTTCTCCTTTTTCTTTTTTTAACCTTTATTTTTTTCCCTTTACCCCATTTGCTCCTTTTTGCTTTTCGCTCTTACTCGTCATCACTTCCTCCTGTTTCCCCTTCTCCTCTTTAAACACTCCTTTGTTGTCATATCTCTCCATCCTCTCTTCTTTTATAATGATTTACTCCTCTTCTTCTTCTTTCTCGCCTCATTACTTTCCTTTCCCTCACAATCTTTGCCCTCCTCTTCTTTTCTCTTCTCCTTCACCTCTTTTTACCCACAGTACCTTTCACATTTCTCTACATTTTATTTGTTATCTTTTAACTCTGCGTCCTTTCTCTTCCTCCTTCTCTCTCCCTCTCTCTCCTCTTCCTCCTCCGGCAGGGCTAATGACTCGGGCCTTCTCACCCATAAGGAGACCTTACCTGTCAGGTCCCTCATGCTGGGTGACATCCAGCGGCCGGGGTCTGAGGCTGCCTACAGGGTGGGACCCCTGCGTTGTCATGGAGACAGTGAGTTGGCGGTGATTGCTACTTGTTGCACATCTCACGTCTCCATTTACATTTCAAATAATTCTTCGAAACAATGGTTGTTTTGATGCGATGTTAGTAATTATTTGCTTGGTTTTATTATCTATACACTAAACTGATTTAGTTCGTCCTCCATCTTTCATTTTATACCATAATGGGAGAAAAAGTGTGAGGCTGATTACCCAATTAGCAGGCTGGTTGCTAAACTATGACTCCTTTCTCTTCTTAAATAGCGATTTATAATGAAAAGATACTCTATATAATATATGAACATGAGAGCTATATATTTCAGCTGCTTTAATTGCCTCTAATTTCAGCCTTCAGTTGAACGAGTAGATAAATAAACGGCTTCAAAGATAAATCAATATAAATGAGATAGCATAGCTGGAGTTCTGCCTTGGTTCTTAGCTAATTAGCTGAACAGTTGGTTCATTTGTTTACTACACTGTTTTCATTACGCAGCCATCATAATGACATTTTTATTTAATACGTTTTTCTTCAGAGTGGCATCACTCGTCTTTTCTGTCATGAAAGCAGAACATGAAGGATAAGATGCATTAAAGAAACGTTTGTCTCTCAGAGAACTTCTGGAACGCAGCTTTTTTTGATAAGGAGACGTCTTACCTCCACTTTCCCACCTTCCACGGGGAGCTGAATGCAGACATCTCCTTCCTGTTTAAGACGACGTCGTCCTCTGGAGTCTTCCTGGAAAATCTGGGCATCAAGGACTTCATCAGGATTGAACTGAGCTGTGAGTAAGAACTCTAAAATGGAGCTCCTGTGAGATACTTTGGGTTTTGCGCCCTCTCTGGACAAAACAGTATCTCGTATCTCTTTGTTGATGTTGTCCTGTGCTGTGCATGCTTATTAGGGGCGCAACGGATCAAAAAACTCACAGTTTTGAGTCACCGATTGGATCATTTTTCAGATCAGCAAAAAAGAGGGAAAAAAAGGTTGAAGATGAGGCTAATATAACTTTGTGTCTCATTTATTTTGTAAAACACGTTTACCCATTAAAGTCAGGGTTGGTAGTCACAGAAAACTAGCATGATTTTGAATGTAGCATCCCCTCAGGACTCCTGACTCCTGACTCCACCTGCAATTTTTGTTCATTTTGCCGCTTTCTTGCTTTTATAAGCTGGTTATCAGAGCCAGTATGACAGCTTGGCTAACATCATCAGCTTTGAGGTCTCCACGGCAACGTAGACTAAACGTTCAACTGGAAGAGCAAAAGTGGCAATCGCAATGAACTATGGGTTGTCAGGAAAAAGGTGGATTTTGAGGACACATCATGTGTTGATTGCCATCGAGACATAAAGATCATTTTAACTAGAATAACAAAAAGTGTATCTAAATCTAATCACCAACCCTGGCTTTAAATAAGAACAACATTCAACTCAAAATGTCCAATGTTGCCATTGAAATTATATGAAAAAAAACAGTGCAATTTGAGGCCCATCTTCTTTCTTTGAACATGGAGAGTCAATTAAAAACTAGCGTATGTCCTCATCATTTTCACTTGAGGGGGCGTGTCTGCAGGTCACCCACTCCACTCTGATGCTGTGAGCAGCAGTGTTGCCTAGCGACAAATTCAGCGGCTTTTCCTACTTTTCGAGGCCCCTCCCCATCCAAAACACTCACAGACCAGTCCTCCTCACTCACAGCAGTCCCTCTCAGCTGCAGCCAGAGCAGACGGCTGCATGCAAGTGAATCCATGGCTAACCATGACTAGCACTTGACCAATAAGTATAGATTGAACATGTTGCCTTCACATGATCATGCACAATTTTTTTTTTCCCATCAACCAATCCACCGACCACGTGCGTGCCGAACCGTGGATAGGCATCCGTATCGATCACGGATCAACCGTGATCAAATGCTTCTCCTGCTTTCTTCTGTCAACAAATGCTTCTCACGCTGAGAATCTTTGTTTTAGAAAATGAAAAATAAAAGTCTGCAGTGTGCTGTTAAACTCTGAAGCTAACACCAACCCCAGGCGGTGATTACAGCCATTAAAAATAAATGTAAAGGCATAACACAACTTGTTGCTGATGGCTTTATTTGCTTTAGCAGCTCATAAAGAGACATCCAAACTAATTACAGTATGTTTCATGGCCAGCTAAAACTCCTCACGTCACGAGCGCCACATGTTTAGCTCTGATTAATGGGACAAAAAGGAAGGAACCAGACAAAAACAGAGTGTTAAAAAATGTGCTTGTTATTATTCACTCTGTTTGAGCTGTTTTCACGTGTATGAAAAGTTTCTACATGTCTGCTAAAAATCAAAGTTTAAGACATACAGTATAAGAGCTGGAAGGATTTTTCTGTCACCACAGCTCAGTGTGGAAACCATGTATGTCACAGCGTGCATCCAACTCAAGTCTGATGTGGAAACTCCGAGCACAGACGCTGAAAATGGACTTTCAATGAAGCAGGAGGCATCATGTCTCAAGAGGTTCGAATGGAATGTGCTTTTCTGTAGTTTCTGGATTTTTAGGGAGAAAATCTGTTGGTAAAAAAAAAAAAAAACTTGTAGTGGCTTTTAACAGTCATCAGACACAGGTGAGTGAAAGCTTTCTGTTAAAGAAATCTGTTTCAGAGCCTGTTTTTTATCATATCCCTGAATCAAGTTCCTGTTTTTTATTGATTATTGATATATGATTGCCTGAATGTAACGAACAAGAAAAATGCTTATTTATAACCAGTCTAATGATCTTTCCCTAAATCTCACCCTGTCTTTATCATTCCTGCGTCGGCTGAAAACTGGTTTAACTTTGTGGATGTTTTCCAAAGCAAAGCATCTACTTTAAAAATGCAACCACAGTCGATTCGATCTTTACTTCAGAGGACTTGTGTATCGTGGATTGTGCTTTGATTTCTGCTGCTCGTAAAGTGATGCTCCTCTGGTAGTCTGTTTGATCAGTGGTTCCCAAACTACGGCCCGCGGGCCAAATACGGCCCATTTCCACATTTGGCCTGGCCCCCTGATCAATACCAGAAACGCATTATGATTTTTTTTTCAGTCTGGCCATGTGATTGAGACTAATACACGCATAGAACGTGATGTTCTATTCCACTGAAACCCCCCCACCCCAGAAAAAAATAATAAAAAATTTGGGGACCCCTGATTTATTTCATAAATAGTGTTATTATATATTTCCTGACTTTATTTTTTTCTGTGGAGAACCCAAAGAGGGTTATTAATATTTGGTCATGTTTGGCTTTCTGGAAAACAATAAATGTTTACGTTTAGGCACCCCTGCAATCGTCACACTTTTTCCGTTACAAACTGACCCCGGCCCCCCATCAGAGAAGGGAAAAGTTTTGTGGCCCTTACAGGAAAAAGTTTGGGAATTCCTGTGTTAGATAGAAGGAGGAGAGGGCAGCGTGAAGCACGCGACCAGAGAACATGTACAGCAATGTCCACACCAAGTGAGAGGTGATCAGTTTCTTTCTTTTTCTTTCTTTCTTTCTTTCTCTTTCTTTCTTTCTTTCTTTCTTTCTTTCTTTCTTTCTTTCTTTCTTTCTTTCTCACTCACTCAAACAAACTCATCACACGGAGGACGAATGGCAGCCCTCCTCCTTGGGGGAACCCCGTCATTGTTACAACAGAGCGCGCCTCTTATCTCGCTGCAGCACTGTTACCGCTGTTATTATGACAGCTGGTGTTGAGATGACTGTGTATCATTATTACTGCTGTTAACATGACTGGAGCGGGGCCAGAGAGCAGTCTCTAAATTAAGTTGTGCCTCTGGGTTTTCCTGTCAAATGGTTCCTCGGTCCCTCGGCGGCACAGCTCTCCCTCCTCTGTCAGCCTCGCCCGTGAGGGATGATGATGTGTTCGTGCACAGATGTCACCGCTCTGCTAACTTCACCTTAAGTGTGGAGCGTGGGCAGGCCGGCAGTTGTTATGATGGATGAACACGAAGTCTGTGCACCCTTCAGCTCACTTCCTTTTGTTATGGGTTGAGTTTCAAACCCAACAGAGCTGTTTAAATGCTGTGAAGGTTAATAATTACTGTACGCTGACCTAGATCAGGTTTGGAGGTTCACTCCTGCTGGGAGCACAACACTAATAGTGCACTGTGAGTGTGTAAATCTAATCTCAAGGAGTAGAGGCTGAATAATGGGTTGAATAAAAGATGGCAGAGTCTGGAACTCAACCTGAGGGAAGATTGTGAATGAACAGTTTGATAAAATGAGTTCTGTCACTTTGCAGTGTAGTCTGTGTTGGTCTCGTCTCCAACCAAAAGAGATCTCAAGTTCCACTGGGAGACAAAAAAAGACCTGCAGTCCGTCGTGTTTTTAGTGGGGAAACTTCTGCTCAACATATTTTAGAATATTTAGGGAGCTGGAGTATGAAGGAGCTCCAACGTAGAAAGGAGGATCGCTGCACACTTAATCAGCATACCGAACGGTCGACCTGTCAGGCCTTCATCAGAGCACACGTAAGTGGGAATGATGACTGTCTGATGAAAGCCTGACAGGCTGAAAATTTGGCACATTAAGGTTAAATTTGTAGTAAAACATGCTGATTAAAGTCCCTGTGAGGACTTTATAATTGAACATGAAATAGTCTCAGTTTTATATATTTGTCTGTTCATAATCCACAGTTTATATCAGATTATCAGTGTCAAAACTGGTCATTTTTCTAAATGTTATTTCTCAGTGTCCGTGGATGACCTGACCACAGAACCAATTTACGGCACGTAGTCGTAAATTGTGAGATGTGCCCTTTGATCTGATGAAAATAATACTTTGGATTTATTTTGCAGTAATGGGGGAAGGGCTGTCACTGTCCTGCATACCGCAACCATGTGTAACGTTACAGCCAATCACTGGTGGCATTATCAGATCTTGATCATGTGATTCCCCCCTTTGGGTGCTAAAACACTAAAAGATGAGGCGTTTTTGATACTCAATACTGAAGTGTGGTACCCAGCCCTACATGGGGGCACTGGAGCAGGGAGGGCAGAAAGAAAACGTCTCTTGTATTTAGAAACTTATGCCGTGTCCCAGATCATATACTTCTGCACTTACCCTTACTGTTCTGAGTGCAGGAGTGCGTTCACACTGATAGTATGAAAAAACGCACTGAACTTTGATTCTCAACTGACGCATTCAAAACAGTCAAAAAGTTGAGTGTGGAACGGTGGACATTTCTCACACTCAACGGTCGCCATATTGGCTACGTAGAGGAAAGGGCGGGAACGAATCACACGATGGATGTAATCAGTAATTAGCAGAAGAAGACCTGTGAACCGTTGTGAACCAGTGTGAAACACGATCGTAGTTTCCGGTAAGTGCAAAGCCGCAGTTTTTAATTTGGAACAACACGACCCTGTAAGGTTTAGTGGACTGTTCCAGTAAGTGCAGAGTGTACAAAGTGCACTTCATGCGAGTGCACTGCTGCTGCAAACTGTTGCCCGTCGGTTGGTATAATTTCACCTTTTTACCATAAAAACGTATCTTTGAGAATGTCAACATCACTACACGCTTTGTATTCAATTTGGTTGGTCTTCAGCAGAAACAAGATGAACTCATTCTGCTGCTGTGACTCTCAACCCGTCATCCAAATGTATCAAGAGCCCTCGTGTACTATACCCTTGTTTTTTGTCGTCTTCTCTCTTCACTGACATCTGAGCCAATTAATCTGACCACAGTCCTCCTCTCCAGCCTCCTCAGAGATCATCTTCTCATTTGACGTCGGTAATGGACCACTGGAGGTACGAGTGGAGGCGAACGTCCCCCTGAACGACAATCGATGGCACAGTGTGCGAGCCGAGCGAAATGTGAAGGAGGCTTCGCTACGTGTCGATGAGTTTCCCGCGGCTACGCGGGAGGCGCCCACTGACGGACACATTCATCTGCAGCTCAACAGCCAGTTATTCATAGGTAAGAGGCAGGTCCTTTCAAAATAAAGTAAGAATACAAAGATAAATCCTTAAGAATTAAAAAAGAAAGGGGTCAGGGTTACTTTAATGAAGGTTAAAATTTAAAATGTTGTACACAGTTTTAGTGTTCGTACTTTTATCTAACAGCAGTCAAGTGATGGTGATCATTTTTACCACATCTCATGGATTCTGCTTCCTGACTCCCTGCAGTAGCCCTGTGTTCCAGTTAGCAGGACATTTCATTTTTGAATCATCTTTCAGTTTATCAGTTCAGTGGTTTCCAAAGTGGGGGGGGGCCTCAGAAAATTGGAGGAAAGGGGAAAAAATAGAATCAAATAATTTTTATTTTTCTATTTTGTTTTTCTTTTCATCCAACCATTTGTCCTGAATGTACAACACAAACTGCTGTAATCTCCAGATTCTCAAATTTCGGATTGTACCGAACCGCACCTCGTGTGACAGCTCCAACTTGGGCATGACGATGATCATCTTTGTTGACCTGGGGCTTTGCGCCTGTTATCAAGCTTGGTTGTAGCTAGCTAGCAAAAAATGGAAAGGTTTTTGACAAGAAAAAGACAGAGGGAGCAGTCCAACAGCCCAGCTGTGGAGGATTCTGCTGCAAAAAATGCCTCAGAACTCATGGCCAACGAAAATTTGAAAATACATCGCACACATACACACATGATCTTATCTGTCATGGTCTTATCTGTCAACAGTTGGTCGAAAAGTTTCTTATTCATTGGGAATATACAGTGCTAAAAGCACGTTTTGATAATTTTCTATGTTAAACAAATCTAATAGTTATTGAAAAGTGAATAAAAGTAAGAAAAAAGCATTTCAAAAGTTGATGTTTCTTTCAAATTTTGAAGTATTGTCTGTTGGTTTTAAAGGGGGTCCCAGGCCAGAAGCTAATGCTGTTTGGGGGGACTTGGCATGGTGAAGTTTGGGAACCCCTGTATTAGTTGACTTAGAATCATGATATTGTTTGGGCATGTTTGTAAAGACTGTGTAATAAATGGATGTCGTCTGCTGGACGTCACCCGTCTGTTTCTGAAACAGTTTTGAAGAAAATCATTGGCGGGGGCCATATTGGAAATGAGGCGGGCTTTGAGTCTCCTCACTAACGGCTATAGGGCGCCCGCTTGTCAATCAACTTGTGTTTTTAAAATCTTCTAAATTGCAGAGGGTTTTTTTGTACCAGGCTGTAAACATGTTTATTTCTGCTGTGAAGATATATATTTTTTTTAGCTTGGTGTGTATGAGGTTTCCGGTACTTCCGGAGCCAGCCTTGAGGGGACGCTCCACAAACTGCAGATTTTAGCTCTTCAGCATTGTCTCGTGTTTTTAGACCAGAGTTTGCTGCTTGATGATACCACAAGTTACTCTGAGATTCTCTCAGGGATCATTGTCAACAAGTGCTGCTATACATCCCACAATCCTTTGCTTTTTGAGTAGAGTTACATCAAAAGGTGGAACAAAAAGTTCAGAATAACGGAGGTTAGAAACCTGAAAACAAATTTAAGTTCTATTCACCGTCTTTCCCCTCCATGGACACAGACTGTAAGGACGCTGTTTCACAGCCATCCGATCAGTCCTTCATCATGTGATCACTGTAGTTTCATTTTCCGCTGTGTCAGAGTGGGTTCAGAAGAGTTCTGTCTTTTTTTTTTTTTTTTTTCAATTTTAGAACGTCCCTCTCTCCTTCCAGCCTTTCTCTCCTCCCTCTGTTCAGGTTTGTTTTTCTTTTCGTCTGTCTCGCAGCAGATGGCTGTTCACTAATAGAAGGTTCTGCTCAAGGTTTCAACGTGTTGAAGGAAGTTTTTCTTCGTCGCTGTTGCCAAGTGCTCAAAGGGGATGTCATCTCTCAGTCCTTAGCAGCCTTAACAACTCTTTTCAAACTCTTTTTCAGATTCGTTTTTGCTTGGCGCCTGTGGTGAAGTGGGTTGTCTCTCAACTTGAAGGTTGGGGTTTTAATTTCAGGTCTCACATCCATATGTTGACGTGTCCTTGGGCAAGACACTTAACCTGTTTACAGAGTGTAAATGGGGTTATTTAATAGTGATGGTGCTGTATATAGCAGCTTCTGCCATCAGTATATGCATATCGAATGTGACATGTGGTATAAAACTGCTTTGACTGGTCTGAAGACCTGAAAAAGCATCATGTGACCCTAACCACAGTGCGTTTTCCAGAAAAGAGATAAAATCTCAGATTTTTATAGTTTGTTTTGAACAAAGTCTCAGTGTTTCCCTAAAAATCTCCTTCATACAGCAGGATTTCAGTTTTAGATAAAGACTTCTTGTATCTGTGTTTCAGTTGATTTGGAGTTGATTTATAAGCTACAGTAAAGACAAACAGTGTGACGTGCTGGTGTGATTTGGACAATAATGTCGAATAAAGAACCAAAACTGTACGAGTTACTGGCTCTTATGTTAATTTAATTAATTAAATGTAATCAATTCAGTCAGTTCATGTTGGTTTGGTTTTATTTGACGTTTTTAATGAAGAGAAAAACACGAATGCCAGCTTAAATTCTGATGTGTCGTAGTTGGAGGACAGATTTTGGGTCCTTCTGTAAACTTTTCAACAAAGTTTCGTACTTTTTCCTCTGAACTCCATCAGTTTAAACTCCCCGATCTCCATCTTTCATGAGTCCGTTAAACCTCCCTGCTTATCTGCAGAACTGCGTTTGAGGAATCAAATCCAATCTTGTATTTTGAAGGCTTTATCTTTCTGCAAATATTATGGACATTTGTTCATTTGTAAACAAACGTTTTTGAAGAGAAAGTCAGCCAACAAATAAGGGAGGAGATTGGGGAGATGCAGAAAATTGAGGTGAGCTGCGTCTGGGTGGCTGTGTTAAACTAATAATCCCTCCTGAAGAGCCCAGAAGAAATGACCGTGACTCCCTCTCCGTCTGTTTGCAGCGCTGTGTGGTGTTTGCTGCGGATGCGGAGGGATTCATATATATTTGAATGTAAATGTGATGGGATAATGAAATGGACTGCTGTGGGAGAGGCTGTTTGTGTTTGACAAAGACTTGATTTACAGCAAAGTGATATGCATTTTAGTCTCTCTGTGTTTTTGTTTGGGGAGGTTTATTGTGAATCCATAATGTTCGCAGCAGTTCCTGTATGAAATCATAACTCATGAGACTGCCGGGACACTTATACTTCCACGAGTAACGCGTCTCATTTGTAATGTATAAAACAGCCCTGTATGACTTAATAAGAGGGAGTACTCTATGGTCTGAATTAATCTGCTGTTATATTGCTTTGGCTGAATTTATCTGAATATCTTTTGGAGTGACTGTGTTTACTTTTAAGAATTGCAATTTTTTGTTTTACAATTTTTAAATCATTTTTTTGTTCTATCATCATTTTTTTTCCAAATTTAAATCCTTCATTCAGTCTTTTTTTTTATAAGCTGAAAACATTACCACTTTTCTCCAACAGAGGGCGAAATGTTTTACTTTGACTTTCTCGTAACGTGATGTCAGATCCCCTGAATTCATCTTAAAAACAGACTCGCATGTCATGTTCATTTCTTAAGGGGAACACATGGTTCTTGATTTAGTCTGTAGGCATTATTATCATTCAACTTTTTCACCTGGTCTGGTGTTAAATGAGGCAACTGAAAATCACAAAAATCTGCAATGTTGAAGAACTGCTATTTAAATCAAATCAGCACAACAAAAATTGTGAAAAATTGAATTAGGAGAAAAGCAAATCATCCCAGCCTTAACCGCTCATACAAGCTGTAATTAAAAAGATATTAATGAATCAGTTAAATGTAGCTGAAGGGTTTGTGATGATATTAAAGGCAGGGTTGGTAGTCGCAGAAAACTAGCATGAATTTGAATGTAGCATCTCCTCAGGACCCTGTTTAGCCCCGCCCTCCCTCACCTGGAGCTCCTCCAAAATGACACGAGCGCTGCTAATTCACAATCATATGATGGTGACTGATTCAAAACCACAGACTCAAACTGGTCCTCAGCACATGTTTTTTGTTTGCACTACGTTACCAGTATTTGGGGTATAGGTAGTTTTTCTGCCATTCCCCAGCGTACTTGGATCCCTCTTGGTTATGTGCATTAAATCAGGGCTAGTGGATGCCAGCGAAATGTACGCTTAAGAGGCGGGCAGAACGGTAGGACGAGATTTGATTGGTTTAATAAATTGGCTCCTAATCGTTAGGATTGGTTGGTGTTTTCCCAGGTTTACTCCTGCTGTAGACAGCACATATTTTGTTCGCTCTCTCATGTATTGATTGACATCAGGACATAAAGAACATTTAACCAGAATAACAAAAAGTCTATCTCAATCTGATTACCAACCCTGCCTTTAATGAATAACAAAGAATCAGTTGTATTCAGTATTTGACGGCTGTGACCTGCATGATGTTGGTATCAGTTTAACTCAAAGAGTAAAGGTGTTCTGTAGTTTTGTGCATCCATTTTTTTTTAGATCCGCCTGTGTTCACTGGGAGCTTGAAGTGCTCCCGTTGTTTAACTACTGTTTAGCAGAAGTTCCCTGTGCGTGCATTTCATTAAGCGTAATCAAACTTTCCCTGATTGAGTCATCCAGAGAACTCTTAATTAAATTCCTCAGTCTGTGAGCCCGTAATGTGTCGTCGCTGGTTTATAACTCGTGCTGCAGGAGGAGACTGGAGCTTCACAGGGGTTGGGGATTTAGTGGTCTGAGAGGTTTCTGGCTGAACATTTGAAACTCCTCCAGACTCAAACTGTGAGAGTAACACTCTGCCAACTCCAGTCTGCAGAACAACTGTCACACATGGATGGAAAGAAAGACGCTGCAAGCTTGGAACTGCAGAAGAAATCATACATCAACAGTTCTCCACTTTGTAAACAACATGAGGCTGCTGCAGTAAATAGTGAGATGTTAACTATCAGGTGAAAGGAGATAGAAATGGTTTCCTTTGCCTGTTAGCGGAAAGTTCAGACAGCCACTGTCGGCCAATCAGAGGCCAGCACACTCAAAAAGCAGAGGTCTTATTTTTCTGCTGTTCTGACACTTCTGTAGCTGAAGGGCGTGTTTTCTGTCAAACATGGCTGCTGATTTGATTTAATTGGAGGGAAATGTTGATTTTAAGAGTCGACCTTAAGGCTGTTAAAATAGCTTGTTGTTAGTAATACAACATATTCGATGTTTGAAGATGACAACATGTGATGGTGACTCATCAGGGTGTGGAAATGAGCTGCTTAGCACTTTGTTTAGCCTTTATCTTTTCAACTCTGTAAGTGTGACTATCAAACACCAGCGACAATCCAAACTGATTACTCAGACCATCTCTGCAGAGGATACACTAAACAAAAACAGACAAAGCATGAGCTGTGATCATGGCTGTACGATCCTTATCAGCCAAGAGATTTACAAGTCCAACAGCTAATGATTCTTAATCTTAATAAGGACGGATAATAGCGTCCGATAATCCTAATTCTTATCAGATTATCCTATCAGGTTATCCTGTGGTCTGAGGTGCGGTAAGATTGAATTCGTCCCGATAATCGGCTGTGAAATGAATCTCGGCTGAATATCGTAAATATTAAACTTGTTCAATATGTACAACCAAAAATCATGTGTGTGGGGAAAGCCGACGACTCCCGAGTCATGACTCTGTGAGTTGTGACGTGGAATGGAATGTAGCCAATCAGGAGGCGAGCTGACTGAGGAACAAGGAAGCAGATGTAAACAAAAACAAGCATGGCAGTCTCCAGGAATTTTCTGTTACAACTAGTCCCTAGACCACCATCATTCCCTCTTCTTTATCCTCTTTTATGTTGGGTTTGCTGTTAGCCGGTTGTTGCTATCCGTTGCTATGTTTCTTCTTCTACGTTTTTGTTAGATCACGTTTGGTCACGTGAGTTTTCTGTCTTGGAAGACGAGATTCTCGATCGGTGGTGGGTCAGACTCCAGTTGAGGAAGAAAACATACGAGTCGGTGTCAAAGTATTTTTTTTTTTTTATCGTGGCAGGAGGGACGGCTTCCAGACAGAAAGGCTTCCTTGGTTGCATCCGCTCGCTGCAGCTAAATGGTGCCACTCTGGACCTGGAGGAGAGGGCAAAGATCACTCCGGGGGTTCGACCTGGCTGCCCGGGTCACTGCAGCAGCTACGGCTCGCTCTGCCAGAACCACGGACGCTGTGTGGAGAGAGACAACGGCTTCGCCTGTGACTGTGGACCATCAGCATACACTGGATCCTTCTGTCACCAAGGTACAAATATTCACATCGACACAGAGCGATGACCGCTATGGAAGCTCTTTGTGAACTCTCATCATAGTTAAGGTGGTATTGTTTAAGTTTTTGTTCCACTGGACATTTTAATATCCTACAGCCAGATTCCATCTTATGTGACGGATGATTTGACACATTGAATAACTGAACCCAAGACTCCATGAAACATATTGATGGGAAAAAAAATCTCTCCCTCTATTCTTCAGATTTGCTCATTCAGTCGTTATCTTTACAGTTTCTTTAGTGATTTCATTTCCTCCTTCTTACGTAGTGATGGACTAACTTAGATCAGACCTTTAACATTCATAAAAGTTCTGAAAGGCAGAGTGAGATGTACGCTCAATAACTGATCCAGACAATTATTATAAGCATGATGAATAAAAATGAGGAGGACTTACAGAAATGACGCTATTTCACATGCTTTAATATTAATGCTGTTTTTTTTTTTTGTTTTTTTTGTTTTTTTTTTAAGTTGTGCAAATCAAATCAATAAATACAAATTGCTGATTGGAAAGCTGACATTTATGCTTGTCTTAAAACACATTTTAATTCTTTGGCTTTTTACCCAGCGTGAGGGTTGTGATCTCTGTTTGTCTTTTTATTGTTTCTAAATTCACTGGTTATTGTTTTGTGTGTTTTTTTATATTTCTTAGTTCTTTTTAGTGTTCTTTTTATTTTACTGTTTTTTATTTATATATTTTATTGTTATTACTTATTCAACATTTGAATTTTTACTTATTTATTTACTGTTTTTTATTTATATATTTTATTATTATTACTTATTCAACATTTGAATTTTTACTTATTTATTTTACTGTTTTTTATTTTTATTTTTTTTTATTATTATTTATTTAACATTTGAGTTTTTACTTATTTATTTACTGGTTTTTTGTGTTGTGCAGCACTTTGGTAACCTTGTTGTTTTTAAAATCTGCTGTATAAATAAAGTTTGTTGGACTGGATGCTAAAAATATATTTATATTTTTTTTTTACATCACCTAAATATCTCACCAATGAGTTTATGAAATTGTCCCACAAATGTCCCATAACTTGTGTCATTATTTATTTACCATATATTTCTTAGTAGAATGTACATACTTCATATTATTTTTGCATTTATGTCATTTTTTTTTATTTGACACTTATGCTTATATTTTGTTCTTTCATATATTTTAACACTTTTTTAATTGGGAGAAGCTGTAAACCAAAAGCATTTTCCCCTCAGGGATCAATAAAGTGTTTTTGATTCTGATTATTTGGTATCAATCAGGTATTAAATCTTATTTCTGAGCAGTAAGGATGGAGCAAAGAAGGAAAGTTGAGGCGGGTCTTTATCCTCCTCTGCCTGTCAATCATGTCAGCCGCGCCCTTAATTATGCAGAACTCGTCTGCTGACTTGTAAGCAATGAAAGCAACACGCGGCTTCAAGATTAAGGTGAAAAACTTCTAGAATGACCAAAAACGCCAAGTTTGTCATTTCAGTCGGTTTATTTGCTCACAAACAATGTTGGACACGATTAGCATCTCTTTGCGTACCTTTTATTCTTTGCATTGTTCAGCTTAAGTTTTTGGGAATCAATTTTTTTCCACCTTTTTTGAGGCGAATGAAAAAAATAGAAACACAAACAAAAAGTTAGACTGGAATGTGTTTTTTATTTAACCTGAAGCTGACAGGAAGGTTTACACCAAGGTTTGACAAACCAGGATTCCTTTAAGCTCTTTTTTTTTCTCCTCCTCACACTTTAATGACGGCGAGCCGACATTTCTTCTGAAGGATCCTTCAGAGTGAAGAGCTGAAGCACCCTGTCTGTCTGCGTTGTTCACCGTCTGCACTTCTCGACCTCTTTAAACTTGTTTTTGTGCGGGTCATGAAGGCAGAGATTATCCGTCTGCTGTGTGGAGCATCAAAAGCTTGTTGTACTTCGTACTATGTTATTCAAAGAAATCCATCAGCTCTTGGAGCTGTTACTGGGAAATACGCTGACTGACTCTCTTTCTTGTAGCTTGAGAAACGGTTGATGCTCTAATCTGTTCATTTTGTAAAGAGACTGACGTCTACATACAGACTACGTTTATAACATCTTGTGTATTTTCGTGACTTTCAGAGGTTTCGGCCAGCTTTTCATCAACGACGTCCATCCTGTACAACCTCCAGGAGCCCTACGAACCCAGCAGAAACAGCAGCACCATGCCTTCATCCATCTACTCTGAAATGACGCTGAGGGGAGAAAACATCTCGCTGAGCTTCAGGACCAGTCAGAGTCCTGCCCTGCTGCTCTACATCAGCTCTTTCCACAGAGAGTACCTCGCCCTGCTTATCAACAAACACGGTGAGAATCGTGTGTTTCGAGTTCATCGGATTGAGCGCTTTTTGTTTTGCAGCCTCCTTTCTTCTCCTCCTCCCTCTGGATTCAGTCCGCCATCCGCCTTCTCCTTATGCACCCTCTGTTATTGTCAGGTTCAAAGCAAAACGCTCAGCGCCGTTACTATAAAATGATAATTCTGTTTCCAGTGAGGGTCTTTTCTTCTTGTTTTCCTATTGTGATGATTTATTGTGTTCAAATTTTCATCACTCGCCTCTCTGTAGAGCTTCGCGTTGCTCCAATTGGCACCGAGCGATGCCAGAACTCCTGCAATCGCATAATCGGATTTGCATCCATACATCGCTGTAACTTCGTTGTGATGGCTAAAAAAAAAAAAAAAAAAAAAAATCAGGCGACAGAAACTTTTTTTATGAAAATATTTTCTGTAAACCCACTGAGTGAATGTCCTTTTTTATCGGCGTAATGGATAAAACTTTTACAAATTCGGCTGTTTGAAGCACTTTCAGCTTTCTTTTTTTTAACGACGGGGAGAGAAGCCAAGAGACGCCAGGTGTTGAATAGTTGATCGAGCTGTCATCAGGTGTCTGCGCTCTTACTGGAGTATCTAATTTAATCCCTTAGAAAGGTTCATTTTTGATGCCTCATGTTTCTCTCCTTTCATGCTGTAACAAGAGCCTCAGCTGCTGCACTCAGAAACTTTTCACTCCCTGACAGCCTGAAACACCTTTCGCCCTCTGTGGGGCTGTTATTATCATCAAGATGTGGTCTTACGATCGAGGAACCGACTCTGAAAGGAAGTAAGACTGAGACTGGGGGGCCGTTCTGAGTTTGGATTATCACACTTGATTATTTCCTATCATTAGTGCTAATCTGTGAAGTCTGTAGAGATCTAACAGCTGTCAGATTATCTCTCTGCACCGTGGGATTTATTAACAATAACACTGTTAAAGAATTTTGAATTAATTTACACCAAAGAGTCTTCAGCAGAGAGATAAAGCATCAATCCTTGCAGTATTAAATGGTTTGTAGCGTCTTTACTCAGTAGCGGGTTTCTTGGAAAAATCAGATATTTGAAGAGAATGTCGTCCTTTGAAGGAGTAAATACATGTCTGCACCAAGGAAAGGCTGTGGAAACATTTCAGTTACATGGATTAAATGCTTAATTAATTATCAAAGACATTTTAATGGAGTGTTTTGTCGTGTTGGTATCAGCAGAGGATTAAAAATTACACAGAATGATCCTGCGTTTCCTGGAACAAGCTTCTCTTTGCTGTAGTAACAGTTCTTTGGGGTTCGTCTAATGGATCGTCAGCTTTAGGGGTTTAAACCTGAAACCAAGGCTACATGAAAGACTCATAAATAATCTGTCTGTGTGTGTTTGTGTGTTTTGATTTCAGTGTACGACTGAAATGCTGTTTTGTGTTTGCACAGAGGAGCTGGAGCTGAGGTACAAGCTGCACAGCAGCAGAGATGCGGAGCTGCTCGGGAGCAGAGTCACGAACTTGGCTGATGGACGTCTGCACTCGGTGACCATCGGGAGGCTGGCAGACGCTGTTTCTGTTCAGGTAAACATGAGAAATAATAGATACTGTGTTGCACTGATGATCAGATGCAGGGAGGGTTTCATTGTTTGGGTACTGTTTATTTGAAATAAAATCTTTGAATGAATTTCAGCTGTTTGAGTTTCCTTTAAAACAAACCAAAAAAAGTGATGCAAGTTTAACCCTTAGCCCGCTATGACAGAGAATACTCGGTTCCGGTCAGCTCTCTCATTTCTACCAGTGCTGAGACTGAGAACGTTCAGTTTTTGTTGGCTGAAAATGGGCCAAAAGTTCATTTTCAGGTTTTCAGAGGAAAGACTTTTATCACCAAAACAACACGGCTGAAACAGCATGTTGTGATGACACAAGCTAAAACCGCAGCCGGTATGCTCTTGTCTGGATAAGGACCGACGTATTTCAATTAGTGGTGGGACTTGATTAAAAAAATTAATCGAATTAATTATGCCATTTGTAATTAATTAACCGTAATTAATCGCAATTTAATCGCATCGATATTCAACATCAGAAGCAACACTTTTCAAACAGATTTTGGTAGAAGACTAAATCATTGAATAGTCACATACAGAAGTTTAAACTACAAAATCCTGTTTATTTTGCTCAAAAGATGTTTTTTTTGGAAAACGTGTCAATCTCCGCAGAGCAGATCGTACCAAACAGGAAAACAGACACGAAAAACGATCAGAGTTTCCGGTCTTTTCAAAATAAAGCACCTTGTTCAGCCTGTCGATCGTAAAATTATCCTCGCATATCAAAACTACGACACTGGCACAGGGCCAGCAGTCATCAGCGGGTCAGACCCAGAGGAAATCTGACGCCATGGACGAGGAAAAGTTTATATTGGAGGCGGAAAACCAGATAATTATATACGATACAACACATCCTTTATATAAGGACACCAACAGAGACTAAAAGGGAAGGACTGAATTAATGAAGTTCTGGGAGGGCAGGTGAGTTTAACATACTAAATATCATGAAAGTAGTTGTCATGGGTGTGATTCCTGCGGAAACATGTGGTTCTCCTGTGATCTTGTGTATCCAGCTGCTATGAGTACGCTGAGCTGCGCTCCGCTCCTGAGACGGATGCAGTGTGAATTGGCTCACGCTGATGGACCACGGCGCTCACGGAGTATGTGTGAATCCAGGCTTCCATCCGACTGTTTTTTAAAAGTAAATTTTCCATCCACCGAGCTAAGCAAGGCGCTGTCATCAGTGTTATCCATCACTCAGTGCGTCGCTTTAATCTGTCTGCCAGAAACTCGTGCACTGAGAACCGTTCTGTGTGATATAGACTATAAAATAAAATACGATAAAATGCGTCATTTTTTTTAACACCGTTAATTCCCCCCTCCCCGTTAATTATCGAATTAACGTGACAAAGTCCCACCACTAATTTTAATATATCTGAGAAAGACCCAAGGATAGTGATTTGTAAAGCATGTGACGAGAAATGATCCAATGACTGTGGAGAACCTGCTCGGAGAGGGAGAGCAGAGAGCAGAAAAAAGGACGAATCGCTCTGAACCAGATCCTGTTCTTAATTTAACAGAGCAAACAGCCTCATGTTATTTATCTGATTTATATGACAGGATGGTTAAGTGTTCACACGGCAGGTCCGCCCCGATACACAGACAAACACGTGGGCCCATGTGCACACACACACACACACAAACACAGACACACACACAGACAAGCACACTATGTGTAGGACAGAGAGTCCCGAAAAATGTCACAACCATCACAAGAGATGCAGAAAAGAAAATCTGTCTTTTCAAAGCGCTTCCAAGTCATCTCTGTGAAGATCTCATCTCATGTCGAATGATTTCAGAAGCGGTAATTTCTAAAATAACTTCAGCACTGGGGGACATGAGGGGGAAATTAAATTCAGCAGGCTAAGAGTTAAATTACATCAGTTGCTTATCTGGGCTGTTGTTCTGGGGCTGTTTAGCTTGGAGGCCCACTGCAGGGCTCATCATTGTATTATTTATTAAAGCTGCCGATACTTTGCAGGTCAGTCCGTCAGTGTCAGAGCAACTCATTTAAACATACAGGGAAATAAAAACCCACCTCACTCAGGTTTTCTGCAGTGATTTAATATAATGATTAAATCATGATTGATCAGATACAAACCATAAAGAGGAAACTAAGTCTGCGCACAGGTACGTCACAGATTTGATTCAACTCCAGCAAAAGAGAAAAATCTTAACAATAACCTGCATCTGAGTCACAAAGATTGGCACCAATCCAGGCAGTTTTGATTAACAAGATTTTGCTTTGTTGTCAAAAACACACTAATGTGCTCCATTAAAAAAAAATCAACCGCAGCGTGTGAAAAATTGACCTTCAGAGCCACAAAGCACAGCAGCCAGCAGGTTGAATAATTGACACGCCAGAGATCTTCAGCAAACAATAATCTCCATATTAGTGTGAAATAACAGAAATAAAAATTAGAATGAATCATCCTCCCTCAGGCGTGCCATCCAGTGTCTTGCCGAGGGCACCGAGTTTTTAGGAGCTGCCCCTGACTGCCAACAAAAGCTTCGTAAACCGAGGAAGATAAAACTTCATAAACGCTGCGGCTCCTCTTTGTATTAAAGCCGCTTCCTCTTCCTCCGTTTGCTGTGGCTCCACTCAGTGTGATCAACATTAGCAGATGTCTTATTGATAAATGATTCACTAAAGCCCAAATCTCTGTGTTTGCAAGTAATACATCACGCCCTCCGTGTTTCATTACAAAGTGTGCCTCTTTCTGAATCATCTCACACCTCCAAACCTGCTCCGCTCACGCTTCTCTGCTCAGCGTCTGCGACCTACTTCACCTCCCAGGATTCAACCCCCAAACTGGAATCCAGTCGACCTATCTGAATGTGCACATCAGAGGGTTGAGGGTGTTTTTGTGTATTTTTCTGAATTCTGTCTCAGGTGTTGGTTTTTGCTTCTACCTGTGAAGAAGCTTTAACCTTAACAGAGGTGACGTTATCTTTCAGATCGACCAGAACGCCAGAGAGGACTTCAACTTGACATCCGATGTGGAATTCAATAGCATCAAAACGCTCGTTCTGGGCAGAGTGCAGGGTAAGTGGAGCTCTCTGAGCGCAGACGTACGGCACTTAGACACATTCATTTGAATAACAGCTCTGAGATGTTTGGCCTCATGTGACAAAACGCCACTTTGGAGCTCTTTGCTGTTTCTATTCGTCAGGTCGGGCGGCGTGGAGGGAAACTGTAGTCTGAACAGTTTGCGGAGCTTTTAAAAGACAGACAGGTTGACATACATATTCAAACAGTGTCAAACACGACGCTTTAGGTGGAGATGTAAAATACAAAACTTAAAATGATAAAGATAAAAAGCTGCTCTGTGGAGCCATATGGATGAATTAAGTGTTTTTGTTAAAAAAAAAAAAAATTTTTCCCCACAAATGTAGAAGTTCAGAAAATACAGTTTACAGTGGTGAACTTTTATCTGTGTTATGGAGGCTGTGAGTAATACATTCTTTATGTCTGCCGAGCAGAGCGGGGCCTCCAGACAGCTGTAATGGTAATAACTTTAGAAAAGGTCTTTCACTTTGTATGGTAATGAGGAGAGATTGAAAAGAACAAATTACTCGGAAGATTGGAGTCAGCACCCTGCGATTCAGCATAACAACCAATAAGTCTGAGCTGCTGTGGGTGGGGTCAGGCCAAACCAGGAAGTCAGACAGTACAGAGCAGAACATTTTATTTTCACATCACTCCAGACGTCCCCTGTAGGACGAATCTGTCCGTCTCAGTCTTCTCTGAAGGAGGGTAGACTTAGCTCCAGAACGGTGGTATCCATGTCACGACTGTAGATCACAGTGATCACATTATGACCACTGACAGGTGAAGTGACTGTCCTCTCAACGGCACCTGTCAGCGGGTGGAATGTTCGGCTGTAAGTAAACATCTCGTTATTGTAGTAGCTTCTTGTAACTTCTTTATTTTAAAGGGGACAGCGCAATTTCATAAAACACAGGATTACACAAGGTTAAAAAAAAGCCAGAATTAGCCAAAAGGCTAGTTTCATCTGTAGTCCCCTGGCCTTGATGTAAAACAAGCAATAAAATTACATTTTTAAAAAGAATGAGGAAAAAAAAGGAAAAGAAACGAAAAAAAGAAAAAGAAGAAAAAGAAAAAAACATACAATATAATACATAAGTGAACACTTACTTTACAATTTAGAGAAAACACATCACAACAACTTGTAAATCTTGGAAGCAGAAAAATAGGTGAAGAAATGGGTTTGCTTAATTTTTAAAAACTGATCTACCTTATCTTGACCTTTTTTTTTGTAAAAGCAAAATACCTTTATTTTTGTACTTTTATTTTAGGTAAGTAGTATTGTTTATTGTTTATTAGTATTGTTTATTTTTAAAATGTGGAAAAAGACTAAAGAAGGTGATATAATTTAGTCGTTTGGACAGCAATATTCTAAACTTTCCATTTATATTTGAGAGAACTACGTCATGGGCAGTTAAAATATCAAGTTTGTGTTGTTTCACGGATATTATTCAATGTTTTTTAATAAAATAAGTTTGGAACATTGAAGGTGAATGTTATGTAATTCCTTCTTTTGGGTAAAGTGCCTCTTTCTACATTTTATACTGGTGTAATTGTTCCAAAGCTTTACACTTTTCAAACTTAAAGTGCTTTTAGACAACAACGTATTTTTTTGTGGTACAAAAATCTCTGAATCACTGGTGAAAAAAATATTTCCTTCAAAAAAAAACAAAACCTACAATTTCTGATCACTTAGGTTTCTGTTTTCCCACATTTGTTTTATTTTTTGTTTTGTACTGTTATGGATGTTACATTACTTATTTACAGTGTCCTTTGGCGAATAAACAAACTTAAAAAAACAACAACCCTGTGTTACCCTGTGTAGAGTTTTTACTGCTAGAAAAGGCATGCCACAAGGCTCCGTACCGGGCCCGATCTAATTTACAGTTTCTATTAATAATTTCTCTTTGGTTAAAAAAACAAACATTAAGATGCATCTTAATGCAGATGATGTTATGCTGTGTTGTTTTGCAGAGTCGGTGGAGCCCTGTTTTGAAAACCTACATATTTCCTTGTGTGCTTTTGAGAGAGTTCTGCATCGTTAAACTTGAACCCTGAACACGAAGTTCATGCTGTTTTGTCAGACCATCAGGTCTTAGATTGACCAGCCTACACTCCTCCTGTGTGTTATAAGAAAAAATAACTTTCTCCTGCTTGGGTTTTGTGTAGGTGTGTGCAGTGTTGACCCAGGCCGTGTTCGTATATGACCCTGCCTCCTCTTCTCTCTTGAGCCACAGGGCTGGATCAGTCATATCAGTATCAGGGAGGCAGAAAGCTGGTTGGGATGCTGTCACTCCCTGCCGGTGCTGTCATTCATCAGCCTAACTAATGGATCAGGAAAGACTGGAGGGACTGAGATGCCCACAGAGAGAAAGTGATAATGAAGTGAGAGTGTGGGGTAGATAGTGAGACACGGAGAGGTGGAGGCACAGAGCTGCAGCTGGGTGGAGGTGGACAGCTATGATTAGGCCATGAATATGAGGCGAGGGCTGTCACAGGGTTAGACAGCTGGCACCACACCAGTGAAGACACACCACTTTAACATCAATCCTGGATTTAATCTGTAGGAATAATAATCTGTATTTAACCTCAACATTTCCCCGTCTTAGTTTAGTTTTTGTTTAAAAATCTTGGATGTTTTGGGGGGAATTTCTTGATGATGTTGACGGTAGTGACAGAGGGAAAAAAACGTGTCTTCAGATTTAAAAAAATAAATTCTGCAAACTTTTGCAGCTTTGAAAAATCTGATCATTTACCCTGTGTTCGTTTTTTTTTTTTTCTCAGTTTCAGTTTTTAACCTGCAGGATGCTCAGTGAATGAACACACTGGTATATAAATCAAAATCAAATTATGTCCCCTGCTCAGAGGATGTAATAAATTATAAATCTTAATCAAAGACTGTGTTTGGATTTGGGAGACCAGGTCAGGGCTTGAAGGTGACTCTGAAATTTGCATTCAGTAGTCAGCGAGTCCACAGCTCCTCCCTCACCGGTAGAGGAGCCGGCTTGACCGCACCTGTTTTTTTGATGATTTTTCCGTTTTTTTACAATCCTTTGATACAATGAGGAGATCAGTTATCAGGGTTTGAAGCTAATAATGACTATCCCTTTCTTTGAACACAGAGTACTTAACTCATTGGATAAAATAAATAAACGCTCTGTATAAAGAACTCTCTCTCCTCAGTCTCACATTAATGTGTTTGCAAAGTTGTTTCTGGTTGGTAATAATTTAGATGTTTGGTAATGATGTGCTGTATAATCAAACTGTCCAGCAGTTCACACACTGACATTTACAGCCTCTGAAGTTTCTCATTTAGCTCCTGCTGTTATTAATAGTAAAGTGAGTGTGTGAGTTACTCAAGGAGGAATCTCTCTACTTCTTTATCCCCCCCTAAAAAAAAGTTTAACCTTCAAATACGGTGTCTGCTGTGTTCATCATCTTAAAAAAGCCCGTCACTGTCTCAAAGAAGGTTTTTAAATTTAGCAGCAGTTCTTGGAAAGAAGCTGGTCAAAGTTTAAACATTCAACAGCTTAGTCCATTAAAGCATTTGCATCTGTTCAGGTTTTTAGGATGCATCTGTTTCCCAGAGGAGAAACCCCAAGAGTCTGATGAACCTCAATGCATTTCCCTTCCAAACCCCTTTGGACTAAAACTTGCACGGAGAAAAAAAAAAGACTTTGATTATTTGCAAAGGTTACCAAGAAATCTGCTCAGAAGATTTATGGTTCAAAGAAAGAAACGTTTATATTACAATGACCGGCCTTGACTGCTTTCCTCTTGCAACTCCCTGTAAGTAACTTATTCTACATATTCAACTATTTCATTTAGCAGACGTTTTTTTCCAAAGCGACGTACAACACAAGCAAGAATTTAAACAAGAAGGAGAAACCTTATTAAGAAGAAATGCTTCAAGTTAGTTGGGTCACAGGTACTCTGCCATCAAGTGCCCACGTATTTATTTATTTATTTTTAATTCTTCTATCTAAATAGCAGCCACAACTAGAATTCAATATTCAGTAGCAATCAATATTCAGTGCTTTCATTTGTTAAGAGCTCAGTCCGAGACCTTCTATTCTGACCCTTGAGGACAGAGAGGGGAAGGGTCAGATTAAGTGCCAAAGTGTTCCCTGAACAGGTGAGTCTTCAGACTCATATAAGTAACATATAAATGACATTTATCAAATGGACATAACACACACACACACACACACACACAAACAATAAACTAAAAGACAACAAAAGATGTGAGGTGGTCATGACCCACTGATATAAGTGTAACAAAGTTACCAAAGAATGTTTTCTTGCTACAAGACTTAACGTGTAATGATGTATTAAGATAGATTACAATCTGCCCTGGAGGCAGAAGATAAAGGGAGAATAGCAAAGTCCCCAGGACAGATCCCTGTGGTACACCAAAAGACACTGAGAAAGACTCTGTGTTGCTACACCTTCTTGTTTATAGCTTCAGAGGCTGAGTTTGGGTTGAAGAGGACAGAACAGCACTGCACATCCTTGAGTGTCAACTTAAAACAGGTTGCAAAAACCCAGAAATCAAAGACACACGTTCTGAAAAACCAAACTGTGAAGCAAGTTTAAACATGAAATCTAAACATTTCTCTGCCATGTTGTTCGGTTGTAAACTTTCTAGTTTGGAAGCTGCTAAGACTTCAAGTTTAGCAATAGCAGGAGCATGGTTGACTTGATTGACTGGTGAGCACACGGTAGCCGTTAATGGGGAGGCTAGAGGCCTGCTTTAGCCCCACCTCTTTATCTATTGCAAGGTTGTGAATCTGTAATATGGGAACCGCCATACGGTGGTTTGTTTCCCACTGTATGGTCAACATTTTGGTCTCCCCTGTAGACATGTTGCTAACGAGATGTTAAATAACACTACAAGGTTGAAGGTTCAAAGTTAACTTTATTTGTACCCGTAGGTCCATTTGGTTTGCAGTGAATGAGTCCGAATTTTTTTCACAATACCAACTAAGAATCAGCAATAAAAAAAACAAAGGTTACAAAGTGCTCGGTACTAAAAGAGGAATCCTCATAAAAAACAAGATGGGAAAGAAAGATCATTTGTCGGTTGATAAAAACAGGATGGGGAAAAATATCCACCTTCAGTCAATAAAAATGAGGTTTATAAAAACAAGTGAAAAAGTAAATATTTCATTATATGGTTAAAACTGTTTGAAAATTGAACACTTTTTTTTCTTCCTTTAAATGAAACCAGTTGATGATGAACTGTCAAAAAAAAAAACCACTCCATCCGCTTTCAAATCTCTGCATCTGTGACTTAAACTGGGTTTTCTGTCATCCTGACACCTGAAACAGGGAAGCACCCACAAACAGCCACTGGCATTTCTTTTTGTTTGTTTGTTTGTTTTCACACAATTTTTGGTCTGAACTCCCACGAGGAAGGAGGGGTTGCTGATGTCTTCAGTGGAAACATCACAGAGACAGAAAGCGGTGAGAAAAATGTAAAGATGACTGAGGACAGAAAATACAGTAATGTTTATACAAAATAATGATCGCGAACGGCAAGAGCAGGAGCTCATGTCTTCCATCTGAAACATGTTTTATTTGAAGTATCAAACCATAAAATGATCCTCTTTTAACCCTCCGCTGGGTGTTTCAGTTGTCTCTGTTACAGGAGAAGTCGTTCCCGTACCTTTAAAGCCTTGAACAGTCACAGCTTTGACATGATGTTTGGTCGGTATCATCTACCATCGGTATGATGTAGCAAATGTGTGTAAAAATCTGTCCCAGGAGGATTTTATAACATCAAAGAGGGTATTAAGAAGATAGAGCCGTAGACAGATACCACTTACCATCATGACCACGGTCTCAACAAGATAATGTTTATCACAGCCTTGTTTCAAGTCTGTAATTGGAACTTGCTGATAACAAATTTGTCTCCTCACTCGCTCCGTCTTTTCTCTGTGTCTCTGTCTGTGTTCAGAGTCGGATGAGCTGGATTCAGAGCTGTCCGGGTTAGCCTCTCTGGGGTTCACCGGCTGTCTGTCAGGTGTGAGCTTGAACTCCATCAGCCCTCTAAAAGCTGCTCTGCTGCACCCTGACAGCCGTGTTATTGTCACCGGACCACTGGTGCAGTCGAGCTGTGCTTCCTCTTCTCCGGCTAATCCCTACACAGCAGAAACCACGCACTCCTTAACAGGTACACAGAGCCTGGAAGCCTCACATCCAGTTCTGTTAAATCCATGTAGATTCTCATTCATCCAGGTCATGGTTATTCTGATGACTCGAACGAGGCAACTGGACTGCATGGAGCTGGAGCTTACCATATAAGTAATGGAGAAAATATGCCTGATCAAACTTGCGGGGCTGTGAGGGAAAAAAGCTGATGAAGGAAGCAGGTATATATGTTGCTGGAGAAGAGACAACAACCAGTGGGAGGAGATGGAATAAATGAGAGGGTCGTAGAAACCCATAACAAAAAATCTCCCTCCTACGGTTCGTTATCGTACTGAAAAGGCTGTTAACTCCCGCTGTCATGTGAGGTGTTGTGGTCACATGATCCCAGGTGTGGCTGCTTAGGTGGCGTTTACACAAGAACGGTTTTAGGATGAAACACAAAAGTAATGTTGTGTTTCAGCCTCGTTTACACGGAAACGGCGTTTCAGTCGACGTAAAACTCAGCTTTTTAAAAACGCCCTCCAGAGTGGAATTTTTCTGAAACACTGCAGCCTCCGTTGCCATGTAAACAACAACAGTTAAATGGCAGACTTACCGGGTTGTGCTTGTGTTGTTGAATCTGCTGACTGCCTTTAAACTAAAAGTGCATCTGTTGCTCCACTTCTGCACTCAGATAAGACGCCTTTAATATAACCGCCAGATGATCAGCCCACCTCTTCTTTAGCAGTGAGCTACCAAAAGACTCTACAGTTATATCGCCACCTACAGGCCTGCTATGAATACTACAGCGTTTTCAGTCCCTCAGCCTTTCCGTGTAAACAGGTTTTTTTCTTTGCGTTTTTGTGTTTTTCGTGAAGGAAAGATGGTTTGAGAGAGGAGTTAAAGAAGCCATCTTCACCAGTGACCGGTAAGAGGGGGATTTTCTGTGATGGTTTCTACGACCCTCTTATTAATTCCAACTCTTCCTATTGGTTGTCGTCTCTTCTTCAGTATCATATATACCTGCCTTCCTCACCAGCTTTTGGAACTGAAGAAGCTTCTTGGATGAGAAGTGAAACGTCTTCCCAGCTCTATGCAGTCCAGTTGCCTCGTTCCAGCCGTCAGAATAACCAGTTCTGTGTTTATCGTGCTCATTAACCATCCTCCTCTGTAAGCAGACTGAGTGACGGCTCAGTCAGATCAGTCAAACAACCAAAGTGAAGTCTGCTGAAACCTTTAACAGCTCTTCAGTCTCATCTCCACCTCTGCTCTCCCTCCTCTTTGAGTTCACCTTTGACTCTCTCCTGAGCTCTGCCTCTGCTTCTCATTCTTCCTCTGTGTTTCTGACTTTTAACAGACCAGCCTGGCTCAGTGGATCCAGGTCAACCTTTAGTCAACGCCATGAGGAGTGACTCAGCTCTAATCGGAGGTAATGTGATCCATTATAGCGAGCGCAAAACAAATCATTAAAACATCCAAACACTAGGATGCCGTCAATAGCGCGGGGCTGTATATACAGAGATGTGTTTGAGTTGCAGTCAGGACGGGAACATTTTGATCTCTGAGGCTGAGGAAGCAGGCAGGAGATGTGAAAGGTCTGCCTCTTAATGATGGGATTTTTGTGATTTCGCAGAAAAACACAAAAAAATGCCACAGAAAAACGGATTAAAGACTTTAATTTCTATTTAAAAACCACTTCGATGCAGAGTCGAACCACGGCAGGCAGCGTTTTGTCTCCTCTGCAGCTACAAACCGACAGCTGCGCGATGGAGTCTCTGAAAAGTTTTTGTGAAATGAAAACTCCTGTGAGGAGTTTTTAGCTGGGAATGAAACGAACTCAAATGAACAGTGAGGCCTCTTTACGACCTCGCCGTTAGCGAAACACTGATGTGTTTTTTATTGTCATTTGGAAAGCCTGTAACTGCAGTGAGGAGAGAAGGTGCCAGATGAGACAGTTTGCAGCATTGTGCAGAAAAATCTTTTTTTTCTTTTTCCACACAAATAATCAGGAGGAGTGATACAATTTGTTCAAAAGAAAGCTGGTTGAGGTGTGTTTTTGACACTCCCTGTGCATTTACAGAACGAGATCAGAAAAGAAGCAGGAGATGCTGCTTTCTCATGTAAAATACTAATGTTACAGGAGCCAGACGGTAGTTCAGTTTGTCCCAAGATGACATTTGGATGGGTTAAAAAGTTTGTGTACTCAGGAATAAGATACTCTGGTCAGCCCGACCTGAAAACAGTCTGATCTGAAAAATGCTTTCTGGGAAAGTTTGGCAGCTGATGTTCCCGACGCTCAGAAGGGGAATTTGCCAAGATGTGCAACTGCCAGTGAGTGGATTTTCCTAGATGATCTATCAGAAAAAAAAACAACTCGACCCAGGATCCAGTTGTAGCCTCTTGTGGGATTTATTCAAGGCACATATACAGCTCACATCTCTGAACAAACCTAGACAGACAAACAGACACAGATCTAACTTTCACCTGCTCTTTATAGCCCCTCGGTGATGTCATGAGAACCCTAAGGATTATTCTTTGTTTCTGCTACTTTAAACCCAAATTGCATGCCTTAAATGTACTCAAAGATGTAACGAAACATGCCACAAAATTCAGTCCAGCGTGAAATTTAATGACTGCAGTGCTTTCGTGCGGATTTGTGCTCCACAGCGCCCCCTAGCGAGTTTGAACTGCAGCCCCTCTGGCTACTTTGAGCTACGGGCCTGATTTTGGGTGTGCATAGCTATCATAACAAGACCTACAAAAAAGTCTCTTATGACCATAGTGAATTCTGAACAGGAAGTTCAGAAATTGGAGTTAACAGTCCGATTTTAGCGATTTAAAGGGTAAGTATGTGATTGAACTTGTCCCACAGTTTTTTTGGATAATCTTAATTTTTTTTTCTTTGTTAGACACATCGAAGATTAAAAGTTATCAAAGGATTTTTTGTAACTCAGTCGGTGTGGCCAGGGTACGTCGCCAAAGTTGACAATTTTTTCAGCTAAATGAAAATCTTACTAGTGCTCATATACGATATTGGATCAGGACGAAAATGCACACACACACACACACGTGACACATGTTCACTGTCACAATCTTAAAGCATCTGTATGTTTTTGTTCACCTTAAAGTACAGCGCCCCCTATTGTCAATGGGAAGTCACATCTTTTAATCTGTAATTCAGTATCACAGTTCTGCTCTGCACTCATATACACATGCGCATGTACAGATCTTGCTGCGCATGCGCCAGCTGCAACATGCTAATTTTCCCTTCTTGTTGGGACAAACTGAACTAACATCTGGTTGCTGTTACCTTAGTTTTTTTTGCTACTACACTCACAGGGTGTCAAAATCATAATAATAAAAGAGGAAATAAGATTTAAATGTATTAATTGTTTGCATTTCTATGTTTGAAGGGCTTATCGCTGTGGTGATCTTCATCAGTGCGTCCGCGCTGGCCCTACTCGCCAGATTCATCTGCAGCAGAAAGGAAACGTATCGAAACCAAGAAGTGAAAGCGTCACAGGCCGAGGACATCCACGAGTTACCCTTCAGCAGCCAGGCGGACTCTCAGAGCGCTCCTCGTGAAAACCAGAAGGAGTTTTTTATTTAACAGGAAACCCCAAACCTCCCACCTGCCTGACAGAACAGAACGAGGTGATCAATCTGACGCTCAGCGCTTCGGGAGACGCGCAGTAACCTTTGGCTCGTGTTGGATATGAAGTCACAAACTGTTTTCTTTCATGTCTGCTCCCGTTTCGAGGATGTAAATAACATATAATGTAAATGTTTGTGTGTGCTTATAACAATGTTTACCTGCTGTATCCAAATGTTTAAAGTACTTTATTAAAAGACCACATCAGTGTTGATCAAACACAACTTTGTTGCAGTTAAACTAGACTTTTGAAATTCCTGTTAATTTATAAACAACACTTTTTTTAATAGGACAATAAACCTTCAGTGAAATTCAAGAAATGTGTCAGAATACGTGAAGACTGGTTGAACTGAACGCAGGCAGACGAAGCACTTTCCCACTACCAACAAAACTTTATCCCTCATCACTGAACCTCATTTCAACACCTGCTGTACATATTCACACGAAATAAAGTCGACCGAAAAACTTTCTTTCTACACTTCGTCTTTGAGTGAGGCACAGCTTTTGTCCTCACTGTGCTTTTCTTTTTTTTGTCTGCACATCAGGAGAAATATAAAAGCTTTACAATGACGCCGAGATATCTTGAAAGCTTTAATTCCTGCCTGTGCCACCTGCAGAGAGCAGCCGTCACACAAACGCTCAATGGCGTTTTCACCGGTGGAGCTTTAAGCAGGATGCTCGATAAAGGCTTGACAGTCACTTCCTCCGGACGTTTAATGTGTGTCTGCTGAAGCACTTATCTGTCTTTGCTTTACAAGCAGACTTGAAGATAATCAGAACGAGGAATGAAAGAAACGTGGAGGAGCTGACAACGAAGAGGAATGAAGACATAAAAACCAGCAAACCTAAAATTAATATTGGATATAAATACATCGCTGTTATTTTAGACTTTCTGATTTTTTTTTTAGCACAAAGACGACAAAAGCTTCCTCAGTACTGTTCCACGATCTGTGATTTCACCTCGTTATTGCTGAAGTTTCGCTATTTGTTTTTGTTTCTCTCATGCTCCTCCACTGACAACACGATTTTATGGTTTCGGAAATATTCTTGAAGACTTTCATATAAACAAATGTCTCTTTTGATCCTCTTTAGCACAGAATAACACCACACACTCATTATACAGTTGATGGAAGCATTTACATTTGCACTTCTAAACACCTGCTGCCTGGCAGCTCTTTCTGTGAAAATCCCTGTGGTGCGAATAAAGCGGTGCATGTGATATTTCCTGGGTAGTTAACAGGAGCAATGATTGCCACCGTGCATGATAATGAAGAGAGAAACACAAAGACAGACCGAGAAATTCTTAGAAAGAAGACGCCGCAACTTGGGAGACTTATGATTGACAGGAAATGAAGAGAAGGCGTGAAAATAAAAAGCATACTTTTCTGTTTCATTTCTATCCTGCAAGTTGAAATATTAACACACTGTAGCACCGGGTTTGACAACTTTATTTAAAAACTGAGCAGGAGTCGTTTTTTGATTTTTGTTTTGTTTTTAATAAAACTGCCAATATGAAAAGTCGCTGCCTCAATCTTCTCATCACGTGTGATCTAACGGTGCAGGTGGCATTTAGATCCTTCTGGAGGGAGCCATGAACAGACAGCGTGCATCAGTCAGGGTTCCTGGAAAATCTGGAAAATAACCAATTTTCCAGTCATGGAAAACATGGAAAATGGGTCAAATGTCCTGGAAAATAATTGATCCTCCCCAACATATCACTCGAAAACGAAAAAAAAAAAAAAATCTGTTTACACAGAAACGTTGAGGGACTGAAAATGCTGTAGTATGGATGCAGGCCTGTAGGTGGTACGGAGCCCCGTAAGGGTCACTGCAAGATTCTTTTTTTTCAGGAAGACATTTATGTCCCCTCACAATAGTTTCTTTTCTCACTGTCCTTTACTTGATATTTGCAGTGTGTAGTCAGAGTGTTCCTTCACACACTCTGACCAGCCGCTTTCAAAACTTATTGAAAACAAGAATTTTATTTGGAGTCAGTTCAGTTTTAAAATTTACAAATGCACACAGAAGGATTCACAAATGAATTTCTGACTCACACACAAATATAGATCGTTCTACACAAATGTAAAAAAAAAAAAAAAATTCACAAACGTATTTCTGATTCACACACAATATTTAATAGAAATTCACGACCTCGCTGCATTTGTGTGTGGATTTTTGAGACTCCCCTGACGCGCTTAGATTCACAAATGCATTTCTTTCAACAGGGAAACATCTGTAGCCAATCAGATGTCTCTCCCCAGTTCAGTCAATACCTGCACCCAAAGTTCTGAACTATTTCTATCAAAATGTAAGACTCTTACTTTGAAAATCTCAATAATTCTACAGTAAAAATGTTTTTGTCGTTGCTCAGTGTGTAGTTAGAGTGTTACCTGAATACACTCAGACCAACTGATTCCAGAACTTAGAGAAAACAAGAATTTTACATCCACCCAAAGTATGAAAAGAGTCATTTCAGTGTCATAAAATAAGTCTTTTATTTTGAAATTGTGACTCATATTATCAAAAATACATTTTGTAATATTGTGTATTTAGGTTTGTTTTAACGTCTTATTTTGAAAACTTGAAGTGTTTTTAAGTGCATTATGTCGTCGTCATAAACTTTACTGCAGCTCTCACTGGGTCGTTTCAATGCGATGGCCTTAAAGTTTGGAGTAGGCGGGCAAGTCAAATTTAAGTTCAGCTGTTTTTGACCACGGAATTTCAAGCAACAGCTTGTTTGACCGCGGTGTCGATATGCCAGATGAAATTGGGTCCTTTTAAGAAGCAATTCTGTCTCTGGAGACGTCTCCTTATCCCTTAGCCATTTAAATTTGTCCTGACATTCGTGATGCATGCACACAACCACCAAGGTGTTCATGTCAGCATGTGTTCAGCACGTGTCCCTCAGCCATACTAAGCACTGGTTTTGTCCTACTTGGGTTTACCTAATCGTCTGAATGGCCTAGGATCCATTGTGAGTTCAAATCCGGTTATGGAGAAAGAAGAATAATTTTTGCAGCAAAATGTGATGAAAAAAACATGTTGAGAGGCAGCTGAGGTCTTTAGTTTCCTTGTTAAATGAAGCTGAAACACAGCAACACTTTCCCTCTCCAGAGCAAATCAAATTAACATAAATTTACATCACAGATTGTTGTTCCTCCTAAACTTTTTGTTGGAGCTGCTCTTTTTCTGCGCGCGCTACGTGACGTTATTGATGGGTATTAATGAGCGTCTGTCTGCAGAGTGGAGATAAAAGCGTCTGACTAAATGACTCAAACTGAAGCGTTTAGGATGCATTATGTCAAAGTAATTTTCTACGACCGGAAACATTTTTAATTCCAGCTGCTTGAGGTCAAAGTGTTATTTGAGAAAACAACAACAACACATTTACGACTGACAGGATTTATATTATGATGTAATTTCTTCTAACACCTTGAATCCTGAACTCGTCCTTGTCTGTTAGCAGATTCCACGAGACGTGTTTAGGGAAATGCATATAAATGAAGTCGTCATGAAAGAAAAAACTCATTAGCTGCATGAAGAGGATCAATGATGTTAAAATCGAAAACTGGTAACAAAATTTACTCATCACTTAAATAACACAAGAACAACTCTGAGGACTCAGAGGAAACCTGTTGAAATGAATCAGACCTCTGTCCTCTAAAATCCCCTCATCTGTTTGTTCTTTCTCATCTCTCCTCTGAACACAATGAGCAGGAGCTGCTCTCAAACTGAACCTCATCAGAGAGCTGCGAGCTGCAGATCTCAGGGTATGATTTTCACTCAGGACTGTGAGGACTTTCTGAGTGATCTTGGACAAAGTCTCACCTCTAGATATCTGCCTGATCCTAATCCACAACTTAAAATGAGATTATCAGCACCAGTAGAGATTATTTCTAAATGCTATTTCTTAGCTTCCTGATTGGGTCACACAGGACTGGATTGATTTACAGCACATTGAAGTCTCTATGACAACACCACGCAGCTGATGAAGTTAAGTAGTGAGAAGAGAGATCTGTGTTTGTCTCTGCTGAAAACAATTTCTGGGATTAATTTAGTAGTGATGTTGGAGACTGGAGCTGAACTGACAGACAGAAAAAAGACTCAGAAGAAGAAAGATAAACGGGAGAGTGATAGAGCACAAGCTAAGGGCCAAAACAAGAGCTAAAGGCTAAAACATGAGCTAAATGCTAAAACACAAGCTGAACCACGAGCTAAAGGCTAAAACACAGGCCATAGGCTAAAAGACGAGCTCAAGGCTAAAACACGGGCTAAAGGCTAAAAGACGAGCTAAAGGGTAAAACACGGGCTAAATGCTAAAACACAAGCTGAACCACGAGCTAAAGGCTAAAACACAGGCTAAAGGCTAAAAGACAAGCTCAAGGCTAAACACGAGCTAACGGCTAAAAGATGAGCTAAAGGCTAAAACACAGCCTAAAGACTAAAAGACGAGCTATAGGCCAAAACACGGGCTAAAGGCTAAAAGACAAGCTAAAGGCCAAAACACAGGCTAAAGGCTAAAAGATGAGCTAAAGGCCAAAACACAGGCTAAAGGCTAAAAGACGAGCTAAAGGCCAAAACACAGGCTAAAGGCCAAAAGACGACCTAAAGGCTAAAACACGGGCTAATCTGTTTGTGATAATGTTCATTCCAGCCCACATGCAGCAGTTATTCTACAGTGATCTGATCAAACTTGGGAGTCTGTCAATAAAATGAAGAGTGAGTTTACGTTAGCTCTGATTGGTCATTGAGCAGGACATAAATGAGGATCCGCTAATGATACCCATTAGCCTACAGATACATCTCAGAGCACTGCGCTGCCAGCAGCTACTAAACTACAGCACAAACTGACAAAGTTTGCTTGTTGTCACTTTTCAAACAACAGCGCTAACTGTTGAGAAATACCTTACCTCGTCACGTTGTATTCGGTAAAAAGTTGTCTGGAAAAAAGAAAAGTAGTGTTAAAAAGTAGATCTGATCTCCATTCATTTCCAAAACAAACACACGCCTTGTTAAGAGTCAGGTGATCATGACAGTGTGCGCATGATTCCAGCTAAAGGTGTTGCAGAAATGTTTCAAGTCTCATCAGCAGATTCCTGAAAATCCAAAGGGGGAAAAATCCAGGAAAGGATTCTTGGATGTTGATTATTGCACAGTTTGTCTGAATTCATTCATCCCTTTAGATGATGAAGGTAGTTTTTGACCTCTAGAATGATTTGGGGATTGTGGAGTAAAAGGATATATCTGTTTCCTTGTTTTTTACAATGAAGAAGCTTCTTGAGTGGCACAGAAATAAAGAAGTGGGTTGAAAGTTAATAACGGAGGGAATCTGAGTCTGCTGCTCGAAGACCCCCTGGGACTTTTCATCTGATAATCCATCTACAAATTAATCCCCGTCTACTTGAAATGAAGAGAGGCTTTAGGATTAGTTCTTTGAAGTTTAAAAAGTGGACCTCTGAGTATTCAACGCATGTCATTGCTCTCTTTTATTTCCCATACGCAGTGAATTAAAAGTCCAAAGTTTATTTCCATTTGATCACTCTAACAGGACAATCCTGGAGCTTCGGCTTCACTAACGGCAGCTTTTCAATCTACATGCAGATTATTTTACAATCCCTCAGAGCTTTCTGTCATTCTTGAATAATCAGTTCGTATCAGTAAGATTACATGCACACCATCAGGGTTTCTTGCTCTTGTCTCTGATGTAGCGTGTTGGGTAAACGGATGCTCCAGCTCAACAGGACGATCATTTAATTTAACTCTCTGCTCGCTCAACGCTGGCCTGAAGCGTTATGAATAAACGGGCTCTCACCTGACTCGTGAGAGGCCTGATTAATACTTCTTCAGGCGGACCAAACATCAGTGAGGGGAGAGAGAGAGGGGCGAGTGGATGGTGCTGCTTTTTCCTGCTGCATTGTGGAGGTGGGACTGATAATTAGCATCCGCTCTCTCTCTGATTAGTGATCTGATGAGACTTCAGAGCTATGAGCAGAGACAGCACAGCCGCCCACCAGATTTTAAACAGCCTCACAGGCCTCTGCTGTCAGTTTGTATCCATCACAGATGTTCTGGGAAATATTTCTGTGATGTTACTGTAGTACCGACTAAAATGGGTCACGTTTCAAAGCTGATATTTGAGCCAAAGGAATCAAATTCAGAAACTAAAATAGTGGCTAAATTTCAGACTCGAGACAGCTGATGAAAGTTTTAATGTTTGTTCCTCCAGCTGTTGAAGTGATTTCTGTGTATTTTATGAAACGGAGGTGTCCAACATCCATGTTTCAGAGTTGTCCTGTGTGCAGATGTCACATTAACAATGAACAAGAGACACGCAGAGTGTATCATGTCATGAAATAAGACGGTGTGACATTGAGAGAGTGTCTGAAATTCATTTTTTGGGTGTGATCATGGATGATAATGTTGGAATCATGTAAAAAAAAAAAAGTGTCAAAGAATATCTTTGTTTCAAACAAAGCAAAGTGTCTCTTGGATTGTAGAAGTGTGAGGTAACTCTTACATCACAAACATTAATTGGTTGTTTCTCTAAGAATCATTCATAATGTCCACCGTAGCCAGCAGCACACTAAACAGGCTGTTTATAACATCAGGTTTACTGAAACTGAAAGATCTGATGGAGTTACAGACACTTGTCGTCATGTTCGGAGAAAAAAGTAAAGAACTACCAGAATGTTTGCAAAATGTTTGTTTTTAGCTCAGAAGACGAAGAGCAAAGAAGAGAACTGAATATTTAAGCATCAGTTTGGGAGGTCAACTTTAAAACAGAGGTGTGTTTCAGACTGTAGACTGTCTCCTCCTCGCTCCTTTCTGTATCTGAGAAAAAGTGTGAGTCGTTTTTTATTTAGTTTCTTTTTTGTTTATTTGTGTTGCTGAGTTTTGACATGTACGGAATAGTAAGTAAATAAACACCGATTATCCTATTCAGGGTCGTGGGTGTCTGGAGCCTATCCCAGCTGACTTAGGGCGAGAGGCGGGGTACACCCTGGACTGGTCTCCAGCCAATCACAGGGCTGACACACAGAGACAGACAACCTTTCACGCTCACACCTACGGGAAATTTAGAATCACCAATTAACCAGAGATGTATGCACGGGGGGGAACATGCAAACTCCACACAGAAACTCGAACTGGGATTCGAACCAGCAACCTTCTTGCAGTGAAGCAACAGCACTAAAAGCTGCGCAACCTTGCAGCGCTCAGTAAGGAAGGAAGGAAGGAAGAAAGAAAGAAAAAGAAAGAAAGAAAGAAAGAAAGAAAGAAAGAAAGAAAGAAAGAAAAAGGAAGGAAGGAAGAAAGAAAGAACAAAGAAAAAGAAAGAAAGAAAGAAAAAGGAAGGAAGGAAGGAAGGAAAAAAGAAAGAATGAAAGAAAGACAGAAAGGAAGGAAGAAAGGAAGACAGAAAGAAAGAAAGAAAGAAAGAAAGAAAGAAAGAAAGAAAGAAAGAAAGAAAGAAAGAAAGAAAGAAAGAAAGAAAGAAAGAAAGGAAGGAAGGAAGAAAGAAATGGGCAATCAAACCATATTTTTTCTGCAGGATTACGTTGGCTGCAGAAAGACTGGAAGTCACGTACACACCAAGCCAAAAAAACCCCGCCTTTTATGACATTAAAAAGCAAAATTACAGCCTGGTTCAACAAACGGTTTGGGTCTGAAATGCTAATATCACTATCAACACACACTGTACGTACCAGGAATTTTCTTCTAACTCAGTAGTTTAGAAGATATTAGGATTACAGGTTTGTCCAATCAGAGGCTCAGCTCAGGTCACTTGACTGATGAGTGCACTAGCTCTGTTAGAGAGGAAGCTCATGTCTGCGTCATGTCCAGTATGGCCCTGTCCAACTTCATCTGACTGTATCAGGAAAAGACGGGTATTGTCACGGAGACTATGTCCATATTTTATACAGTTCATGGCGTGGTTCCAGCGTCGCTAACAGACACGCCCCCAGCATTCCACAGCACAGAAAAATGCTTATTTTTCCATCACACAAATTTATTGCTGCTTTGACTTTAAAGACTTTTATCTCTCAGAGGATTGACTTTTGGTGGATCTCCTGCCCTTGTTATCGCCTTGTTTGGTATCTGTGTGAAAAGTATTAATAAACTGTCTGTTTCAGAGGTGCCAGAATGAAACAGCATCATCCAGAGGTTAGGCCGTCCATGACCCTGCTTCTTTATTATGTCTTCGTAACTTGGATATGTACCAATATTCAGCTCCTGGAGGGTTCTCCAGACATGAAGAGGAAGGTTTTAAGAGCACCCTCCTCCTCAGCCCCTCCACAGTCTCCTCTCCGTGTCACCACGGAAGATTTAATCTTCCTTTAGATACATATCAATTATCACCGTCAAGCCACCTTGGGGGCTTCAAGGTTTGATAATAAATTAAGTTCTCTTGAACATTTTTCAGCATCACCGTGGGCTCTTATCTTCATCCGTGGCAGCTGAGTGTGAGGAGGAGAGCTTTCAGGGCTGAGGCTGGGAGAGAAGATTCCAGGGTTTTTGACACTGCAGCAACCTCACGCTGTAGACTATTAATTAGGGAACATGGCCACATCTCATCCCTGGCACTGAGCGCTCCCTCCTCCAGTGATCAGATAAGAGTACACACATAGATCACTTCTCTTTGCTGCTTGGCTGATTACATCTTCAGCAGTATTATGCAAAAGTAGCTCCGTGAATAAAATCCATCTGGGTGGACACAGAGTCTGTAGCAGCTCATGTTTTATTGATATTGTGCATGCAAACAGTCAGAATTCATCACTCCAAACATGTAATGCTTCAGTTAGTTTCACGAGACGTCAGCAGGACCTCAGTCTCACCTTCTGTCCTGACGCAGGATGTGCTGCAGACCGATGCTGTACATGTGCATGAAAGCTGTGTGGATGTTTGCATGTGTTGCACAGAAACAAGGAGGCACCGTATGTAAGACACGCTGCAGACGCCACTCATGTTGCTTCATGTTTGTCTCTGAGGCATTGATTAATAAATCAGAACTGGTTTGATGTTTTGTCTGTGAACAGATAACTGATATTGTGGTCTGATGATGACATGGTGGAAACAGTCAGTCTGTTTATAATGCTGTTATTTTGCATTTATGGTAATTATGGGGCAGGGGCGTCAGAAGCTTTTTTAATGTGGGGGGGACACACTGGTATGGGTTCCGGGGGTCAATTAGATGACATTTGCTGCATTCTTATGTATTTTAACAGGTTGTTTAACATCTAATTTTACTTATAAGACACATTTTTCCGACTCAACATTAAGTCCTCATTCAACTTTCAGCCTTTACCACCCTGTTTTAAAACTCACTGTCATGCCTAAGACAGTGAGATGGATATGACAAAATGTATCACCAACAATGACTTTTTGCTTTTTTTTGACTTTTTATGATGTTTGTAGAGCTGTGTGGAGTAACGTGACGTCATCTTGCCCAAATCCATACTGTAACTACCAGCCCAGCGCCGTAAATCACTCACCTCCGTGACTGAAGTCACTGCACTGTCCTTCATGTCACAAGCTGCTGACCCTGCTCCTGCTACCGACTCAATCTCAGTATCAATCTGCTGTCAAAAGGGATGAATTAATTAAGCATTATTTATTTATTTATTTTTTTTCTATCAACAACTGAAATAAGTCAGCTAACGTTCCCGTTAGCAAAAACGTTCCCGTTAGCAAAACACCTGTATTGTGGGGACATTTTGACTTACTTTCCGCTTCTTTGTTAGGAACTGTCTGATGTCCATTATGTCTGGGGAAGGAGCAAATATTGCATCAGTTCATTAGCTCACTTCTAGTTTTCATTTCTTAGCTGAACATTAATATAACGTGGCCTCGTGGTAATATTAACGGCTAACAAACGTTACCTCCTGTTTCGAGCAGCCTGCTGCTTCACTCACTGCCTGAGACGCACTGTTAGTTGAAGGTTGTCCGGAAAACACGGAGTGGATCACAAGTCGACTATGTATTTTCTATTAGCGATCAAGTGGAATGGATTCTTTTACGAGGCAATAGAAACAGCGCTGAATGACCCAATATTTTCTGTGAAATGTGGAGGGGTCCAAATGAAGAATTTTGAAATCTGGAGGGGACACGTCCCCTTCACATTGAATGGTGGCGACGCAGTGGAGGACTTTCTGAAGGGTCAAGAAAAGGACTTCTTTAAAAAAAAAATGAGGCTCCTAGTTTATCAATCAGCCCTTGTATCATAATGTTTTGTTGACTTGTTTTTATTATTATTATTATTATTATTTATTTATTTATTTTTGTATTTATTCATTTTCATGTTTTGCACTCCAGGGCCACTGTAGCTCATCGCTGCTGAAGGATGGAAGCTGGTGTATGGATATGGTTTAAACACACGGAGGGAAAGACTCTTTATTTAATCTTCTCGTCCTGTTTCAGCTCCCTCGTCCTTCTTCAAGGCCCTGCTCTGTCATTTGATGCAGTCCGCGCTCAGAAGCTGACCATCAAAAAAAGATTCAAGGTTAAGGACAGATTGAGAGCACAAAAAAAGTCATAAAATGTTTGGAGACACAACTTCCAGCACAGATAATTAGCATGGGATGGCTCCCAGCCATGGCAGAGTTTGTAAAATATGTAACATGAACCACCACTGACTATCCAGATTAGGTTTGATCTTCAAAGCAGGAGCTTCAGGTTGTTTAATTAAAGACTAAACTTTAAAAAGCAAACTTTTGCTGCAGGTTCGGTAAAAAAAAGGGGGGTTTTAAAACGTATTTATCAGATAAGACTGATAAAATTATTGAGTAACTACATTTTAAATGTTAAAAACCAAAATAAAACTTTTGTACTGATCTGTTTTCAAGATAACAGCTTGAAAGTTTAATAGAAAGTTGCGTCTTTCCATTTGAAAATAAATCAATTCCTCCAAAGTACAACAACAAAACCAGCGTCAATCAATCAACCAATCTTTATATATAAAGCGTCAAAACACAACAAACTTTATCTTACGATAAACTCAATATCAAAACAAGATAAGGAGTCTAATCTCATCCAAACCCACCATGAGGACAACACTGCAGCATCAAGAAAGATTCAGTGGCAAATAAAAACTTCAAAGAGAGAATGTTACAGTGCAAACTCGATGGTGCAAAGTGGTTGTGTTGGTTTTTGCACAGCACTTCTGTCTGTTTACTGTCACCGAACATGTTTTCCCCTCCACTAAGCGTTAACATCGTCTTCCTCTTCATGCTTCTGATGTTGGTAGCTCAGCACTCTGCACAGTCATGTGACTGGAAAAAAAAAAACATGCTGTGTGTGCACAACCACCCAACCACACACTGTCAGAGCAGCTGGTGGGGGCAACCAAACGTTCTCAAAAGAGTCAGAAGAGACAGTGCAGCATTCGCAGACACACACATGAATATTTGTTTGAATCTCAAACTGCAGCCTCTGGAATTTCTGTTGCAATTAGCCTAATCATGCAGCACTAAAGCTAACAACAAGCTAAACAACGTTAGCGGCTGAACTTATATTTACAGCCGATTAACCGCGAGCAGCCTTTATCCACACAGCTACCGTTTCACTCAACCGTTATTTCACTGTTCATGTGACGTTTAAGCTGCTTTGACTTCATACATTTTAAACAGAGCTCCACATACATTAAATTTGACTCCCTCGTTTACAGATTAAGAGGTTAACTGCGCCTTGCAATTACGCTTTCCAGTGGGCACGCCGCATTAAGACAGACACTTTGATCACTGCGAGGTAAAATCAGTGGAAACTCAGTCTGCCAGAAATCAGCATATGTAATCACAGAGGCTCTTTGAAGTCAGATTTGGGTCAAATTGGGTCAAAAATTGGTAGAAGTTAAAAAAAACTTTTTAGGAAGAGTGTTAGACTCTCAGCAGAATTTCACATGAGTTCACATTTCTTAAAACTCTGACGGCTCTTGAAGAAAAACGTGATAAACCAGCAGTTTTTTGTGATCTATTAAGTCTGCTCTCTTAACATTTATTTCTACGCTTTCCTGATCATATCCTAATCTCTCAAATGTTTGTTTATTCTGTTTCATCTGATTCATGTACAGCTGTGGCGTCAGTGGAGCAGATGTCAGAGGATAACTGTAAATGAATGGATAAATCAGGCCAAGTTTGTTTGGTTCATTTGTTCACTCAGACGTTCGGCACAGCTGCAGGAGCAGACCGGCCCAGGTGGAGCTGAAGAACCGTTTCATTTCACCATCAGGCGGAGCGAACTGTTGCTGCTCCTTCACGCTGTACACGCAGAAGAAGGTCACATCAATATGTATGCAGAAACGCTGCAACTGAATGTTTCCTTGATACCCAACACACACACACACATACACACATTAACCAATCACCTGAGAGTAATGTGGGACTCTTCCTTTGATTGCAAAACTGGCAGGAGTGATGCACATCCACAGCATGTGCTGTGAAATCCTGATATTTAGAGTCTGATTAATTCAGTAAACAGATGCTTCCATCAGTCTATATTCACATAAAGAAAATATGAGAGGAGGGAGTAAAGTAAAAGTAAAGGTAAAGTTTCAAAGAGCTCAGCAGCAGCAGTACGGTTTGATAAAACATTGAGATTAGCCTCGAAGCTAATGAGCCGCCACCTCACAGAAACGCTCCCCTGCATGTTTGAGACGTGACCATGGATTTAAATCTGAACAGTTCAGCATTGTAATGTGTTTTACAGATAAAAAAAAAATGATTATAAGACAACACAGTTTTTTACAGATGGATTTTTTTGAACAAGAAAGAAACAAAAAAAAAAACAAAACTATAATGAAAACAGTCAAACGTTTAATTAAGCCAGATATGTTTTTCAACACTGGTACCTCATTTCCAATATGGCCGCACCAGCCGTTTTGCTTCAGAACATGGACGATTCGATTCTGAAATGATTATCTTTTTTTCCTCCAGCTATTACACATTTCTTTTTGTCTCACTGTGTGACCACTCACCACTTTGTGTTTTTAAAATAGTAATAATGAGAAACAATTAAATGAATTAATTTCCATTATCTTTATTAAACTAATGGAAATGTGTAAGCAGGAAAGAAGGCCAAAAGGTAGCTGCATCCTTGGCTGAATCACAATATGTGAAGTAGCGTCGGGATGGAACGCTGTATCTCAGCTCCAACGTGTGCAGTAGTGCTCGGAAGCCCTGGTTCTCCACTACTGAGTACAGATGTAGATCCTTGGCAATAAACGTTGCGATGGACTTCATGATATGTTTCGCCTTTTCCAATGAGGGGGGAAGCTTTGTAATTACTTGCTCGATTGTTCTCAATTGCTCCTCGTTCGGGTGAAAACGAGTGATGTGGCTCCTCATGTTCGTGGTGTTACCGAAGTATTTTATCTTGGTGTGACACAGTTTACATATAGCATGGCTCTTGTCCAGTTCAAGTCCACCCTCAACTTTGTAGAAGCCAAAATTTTTCCATACATTAGCTTTTAATCTGGAAGGGGCAGGGTGGATCTCGCGCTCAGCCAGCTTTGCCAGATGTACGATAATTATCGTATTTGTACGATAATTTAGCCTTCTGTACGATGTACGATCAATAATTCAAAAAAAGGCTAAATGTATGATAATTTGACAATTTCGTGTGGTTGTTACAGATCTACTCCAGTCTGACGGATTTATCTGTAAACTCTAAATGCATCTTATATCATGTGACGTTTCCAGCCAATCATAGCTTAAGTGTCATTCGTCTCAGAACGATTGACAGCCAATCACGGTCGTAGGAGCTCCGTCAGGAGGAAGTCAGTCAGTTGAGAGAAAAATGAGCACCGGAGCCTCGAGCTGCTGATCAAACGCTGCTGATGTGGGGCAGGGCGATGAATGCCCACAAAAGTGCCTGTAGGACACTAAACAGAGTGATCAATTGGGATTTACGCGCAACAATAAGACAGTTGTTTTGATCATTATCAGTTATTTTGATTATTTTGTCGGGTGTACGATAATTTCCCCCAAAATACGATAATTTTGAGGCTCTGGTAAGATAATTTTATATTTCCCATCTGGCAACGCTGCACCAGTTCCACCTATTTCACATTATTTAACATTTAAATAATTTGAATTTGGATGTTTGTGAAATGATTCAGAATCGCCCAGGCCTGAATCGAGATGCATCTAAGAATCGATTTTCTCTCCCACCACTAATTACCAGATTTGTGGGATGTAAGTAATCTAATCAGTGGTGTAATATATTACTGTTGGTAGGGAGTAATGAGTAATATGGGTTTTTTTTCAGTAAGGGGTCAAACACGGCTTGGGATGAGTTCAGATGTCCTGAGTTAAACCTACAGTATCCGTCATCGGATCCCTTAACGAAGCAGATTCACAGGCCACCCTACACTGTGATTTGTATGGAGTCTAAATCCTCTGTAGTTCTTTGCCCACACTCATCATATTCACACCCACGCTGTGGTTTCACCCCACACTGAAGCAGATTTGTAGGCGTATCTGGATTCAAACCACATCCGGTATTTATCCCCATCCGTGCTGGCAACATCCAGCCTGTTGTGCTGTGCATCAAATTCCCTCAACTCCTCCGTGTAATTATTCAGTCTCTGCGCCTGTAACACATCAGTAATGCTGTTTATGGCCCAAGGTCAGAGCAGAGGGGGCTGGGAAGCCAAGCCTGTGATGGATTAATACTTTCCAAGGCTTTGAACTCTCAGAGACAGTGACACATTTCAGTGAATCAAAAACGAAGCGCTTTTTTTCAGACTCCTTTTCACTGACACGGGTTGAAAATACGGCCTCGGTGTTTCCCTGAGAGTTAAACTGTGATCACACAGAGGTAGGACGGAGTGCATACCAGGAGTTATCCTTTTTTTAGAGTTAATTTGTTTTCAGGAATCCGTTTATTTTATCGACAGCGTTTTTAGACAATCTAATTCAGACTTTGACGAGTAACTCTTCCCTTTCATTCATGTTTTATCCTTGTGCGTTTTGAGGGCTGAGAGCAGTTCATCTCTGAGTGATTCTTTTCATTCATTACTAATCATTCAGCCTTGTTCCATCTCAGATCAATTCATGCTCGTGCTGCTTTTTACTCACAACCAAATAATCGTCTGACTTCAGCTGCCTCTCGCCTGAAAAGATGCTCAGAAAGCCGCGAGAGATCTCTTGGCTTCCACCTTGAACTTGAAAGGGAAGTTGTTTTTGCTTTGGGCTTGTTGTTCTGCCATGGTTCAGCTGAATGCACATACAAAATGAAGGAGCGTGTTCCCCCCGCCTCCAACATCTCCCTCTGTGGTTTGTACTCTTGCTGTGGTTTAGATGCGTTATTTGCAGTCTCGCGGGGTTGACCTGAGTTTGCACAGTTCAGGATTCCTCTGGGCTTTGTGAGCTCAACGGAGGCACAACTTTGATCTGGAGTGTTTTTTTAGTCCGTTCTTTGGTCACAAGTCCACTCAAAAGGTGTTAAAGAACCAGCTTGTTTTCTATCCAGACTTCATCTGTGTCCAATTCTTATTCATTTATTTTTAATAAACAATGTCCTCCAAGTAGATGCTTCGATATTCTGTTAAAATCAACGGTGGCCCTGAGAGCTCACAGCACTGCAGCTTAAGAGAACACGTGCAAAAAGACAAAACACAAGCAAGAAAACATCTTCATCAATTTGACAAAACACGTGCGCAGCATTCAGAAAAACACACTGCAAATAGATCGCAACACAACAGAAGAGTTTTTAGAGGACACTTAAAAGTGATGCACACATCCGTTATTAGCCAATATGCTAAAGAGAAAAAAAGCACTTTTATCTCATTTTCCAACACCAGTGACGGAAAGAGAACCTTAATAGAGCTGCGGCTCAAAATCTGCGTCAACAACAAGTGTGTCGGGACGTGTGCATCACTTTTAAGTGTCCCCTGGAAACACTTCTGTTGTGTTACAGTCTATTTGCACTGCACGTGTTTTCACATTGATGACGATGTTTTCTGAATTTGCTTGTGTTTTGTCTTTTTGCATGTGCTTTCTTAAGTTGCAGCGCTGTGAGCTCTCAGGGCCACCGTAAAAACCAGATGACTAATGAGCTGCAGATGGAGAAGACAAACATGATTTTTACCCAAGGGATAAATGGTTCATATTTAATTTGAAAATATAGTTAATGTTGAATCTAAATCATGGTTTTTAGAGGAAGTCTGGATATCAGTAAACTAAGTTTTGGTCCACATCTAAGACAACTGGTTACAAAGCCATCACAGTTTCATGAGTCACTTTGGGATTTCTTTTTTAATCTTGAAAATTAATCTGTTTTAATCATAAAGAGATCATGTACAATATTTCAGATTCAGATTCAGAATACTTTATTTATCCCGAGGGAAACTGCATTTCAGTTACATCCCGTCCAAAGAAACATGAAAACACAAAGACATAAACATGGGGGACACTGTGGGGCAGTCAGCGTGCACAGTGAGGCGCCCCCGTTTCATCAGCTGTGGAAAGATTACACATCAGGTAAGAAGAAGACCAAAAAAAAAAATAAATACCAGACTGTGCTCCTGAAGGGGGAGCACAGTGTGAGATTTGAAAAAAAAAAAAAAACACCTCAGTATATTAAGCACATGAATGACCAATACACCAGAGACCTACAGATATGATAGATACAGTTAGCATAATGCTAATCTAAAAGTAACACAAACATGTTAAATAAAACAAGAAACGTTCATAACATGTTTTCAGTTAAATTGTGCTCATATAACTTTTCAATTATGATACATTAAATTAAATCGAATGAAATCACGTTTAAATGAAGCACCTGCCGTATCAGGATGTACAGTTTAAAACAGTTTCCTTAAGTGCCGTAGCTTTTTTTTTTTTTTTTTTATGAGGCCATGTGCCCCAGTTTAAAAGCAGCCAAGTGTCGACTCTGTGGTGATATCAAAGGCTTTTTAATGACAGCTCTGCTAATGGGAATAACTTAAATCTGTTTTTCAGTCTCATGCTCACACGGTCTCCTGACAGGCTCTTGAAAGTGGCCACTGGAAGACCTCCTCTGACTGCGACTTCTCCTGACATCCCATCATATTTCATGGCTGCTTGACAGTTGATTAATATCTCTGCTGTATTTATAATCATTATCTTAACGCTGGCATCATAACGCCGCCTCGTTTGATGAATAACTTGTCCTACTTTGGAGCCGCTTTGTTCCGCCCTCCGCTGACTTAAACAAACACCAGCAGTCAAAAGTTTAGACTGAATAAAAGAAGATCACACTTTACTTTGGGTCGTAGTTTCAGCCCAGTTGTTTGAGAAGGTGTCCCAGGTACAAATCCTCTTTGTGCTCGTCGTAGGATCGATTCCTGGTTCCAACATGATTTCATCATCCTGCACTCTCTGCCCACGTTTCCTTTCCGTCTTAATTTCTCCAGTTTTATATAAAAAAGCCCCAAAATCAACATATAAGAACAAAAAGAACATTAATGGTAATTGTAACTGCCAAGACATGTATGATGCAATTTTGCGTTCCCATGTTGCCGTATTAAATCATTTAGCAGAACATTTGTTTGACTCCCACAGACAGTTTTGTCTTTTGAATGTTGAGTTTTATTTTGTCTCTGCTTTTCTTCACTTTGACTCACATGATTTGTGTCTTTCTTGTCATCAGAGGTTTCAACAAACTCAGCAGACTTTCATAAGAAGTTCACATGTTTTCTTTCAGAACAAAGTAAAAGTTTAAACCCTGAAATGTTTGTCTGACACCCTGGTTAAAATCCCAGGCCCACCTCGAGTCCCAGAGGCTGACAGATACTCTTTATTCTGCGTCAGTGTGTTTAGTATCGTGTCATTGTCAGACAGAATTTGTCAGGCTTGCTGTTACAGACCTCCTCCTGTCCCTCCCTCGTTCACTTTTTCACTGCCTCAGCTAAAACTTCCCTCTGAGTGTCACTGAAGTGCCCTCAGTCAGAGCGAACGCTGAAAGTTAATGTGATGATTTTCTTCATATCAGCAGCAAACTTATTACACTTATTAACTTGATATTCGGCTGATTATGCATTTATTCCAACATATTTAGAATAGAATAGAATAGAATAGAATAGAATAGAATAGAATGGAACATACTTTATTGATCCCATAAGGAAAATTCAGTAGCAAACTAAGTGTAAATTGTAAAATTCCAAGAATATATAAATAGAATAACATAATAAATGTCAATCAGAGACGTCAGTTTGGCCATAATTCTCATGTCAGCCACCACCTCCACAGGGTCCACAGGGTCCACAGGGTCCACAGGGTCCACAGGGTCCACAGGGTCCACAGGGTCCACAGGGTCTACAGGGTCCACAGGGTCCAGGACTGATCTGGCCTTCTTCACCAGTCTGTTTAGTCTCTCTCTTCTGTATCCTGTCCGCTCCTAGCAGGTGAGATCCTTCAATGTGTTGTTTGTGCCCGGTGTTAGCTCTGTTAGCCATGTCTCTGTGAATAGCATTATGCTACTCTGCCGGTATTCCTTCTGGTGCTGCGTTAGCACGGCTAGCTCGTCCATCTCATTGTAGATAGATCTTACATTCTCCAAAACGATGGATGGGAGGACGGGTAGATGTTGTCTCTTCTTAGCTCGCAGGTAACTTTGGACTGGTTAGCATCGACATACTACAGGCTGCTAACAGCTGAAGTCTTGTGCGTAAACAATGTAACCATGGTTACATGTAGAATCCCAGACAAACAGGAACAAAAAAGGTAAAAACACCACTGCAAACACAGCCAGGTTGGTGTCAATCGCCAACAAATGAGCCATAAAAAATAACGACAAGCCCAAAATATGATGATAACTAAAAAGAGAAGGAGAAAAAAAAGAGCAATGAAGAGAGAGCTGCTGCAACAAGCTGGCACTTGAATGGCGCTGAGCAACAACAGGGAATTTTATGTCGTTTCTGCCGAGTCTTATAAAAACAGGCACACTGTACCTTTAAGTGCCTCCAAATAATCATAATAATTAATATGTGAAACCTTTTTTTGGAATATTCTAAATGAAAACTGGAGAATTTATGTTGTTGTTATCTGTTTTAAGACATTTCAAGTTCAAAACGAGTGTTTTCCACACAATGGGTTCTTCCGGTTTAACACTGTGTTGCACAAAATTCTGGGCAGGCATTCTCAGTGGGCTCTAACTGTGTCTGTAGCTGTTCATTATTTTATCTTTGAAGGCCCTTCTCTCCCTCTCCCCTGAGGGCAGGTATCAACATATGGTAGTTTTATGGCAGCCAATTACAATAAGCAAAAGATACCAACCCATAAGCACCCACACACTCAGGCTGTCCATTCTGGGCTAACTGTGAGCCTGCTAATTGAGGGGAGTAAAGTCCACACTCTGCAGCCAAATTACTTTTCAACTCATATGTTTATCACATAGTTCAGCCTTGTCAAACATCCCCACAGGAGTGAACGGCACAGTGTGTGACTAATAAAAGAAATGAGGAAATGTCAGCTGGTGAGGAGTCACTTAGTTTAGCCAACTGTTTCCTGGCTTCTCCATATGGAGTGTGAATAAGAACCTAAATGATTTTTTTTTTTTCCGTAGCTCAGGGGGTAAGCAGATGAAACATTGAGGGCAGCTGTTGGTGCAGTAAAAACCACATGCTGCTCCACTCTTTCCAACATATTGGTCGTTAGCTCGACGCCCCGCCAGCCGTGACTTCACAAAAGTTATGTGTCATGTTACGACTTATATCAGAACAATCCCATTCCGGTAATTTCCGCGGCTTAATTCTTCTTTTGACCCGTGCAGCGAGTTAGCAAAGAATGACTGAGATCGAGGAAGCGCTCACGACTGGAAAAAGACCAAAAGCAGGTGTCTTTCTTTCACCTTGACAGCTGCTGACTGGCCTTCTCATCTCTGGCTCTCTTCCTCTCAAATCCCTAAAGGGAGTGAAGGGTCACAGGTGGTGATCTGCCTCAGAGCGCCTGCTTAGACTTCATTATGCAGATTTCCTCCATTTTGGGATTCTGAGTCCTCATCCTCCATCGCCCTGCTGAGCCTGGAGTCGAGTGATTAAAGTTTAGTTCAGAGGAAAGATGTCAGAAAACTCTGTGTGTTGAAAAGTCTTTGGAGACTCCTGTGGACTGTTTGACACTCACAGACCCCCCACGCAGTGATGACTGAAGAGCAAAAGTTTTTCTTTTCACTGTTGATTTTTGACCCAGAAACAGAAAGATGTTTATACAATAAATGATCCCACTGTTGCACCGTCGAACAGTTAAAATAAAGAACTGAGAAGAAGTTTGGAGTTTGTTCAAATGAATTCATTCAGTGATCGTGTTGATACAAAGGTCTCTAAGCTAATCAGGATCTTCTGTGGCAAATTTTGAAAATCTGAAATATCTCTTTAAAGTCAATCAGCCAAATAGAGTGTTTCCATGTGATGTCATCAACTCAAGGTCGGCCATGTTGGAGGCACTCTCACAACAGAACAGAATGAAGCTCGCAGGAATACAGGATTATTGTCGCACAACATAATAAATCATTGCCGTGTTTTTGGCTGCACTAATCGGTCGGACCGAGAAAAACATTTCAAATACTTACAACAACTTACAGGGTAGATTTTTTTGAGTAGAATCAAAGAAGGAAATCAACCTTTGCAGTGGTTTCATGAGGAATGTTTGGACACATGATGAATAACATTTTTACCCCTCAAAGTAACAAGAAGGTAAAAGTAATATTTTGGCCCATCATATCTTTATTTTGAGATGATAGGAAAGTGGACAATGCTGAAAACCAGGAGTTAGAGTTTGGGAACGACATGTTCACAAATCATAATTTAAAGTGCTGATGGAAAAAAAATACATGTCTGCAAGCACTCACGCATTGGCTGTGAGACACACGCATTTTAATGGCTTCACATGCTCTCACGCCACACCTCTGATTTCTCACACTGAAGTGAGCGTCTGATATCCACCTGTTGAGCGATGGTTTACCCCTGATTCACACATACAGCGTCAGCGCCGCGCACTGCGCTGTATTTCGCTGCCATTCAAGTCAATCAGTGCATTCACACAGCCCGCGCCGCGGTCCGTCTCCGGCGTGTGCTACCAACGGCTGCTCGCGGCTGTTTCGCTGCGAGTCTATTCTTGCCGGAGTGCGCTGCAGAGATGCATCAATCTCCGCAGAGCAGATCGTTCCAAACAGGAAATCAGACACGAAAAACTATCAGAGTTTCCAGTCTGTTCAAAATAAAGCACCATGTTCAGACTGTCGATCGTAAAATTATCCTCGTAGATCAAAACTACGACACTGGCACAGGGCCAGCAGTCATCAGCGGGTCAGACCCAGAGGAAATCTGACGCCATGGACCAGATAATTATAGACGACACAACACATCCTTTATATAAGGACACCAACAGAAACTAAAAGGGAAGGACTGAATTAATGAAGTTCTGGGAGGGCAGGTGAGTTTAACATACTAAATATCATGAAAGTAGTTGTCATGGGTGTTATTTTGTGTATGAGAATTACAAGCTTCAGTGAATGCATCACCCGCGATTGGCGGTTGTGTGTTTTCTGAGTTTTCCAAGAGAGGTGTGGGATGCGCTCGTCCAAGAGTTACGGCCAAAAGTAGGCGGTATGGAGGAGTTCAATAAAGCCTGTTATCATCTGCAAGCATGAGCAGAACACGGAGTTAAATAAGCACAGAGAAGATGCTAATGGGAGAGCGCGGGGGTCTCACGCTTTGTCAAAGTCACTGTTGGCTGGTATGAAAATATGTCACATGGAAATGCAAAGAAAGCAGCAAACATGCTGCAGCACAGCCCAGGTCACATATTTAACTCAACCACTGCATATGACGAGGTAAATACTCTGACATTGTTTAATAATTGGTTTGATTGAGCTGAATTTGTTTTACCCAGCCATTTGAAGTCCCGTCATATCATTCGAACAGACACACAGTGAATCTCAGGATATACACAGGATGCACCTGATATATCTGGGAAAGTAGGACACATTCATCGACCATATTTGGAGGAGCCTTTGATGCAATCCGTTTAAACTGCACCATTCGAGGATGGAAGCCCTGAAATAGGACACAGCTTAGTAGCTAGATTTCAACCCATGCCTCAGAACGGCTGAAGAAATTTATTGTCTATCGTAATCCTTTCTCTGCCCCCAGTTTGTGTTTACCCTCCCATTCACACTTGCATAAGAGCAAAAATGCCAATATAAAGGAGCTGACAGCACATCTCCAAACATAAGCCTTTTCTGTCTTTAAGAAATGACAACCAGAGCCCGAAGCTTGAAGTCATTTTTAAACATTCTGAGCATTTTGTCCCCGACAACACAGCTATCTCAGATCATGTTAGCGCCCTTGTCGTCTTTTTTAAATTCCCATGTGCCAACCAGAAACAGAGAGCTCGTCTTTTTTTTTTTCTTTTTAGCTTAAATGGTTTCTGCAGATTGGAGCTTTGTAATTTCCTGCTGAGATTTCCTGCAGAAACATTTCAGAATCAGATGAAGTCTGAAAGCTTTTCATGACGGCCACAATTCATAAAACCAATGATAATAATGTACAACTCCTATAAAAAAAAAATCTTTAACATGGCACAATGAACATATGATTATGTGACAAGCTGTACAAGACAGTAACTTTTCTGCTTTTACACAAGAAGGACTGAATGGGATTGTGTTGTGAGGTAATTATATGGTTTCCTTTTTTCTCAGTGATTGTAGGAAAGCGTAAGAGAGAGTGTGAAGTGCAGAGGCCCGTTCATTTTCTATTATTATCTGAATATTTCAAGGTATTGAAAAGGTTTTTACAATAGTAACCCTTGCAAAGTGAACAATATGAATTGTACTCTGGTGTAATATTAGATTTCTTCTCAGACAACCACATCTTAGCTTGGTGTCAGGAAGGAGTGGGAAGACAGAGAGAGCTGGGATACAGAGGGACACATATACATATAACACATAGTACTTATATTTTGTAACAGATTCATCTTTCATGCTTGAATTTCACAGTTTTCTTCCTGGATGCAATGTACGTAGTTTAAGATAACTCTTTTAACTCACTGTCCTTGAAGTTGAGTTTTGTGTTTCTTATGTGCAGATGGGAAATTTGGTCACAACTTGGCCTGTGTCGACAACAAATTTTCCCAAACAATATACTGTCCCACAAATTATTGCCAATAAATGATATTGTCATTATTATTTTGAGACCAAATTAACCACGTGTGTAATGATGATATATCATAATAATGCAAGTGCACCCTTTCAAACGCAATAAACTTTATTTCTCATGATTTTTAACCATCATAATTGACCTATGGCTAAGCCCCGCCCCCCTTCACTCGTTCCGACAAACAATGAATGTTCAGTGACAGGTGCTATGGCAGGAAGGAGATGTTTCACAGGAGGTCATTGATGATTTTTGAAGACAGAAAGATCACATATCATCTAAAAGTCACCAAAAGGGTCAAAACTACATGTTGGAGCGATATATTAATAATTTTTTTGGTGAGAAGGTAAATAAAAAGCGTCAATAAAAAGACAAACCTTCCAGGTCCCAGTGCTAACTTGATAAACCACATCTGGTTACCATCAGCATCTCAGACAACCATCTTTACCAAGAGTGTCTCTGTTAGTTTGGAGCTACAGTATTTACATTGAATCATTCAGCAGAACGTTTGCCAACCTTTGCTATCTGTGCTAATACAGTTAAGCTAATGAAGCTAAGCTTCAGAAGCTAATGTTAGCTTAACTAGAGCCCTTTGGACAACAGCTAACAATGATGGACTATCACCAAAGAATAAAAACTAGAACAAAACAGGCCAATGAACTCCAACAAACAAAAGAGACATGACGAACAATGTAGCTAGGAGCTAACGCTAGGCTAACATTAGCTAAAGTTAGAGAAATCCCAAACTGCCCGTCAGACTTCTGTGGCGGTTCTAGTGTTAAAGATAACTTTCTATTTCTTTCCAGCAAAGTGACAACATGTTGCCCACACTATGATGTTGACTTACCTCAGAACAGACGTAATCATCCTTGTTAATTTTATTCACGTTGAGTTGATGTTGTGGTCTACTGCAACAACTTTATGCAAAGACGACACTTTTCTGGGTCGAGATAACAAACGGTATAAAGTAAAGGTATAAAACAAAAGATGAAAAAACAAACTGGATAAATTTAAATATAGTTTGAGCTGCTTGCACTGTTCCTGAATTAAAGTGTTTAGGCTTGTTTCACAGAGCATGAAACACAATCATGTGGTTTGATTACACACAGAGAGATGCCAATAAAGCAGATGTCCACTGAGCAGCGAAACACTCTCTTTGTCGCTCTTTCCGTCTCTCTCTCCTAAAACTTCCTGCATTTTTTTTCTTCTCCTGTTGAATTAAATCGATAAAACAACCTCTCCTCCCTCAGGCCTCCTGACACACCCGTCCATCACTGCAAACCAAAAGCTCTGACCTGTCCGATGATCCTGTTAGCAGTCCACAGAGCCCATCTGGTGTCATTTCTTACAACGAGGCGGCTTGAAATCACCTCCAGCTGTACTTACCTGCAGCACTGGAGGCTGCATGTGTCGTATTCGCAGCATCTTTTTCAGCTGGCTGACTTTAGAGAGGAGAGAGAGCATACAGACTGAGATACTCGATTATCTCTTCTTAAAACATACTTTTATCGCAGAGCCTTCCTGAATTTTATCTGAATTTTATTTTCTTATATTTTGTTTTTCCAGATTTTTATTCCTTTAGTTCTTCTGGGTCATTTAATGTCTTTTAAAATGTGTTATATTTCTTTATTCCTTGTTTTATTTTTTAAAATTGCTCTACAAATAAAACTGTTATTATAATTATATATTTTTTAATGTTCTGTATTCTGATTTAGATCCATAAGCCCCACTTTACATCTGAACTTGACTTTGGAGGACTTCTACATGAAAAGGACGACCAGTAACATATAATCTACAAAATAAAAGCATCTGAGACCTTCAAATTCCGTTACCTCATTTTCTACAAAATGAAATAACGGAATGATGAAATGAATGTGAACAAAAGAAAATTATTATTTCCCTGTTAATTGTTTAGCACCAATACACCAAGTCAAATTCCTCGTATGTGTAAATGTGCTTGGCAATAAAACCCGATTCTGATTCTGGTTCTGAATAAAAACAGTTTCACAGTCCAGGGACAAATAAAAAGCTCTCCTTGTGCCATCTTCTCTGTGCTTGACCTGCCATGACAAGGGTCAATAGGAAAGATTGTTTTGTGCTTCAGAGAGGGGAAAATAAAAACAGAGAGTGAGAAGTGTGGACTACAGGTCGAGTCCCTACAGAGTGGTTCGAGTGGAGGACCAGAGGTTAGAGCTAGGTCTCAAGATGAAATTGAGACTTGAGGAGAAACCTGCGAGAGTGAAGTGGTTCGGTGAGTAAAAAAAAACAGGCTGATCTGAAACCTTGATGTGAGGAGCAGTGATGTGTTAGAGTGCAGGACCTTGATGTGGGAGTTTGAGCCGGGACGGAGAAATGATGCTGGATTCAGGCCAGGAGCTGCAGAGACCGAGTGCTGTGGACGAGGACTTGAAATGAGCTGTCAGGACTGTTCAGGTGCCTTTAAGTTCCAACTGTTTTCTTTAAGTGTGTGTGTGTGTGTGTTAGTGTGTGTGTGGTTACTTTAAAGATAAAACAACGCTCATTCCAGCTTCATCGTCTGATAGTTATGTCTCTGTATTTTGAACTCACCATATATATTTCCTGAACACTCTCTCCTGGTGGTGAACTTCCACACAGAAGCTGCACTCTGAGCTCTGGGGTGAAGAAAAGGTTGTTGGGTGTTACGTATGAAAATAGTCTCAGACGAGCCTGGGTGAACCATCAGACGGTCTTATTTTGAATCTTTATGTCAAAGATTGTCAGAATAACTCAGTAGAAGCAGCTTGAGAGATCTGACAAACTATTATTTGAATGAATTCTCTGATGAGGAAACTCTTTCACATCGTCCCACTATTTTGATGTCACAAACAAATCTCATGTACGAGCTGCTTTAAGAAATTTCTCTATAGGAGTTTTAAAGGGGATGGTTTGTGTCTGACAGAACAGACACACCTGTACTTCAGACGACTAAAGGTAAGGAAGCGGTAGCATTCAGTTGGTGAAGTTATATCGTGTTTGAAATGTATATGTGTATATATAGATGACCTATTTCAGCAGAAATCAAACACCTCTTCTGGTTTTTGGTTTCCTTACACCACAAGTTCACATCTTTATCTAACTTTAAGGCTTCAGCAACTACAAGCTCCTGCTGCAGAGTTCAGTTTGAGACTCTCAACCAGGTTTTATTTTATTTATTTACTTATTATTTTGATGAGAATAAATGTTCATGAAGGTTTTAAACCCACGTGATTACACTCTAATATTTAAATCCTCCTCATTCCTTGATAACCTTCAAAGAGGGAAGCTTGCCATCGGGACATTAAGATCATTTTAACCAGTATAACAAAAAGTTTATGTAGATCAGGACCCACTTATCTTCCCACTTGGAGGACTCCTAAATGACACTTAAAGTTCCTCGCTAAGAGTTTTCTCTTAAAACCTTATCATTAAGCTGCTCAGACTGACTCATACTAAGGAATTCAGAGAACTCTTAAAGTTAAAGAAAGGGGGGTGGAGCTGACCCCGTTGCTATGGATGATGTCATGTTTCAGAACCACATGGCTTCCTATGTCTACAGTGATTGGCTGACAGGGAATGTGTCTCTGTGAGGACTTTCTACACAGAAATCCCTCAATTTAGAGAAAGGTGTCACGTTGGCATATTCAAGTAAAGACATTAACCCTTTATTGCCAAATGTATTATATTTGACACATGAGCTTAAAGACCTCTTTGCCATCAATATTAGGGCTGCCAAGATTAGTCGACTAGTCACGATGACGTCGACGATCAAATTTGTCTTAGCGACTTATTCAATAATCGACGTCGTCGTTTTAATATTTTTTTAAACTTTATTTTTCCCTTAAAACTGCCGCTGTTCTTTCATCTGTCTCGTCTGCTGTTCTGTCCTTGATGCATACGCGCAGAAGTGGTAACCGGGGTAACCCGTGATGTCACTGGAAAAGTTGTGCCCAACAGTATCGTGGCTAGCCGGCAACAGAGCTCGAAAGTTTGGGAGCATTTTTCCAAAATAAAGGAGAAAAGTGTGCAATGCAAAATCTGCAAAGCAGAAATGACCTTCCATGACAGTACCACAGCGATGCACGAGCATCTGAAAAGACAGCACGCCGTGGCTGTTTTATTTTCTGACGAAGAATGACAATCTCGCTAAGCTAATTGGCTAGTTAGCTGCTAACATTAACGTCAGCAGGGAGCTACCTACTCAATCGCGATGTCATGTTTGAATAGAAAACTGGTACATAAAAAAATGTCAGAAATGCTGCTACAAGCTGCAAAGTTCATTAAAAGCTGAATGAACTATGATATTAACTGTCTTCATTTTTAGTTAGCACATACCTTAAACACTTGAAGCTGGAAGCTAATGATGTTAGCTGTATGCTGGTGCAATAAGCTGCAATTTATGTATGATCCGAATAGTCGACTAATCACAAAAAATAATCGGTGACTAGTCGATTATCAAAATAATCGTATGTGGCAGCCCTAATCAACATGGTAAAAAATTTCATTAAAAACCTGTTAAAAAAAAAAGTATTCTACACTTTGAGGATTATTATTCCACTACAGGCAGCTAAAGTTGTTTTTTGGCTCTTTTAAAAATTGCTGCTCTTAGGAAATTATTCACAGACTTTTTTTTTTCAGGAAAATCATTGATCATTTTCAAGAAGCTGTGGAAGAAAAACACCTAAACTGTTACTTATTTTTAAATAAACATTTTCTGCATTGAATGAAATGCATATTTACTAAAAAAGTTACCAAAACTGCCCAATTTATCAAATATGATACGAAACATAAGTCACAAACAAAATGATACAGTACATTTTTTGTGGTTTTTGTTTAAAGGGTCTCAGTTACGAAAACAAGAGTTTTCTGGTTATTTTTAAATGGGTCAGGCTTTACAGGGTTAAAATATAAAAGAGTCGGCCACTGATTAATCATTAAACCAAGAGTAAAACACTGACTAGTCAAGTATGTATTCAGCTAACTGTAAGCAGCTGTATCTGGTTAAACAATGAGCAGATCTATGTATAAGCAGCCTTTTAATGATGGGATTCTGGAATAGCAACAGCAGAGAAAATCACGGGCAAAAGAAGGACTAAAACAAACTGTTCAGGTGATCATGAGGTGGAGTTCCAGCAGCAGCCATGATGAGACTCTCTGAAATACTTTCTATTTATAAACAAGAGAGCACCAGAGGGGTGATCCTTCCTCTTGTTCTTCCTCTAATTTCACCACCGGTTTGCTGCTTTATCCCAAATTTGATAACAGGTCTGATTACTTTTTGTTCAGAAATAAAACATTATTAACTGGTTAAACATAAACTAGAGCAGGTTGCTGCAGACTTGACCCTGGAGTTCACAGCAGGCGTCAAACTCGATCGTCAAGAAACGGGAAGATTTGACTTCCAGCTGTGAATCAGTCAAAGAGAAACAGATGAAAATACAAAAGCCGGTCGGAGTGGATGTATTATAGATAGTGCTGTCATAAACCGAGTCACATGATGTGATGAAATACTCTGAGATGAAACTGGAGTGACTGATAGAAAACATGCTATCAAGAAACATACACATCAGCAGAAAGGCCAAAACACACACTCAAATAGTCATACAATCATATATACTCACATAAATGTGTCCCCTGAAGATATACGGCCCTGTCACTGCTTTTGATATGCTTTCTCTGTAAGAATAATGACTGGGCTGGGACAGTTTTCTGGAATCCATAGTTATCTGTACACCCAGCTCATCTCCCCGGCTTCATACACAGTTCATCCGTCTTCTGTGCGGGAAGATTTCAGCAGGATTTCCTCCACAGACTATAATGATGTCTACAGTGAGGGAAAAAAAAGACACATTGGCTCTTCTTCTTGTGTATGATATGCAATTTTTCAGCTGTAGGTAAAATGAGAAATGCTTTTCCTTCTGAAGGAAAAGCTTTGGAGGCAGCATGATGAGCCGAGGCAGAGCTAACATTAAATTTAGAAACCATTGAAGCAGCTTTTCTGTGATTGGGGTATTCAGGCTGAGTATCCACTCTGAGATGAGAGGACTAGTTTGCTTTCATCATTTTGTCTGATTTATCTGTCCATGAAACATCTCTTCCAGTCGACACAGAAGCTGCATAACTCAACAGATTCTAAAATTATGGGGTTCAAAGCAAACGTATTGAAAGCTGACAAACTCTAACTCTGATCTGCATCGGTTGAGAGGAGACGTGATCTCTCAGAGACTTCATAATAATTAAACCAAAAGATAAATTCCTGCACCACTCAGCTGCTTTGGCAGGAATTCATTACTTCATTCCTGAATCATTTGACGCAGCATCAAAAAAGTTCATGTCCGATGTCTCATGTCCCGTTTTCATATCAATCCTGATTCACCAAAGTAGAATCCAAGTTAAGTCTGAGTTGTGTCTGACCCCCCAACTGACTGAACTCTGACTGACTGCGTGCGACCTTTTAAATGTGTAGAAAACATGTTTCATGTAGATTCTGACTGATCCTGCTGGCATGTGAAGAGTCGAGGCACGAGCGTCTAATAAACTCTAAAGAACCTGAAACCTGTTGGATGAATTTTGACTGAACATCTTGAATCTAGTCGTTGGAATATTTTACCGGCTACAGTTAAAATCATCAGTCAGATTAACTTTGGAAGCTCACTCTACTTCTCTGTGAACATCCTGGGTGTCCTACCAGGCTCATCGACCAATCAGAGCTAACGTAACCTCACTCTTCATTTTATTGACTGACTCTCAAGTTTGATCAGATCACTGCAGTATAACTGCTGCATGTGGCTTTGAAGGAACATTATCACAAACAGTTTAACCCATGTTTTAGCCTTTGGCTTGTGTTTTAGCCTTAAGCTGTTTTTCAGCCTTTAGCTTGTGTTTTAGCCTTTAGCTCTTGTTTAAGCCTTAATTCCGTGTTTTAGCCTTTAGACTGTGTTTCAGACATTAGCCAATGTTTCAGCCTTTAGCTTGTGTTTTAGCCTGTAGCCTGTTTTTTAGCCTTTAGCTGTGTTTCAGCCTTAGCTTTTGTTTAAGCCTTTAGCCTGTGTTTCAGCCTTAAGCTTGCGTTTAAGCCTTTAGCTCTTGTTTAAGACTTCAGCTTGTGTTTCAGCCTTTAGCCTGTGTTTCAGCCTTAAGCTTGCGTTTCAGCCTTTAGCTCTTGTTTAAGACTTTAGCTTGTCTTTCAGCTTATGGCTCGTCTTTCAGCCTTTACCTTGTGTTTCAGCCTCTAGCTTGTCTTTCAGCCTTAAGCTTGTGTTTAGCCTTTAGCTTGTGTTTCCGCCTTTACCTTGTGTTTCAGCCTGTAGCTTGTTTTTCAGCCTAACTTGTGTTTCAGCCTGTAGCTTGTGTTTTAGCCTTTAGCTTGTGTTTTAGCCTTTAGCTTGTCTTTCAGCCTGTAGCAGGTCTTTCAGCCTTTACCTTGTGTTTTAGCCTTTAGCCTGTTTTAGCCTCTAGCCTGTGTTTTAGCCTTGAGCCTGTCTTTCAGCCTATAGCAGGTCTTTCAGCCTTTACCTTGTGTTTTAGCCTTTAGCCTGTTTTAGCCTCTAGCCTGTGTTTTAGCCTTGAGCCCGTCTTTCAGCCTATAGCTTGTCTTTTAGCCTATAATTTGTGTTTCAGCCTATAGCCTGTCTTTTAGCCTATAGCTCTTGTTTCAGCCTTTAGCTTGTGTTTTACCCTTTAGACTGTGTTTCAGCCTTTTGCTTGTGTTTTAGCCTTGAGCCCGTCTTTCAGCCTTTAGCTGTGTTTTGGCCTTTTGCTTGTGTTTCAGCCTTCAGACATTTCCCTGTTGTCACTAAAAGCTGAAACACATCACTCCTGCTGTTACAGTGGATCAGTTACTGAGGAGAACTCTTTTATTCAAAAACATCAAATGTGCTGCACAGATGACTCATGAAAAATATGAGCTCCTGATATTGTCTAACCAACAATAAACAGGGAGGAGTAAAAACCAGCTTGGTAAAATCAACAAGTACATCCTTGGGGGAACTCATCAGCAAACACATCAGCCAATCAGAGCCTGGAGAGACCCTGCAGGCAGCCAGTCATGCATGATTTTCAGGATAACTGCTGAGTGTAATTTAAGAGGAAGAGAAAACTATCAGAGCTGTTGAACCCAGTGAGCAGATTGTTTTCTCAACTGTGTCAGTTATAAAAACCATATTTCTCATCTGACGTGTGAAAAACAAAGACACATAGGCTCCCCTATAGTTACAGAAGATTTTCTTCAGGAGCCGATGGATTATAAAGATCCATTCTGATTTAGAAATTTTAGTTCCAGTTATATTCTGCAGTGCGGAATAAATCAAAGAGCAATTTTTGCAGGATTGATGCACAAAGCAAGCAGAGCCACAGATGAGCTAAGAGAAAATAAAGCTGGCAGAGCAGCTTGAGGGCATGTAACACACAGCAGAGACTCTGTTTCTTCCTCAGCGGCTGCTTTAATGACAGCAAGAAACTCAATCTGGGGCAGGAAATAAAACACAGGGATGGGCCTCAGCAGGAATCTGCCAGTGAATCCAGCAGCTGTACTCCCTGTTGAGATATAACTCAACTCCTCTGTTGAGAAATGTGAAGTCCACAGGTGAAACAAGATCAAAACAGTGATCCTGGTGTGCAGCAAAGCTCAGTATTCCTGTGTGCCTTCTTTGAAATTCTGTTGCAATGGGGGGAAAAAAATACGGAATTCACAAAATGTAGAAACTAAGATTTTTATCAGTGTCTTGTTGGGATGGAAAAAGAATTTAGGAGCTATGAAAAAAAGATATTGAGTATGGGCCTGCTGTGAGGGAGGGGGACCTGTGGAAATCAAACCAAGTTCATCCACCAGAGAAGAACAAAGGAGAAACACAAACTGAGCTGTTATCAAGAAAATACAGATTTATAAGAAAAAAATCATACTTTAAAAATCACCAACAACTTACTGACAAACTGGTTTTGGCAACAGTGGCCAAACGCGGATGCATAAGTTGGAAGACGAAGAAGAAGATGGAGGTTGTTGTTGTTGTTGCTGTGGGTAAAATATTTTATATATCTGTACATTTTTTTACATTCACATTCTACATATTTGATGGCAGAAACTTAACAAGTGGTCACTAAAAGCTTCTGTCGGTTAGATCAGGGGTTCCCAAACTTTACCATCCCAAGGCCCCCAAATAGTATTAGCTTCTGGCCGGGGACCCCCCTTTGCAAACCAACAGATTTTTTTTTTAATTTTTTTGGTGCATAGTATGAGGCTTAAAATGATGCTCCCAGGGCCCACCTGAGCGAGGTAGCTTGCTGTGTGAATGCAGCAGATTTCCTGACCAAATGCTCTTCATTACGTCTAAAGAAGTCTACTGTTATTTCAGCCTCTGCCGGGTGTTTTTGTATCAAGTGACGCTGAAGTTTCGTTTGAGAGGGTTGCCAAACAGGATGCATTTCGGGCGATCGAGGCCATTTTTCTGTATGACTTTGAAGCCATACTTAATATATGCTGCCTCATATTTTCAAATTTTAGTTGGCCATGAGTTCTTCGATTTTTTTTTGCAGCAGAATCCTCCACGGCAGGGCCGTTGGACTGCTCCTCCGGTCTTTTTCCTGTCAAAAATCTTTTGATTTTGTGCTAGCTAGTAGCTTGATAACAGGCGCAAACAGCCAGACAGATGATAACATTGTCACGCCCAACTTGGAACTGTCACACGAGGTGTGGTTAAGCAGTGGTGTAGTAGTCCCTTGAGAAGTGGGTATACTCTAAATTTTCACCTTTTTTTAAGTAGTACAGGAAAAAAAGACCATTTTAGAACCAGTGACATGTAAGACTACTCTATTTACCCAAAAATCTGACATTTCTACTTGCTCACTATTATAAAATTTTCATGACTTAATTAGGAGCAGTTTGTAGTTACTTCTGGTCACACAAGCTGAATGGATGAATGTAAAATGTATTTATCATGAGGCAAACATGGTGTTTCAGTTATTTTTTTAACATTTATTTAAATAAAATACTTTAAATGTGAAGTTGACGATGCTTTCTTGTTCATATTCAACTCACCGCCGCTTGTTCTGTTGTTTGGTCTGCTCTGCTGCCGTTCACAGACACCTGAGGTGTTGGCGATATTTTAATCGGCATGACCACCCCTATTCTGCTTCTGATTGGCTCATCAGTCACCATGCCTAAAGTTAACTAATTTAATCAGTGAAGGCAGCGAGTACCAGCCAATTAGAGGCAGAGGAGGGTGGGTCATGGCTTCACCGACCTTGAGGGAAAAAAGGGCAATCTGGCAGTTAGATATTACTGAATGGTGCGCATCAGGGGGTTTAGAAGTGGGTATACTCAATGCTGACTGAAAAATAAGTGGGTATACTCTGTATACTTGCGTATACCCTGGACTACACCACTGTGGTTAAGTACAGTTGGAAACTTTAGAAGCTGACGATTGCAGCAGTTTAAATGTTGTACATTCGGAGCAAATGGTTATAAAAAAAGAATAATAAAATAGAAAAATAAAAATAATTTGATTCTATTTTTTCCCCTCTACTCCAATTTTCTGAGGCCCCCCTAGGGCCCCCTGGCGGCCCCCCAGAGGGTTGCAGCCCCCACTTTGAAAACCACTGGCTTAGATATCACTAAATATCCCTGTGTTGCACTCTTGGACAAATAAAACCTTTACATAATATTTTAATCACTTTAATCTGTTGAAGGTTAAACTTGAAGCAATGTGGTTGAATCAGGAAGTATTTCAAGCCATCTTTTGATCCATGTGGCCTCGTAAGGAATGGGACAACCTTGAAATCTGTGTCTGTTGTTGAACTGAATATTTAAGAGAGAGGGGGGGGGGGGGTCACTATGGGTGAATAATACCGTCCCTTTGGATGACTGGAAATGGATCTGCTGTGAAGACAACCACCCTAAAACTCAACAGAAGAAGAAGAGGATGACGATGTAGCCTCTTATTTTTCAGAAAGAGATCCCTCATTTCATGTGAGTCTCCTTTTGTTTTACTGTTGACATTTTTCAGGCTTCAACCTCAGAGAACTTTGAGTTTAAATCCTGAGCAGCAGGGTTTAAAAGCTGAATCCTTATAATGTTTTGTGACTTTAAGAGTTATAACAGATTATGGCTCCACCAAGGCTAACTGGCAGGATCATGTGGGCTCACGCCGGGTCTTTCCTTGAAGGCCTTGTTGTCAGTCAGATTTCAGCTCTTGGCAAGAGGCCTCTGACACAGCAGGTGGTCTCGAGATCTCTGGACGAGTTCTGTATCCCTGAGGAGGGCTTTTAGAACAGGGGGTTGCAAAAGGTTGGTGACAATCTTCGTTGCCATGTTCGTCTTCTCGGCCCGTGGCACTGGATTTATCTGTGATCATCTGCTGACAGCTCCTGACCCGCTCAGCTATGCAGACGTCCCCGTGCAGCTCGATGGCGGGGCCAGAGGTGGCCTGCTGATTGATAGGTCTGGAGGGCATCTGAGCGCTTCAACTAATTATGATTAATGCCTCGGTGTCTGCTGGATCACAAACTGCAGATGCGTGAAATTAACTTTAATTACTGGGTTTGTACAGTTCAGTTGTTTTTGTTTTGTTTTGCTCTGATAGAACAGAGGCTGAGCTTCTCTGTGGAAGAGCTGAACACGTCAACCGTCTTAAACTGGCTCAGGATGTGCATTTAGATGTGCTGTATGTAAATGATCCGTGGATGTGGGGTTAATTTAAGCCATGCATATTTTAAATGTATACGGTAAATATTCCATTCACATCAAAGCACAGCTCCCTTAATTGTGTGTCAGCTTTCCGTGCAGAATCCACACATCCACGATGTCTGTTAAAGACTTTCAGTAATCTTCTCCTGAAGAGGACTTTTCTCTGAGTCATGATGTATACGAAGAGCGTGACTTAAAACCATGAGAAGTGAAGACTTTTCAGGTACTTTAGAGGCATCTTGAAAGTTACACATGATAAGATAGTAGACTTTTGTTTTTATTGCCAAGTTGAAAACCATCCAACCATCCAAGTAGAGTCAGGTCACATAGAAATAGTCCCTCTTATCACTTGTCATCAAAGCAGGGGCGTCACAGAGGGGGGAAAAGTGAGACTCGCCCAAATTGGGAGGGGGTCCTGAAAAATAATGTTTTTCTACCAGGTTTTTTTAAATTTATTTATTTATTTATAACTGCATTTAGATGATTAAAATTGTCTGAATAAACACTGTAAAAAAGAAAACTTAAAATTGTTGGCCGGAAAATGATTTTCTGATCAAGTGAACAAAAAATGTTCTGTTGGGTTACAAACTACTTCAAAGTAGTTATCTCAACTAGCTTTATTAAGTTTGTTGTGTATAGTTGGTCGCATTTATTAAGTTAAGTTGGAAAAACTTCAAATTAAATTCTTATCAAATCATAAAATTAATATTATCTTAATGTCCCGATGGCAATCAATACATGATGTGTTCTTAAAATAGAGTGAAAAATATCTGCTGTCTACAGCAGGAGTAAACCCGGGAAAACGCCAGCCAATCCTAGCGTTTAGGATCCAATTTATTAAACCAATCAAATCCCGTCCTGCTGTTCTGCCCGCCTCCTGCGCGTACATTTCGCCAGTGTGCACTAGCCCTGATTCAAAGCTCATAACCAAGAGGGATCCAAGTACGCCTGAGAATGGCGGAAAAACTATCTATAACCTGATTACTGGTAACGTAGTGTAAACAAAAACGATGTACTGAGGATCGGTTTGAGTCTGTGGTTTTGAATCAGTCACCATCATATGATTGCGACTCAGTGGCGCTCGTGCATGTGAGCAGGGGCATCATTTAGGAGGAGCTCCGAGTGTGGGAGGACGGGGGCTAAACAGAGTCCTGAGGAGATGCTACATTCAAATTCATGCTAGTTTTCCTTGACTACCAAGCGTGTTTTTAATGGGCTACATGGTGGTGCAATGGTTAGTGCTGCAGTTTGAGGGTCACCAGTTTGAATCCCAGGCTTGGTGTGAGTGTAAGTGTGGCACTATGATGATAAAGATGCTAAAATAGTTGCCCCCCATTTAATTTTTTAGGTTGTTAAGGTTACACAAGACTACTGTTAGTCTGTTTTCCTAGATATGTAGTGTTTCAGTTTCGCCAGCAGAGGGCGCTCTGTGCTCTAGGTGCCGCATCAGTAGCTGACACGCGTGAAGAAGTCAGTATTGCTGAGACTGAATGAAGCATTCACCGAGTCCTCCTGTTAAATATGTTTTGTGTTGCTTTACAGGTAAGGTTGAGTTACAGAAAACATCTAGGTAACAGAGAATAGTAGTTCAGGTTAGAAAGTGTCTTAGAGTGTGACCGATGTTATGATTCAGAGTGAGTTTGTTTGGTTTTGTGTATGATTGTATACCACGACTGCTAAGCTAGGTTTGACAATGGCGGACTTGCCGTCCACGGCGATCGGGGTAATGAATGAGAGAGAGTAACATGCCCATTTAGGGTTCAGAATATGAATCACCCAGGTTTTATACTGGTTCAGAACATTAATCATCCAGATTTGTGCACAAGTTTGCGGCCGAAACTCATGTGTAATGGTATGGATGTGTGTGTGTGTTCTGTATGCTGTGTGAACCTGAACCTCAGAGCGGAAGTGTAGTCCTGTGAGCGCGTGAATCTGAGGATTACGTCAGAATCAGGTTGTCCTCCATGCAGCTCTGATTAAAGAAACTATACGTAATTTTGTAAAAGTCAGAGCAAAAAGACCTGCCTCGTGTTAAGTTAATGGAATATAGATTGTGTTAATAAATACAGTTAAAAAGATAGATTGTGTTAATAAAAATAGTTAAAAACATATATTCTGTCAGAGATAAAAACCGTTAAAAATACAGTTTATTGATGAATAAATACAGTTCATTCAGGTACATGATATCAAAAGCATGTCATGATCTTTATATTTCATAAAAGTAAGTTAAAAAGATGTTCAGTGAGTATGATATTGGTCCAATGTATTTCAGTAGCAGAAGCGTGAAGAAGTCAGTATTGCTGAGACTGAATGAAGCATGCACCGAGTCCTCCTGTTAAATATGTTTTGTGTTGCTTTACAGCAATAATAGAGATGACCTGGCCCATCATTTCATAAGTGTAACATAAGCATGAAAGGTTGTGTGTCTCTGTGTGTCAGCCCTGTGTCTGACTGGAAACCAGTCCAGGGTGTACCCCACCTCTCGCCTTAAGACAGCTGAGATAGGCTCCAGCCTTAGCTGTGGACACACACACTGATGGACAGGAGGGAGGAGGAGGTATACTTCATGAGGCTGTAGAGAGTGAACTATAGTTTTTCTTTCTTCCTTGTTGTATGCCAGCGGGCTTGTGTAATATGGGCACCGTGCAATGTATGTATAGACCAGTGTGTGTGGATTCGTTAATATGTTCTGTATTTATTTATTTATTTCTAACTATGAGGGCAGTACTGAGTCCACAACAGATTTCCCCTTGGGGAAATATATATACAAGTTTACTCCATCCTATTTGTCCCTGTATGAACTCAGATGCTCTCAGACTTCTGCTGTAGTCTCCTTTCACAAAGGGCAGGTTCACTGTGGCTCTGCAGCAGGTTTCTGTGGAGGTCTGGGCTGTCACTTGTGCTGCTCCAAAAACATAAAAACAATCAGAAAATTAAGGTTCATTCCCCCTTCTCTCTTGTTAACACTGTTTTCAGCGTCTCACTCACCGCTGCTCTCTTGCAATCAATCTCTGAAAACATAACAATCAAAGTCAGACAGACCTCCACAGCTCAGACAGTAACTGACAAACTCACACTCACTCCCACTTATTTTGCTCTTAAATTTCCAATATAAAGTTTTCATCGCCTTTTAAAGTGCTGTGAAGGCAGATAACTGTGTCTTATCCGTCTGATGTTAACTCCAGGCTCACATCTAACCATCTCTTACCTTGAAGTTCAAATGTTTGTTGTGGTATTTGAGGTTTTATGCTTTAAATGGGTGTAAAAAGCCTTTTCTTATGGTTGCCTACCTGCTCAACAGCCTGGATCTTATAGATGGCCTCCCTGGTGTGAACATGATAAATACTCTTTTAAAGGCACATTAAACCGCCTCATTTCATGCTGGCTTGCTTAAAGTTGCATAGATCACACTTAATGGAGTCATAAGATCCCATATAATATTCATGAGCCACTCTCACATTCGACCAGCTTCAGAAATAAATAAATAAATATGCAAATGTATAAATACCTGCTCTTCTCTCTGTCTCTCTTTGTGTCCATGACTCAGTCTGTGCTCATTTAAGAGAAGAAACAAACGACTGAGATCTTCTGACATTTAGGGCCTCGTCTTCAGGCCGGTCAAAATCAATCACAATCCCCGAGCATTTAGAGGAGGGTCGTGCAGAGAAAAGACGGAAACGGAAGTTGATCATAATCAACAGTTTTACAGGAAAATTGTCTAAATAAAAAAAAAAAAACCTAAACAATGCAGATAACGACGAATGAGATTGTAGTCGGGGGAAAGGGAAGAAAAGGAGCTTTTTTATGACCAAACAAAAGGACACTAAAAAACACAATAACACACCGTAAAATTGTGACAATCTGCAGGTTTTCTTTTCCTTTGCATTTCGATGAGCATTCACATTAAAATATTGTCACTTTGTGTCACTGCACCCTTGACTCAGATTTCCAGGCTTACACTCTTAAAGTGCTTCTTCCATAGAATTGGAGCGAAGGGTTTGTCAGGGCAGCTCAGTCCTTTTACATTTTATTTCAGCCAGTTTTCATGAAGCAAACACTAAAGCTTTATGGCTGTACATATCCTAGCCAGCTAACTTTATTGGAGGCTAGCTGAGCTAGCTAGCAGGACAAATAATAAACAAACTTGCTGAAAACACAATGTTACACTTCCTCCATTCACCCCACATCATGAACAAATGCATTACTTTTATCCTCGACCATTTGAACGACCATTTGTCATCATCTGTTTTATTTTTTCCCCTGTTTTTCTGCAGCTTATTGTATTTGTATCCTACATTTATTTTTTTAAGCATATAAGGGAAACAATAAACATGACATAACTGTAATCTATGGGTGGACTTGCGTATATACAGGGTGTCCCAAAAAAATGTATACACCTTGCTGCAACAGTCTGTCATGCCAAGCATTAGTGAACACACACACACACACACACACACACACACACTACCATCGTGTTGTTAGATCCTTCCTTGATGAAATCTTACCAAACAGGTGGATTGGACGGAAGGGTTTTGTTGAATACCCTCCGCGTTCACCAGACCTCACACCACTAGACTTCTTTTTATGGGGATACCTAAAAGACAAAGACTACACAGTGAGACCTGCAACCGTAGCTGAATTGAGAGCAGCTATTGAACCATTTATTTATTATCGCTTCGTGTTGTCGGCAGTGTCTGGATCAGAACGGACATCATTTTGAGAAGAGGCAGCAACAAAACAATAGAATTGTGTTCGTAAATTATTTTAGTTTATTTTTGTTTTATTTTAGTTGAAAATTAAACAAATATTAAAGACCTAGTTTACAATTATTGAAAAGTGTGTGTACATTTTTTGGGACACCCTGTATGTATTGGGGTGTATGTTTGTGTATATATACACTATCGTTCAAAAGTTTGGGGTCACCCAGACAATTTTGTGTTTTCCATGAAAAGTCACACTTTTATTTATCACATGAGTTGTAAAATGTATAGAAAATATAGTCAAGACATTGAAAAGGTTAAAAATATTGATTGATATTTCAAATGATAATTTTTTTCCTTCAAACTTTGCTTTCGTCAAAGAATCCTCCATTTGCAGCAATTACAGCATTGCAGACCTTTGGCATTCTAGCTGTTAATTTGTTGAGGTAATCTGAAGAAATTTCACCCCACACTTCTGGAAGTTGGATTGGCTGGATGGGCACTTCTTGTGTACCATAAGTGAAGCTGCTCCCACATCAGCTCAGTGGGGTTGAGATCTGGTGACAGCACTGGTCACTCCATTACAGATAGAATACCAGCTGCCTGCTTCTTTTCTAAATAGTTCTTGCATAATTTGCAGGTGTGCTTTGGGTCACTGTCCTGTTGTAGGATGAAATTGGCTCCAATCAAGCGCTGTCCACAGAGTATTGCATGGCATTGCTAAATGTTGTGATAGCCTTATTCAAAACCCCTTTTACCTTGAACAAATCTCCCACCTTACCAGCACCAAAGCAACCCCAGACCATCACGTTACCCCCACCTTGCTTGACAGATGGCGTCAGGCACTCTTCCAGCATCTTTTCAGTTGTTTTGCGTCCCACAAATGTTCTTCTGTGCGATCCAAACACCTCAAACTTTGATACGTTTGTCCATAACACTTTTTACTAATCTTTCTGTCCAATGTCTGTGTTCTTTTGCCCATATTAATCTTTTTCTTTTATTGGCCAGTCTCAGATATGGCTTTTTCTTTGCCACTCTGCCCTGAAGGCCAGCATCCCAGAGTTGCCTCTTTGCGGGTACTATTTAATGAAGCTGCCAGTTGAGGACCTGTGAGGCGTCTATTTCTCAAACTGGAGACTCTAATGTACTTATCTTCTTGCTCAGTTGTGCAGCGGGGCCTTCCTCTTCTCTTTCTACTCTGGTTAGAGCCTGTTTGTGCTGTTCTCTGAAGGGAGTAGCACACCCCACTGCAGGAAATCTTCAGTTTCTTGGCAGTTTCTTGCATGGAATAGCCTTCATTTCGAAGAACAAGAATAGACAGTCAACTTTCACATGAAAGTTCTCTTTTTCTGGCCATTTTGAGCGTTTGATCGACCCCACAAATGTGATGCTCCAGATTCTCAACCTGGTCAGTTTTATAGCTTCTCTAACCAGCTAAACTGTTTTCAGCTGTGCTAACATGATTGCAAGGGTTTTCTAATCATCTATTTGCCTTCTGATGCAATGAGCAAACATAATGTGCCTTTAGAACACTGAAGTGATAGTTGCTGGAAATGGGCCACTATACACTTATGTAGATATTGCACCAAAAAACAGAAATTTACTGCTAGAATAGTCATTCACCACATTAACAATGGATAGAGTGTATTTCTGATTGGTTTAAATTTATCTTCATTGAAAAAACAGTGCTTTTCTTTCAAAATAAGGACATTTCTAAGTGACCCCAAACTTTTGAACGGTAGTGTATATAAACATATGTATATGTAAAATGTGTTTATGTATATATGGAGAAATCTATATGGATTTCAAGAATTACATACGGAGAGACAATATGTACGCGTTTGTTAACGATAAGCACTTGAATGCTAAGAAATATATGAGTAATTAAGTATTGAAGAAATGTTCTTTTTGTAATTATTTTTATATAAACAGCTGTTTTTGTAATGGGAGAACACAGAGTATGTATCTTACTGTATTTTCCTCCAACTGTCTGTTATAAGAAGATTTTGAAGACTTTTCAATGTGTAAATAAAAGAAGAAGGATTATATAAGTCTAGACTTCCTCCTGCTCTTTTTCAAGCATGTATCATGTAACACATGCTGCTTATGGCGGGCGGTTTACCTTTTCTTTGTTCGTTTTTTGTTTTTATTTTGTCTTTTGTGGACGCATGTGCTGCTTGTTGCGTCTTTTTAGTTCTATTTTTTTTTCCCTTTTATTTTTTATGCTCGCTCGAAATAAAAATTCTCAAATCAAATCAAATATAGGCAGGTCATAATATTTGGTGGCTCTTGAGGGGGGGCTGATCGTGCAGCTTTGGGCCCCCTATTGGCTTGGGGGCCACAAAGCTGCATTTGTATAGTCCGCATATAGCAAGAAACGCCGCTGGGTTTGGGTTAGGGTTAAAGAAGCTAATGGTTGCCAATGCTACAAGGAAAGGAGGTGGGCGTGTCCTAGCTGCTGTAACTTCTGTTGACCAGCGGTGAGTTTTTTCTTCATGTTTTTGTAACAGACTCACAACGAGAACACAAACCCAGCAATAAATGAACGGGCCCCTTTAGCTAGTTAAAGGCTCTCACACTTAGAAAGTCCCCATTAGCATAAAGTTCAACAATGTGGAAGAAGAAGCAGTACGGGCTTGTCAAAACACAGCACGCTACACACACACACACACACACACACACACACACACGTTGGGCAGTTAGCTCCAGGAGGTCAGGTTGCAGTAGGTGAGGATGCCACCGGCCTTTCGTTGGCCTTAATGAGAGTCGAACTGGTGAGGGCTGCTCTGCTCCTTCACTATCCACTGTCACCCTATTCCCCCATTTCAGCCCTGTTCTGTCCCTGTGTGTTATACACTACAGACAAGATGAAACAGGCGTAAATATACAACCTCAAATATCAGTTTTTGAGAGCTTCATGGTTTCAGCTGCTGCATCTCATCAACAATTAGGAGACAAAGAAGTTTCCCCCAAAATAACACAATTTAATAGCACAGTGTTGATGCAAAACTGGACTATGAAGCTTTTTAAATCCCATTTAAATTTTACATTATTTTTTGTTTTATAATGAAGCTTATTTTTTCCACTGTTTTAATTGACCAATACTCCTTACCGAGCACAATTTTATGACAAATATTGGACTATCAGGAAGAGTAAATATTAATGTCGCCTTATTATCATTTCTTTTCTCAGCTATGTTTCAAATAGTCCTCCTGTCCGGATCCTTTGAGCTGTCTTTGCTGGCAGATTTCCTCCAGAGGTTCAGTTCCAGGTACGGACCGGGAGCTGACGGCGTAATGAGATGCTGCCTTTGTAAATCAAGGCTGAGTACACACAGACTGCAGCCACAAGCTCAGTGAAAGTTGCACATTTACATGACACTCTTTCCTCTGCAAATATGGCCCTCGGAGTATTTGTCTTTAGTGAGGATTCTTTGTTTTTCTTTCTTCTTCTTTCTCCAGGCTGGAATGGAAATCATTAGCGACAGCTTGCATTAGCATTTTGCAGGCAAATTTAAGAGGCTTGAAAGCTACTCAGCATGGGGAACCATTAGACTTCACTTGCATCCAGAGAAAATCCCTGAGGGGGGGGTGAATTCTTAAATCACATTTGGTCCCCAGGTATTTTCTGTCCATGGCCATTAGGACACTTGCTATGTAGCCCTACAGGGTTTTTGTTTTTTTCTGGTGCTAATGCTTGTTTAAAAAGTCTCAAGAGGATGCTGCTGTGTGCTGCAGGAGGGGGATAACTATACAGAAGGCAATTCACAGAGGAGGAAGAAACCTTCTTACTTCTGCTTCTGCATAAATGATCCGCTTTAAATCTTAATTTGTAGAAAGAGGTTAAATCATTCAATAAATTCAACTCAGTTCCCAAAGATGAGCATTAATGGTGAGCACAGATCCAGTCTCTTTTCGTGCCAGACTGACTATAAACCCAACTTTGGTCACTGAACTTCTCCTTTATTCCCGTCAAGGGCTTTGAGGACTCTCCATTTTTCACACCTTGATACGTTACAGGTTGCAGTCTTTGTATCCTCCATTGCGTAGGTTTTCATAAACATACTTCAGGATGTGATGGTGCTCTGCTTTATGGGTGGAAAGGTGCATTGTGGGTAGCTGTGAGCCTTGTTTACAGTGGTGCTTGCAGCAGACTCTTGTGGTTAAGCAGCCGCAGTAACAAAAGTCATTTCCAGTGATGAAGAACTCTCTCTCAGTTAATGTTTTGGAATAAATGCTATGAGGCGGCTGTGTGGACCGTTTGTGGAGTTTAAACTGGGTTTAATGGACGGTTAGCAAACTTGAGGGCTTTCTCTTAAAGTGTTTTTTGTTGTGCTACATCAGGTGATGTTAGTGTCAGCCATCTGGGCCGTGGAGCTTATTCAAACAGACTTCTGTTTCCCTCTGAACCATACTGTGGAGAAATGGCTTCCTATTCTGTGCTGTGATTTGCCTCTTCCCCTGTGAAGTCCTCCTGAGCTTCTCTAAGCTAAACCAATTTAGTTTACCTCCTGCCAACTCTGTCCAGAGGTCTGCAGGTCATGCCCCCCCCCCCCCCCCCCCCATAACAACACCGCAGATAAGATCTGCTGAAGAAGACACCACAAAGTTTAAAACTCCAAAAATCAATAGTACCTCAGGCTGACTTTCATCACATTATTGATCTTAAAGTCAAGCATGCACCAAGTAGAACTTCAAAAGCTGAGTAGGAGTGAGAGTGAAGACTCACACGGGCTCTGACACAGATATGGACAGAGACCTCTGACCGTACTCCGTCCATTTAGTCTGTATTACTGTTCTCTAGAAGCTTATAGATACTAACAAATCATTGCAGCATTTACACTGTAAAAAGAGGTTGCTGTAAATTTTACAATAACTTACGGGAAGCAAAATATTTTAAGACAAAAATAAGGTCTGAATTGTTTGTTTCCTCAGATAGTCCGCTTCGTTTGGGCAGGTGTGAAAGTTCATCTGAACTCTGGTGCGGACCAAACAAGCGAACTCTGGTCCGCCTGAAAATGTGGGTCTCGGTTCGCTTGCAAGTGAACCCTGGTTCAGTTCGTATGCAGTGTGAAAGCTCACCGGACCAAACACAGGACCAAATGTACGTAGTGACGCTATACGCAGTGAATGTTTACTGTTGCTATGGCAACAAGTGACCGCTGACATTAGCAGTTGCTAGCTAGCTTAGCTCAATTGTCTGAACAGCAATAACCCATCATTTCACAATTTGGCATATTTAAACGAAATCAAATCACAGCTACCAGCAGTCACAGTCCTTAAACTCTGAGCTCACATGTTGACAGATTTTAGATCGTCAAAGTTAGAAAATAACAGGATCAATCCCTGACAAGCTACAATAGCAGCAAAGGAACAGATGCGTTCGCTAATGTTGTGAGGTTTCATTCCAGTCGGACCGGGTCTGATTGGTCAGGTGTGAAAAAGACCTTAATCTCTCAATAGATCCTCACTGTAGTGATGTATAGACCAATCAAATTCAAGTTTTTAATCTCTTTGGACTTCTTCCTGATTGGTTGGAACTTGCAAGGAATCAATGACAAAGTCTGAAATATCTTTCCTATTAAGCTCCTGATTGTAATTCAAACAAATCATAATTGCATGTTTTAATCTGTGAGATGATCTCTGAGTGGAAATGCAAACACGCCTTGAACACGCATTTACAAACTATGGGCACAGATGTTTTAGAGCATAGGTGTCAAACTCTGGCCCGCGGGCCAAATTTGGCCCGAAGTGTAATTATATGTGGCCCGCGAGGCAATGTCAAATTAACATTAGAGCTGGCCCGCCGGTGTTATACGACAGTATTTGTTTTCAAATTTATTAGCCTGTAAAGAAGCTAATTTTGACATTTACTTCAGAAGGCTGCAAACAGAAAGGAGGCATTCAATTTTTATTTAAATTTTATTTAATATGCCATTAATATGTTTTTTAGTATGATTATTAATATTATTACTAGTAGAAGTAGTAGTAGTAGTATTAATAGTATCCAACTCGATTTTGCACGCCTGCACTTTAAAGTTATATAAGCCTTGCTTGTTCAGTATTCTTTGTTAAATCAAAACTTGTTTGGTTCCATATTAAAAAGGTTCATTTGTTCAACCTTGGCCCGCGGCTTTGTTCAATTTAAAATTTTGGCCCACTTCTTATTTGAGTTTGACACCCCTGTTTTAGAGTTAAAAGAGATCAATGAATAAATCAGATCAGAAGTAATGGTTTGGATTTTCAGTGTTTAAGAGATAAATGAAATATTTTGTGAGCATGTCGTTTGTGCTTTAACTGGACATGACTTATCGTACTGTCCTCTTCAGAGTTTGCCCTTGTGATTAAGAACACAATCATACAAGATAAGAAATGACCCCCAAATAAACCCGATAAAGCCTCACAGCGGGCCGGCAGATTAATCAGTACGCTCCTCCTGAGGCTCCGATAAGCATGAAAACTGTGCAAACTGTCGCCTAATACAGACACTGAACAATTAGCGGCTCACACGTTATTACAACTGTACAACAAATCCTCTGAACAAATCCTTTCTTAGCGTGTACATTGTCTGACTTTTTTTTTTTTTAACTGTTTTACAAGCTTTTCATAGTTAATTAGGTCTTTATTTAATTTAACTAAGTCCCACAGAAACAGAACAAGAACAAAAGACCTGCTAGGATTAAATGCTCTTAAGTGTGATTACAGTCCTGATCTTTAGGGCTTATCCATCCCCACATTGTTCTTCATGTACTGAGAGAGCGGAGCGCTGGGTCTCTTACAGCTTCTTACTCCTACTTTTAGCTCGTACTGCAGATCTTTTTTTTTTCCCTCAGCTCTTACAGCCCAAGTCAGAATAAGAGATGCCGTTCCACCTCACCCTCCTCTCCTCTTAAACTCCTTGTAAAGCCATCAACTTCTGTAAGCTGAGATGGACCGAGATGTTTGCCATGCACAGAAAGAACGCAGCCAGAAGTTTTTACTCATGTAGTCAATGAAAAAGTTGTTTTTAGGCCAAGGTTGAGACCAAAAACAGCACTTAGGACTCAATATGGAAAGTGAATAATTATGATTAACGGAAGCATATTTCATGTTCACAATTTGGAAAACAGCGACCTCTGGTGGCGAGATATAACGTACGTAACAACCAACCCATGTGACAACTGGAGCTTTGTTTCCACCAAGCGGTTCAGTTCGGTTCGTCTTGGTACGGCACGCATTTAATGGGTTGGTCCACAAATTACCAACCCGTACTGTCCCACATTTTGGCACCCTTCTGCTGGGGCGCCTAACACACCAATTCGACCTCAGAAGGCAGAGCTAGAAACACCGCAGTCTGTTGATTGGGTGAAAGAATCGTCACTTTCACTTTGACAGCAGTAGTCACATAACCCCGCCATGCTTTGTGACAAAGAGCCACATGCCAATCACAAAGTAGACGAATTCCTGGATGTCTTCCAATCGTTGCTCTTTGTTTACTGTGTTGCTTTTTTCTTCTTTGTTGGATTTCTTAATGGGGTACACTGTGTTGTGCTGCTATGCCGACGTGACTATCGCATCTGACTTACAGGCCGCCAACCAAGAAGGGCACAGTTGGCTGGACTGCTTAAGCCTAGTTTATGCTTGATGCAGTCGCGAGGTCGGTGTGGACTGTGGAAAATTTTTGCGTCACGCACCTCCAAAAACTTCCAACTTCTGCGCAGACGAGCAGGCTCCTCGTGTCTGAGGCCCCGTTTATACGACAACGCTTCACAGCGTTTCACTCGAAAACGCGGAGAAAAAAAATCTGCGTTTGTACGGAAACACTGAAGGACTGAAATCACTGTAGTATCCATACAAGGCCAGTAGACGGCGATATAACTGTAGAGTCTTTTGGTAGTCTGCCGCCAAAGAAGAGGTGGGCTGATCATCCTGTGTATATATTAAATACGTCTTATCTGAGTGCAGAAGTGGAGCAACAGATGAACCTTTTGTTGAAAGGCAGTCAGCAGATTCCGCAGCACAAGCACAACCCAGTAAGTCCGCCATTTAACCGTTGTTGTTGTCCGGTTTGCAAAAGTTCCCACAACGAAAGTGGAATAAAACTGAGCGTGACGTCAACGTTTTCACTGAAAACGCCGGCTTGCCGTTTATACGGCAACGGAGGCTGCAGCTTTTCAGAAAAATTCCCCCTTGGAGGGTGTTTTAAAAAAGTTGCATTTTTAAGTCACCCTGATAACGTTGTCGTGTAAACGGGGCCTGGAATACAACAAATAGTGGCATTTTTATGATTCACCACACAGAGACCTCCTTGATAAGTAATTCCTGGCGTGAAATTGCAGCCAAACTTGGCAGAGTAGAGGAATTTGTGAAAAAATGTAGTAAACAGTGTGAACAACTTCTTCTTCTCTAGTTTAGCGCTGTGGTAGACGTGTGTTTGCGATAACACCGCCCCCTGCAGTTTGGGAACGGACGCCACATGGAGTGTGAAAAAGCATAAAAGTCACACACGGTCTCTTGTGTGGATCTCGTGCGTCCAATTTCCACACATCACGTTCCTGCAGAAGGCATAATCAGCCTTTTCGCCCTGTTCTCCTCTGCTCGTTGCAGTCCTCTGTCTGGACGCATTTTCCTAGTTTGTTGAGGATGAACTTTAAATAATAACTCATAACTCCCACCAGGTTTAAATGCTATGAGTACAGCAGGTTGACGCTTCAGTCCAACTTTGGGTGCAACATTTCCAGCACAGTTTTGTGATACCAGTGGAAAGTTTTGCTTCTGCTTCCAGCTAATGCATGGCCATCCAATTATCCACAAGTAAAACAGTTTCCAGTGTCTCAACAATGGGACATGCAGCCTGATTCAGACAGTTAGAAAACGAAAGTGTTAGGGGGAGAAAGAGAACAACCGGCTCCCTGGATTCTCATTTAATCTGGCACACACACACACACATATACACACATATACACACACACACCTACACTTACAGGAGTTTGGCTTGATTCCTCTTTGGGAGTAATTAGAAGTTGGTCTGGTCCATCTGGGGGCCCCCCCTTCACCGCTCTCCATTACACACACCCACTCAGCAGCGATAGACGGCACAGCACTCGATTGCTGAATGAGTCACAGAAATATTTAAAGGGTTGGGGGGGTGGGGTGGGGGGGTTCTGCAGCAAAAGACTCAAAGAGGAGATCTCCACAGAAAGGTCAGTTCACACTCTCAGGCAGACCCATCTTCCCCTGTCCTCAGAAAAGGTCAAGCTCTCTCCAGGTCTCCATCACGGATCACAGACCGAGGAGGGAAACTGAGTTATGATACAGTGAAGGTTGAGCTCTGGTACATATTTTTGTACGCTGCAGCAGGAGGTCCAAAGATGTGATTAAAAAATCTCGCCCTGGAGAAACAAGAGGTCATTAAAGCTCCTAAACTCACATCCATCTTCATTCTCCAGCTTTTTCCTGATGATGATGAAAAATCCTTTCTTTCTGGTCCCATGGGTGATAAAGCTGACCTAACCTTGTTAGCCGGTAACAATCTCATGACCCATCGTATCTGTCAATGACACCTTGGGCTTGGAGCAATTACCTCTACAGTCCATGAATGTAACGAGAGACACAGAACACACACACACACAGACACACAGATAACAGTCACTGTTTGTATCATCCAGGAGAAGTAAAGGGCAGCTTTTACTCCAACATCTCCTGCGTCCGTCTGTTAAAGCCGTTTGTGAGTGTGAGTGTAGTGCAGCTGTTCTGTCTTGTCGCTGCTGGTTCCATAAATCAATCTGAAGATGGCATCTTCACCCATCTTAAAGTTAAACTATAAAAACTCACTCTTATGTACAAACATTGAGATATTATCTTACAGTCATGTTGATTTCAGATTAAACATGCATCTCCCCTTTCACTGCCTAATTACTCCCCATCCTTTCCATAACTTCTTAACCACACTTCACTTCTGTGGAGAAGCAGAAATTAAACGTCCGCCTCTTTCTGATCTTCTCCTCTTTGGGTCCTGTTTGTTTTTCTTTATCCTCCTGAAGCAGCCGGCAGTGAAGAAATCCTCGCTCCTCGGCTCCTCTCTGCCAGCCCCTGCTCCCAGCTGCTCCCAGCGCACACGCCTCACCTGCAGCCGTCGTTTTTGAACGCCATCCCAGTTTCTCTCCACTGAACGGGCCTTTCTTTCATGCTGGAACTGGGTTCAGTGTGAGAGCAGAAAAACTGGGTCGGTTAGAACAACATGGAAGAACACATCTGAAGCATAGCCTTAAGTGTAAAATCTGAAAAACTGACAAGGAGTGTATATTCATGTGCACAGTCTCCCCAAAGGAAAAAAAAAACACATAAATTATGAAGGACTGAGTAGTTAACAAAAACTGTCAACAACTTCAAGTTTACCACTGTGGTTGTTTGAGCCAAGTTCCCCAAAAGAAAAACCTTTTTTATTGCTTGTTTTTATTTATTTATTTATTTGTTTGTTTGTTTGTCTGTTTAATTTAATTCAATTTAATTTAATTTAATTTAATTTAATTTAATTTAATTTAATTTAATTTAATTTAATTATTTAGTTTTATTTATTTATTTATTTAATTATTTAGTTTTATTTATTTATTTATTCAATTATTTAGTTTTATTTATTTATTTATTTATTTAGTTTTTAATTTATTTATTTGTTTGTTTGTTTATTTATGTATTTATTTAGTTTTTTGTTTATTTATTTTTATTTATTTATTTGTTTATTTATGTATTTATTTAGTTTTTAATTAATTAATTAATTAATTAATTTGTCTGTTTAATTTAATTTATTTGTTTGTTTGATTGTTTGTTTTATTATTTATTTATTTATTTATTTATTTATCTATTTATTTATTTAATTTTATTTTATTTTCTCTCTCTCTCTCTCTTTTTTTTAATAAAGCTAAAATTGCACATTTTTTTAGTGGAGCTTTCTATGCCTCAGTTCCTAACCCTCAGTCATTGACATTTGACATCTGGCATCATTAGAAAATCTCAGGCAATATCTTTAAAACTGAAAAACATTAATAACTTTACAGTCTAGCAGCTGAATATTTGACCAAAGGTTCTGACTTTAGCACTTTAATACAGTGAAATTTTTTTTTGGTAAATCTGGATGAGGTGGCTTTCCACTGGCCATTTTACTTTGGGGATGTTCAAACACAAAGAATAAACTGGCGCAAAAAGTGAGTTTGTTAGAGTTTGTTATATTTCATCAGAGAGCTTATTATCTCTTCATGTGTTCACAAAGAGCCAGCTCCACAGGCCTCTGATGCCTGCAAGGTGCCGTAAACACAGTGTTTCATGAGCTCTCGGATCTCTCCAGAACATTCATGAGTTGCAAATTATGCCATAAAATTAATGATTTGTGATGCTGGTGGAAGTTTGGAAGATGAACAAAATCTTAAAACAGTTATAATAATTTATAAAAATGACTTGCTTGTGAAACTTCAGCAGAAAATATTTTTTCTCAGTTGCAAACCTGTTTTTTTTATGTGTTCTGAAAACGAGCCCTTCTCTGTGTTTCAGTGTTCATCATGTAAGCCTGACCTTCTGATGACCTTTGTTTGCTCCTGTTAGTTCTGATATTTGGTATTTGAGATTCAGCCTCAGTCTTTCAGTGGAAGTTCTTGTTTGTTTTATCACTTTTTAGTCCTTTGGTCTGAGGACTTTTGTGGGATTTAGATTAAAAAAAAAAGGCTTGAAAATAGGGATGTACAATATTATCAGCATGTTATCGATATTGGCTTAGAAATGAAATATCGGATATCGGCCAACATGCCAAAATCTGCCGATATAATAAACTGACAGATTACAAATGATATCAGGACTATGAACAGAAGCTGCTGCTGAAATTATTTATTTATTTATTTATTTATTTATTTATTTATTTATTTATTTATTTATTTATTTATTTAGATTGTTTGCACATCACGTCTGTTACACATTGTTTGTTGCTCTTTGTGCAGTGTAGACGGAGCTCACCTATATATATATATATTTATGTTCTGATCAGGGACTGAAGCTGCACATATTCCTTCTTGTACTTTTATTTGCTCAATGCAGATTACGTAGTCACAAATTTGGCTCCTGTTTGAAGTTAAATTTGAATTTAAGCAGCTGTCTGTACGGAACACGTAGCCGACTCATTTCAACATATTTACTGTCGAAGAGTTAAACCATTTTATTTACTTTGGGTTTAATATCTGTACAGTTGCACTTTTCACATGTCCCCTGTGAAGAGAGGTTATGTTTACTTATGTCACCTATTGTGTATTATTATGATCATCTCAGGGAGAGCATGAAGTATTTTTCTGATTTTGCACAAGAAATGAAGATTATATAACAAATGTGGTAAGAGAGGAGGCGAGTCGATGATCTCTGCAAGAAGGTGTGCCGTAAAAAAAATATCGGAATTGGTAATCGGCTAAATGAGTCGTAAAATACGTCAATACGTAAAATAAGTCTGGACATGCCTCTGATACATGAAAAACACAATTTTCAAAACTTATCTCAATAATGTAAAAAAAGAAAGTTTTCTTTTTGCATCAACGACAAAAAATTTGCAATATGACACTTTTCGGTTTATCACATAGTGGGTCCTGCCAAAACGTTGCAAACAGTCGTTTGCATCCCAACTCAACTCAACTTTATTTATAAAGCACTTTAAAAACAACCACAGCTGAAACAAAGTGCTGTACATAAAAGCATAAAAAAATAAAAATAATTAAAATGAAATTTTAAAAAAGAACTAAAATAATTGTTTTTAAAACAATTAAAAACAACAAAACAGTACATATAAACTAAAAACAACCCTAAAAACAGGAGCCAAGTCTCAAGCTGGGTTAAAGCGAGAGAATAAAAATTAGTTTTAAGACAAGTTTTAAAAACAGACAGTGGTATAAACAATATGTAGCAAAGTCTTTGATTCAAGAACTGAAATAAAAGACGTTTCCTAAATATCAGAAAATATCTGAAGATGTATTTACACACTAAACGTGGATCGACAAAGAGAATTCGAAGTAGAATTGTGCAATACACGTACTTATACAAAAGAGAGCGTGAAACAGCAGAAACCTGTAACAGGGTCAAAACACACACACAGGAAAAAGGAGAGTAAAATATTCATAAGTTGTGGGGAAGTTCACGGAAATCTATCCTGATGGAAAATTACAAACCTTGCCCAGCAGTCAAACCTTCGTCCTCTCACATTCTCGGCACCTCTTCTCTTCCACATTATTCATGTTGCATTTTCCAGCAGCTGCCTTTTGACTTCCTTGTAAGTGCATTCAAGGTTATTTCATCATATTTTAGCCAGAAGTCGGGGGGGAAAAAAGCACAAGGAATGAAGGCACCCTGAGCAATTAGAATGCCTTGGAGGGTTTTACGGTGTGGAAGTGTAATTTCAGCAGAGGAAGTTTGGAGCTGGAGGCCTGCTGGCTGTGCAGACGGAGATGATCACCAGTCGATACATGCACCAGAGTTTAGAGTAAATGGGGATGTACCAGACACTGTTTTGAGACATCAATATTCTTGTTAATGTCTGCTTCCTCCAAAACAGCACGGCAAAGACTCTCCAGTAGATCACAGAGAGGAAATGACAGTGTTTGAGTCCGTCTATAAACCTGATCTTGAATTCACGGGCTGTTGCTGTGAAAAGTTTGCTAACTCAAACGTTGCCAATGAATGTCAATGAGGAAGAGTATGAAGTGGGGACAAGTTTGCTCAAGGCTGCAGAGGAAGGCGGTGGACGGTGTGTGTGTTTTCTTGGTGTACGGAATACCATTAAATGCTGCAGAAACACTGATGCAGCGTGAAAACAATCCCTGAAATCTGACCCCTACAGCAGCTTACATTCACCTGGGTTAATGTGTCTACTGCTCCTGGAAAACACACTAAATGCCTTCCAGCATAAAACTGACTAATGTGTGGGCTTGGCATGACAGTCAGCTCTGCTCTTTTGTCTAACGAGCAGGAGAGAAGGGCAGCCAATCAGAGAGAGAGGAGCCAACAGACTGACAGCTTGTCACTGGGTTGTTTTGTTTTGGGTATTTTTAATTAATCCTTCTGAGACCACAGCTGACTCTCCTCCTGACCAATGAAGAAACCAAAAAAAATAGCCAACAGACTGAATGCAAATACAACATATATAATTCTGTTAGAGAGAGTGTACATCCACAGAGAGCGCTGTACATATTCAGTGAAGGAGGCTGCGTTAGTGATTAAATATTTGCAGCTTTAAAAATTGATTTTCGACTTCAAAGTTCCTCCAGCTCACAAAGGCACGAGGAGGCGTCACAAAAACATGAGGATCAATTTTCAATGCGATTATTGTGAAAGAAGTCAGACAGAGACACAGGAAAAGCCTTTCCAAGAAATCAAGGACTGCGTGACGCAGCACGACTTTCTTTTCCAGGTAAATCCAGCTGTAGACTCACGAAGCTGACATTATTTTTTAAGAGGGAACTGAAAAACGACTTAGACACATCTGGTTCTCTTTTCCTTTTAAGACCTGAAACAGCCTTTTCTTTTAACTTCTTCATTGTGCTCAGAACTTTACACTTCACAGACACATAGAGATGAGAGGAACATACATAGACAGTAAAACTATTTCAAATCTGAGCGCCTTCTATGTTTTTGGTTGAATTCCCTGCTAGCCTTAAAGAGGGGGTATCAGGCTTAACCAAACTTGAAAACATGAATATAAAGTAGCAAAGCTGGATGTCAACACTAAACGTGACATTTTCCAACTGCTATGTATTCATATGTTGTAGGAATCTGTCTGTAAACAGGCCTCTGGAGGGCCGACCAATCAGATTAAAGGGGGTTTGTGGAATGAGGAGCCTTAAAGAGACAGAAGCTAAAATGAAACATTTCAGAGAGAGGCTGAAAAACAACAGGGGGAGGAAACAATGGAGACTCTTTTGAGTTGTACAGCATGTTAAGCTACTTTGGGTATACCATAAGAACAGTATAAAGGTGGCACATACCCCTGCTTTAAGTTTGTGAGCACATACATTCGAATAGCTGAACTGATTGAGTTTTTGTCTTCACGCAGTTTATATTTCTGTGTAATACAGTTTTACTTTAAAGAAACACAACAGAGTGGTGGTAATTCATCTTTAAGGACTTAGAAAGAAGATTTTGTCCAGTATCCTCATTCAAAGTGTTAACACAAGATCAGAGGTGTCAGAATATACAGATTTTAACACAAGTCCCGCCTCTGATGAGGCAAACAGCAAATCACATTCAAGGATTCTGGGAAGTTTCACTGAGGTGGCAATTCTCCTCTGAAGAGGAGCCATGGCCACCTCGAGCCATCCTCTAAACCCACCCCTGTGTGGAGAATGTTAAAAAAGACTGACCTCTGTAAAGGGTAGATTACCATATGGAAGTGTTTCTTCTTTTGAACAGAATTTAATGTCAAACATCCGAAAGCACACCCATCCAACAAATCAACCACATAAAAATAAAGAGACGTGAAAATGACACCTCAGATAAGCTTCCAAGAGCTTCAAACAAATAATAACAAGTAAAAAAACATCCCACAAGATACAACAAATGAGAAAACAGACAACACAAATAGTCCCTTAACGCTAGATTAGTCCAACATTAATTCAATGGCACGGAGTTCATTACACCATACAGAAGCTCAAGGCCCCAAAAGAGAGCGTTAAATCAGGAGCCTTCACGCATAAAAGTCAGTTCATGGCCCACCATACATAGCCAGAGCAGAACAAAGACAATAGATGCTCACATTACAGCCGTAGACAGAATATACCAGCATCAGGAAATTTACAGATACACCAGTTAGAAATACAAAATGAGGAGAGAAGGGCCGGACGTACACACTCAGTAAACACACACACACCAGTTAATCATCAAAACAGCTGTTTCTGGAGTTCTTCTTGAAAGTTTTGAAGGAGTGGAACATTTTAATGATGTCATCAGGCTCATCCAATATCCATTGTGACCTTATGACAAGCTGAAATGTTGAATCTTAGCCTTTTTTGTGGAGTTTCTCGTGTCTTGATGGCAGGCCAGGTGAGGCCTTGAATCAAACAGGCTAAACTTACTGAACTACTGAACTGTTCTGTTAAAACTATGTCACTCAAGAAGAGTAAAACACACGAGGAGTCCAATCATCAGAAGAGACCGTTCAGCTGAATCCGAGATTCAAGGCAAACGTGTCTGAACAAAGTAAATGAGTTGTGAGCTTCTGCAGAATACCCAAGCAACTGAAAACATGACCAACAAGTAGCATTGTTATAACCCAGAGGACGGTTATTTTCTCCTCGCTCCTGTCTCTGGATTGGTCATCTCTGTCGAAAGACAAGTCTCCTTTAGGTTAGCTCCCTATAAGGAGGGAAGATCCTTCCTGATCGATGCAGGGGCTAAAAGTAGAGACGGATTGCTGTGGTCATACTGAAGATTCTGCTGTGAATCAAATTGAGCATTAATCAAAGGTGTCATCATGAGTTTGCTTATATACTTTGGTTTTGAACCTGGTTGCAACAGTTTTCCTTCATTGACTTTGTTCCAATGTTGGTTAATGCATCTATTTGTTATTGCTCCTTCAGAATCCAGCTGGTCATTTAGGTAGATCAGATTTCCGAGAGCCCCAGCATCGAGGCCTGGCCAGCCTCAACGGCGTCTCGCTAGGGCATAGATCAGTTTAACGTTAGCCAGCTCTGTTCGACAACTTTTTTTTCTTTGAATTGCCAAAAAAAGTTTTCGAAATCATAAACATGAAAAGTAATTCATAAGATTTTCAAGAATTTCTAAAATCACTTATTGTGTTTTAAAAACAGTTGCTTAACAGGAAGAGCAGTGAAGATGCCAACAATGTTTACTATGTGTTTCCCTATTTTTTTATTTATTTAGTTAGTTGTTTTTTTATTTATTTTTTTTTTAAGTGAGACTTAGCTTTATTGATCTGCAATCTGCTGTATAATCTAAGTCAACTATTTTCTGTGATCGACTGCTTTGGTCTCGGCTTTGGTTGCCATGTTCATATCATCCATTCTATTCTATTAAACCTTAAACACTCCTGAGGAGAAAACCACAAGATCATCTCTCTCTTGGTTATTTCCCTCCTCTTCACGGGCGTAACAACCTCCCTGGAACAGAGAAGTCCCCCTTCTTATCAGGTTGGTGCAAACTGTTGTCCACTCACCAGAGTTTGTAATTCTGGGCTCTCTGACAAAACCATTAAATACGCCAGAAGTACAAAACATGTTTTGATGGAACACCAAGAGAGGAGGCCCACAGGCCTGACAATACAAATCTGATTTTAACACAATACAGCAAAAAAAAAAGAAAAAATAACGCCATCACATCTCATCCCGAAGGTGCAAATGCCCACGCTTTGTCACATCCATTAACATCTTTCTGAGGCTCTCTTCAGTGTTCGGATGGTACCCAACAGGCTTAAAAAAAAAGTCACCTCCGATGTAAATCCAACTGCAGCTATGTTAGAGGCTCAGAGAAGCTGCTGTGTACGACTCGGTAGAGAGAGAGCCATAAAGTCTCCATTGTGTGGTCGAGGAGAGCAATGGATGGGCCATCAGACCATGCCGGAGTGAAAGAAAACAGACTCAACAATGTGCATCCAAATGGCACTCAGCAGATACAACCTTGGGTGTCAGTATGATTTGTTAAAAGGAAGTGACACAGCATCAGTCTTTACCTCATGGGAGAGAAAGCAGAACCAGAGAGAGTAGAGCAGATACCCCCCCCTCAAAGCACTGAACCTGCTCTGATTTTAATGATGTCAGGTGTGTGGCGCTGAATATGAGTTTGTGAGGGTCTGAAGCAGCATAAAGATGAGGTTTGGGACACATTACCATGACATCATATAGTTCTGGATACAGTCTGTTGCTCCCAACAATAAAAAGCCCGTACCCGGTGAGTATTTGTTCTTCTTTTATTGCAGCATCATTTTAGCAAACTAACATTTTTTGATTCTTTATGAATATTGGACTGAAAACAAATATAACTCTATAAGTTCAGATTTAGTTTCCACTTATAACTAAACCGCTGGTTTCCTGTCTGTGCTTGTCCAACACTGCCTCACCTAATCAGCTGAGAGAGGCTGAAGTTGTTTCTTCCCCAGAGAGTCGACACCATCAGGCGACTGATTATTTACTCCTGTTTCCTTCAGTGTTGGGCCAAGTTTATTTGTTTTTTTCAGTCTTTTTTTTTTTTATAGGTTTAGAGAATCTCTGTAGCGCTTTTTGTCTGAGTGGAAACATACAAACATTTTTCTGCCTTTACTGGGGGCTGGACACTCCAGACAGTAGTGAGAGTTTGCAGTGAACTCTGGGTAAGTCTCATAGTTGAGCCTGTAGAAATGCTGACTCACATCATGTGACTTATTTTTTGTTGAGAATATTAGGCGATATTAAGCAGTTTAAATCTATGTTGTAATGCTCCCTTGCTTGACTTTAAAGCAGCAGTGGCCTTCGAGGACAAGAAGAACCTGTGATGCATAAGTATGATCCTCCATTTGTCTTATTTTTACCATCAAAAACATCCACCTATACATATGAAGCTTAGAGCAAGTTCAATCAGGAAGACTGTCTAATGCTCTCTCTCTTATGGTTCCTTCTCTCACTCTTTCCCGCTTCTCTCTCATCAAGGGGCGTATCAGTTTTCTATCTATCAATCACATCTTTTCAGCATCACTCGTCAACCAATCATCACATAGCTGTCAAAATTTAAATACCGTCTCTTCTGCTTGTCAGCTGTCTTTCAGGCTCCCTCCTGCTCCCCAGGCGCCTCCAGTCTTCACTGCTTCAGTTCTCACTTCTTCAGCTTCGCAGTCCTCTTCAAGTCATCCAGATCCAGCCTACTCAAGACCATCTACCACCACCAGTGTCTAGACTCCATCAGGGATATTCATATTTTTCATGTCACTGTACCCCCTATTGTTATTTTATGCTTGATGGGGTCTTACTGCCAAATCTGTAATGTTAAATTTGTTGCATTAAATCTTTTCACAATTTGAACTGGTGTATAAGTCTCTCCTTGATTAAAATTAAATTGTGCAGAACAACAGCCACACTCCTCTTCTTCTTCTTCTTCTTCTTCTTCTTACAACTGGTGCATTTTAAACAAATGCTCATCAGATACAAAAATGCTCATGTGACCAGTTTGTCCGCTCAGAGCTACGGTAGAAACATGATGGTGAAAGATGGCTGCCTCCATGGAAGAGGGGCCTACTTCTATGTAGAATTAATAAACTAAAATTTGAGTATATAAAAAAAGAAAGAATAGAATAGAATTGAAAGAATCTGGGGTTTAAATTACACATTCAATTTTTCCTTTTTTTTTTGTAAAAATATGACAACTTTTTGGAGTTTTATACCAAATAACAGTTATTGTACATTTTCTATCTCTTTTATATATATATATATATATATATATATATATATATATATATATATATATATATATATATATATATATATATATATATATATATAATTTTTTTTTCTTTCAAAAGTCTAATGTATTTTACTATTTCCGTAAAAAAAAATACACAAGAACAGCAGCTGTCAATCATCGTTAAACTAGACGTAAAACCCTGTTTTTAACCAATGAAAAAGAAACTTCAGAAAAAAAGAGGACTTGAACACAATGCAGCCCAATAATACCTTAATATCACCACAGCATACGGATGAGAGAAATAATTCTACGAGGTGTATTAATTTTTTAAAGTTTGACCACAGGAATGAATAGAGAGGCAGAGTTTTTGACCTACACCGCAGCCAGCCACCAGGGGGAGCAGTTTTGTCCTTTATTTTACAGTCTCTGATCAGGACAGGAAGGTGTATTTACATTTTTAGTAAAAAAGATTTCGATACTGTCTACTCGCTGACATCTATATGACAGTTTTTCCTTTTCTTGATACTTTAGCCTCTTCGCCAACCTGCTTAACTTCTCTAATGGGATGAAAGATGGCATTAAAAAAATCCACTTTTCAAAATTCGCTGGAAAAACTGGATTCTGGGTTTTTCCTCAGAAAGTTTCAGAATAAAGATCAGTGTCTGAAGTTTGAAAGTGCTGAGTGACGGCAGATCTTGGGAAGTAATCTGTAGCAAGCCGAGATGATCAACTCACTCAGGTGTAGGACAGGTAGGACATCTTCCATTCGAGCACTCAGGGTGCGGAGCATGAAGGAAATAAGATTTCAGATCAAATGAATCCTTGCAGAAAAAGAGTCGCTCAGCGGGAACATGCGATGCTGGTGATACAGCGTCCTGCTGAGAATCTGCAGACATGCTGGTTAGTTTAGTTTGACATTCTGAGAGTGTCTCTTCTCAGACACAGATTAGAAGGACAAAGCACCGTCATTATTCTGAAGCTCCCCCCTGAGGTCAACTTTATCCCTTGTCCTTGATTTTGAGGCTCATCTCCCGCAGGTCTGCTACTTTTAATCAAACAGCAGCTGGAATAGATCCTCTTAAAGTGCCTTTGTCTCCTGTGTCTGTGCAGCTTTTGTCTTCTTCTCTCTTTTTTTTCCTCCTTTCTGACACAAGACCAAATAGGATGCAGGACAGAAAATGCTGCTCGGACAGAATATGTGCTGATACTGGAGATGTGAGGGGTCAGCAGTATTGAAGAGGAGAAGAGGGTCATTAGAAGGATTTCAGAGCCGTCAGCCTGTCAAAGTGATTTCCATTGACGTGTGATCTCATTCTTTTGGGAAATCAAGTCAGACATGAACATGAATGTGGCTGAAGATAGACAGGAAACCACAAAGACAGCAGGGGAAGACTGACAGAAAGACAGGAGAATAAAAAAAAACACCCACAAAGACATACATGTGAACAGACAGACAGACAGCAGCCAGGGAGAAAGTGAAATGTGAGCAGACCATCAAATAGGCTCATTTATCAAAAAGACAGAAAAAACCCAAGACGGTGTTTGTGGTGACGTTGACAATATCCTCGTCTTTTTGTGCCTTTGTGCAGAAAAGAAGAGTTTATGATGAATGGATCTTTAGTGTGAGGAAAGACAAGGATCAGAAAAAACTCACAAGCTGAGGAGCACAAGTGTACCGCATGTAAGAGCTTTCTCCTTTTTTCATGACTCCAAAACAACAGCTAAGAGGTCTCCACAGAGACGAGACACACGTCTTCATGTGTCCTAAGATTACAAACAGTATAGTTTCTCTTTAAGTTAAAGTGTGTGTCATAAAATGTTGATTATGTAGTTCAAACATAGGCGGGTTTGACATAAACACTCCAAGCTGAGTATTTTCACAGTATATCAACATGAAACTCTCTGATCGATATTTAATCTGATGTAAAAAACAAATGCAAGCCTTTAAAAGTCTTTGTGCAAAACCTGACAGGGCCTACCATCATGAAAACTGTACATTTTTTTTCACTCATTGCAACAACTTACAATTGGACTAAGTTAAGAAAAAAAAATCTCGATTTTTAATTTTTTGAATCTTTTGCAGAAAATAATTCAAATAATCGATTTATTGCCCAGCCTTAAGTAAAATCAATGAATGCTGTTTCAGAAAGTGACAGAGCTTAAGATTTGTTCACACTTTCAATCTGTGACAAACAGTGAAGCTTTGAAACCTCAGATAGATGTTCCTCGGTGTCTGTCTTTAAGTGACTCGTGTAGCTACATTTAGCTGTTTCAGGGTACCCCTTTGTTTCTGTCTTAAAGTATCCATTGATAATTTTAAAGTAGTTTGTTTTTTAGTTATCAACTTTGTCTTAAGGTATATTTTATTGTTGGATTTGAAAGATTTTTTTTTACTGGACAAACATGCAGTTGTAGTTTCACACAGGCCATCTGTACTGTTCTGTATTCAAGCACTATTGGCCCCCTGTAGCCCAATATCAACCAGACTTAAAGTCAGGGTTGGTAATCAGACTTAGATAGATTTTTTGTTATTCTGATTAAAATGATCTTTATGTCTCCATGGCAATCAGTGCATGATTTGTTCTTAAAATAGAGTGGAAAATGTACGCTGTCTACAGCAGGAGTAAACCTGGGAAAACACCGACCAATCCTGGTGTGAAGGATCCAGTTTATTAAACCAATCAAATCCCGTCCTGCTGTTCTGCCCGCCTACTGCATGTACATTTCGCCCTGATTCAATGCGCGTAACCAAGAGGGATCCAAGTACTGGAGAATGCCAGAAAAACTACCTAAACTTTGATCAAACTTGATAGTCTGTCAATAAAATGAAGAGTGAGGTTACGTTAGCTCTGATTGGTAGATGAGCAGGATGTAAGGATTCGCTAATGTTACACATTAGCCTACAGATTCATCTCAGAGCACCGGGCTGTGAGTGGCACTAAAATAGCCAAACGACAGCGCTGGTTAATCATAATAAATACCTTACCTCGCTGCGTTGTATCTTGTAAAAAGTTGTCTTGAACAAAGAAAAGTAGTGTTAAAAAGAAGATCTGATCTCCATTCATTTTCAAAACAAACACACGCCTTAAGAGTCATGTCATCACGACAGTGTGTGCGAGATTCCAGCCAAAAGGTGTCGCTGTGATCCAGTTTAAACAGACAGTCCTCACAGACCCTTAAAGATAACTTTATTTTTTTTTTTTATTGTCGAGTGGTTTTAGAGGAAGGATAGTTACAAGAGTCCGATAACAATCATGCAGAAAAGATCACAGTCAGCCGTCATGGCTGAGAGATGGTGCCAGAAAAGCCTTTCTTGCTGGAGCCAACGTCCACTGATGTCATGTGGAGGATCAGATTGGTCTCCAACAAAGGTCTGGGAACTATTTCAGCCCATACCTAAAAGTTTTGTGTCTTTCATTGGTAAGAATAGACTACCAAACCCACTACCTGCACAGGAGGTAATGAATTCGCCTTATTCTGAGCTCCATCCTGTCAGTCCATTTGAAACTGGAATCTCCACAAATCCATTGTTATTCTGACATGAAAGCCTATTGAAGGTAAGGCTCAGTAATAGCAGAGTAACACTGTAGCTGTGTGATCTATGAGCGACCTGGTACAGAGGAGAGGCTGGGAAATGAAAAAGCAAAATAATACACAGGACCTTGGGAGGAATTCACTTTTGTGTGATGCATCTCTCGGCCATTCCTCAGACTGTAATTACCTCGATCTTCGGATTCCCAGCCTATCTGGAATCTGACCACCGAGCACAGGAACATGAATAATGGAAGTCCTAAAGGAGTCTCAATTAGGTTTTTATATTGAGGGGAAATAAATGATTCACATCTTAATATCTTTGGTGCTAAAGAGGCTTTTGGAGATCTCTGACAGATATTATTTTATATTGGTAATAAGTTATTACCGCCCTGCAGCTGCTCGGCCCTCAAACCATCAGGATTCACCGTCAGAGGCAGAGTCAGAGAGGCATGTTATTGTAATTCCTCCACATCCATTTATGTTTCATTAAACAGATTTATAATATGTGTCGCAGGCCAACGGTGAACGGATGGATATGAGGGGCATCAATAATAATGAGGCAGACACTGATAGCCAGTTTGTGTGTGTGCATGTGTGTGTGATTTATGTGGCGATCTTAGACACAACTCGTTGCTTTTAACCCAGAGGGAACGCCACTTAGCAGACGGGTTCAATGTGTTGACATGCACTTAAGTGTACCAGAAGGGTTCATTACCCTGAGGAGACGAGCACAGAACAGACATGGCTTTAGTTCACGTCAGCTATGGGTTACTGCTATTCATCACGTCCACTCTGCCGGGTACCAGCAGCAGATCTTGGGTTCACTTCTGTTATAACTGAAAGAAAGAGTACAGCCCCATTCACATGAGGTTAGTTTCACCTGAGGACCTCTGATCATTTGTATTTCTAATCCTGTGTGAATCGACCATGTCCAGGGCAAATCATCTACCATATTTCAAGACACGCAGAGGTCCTCTGATACTACTAATCCTGTCCGAATCGACATATCTATATATTCAGGCGGTAATATTATTTTTAAACTCTGGTCTCTGCAGCTTTTTCTGATCTTTTTCTGGTCAAAATTGATTGAGGCAGCGTTGGTCATTCTAAACAAAGGTTTTAACAGCAATTTGGACGAACATGAGATGGAAGGAGACTCTCTACGTACCCCTATGTCATCGGTAAATAACTGTAACTGTCTCAGAGCGCAGCGCACAGTCATGTTATTGATCAGAAGCGTTGCCAGATGGGAAATATAAAATTATCGTACCAGAGCCTCAAAATTATCGTATTTTGGGGGAAATTATCGTACACCCGACAAAATAATCAAAATAACTGATAATGATCAAAACAACTGTCTTATTGTTGCGCGAAAATCACGATTGATCATCTGTTTAGTGTCCTACAGGCACTTCTGTGGGCATTCATCGCCCTGCCCCACATCAGCAGCGTTTGATCAGCAGCTCGAGGCTCCGGTGCTCATTTTTCGCTCAACTGTCTGACTTCCTCCTGATGGAGCTCCTACGACCGTGATTGGCTGTCAATCGTTCTGAGACGAATGACACTTAAACTATGATTGGCTGGAAACGTCACATGATATAAGATGCATTTAGGGTTTACGGATAAATCCGTCAGACTGGGGTAGATCTGTAACAACCACACGAAATTGTCAAATTATCGTACATTTAGCCTTTTTTGGAATTATTGATCGTACATCGTACAGAGGGCTAAATTATCGTACAAATATGATAATTATCGTACGTCTGGCAACGCTGTTGATCAGGGGTAGGACTTAGACCCCATTTATACGACAACAGTATCAGGCTGAAACGCAAAAGTTTTGTTGCGTTTCAGCCTCTCGTTTATACGGAAAGGCAACCTTAAACAAACACCCTCCAGAGTGGAATTTTTCTGAAATGCTGCAGCCTCCGTTGCCGTATGAACGGCAAGCCGGTGTTTTCAGTGAAAACGTTGACGTCACGCTCCGTCTTGCGCGTGCACATTCCACTTTCGTTGTGGGAACTTTTGTGAACCAAACAACAATAAAAGTTAAACGGCGGACTTACCGGGTCGTGCTTGTGCTGCTGAATCTGCTGACTGCCTTTCAACAAAATCTGTTGCTCCACTTCTGCACTCAGACAAGACGCATTCAATCCACCAGATGATCAGCCCGCCTCTTCTTCGGCGGCAGACTACCAATCGCCACCTACAGGCCTTGTATGCACACTACAGCGTTTTCAGTCCCTCAGCGTTTCCATGTAACAGATTTTTTTCTCTGCGTTTTTTGTGTTTTCGCGTGAAACGCTGTGAAGGGTTGTTGTATAAATGGGGCCTCAGTAACAACTGATTCTTTTGCGTGGTAGCCTTTAAGTTTTAAGATAATTATATTAATTCAGCATGTCCGGAAGTTTTCAATGCACATTGTTTGATTTTTAAAAAAAAGTTTGAGTGAAGCTGGATGTGCTGCTGCTCATGCACGGTGGCTCTGTGCAGCGATTTCACTCAGAAACATGAGAAACACAACGTTATTTGCAGGATTTACTTATCCTGTGTGAATGCGCCACACCAAAAACTAACGTCAGAGGGTGATTCTGAAATTACAGGAGGTCCCCACATGATGCTAATCCTCTGCGAGTAGTACTTATGACACTGACTCAAGTCAGGGAGAAATGACTCACCTATTACAGCTTTATTGACAGCATAAAGGAACAACATGTAGGCTATTTACCAAGTGGACTTAATGTGTTGAAAACTGGCGTCTGTGAAAACAATCCAGCAGTAAGCACGTCGTCAAAATGTCATTTTTAGAAACTGACTTTTTAGTCATCTGGTTGATTCCTAATGTCAGTTTCAGTCAGCTCTACGAAGATAAATGCAATCCTTTCTTTCATTCATCTGAGCTGTTGTCACACCACCAACACCTGTTCTGTCTGAATCCTTTGTTGTGGATGTGCACACATGGAAAAGGCTGATTAGAGACCTTGTTATGCAGATTTGTGTTTACACGGCCAAGAAACAGTCGTTTGGCAGGAGGAGATGTCGCTGAGGAAACGCGTTGGTCTAATCTCGCACTCTGCTGTTGCTGGGTTTCTTACAGTGTTTACGTGACATCTGGTTCCTTCAGTTTGACATCAGCCCTGCACTAGGATGTGAACACACAGTGACTGATTAAATGGATACTTAATAAAAGAACAATTACTCACTCGCTGGAGGAAATTTTTAGGGGTCTGCCGGTCGGTGGAGTAAAATATTCGGCTCCTCAGCTTCCTCATTAAAGTAGAAATCATAACTTTTCAAAAAATGCAAACACCACTTTTCACCACAGGTGTGAGACAGAGGCTACGGCCCTGACAACTGTCTAATTTGTTTATGGTTATTATACCTGGGTGTCACTTTCAATGTAACAAGGACCTTTTCATGCTTAAAATGCAGCTTCTCCTTCTTGAAATTGAAAAACGTGATCAGATTCCAGTATGATCTCCAGCTCCCCTGTATTTGTATGCTATTTAAGAAGAGAGAGTGACTCAGCTGTGGGAATTGAGCCAGGTGGGGGTGGACATGAAGTGAATAGTAAACCCCAACTGCAGGTTTCAATGGACTGGGAGAGGCTGGTTTTTTAAATGTTTGATCACCTCATTTTGATTCTCGGTGCATCCGGGGCAAAGGTGCCAATTTCCTCTGATATTCTGTCTCGATAACTGACAGCAGACGGGTTTGTGTTGCAGAGTTAATGTGAATGATCCAGAAGAGTCAGTGTGCTGATTGATGAAGAAACCACTGACAGTTTCTGTATTTAGCCGGATCGATACACAGCTGGATCAGAGACACGCAGGCTCAACATCAAAACTAGCGTAGCACAAACAGGAAGGAAATGTGATTGTTGCTTTGTTCTAACGATGCTTCTTGGCAATAAATTTTATAGAGTTGGAAAGACGGTTTATTCCTTTTTTAAAATGGAGCCATATTTGTAAGGAACGTGCATCATTTGTGGGATGAGTATGTGAGTTGCGCCCATGGAAATTTGCCAAAAATTCTTTCCCCCCTTCCTTTTGTCCACAAGGGGGCAGGAGAAACAGAGTTTATACACATTCCTTCCTCCCACTACATACATCCACACAATGAACTTGGCCTCAGGTGAACCATTGACAAGGTTGTCGAAACTGATCATGAAATTACTCAAATTTACGTAACTTCCATGGTTACCACCAGTTACAGTCCTCTTTCCGTCTTCTGCATTTAATTCTCGTGGGACGAGATTTTACTCGTTATGCGCAATTCTAGTTGTAATGGAAACACAAGCAAGGAGCAACTGTACTTTTTTGAAACTCCAGAAATATTGCTTTTATTTTGCAAAAAAAAAAGTGTAATGGAAACGCAGCTATTGAGTTGTGGGGTTAGTGCATGCCGGCGAAATGTACAAGTCGGAGGTGGGCAGGGATTTGATTGGCTTAACAAAGTAGATGCCAAACACTAGGATTGGTTGGTGTTTTCCCAGGTTTCCTCCTGCTGTAGACAGCAGATATTTTTCACTCTACTTTAAGAACACATCATGTATCGATTGGGACGTAAAGATCATTTTAACCAGAATAACAAAAAAGTCGCTCTAAATCTGATTACCAACCCTGACTCTAACATGAAGAACACTGCCAAACTTAGTGGACACCAGCGCCGTCACAAACTCTGCAGTAAAGCCTCAACAATTAGACATCTGGACCTGGTTTAAACAACGTTTCCATGCAAATGACCAGCTCGATGTGGGAGCCCGCAGCGATACGTAAACTCAGGGTGAGTCAGGGTTTGTATTCAAATTCAAAAGTCACTTTGTGTGGTTACATTTCTTTTACCTGCCCTGACAAAAATAGCAATCAATTAAGCTTCTCTATTATTCCCTACAATCCTCTATTATAGGTTCCCTCCAGTCAAGGACAGCTTTGGTACAAAAAAAGAGAAAGAAAGAAAGAATGAGAGAATGAGAGAAAGAGAGAGAGCCTGTTAATGAAAAAAGAGCCTTGAGGGATGAACCAAGGACAACCTGAGAGGGCTTTTATTTCCAGGGTGGATGCATTTTCCATCACAGCTGTTTTTTTAACCAAAGATTGATTGACATTGGCTACAATTACAGGTATAGTTCGAGGAAACACTCCACAAGTGGGATGTGGAAAAATTCTATTTACCACCAGTCTGAATCCTTGGAGCCTCCATTCTTAGAAGTGGTGTGTAGATTCTGTCCAAAATTAGAAATGATATTTAATCCGTGCAGTGCAGCCCAGAGTCTAATTAGATTGCCACTCAAAAATCAGCGCACAGACGTGTAAGGTGAGGTAAAAATGTTGAATAAAAGTGTGGGAAGAAATACAGGAAGCCAAATATGTAACAATTACCAAAGCATGCGTCAGTCATTCAAATAATTCTTTATAAAAACAGTGTGAAAAGAATGAGAGGTAAAGCATTTTAGATTTTCTACCCAGGTGAGGAGAATAAAATGATTTAAATCCTTTAAAATGAGTTGCTCAGGGGTCGTGGTGTTAATTAGAGACACAATCTATGAATAAAATCAGTTTTTAACCAACAGACTGCTCTGCCACCCACACAGTCTGCCCCCAGATCTGACCAATCAGCAGCGCCGCCTTTTTTTGTGTCGCTCCTCATTCAGTCCTTTCTAACGCTGTGTGAGTTAATCACTGGATTTAAAGAGGGAATTTAAATCCTCTGCATTTAATAGTTTCCATTCACTTGGATCGGCTTACAGCGGAGGGCAGAAATGATTTATGACTTTGTGAGTTAAAGGCTGCTTTCAGCGTTAATGCTACAGAGGTTAGACCTGGAATAGAAAGAGCATTAGTGGTGAAACTGGCTGAAAAGTGATGTGGAGTACAATGGACATCAGGACAGATTGACGCCAGGCAGTTCCAACGTCACAGTTCAACCAGTTTACAAAAGTTTGATCAATCCCTGCACCTTTTTTTTTCCCACTCTGTAATTACAGCAAATCTCAGCAACTTTTCCAGTGAAACTTTCTGACCAACCTAAAGGTGCTTTGACCAGGAGTACTTTAGTCCCAGGAACTTCTCTCCAAAGAAATGAATGGCTCCTGTGGACCATTGTTGTTTGTGTTTCCATGGTGGCGTGAAGTCTCGTGAAAAATGCTGCAAATCAGGTCGGCGATGTTCCATTGTTTCACTTGTTTTCACTAAATCTGTTCCTGAAACATTCCAAACGCAGATGTTGGATTGGGAAAACCAAAGCTCACTGCCCTCTCTCACTGTGAGAAAACATACTAAAGTCAGGTTTATGCTTGGCGCATCTGTGACGCCTGAAATACACCCTAGGAATCATCCAAATACACATTTGCGTCTGCGTTGCAGCTCCACTCCGCTGCGCGTTCAGTCCGACAAGCCGCAGGACTGACAGACAGCTGGAGTCGCAAGCCTGAGGAATTCTGCGCTTCCCTCTCCATTAATAAACCTCTCTTCATTCATGTTGTGCTGTTAAACCTCAAACCTGTTCACTCCTGGCATGTCTTCGCTCACTGTGTCATTTTCTTGCATCGGTTAAGCTAAATATGATCTAGTTTTGACATGGTTTGTTTTGTTTTGAAAGTCTCAGGCTCTTTTTAGGTAGTTTCTGTGCACTACTTCCTGTCCCGCTCGATCTTCTCTACTCTGAATTGACGCATCATCCAGCAAAAATAGGATGGCTGCGGATTAGCTGCAACCTGTCGGACCAGCCACGCAGCTGAATCACAATGGAACAGATCCAGTGTGAGTTGACTCATTGACTTGAATGGAAACCTATCTGATCCGGCGCCGTGACGGAGCAGAGCTGCAACACAGGCGCAGCCGGTGTATTTCAGCCGTGAGGTCTGCGTGGCTTATGGGTGATGAGCAACATGCAGTATTCTAACCAGCAATCCCAGCCAGTCATGGCTAACTAAACGCATCATCAAGATGTTATTTATGAGTTATTTATGGATGAATGATGTCATTTTAGCAGCTTGCCCCCTTGTGCGGTCCTTGTCACGTGGAAAATTTCCACGTCACGCACATCCAAAATTTTCTAACTTCCACACAGAGACGCAGATGAACAGGAGCTCCTTGTGTCCAAAGTACAAAAAATACATTTATATATTCACCTCACAGGGATTAACGTGATAACTGTGTGATACACAAATCCTGGTGTGAAATTGCAGCCAAACTTGTCAGAGATGAAGAATTAATGAAAAAAAAAGTTGTAAACCGTGTGAACAACTTCCTCTTCTCTAGTTTAGCAATACACTGCCCCCTACTGTTTGGGAACGGATGCTGTGCAGAGTGTAAAAAAGCATAACAGCCACGTGTTCTCTCATGAAGATGTCTTATTTTTGTGTGTCATGTTTTTGCAGAAAGCGTAATCAGCCCTTAAGAGTGGGCTCAAGGGGCAACATCTGGCAGAGAGAAATGAAGCCTTTACAGAAGTGCTAAAAGTAGCTGCTCATGCAGAATCCGCTTGAGGCTGCAGCATTAAAACAAATATTTACAGCCTGGTTCAATAAATGTCTTGGGTCTGAAATGCTAATTTTGCTGTCGGCACACATTGTATGGTGAGTGAATTTAACCCTATCTTCTAAACTCTGCAGTTTAGAAGATATTAGGATAACGAGTTTGTCCAATCAGAGGCTCAGTTCAGCTCACGTGACTGACGGGCACCCTATAGCTGTTAGAAAGGAAGCTCAAAGTCTGCGTCACATCCAAGATGGCCCATCTTGGATGGTTGGTGGGTTGGTTGGTTATTTGGTTGGTTGGTTGGTTGGTTGGTTGGTTGGTTGGTTGGTTGTTGGTTGGTTGGTTGGTTGGTTGGTTGGTTGGTTGGTTGGTTGGTTGGTAGGTTATTTCGTTTGTTGGCCCATCTTGGTTGGTTGATTGGTTGGGCCATCTTGGATGGCCCATGGCCCATATCCAATATTTTTGGGCTGTTTACTTTAGTTGCATTCTATTTTAAAGTTCTAATTTGGTTTCTTTGCAACTTTTATTAAAAAAAGAGTGAACTCTGGCAGCTTCAGTAGCAAAAATCACAGAACGGGCCCATCATTTTCTAAATCTTCTCTCAAACATTGCTGAAAACGCTGTCAGTGAGACTTGACAGCTACAAAGTTGGTGAGTGTTTCTCATTGGCTGGATAACATAGAACCTGTATAGCTTTAAAAGAAAAAGAGGGACAAACAGGATATCTGACAGCAGTAGATGTTCCCCTCTCAGAGGAGTCTTAATCTTCTGTTACTGCTAAAAAAAAAAATCAAAGTCCCCAGATTCACCAGCACATTGTTTCTGAGTTTGACAGCAACAAACAAACTCAAGGTCACTCAATCACAACGACACACAAGAGGTGTTTTTCTCAGCTTTTTTTTTTTCTTTTGTCACCAAGAGAGACGACTACAGAGAAAAGAAGTGTCAGAGCGCATAGACGTCCTTGGCCAAACTCAGTTTGACCCGAGTTATTCTGAACAACATGACCAGCTGGCACCAAAAGAGAAAAGGTTTTAAAATGCCAGCTGGACTTCGGTTTCCCCTGGCAGTCACTCCTCTTTTCTGTTCTTTGTTACTTTAACTCTGCAAAACAGGAGTTCAACCTAAACATGAGGACGGCTTTAATCAATATTTGTGCACATCTAAGAAGCAGTCTCATGCAAATAATTTGGCACCAACCACTGTGAAATCAAAAAAAACTCTCATCTCTCCTATGTATGTGTCAATGTTTGTTGCTACAAGTACAGCTCGTGTCTTTATCTAAAATTAAATCTTTTAATTACACTGGTTTGAGTCTGTCTGTGACAATCTGCTTAACAGCCACAGTTTAACAAAACACTGCTTAACAGTCTGGCTAACATTTCTTCTGAGGAGAAAAACAGCAGGAAAATTGACTTTCAGCTCTCATATGATCTGTAATAATCTTTTAATTATCAGAGCACGCTATGTGAGCAAGGTGACACACCACAGGCGTCACACTTACGGTCTCACCATAAGGCAAAAAAATATGCAGACACCGAAACATCACACCCACGAGGGATGGAAATACTTTTACATTTCTAATAAGAAAGGTGTGACATTGAGATCAGTCCAGGGGAAGGACTTTCAAAGAAGTTGTTTTGAATGTAGAATAGAGAGTTGAGCTTTTTAATGAATAAATTTTGGATATTTAGTTGCGGTAGTTCAAATGAATTTACACCAAGGCAACACAAAGTTAAATTATAGTATTTTGTTTCTGTTCAATCACAAGCTCTACCAGAATTATAAAGAAAAAAAACTTAACAGATAGTGTAGGGTTTTACGAGTGGTCTACCAAAAACCAAAAACTTGAAGTGCCAGATTGGAGATTGTATTTTTCCGACAGGTATCTTGTTTTTTTTTTCCTTGTGAGAGAACACCGAATTAATGTTGCGTGTTTCAGCGGGTTTAGATATTCAGCAAGAGATCACACACATCGTCCCCTGACATTTGACCTGCTCTGTTACCGTAGAAACTATGCAAGCAAATACACAAGTGTTTCCATCCATCTCGGCCAGGGGAAAAAGAGACATTTTTTTCCTTTATGGTGGAAAAAGACAAGAATTTATTGGCGGTTGTTTCTTGGCTAGAGGGGTGTAAATAAGGAATTATTCTCATTATCTTATTGGGGCCCCACATGTGACAAAGTTTCACACTGTATTATTAAACTGGCTGACTGATATCACAATATTTTGGTAGTTTATCAGATGACTGCCAATAATTTTGATATCTTTAGTGATTCATTTCAAATTGCAAAACCTATTTTTTATACAAGTGTTTAAAAAGGGGCATTTGATGAACTTACCTGTAAGAATAACGACAATATCAGTTGGTTTTGTGGATCAGTTGGTTATTTTGTTGGTTGATGGTTTCTTTCATTGGTCAGTTGGTTGGTCAGATGGTACGTTGGTTGGTTGGTTGGTTGGTTGCTTGCTTGGTTGCTTGGTTGGTTTAGTGGACCAGTTGGTTATTTTGTTACATGGTTCATCAGTTGGTTGCTTGGCTGTCAGTTGGTAAATCGGTTGGTTGGTTGGTTTAGTGGATCAGTTGGTTGGTTGGTTGGTTTGTTGGTTGGTTGGCTGGCTGGCTGTCAGTTGGTTGGTTGGCTGTCAGTTGGTAAATCAGTTGGTTGGTTGGTGGGTTGGTGGGTTGGTTGGTGGGTTGGTTGGTTGGCTGGCTGTCGGTTGGTTGGCTGTCAGTTGGTAAATCAGTTGGTTGGTTGGTTAGCTGGTACATTGGGTAATGGATTGTTTGTTAGTTGGTTGAGTGGTGGGTTGGTTGGTTTAAGACCCAACATCAAGAGAAGATAAGATTCCATCCCATCCTTCATAAATAATAAGTCTTAACTTAATTTATCATAAGCAGAGCACTTCGTAGCATTTAACGAGTCACGGTGTCGATAAGAACTTCTTTTCAACAGGAAGTAACCTTAAGCAGAACCAGTCTCACCTTGAACAGCCATTGGGGTTAGAAGAGGGAGACTGACAGAGACTGACAACAAAGATTTAACAACACAACAACAGGTGCTGATTTATGGTTACGATGCCAATAAATTGGTAAAGTTTGTGTTCTGTTTGCAGTTTGATGTTGATTTGTTTATTGCAGATATAGTCAACAGGTCTGATACTTGCATTTGTAATAATGATGTTAATAATGGAACTGGAATAATGATATCATGTAAAGCATTTGTGACAGTAAGTAGTATTATGACAGTAATAATTATGGTGAGACTGATAATAACTGTAGCAGCTGGAGTCAGGTAGTCCACAGCAGCAAGCTGCCTGCAGCAACAACCTAGAGAAACACAAGTGAGCTCAGGGACTTCATGGAAGGACCCATGGCTGGGGAGGTTTTTTGTTTGACCTAAATTAATTCTCCCCACTGCTGCTCTCTGTTTAGCAAAAAAGTGCAGGGAATAATTGAAACAGACTGTGAGCTCTGCACTAACTAAGCTTGAATTAAAGCTGAGGAATCCCTTCATTTGAGGCTTGACATACAATAAACTCACTGCATGCATTTTATGGCAGTTTTATGGTACATTTTATGTGGTCTTTTATTGTATAGAGAATATAGAGATTCTTGTAGATTCTGAAGCAGAGTTGCCAGTTACAGGCCCTGAAACAGTCCACTTAACGATGAAACAAATTCTTCCTCAGGCTCTGCCAGTGCTCAGGGCCCATCAGGACTGATCGCCTGCAACATCAGCATGTTGGAAGCAGATGGCTGGTGCTGCTCGGAGTCGTATCTCTCTCCCACACCCGGCTCTCTGGGTAGATTTGACATAAGCTTAATTAATGATTTGTTAACTGCAGAGGCGTTAAAAGGAGCACAGAGACAGGCGTGAATTCCAAAAGTACAAGCTAAACTGGCCAGTTATACGATGTGAAGGGATTTCTTGCCTCATGCTTTACCACATGCTCTTCCTCTCTCTCTCTCTCTCTTTTTCTCTTTGTCTCTCTGTGATCGGCACAGTGTGAGCTCTTAGCATGCTGTGAGTGAGAAATAAGTTTCATATCTAAAAGCTAAACAAAGCAGATGTTTACTGAGTGCTGAGCTTCTTCTAAGCTTATTCACCAGGGAGCAGATTATTGTTCTTGAATCCCTCAGTGAGATATGACAGTCACTTAAAATGAACAGGCTGATATAGATGACAAGTTTGGAGAGTGATGAATGCTAGCGCCCCCAGAGCAATCTCATAAAAAAAAGTTTCTAAATGCACAAAAGCAAACACAAAGTGATGCAAAATGTCCACAACAGAATTGAGACAACCACAAACAGACATAATACAAACACAGAAATGCAAAGTGACCAACAGAGAGACGCCAAAATAACCACAAAGCAGTGCCAAATAAAGATACACAAAAGCATTCACAAAAAAAGATACACAATGACCCGAGAGGAAGGAATGAAAAAAAAAGTCTACAAAGAGAGCCATCAGCATCACAAGGGACAGAGGAAAAATGACCAAAACAGAGACTCAGTAACAACCTCAGAGAAACAGAACACAAACACAGGGAGTCAAAAAGTTGAAAGAGACGTCAGTCAATCATGAAGAAGTGGGAGAACATCAGCAGAAACACAGAGCAAGAAAAGACCCAAAGGACCAACAAGAAGAGAGAGAGAGAGAGAGAGAGAGAGAGAGAGAGAGAGAGAGAGAGAGGACACCTATGTGTGATGGGCTTCAACATGTCCTGGTTTGGGGGCCTAATGTGTCCTCAGTGCCACAGCGGATTTGGTGGTGCTACTGCTTACTGTTACTTCACTTGTTTGTGGGTAAGCTGTGACACTGTGATCGAGTTTGTTGTCACTCCATCAAAGAGGTTGGCAGTTTGGAATGTTATGTCTTGTATGAGCTTTAAATGCGGCCTCTATGATTTTTCTTTTTCCTTGTTGTCCCAGTGTTGTCCTCAGTGCATGAACTGCTTTGTCGTGTCTGTTTCATCTGTGTGACATGTTGTATGTTTCCTTTCCTTTTATTTAGGTCTGTTGTAATTATAAATTGAATGTATTTTATTGTATTTTTTATTCCCAACGATTGTATTTCCACAGCTGGAAATTAGCCGTAAAGGCTAAAGCTGCCTCTTTTACTGTGCAGAAGAATAAAGGGGACTGTCCACGAAACAATAAACAACTGAACTGAACTGAACTGAACTGAACTGAACCGTGGTTGCAGATCAGACCTGAATGACACCTTGGAGAAATGGGCAGAAATGATGGATTGTTCCTTATACAGCCAATAGTTATGGGATGATAAATAGCCTCTTGAGTGGCAGCTTGTTTCAGCAGCTCTCTCTTCATTTCTCTTTTTTTCTCCTCTTATCTTCATATTTTGAGCTTGTCATTATTTTTATCACTTTTTATGGCTCATTTGTTGGTGATCGACACCAAACTGGTTGTGTTTGCAGAGGTGTTTTTACCTGGTTGTTCCTGTTTGTCTGGGGATCCTACGTGTAACCATGGTTACATTGTTTACTCACAAGACTTCAGCTGTTAGCAGCTGAGGAGAAAGAGGTGAGGACGATGTGCTGGTACTGCAGTGCGAGCTAAGAGGAGACGACATCAAGCCATCCCCCCATCCATTGTTTGGAGAATGTAAGATCTATCTACAATGAGATGGACAAGCTAACGCAGCACCAGAAGGAGTACCAGCAGACTAGCATCATGCTATTCACAGAGACATGACTAATGGAGCTAACACCGGACACAAACAACACATTGAAGGATTTCACCTGCTGTGAGTAGACAGGATACAGGACAACGAGACTGAACGGACTGGTGGCAGCTGACAGTGGGCTGAAGTATATTCTATTCTATTCTATTCTATTCTATTCTATTCTATTCTATTCTATTCTATTCTAAATATCAATTGGCCAAGATTAATGTGACAATTATACAAACAAAACCTTTTTTGTCCAAGCTGCCAGAGCCCAAAGTTGGAGCCAGTGTCAGCCAAAGTTTGGCTAGTTGAATGTGACAGATGCATTAGCACATCATTGAGATTCAGGACAGGTTTAGATCAGAGCTGGCATTATTGGCCACATTTCATGGTCTGGATCTTTTAAATTCCATTTCCCTGCCAGCTAATGGAGGCCTGCAGGTGGCTGCTTAGACACTGATCTGCTTTCTGTACAGTGTGTGTGTTTGTGTGTCTGTGTTTGTGTGTGTGTGTGTGATTGATAAGTCTAACAATCTCAGATCCCTTTTGAACAATGAAAAATAGAAAAACCTTCTTCATCACAAGCCTGTCAAAGAGCATATTTATTTTTATAAAGTACGTCAGGCTTTTATCTGAGCCTTAAAGTGGGTTTAAAGTGACTCATCATATCTTCTATTTATGGAATTATTTTCTGGATATCAAACAGAATTGTTGAAATACTTCCTTCAGACACTGGATTCTGGGCTTTTAGGGTGTATAAGATATATATAAACCACCGAAAGAGTCAGCAGGCTGCAGTGGTTTAAATTTTCATCAGCGCTCGCTGACACTGACTGCATGTACAGATCCACCTCCTCAAGAGAATCCTCTGTGGGACGGCGACAGGCTCAAAGGCTCAGGGTTGCATCACCTGCAGCCCCATGAGACAGAGTATCTGAAGCGATGGCTCATCATGTCCGCCTTGTTTGCAGTGACACCAGGTGGAGGAAAAGAGGAAGTGTCTTCAATCTAAACTTATTATGAAATTATACCCTGAATCCCCTTAAACACTGGCTGCTGAGCTCCACAAACTAAGACCTTCTGCATCCACATAGAGCCTCAGGATTGTTTACTAAACTCACATCACTTGGCATCAAACAGACACAGCTCAGACTCCACAGCGAGACGCGTGTGTCAGCAACATCTGAGCTGCCCCGGTCTGTGGTGATCGAGCACTGCTGGTTGTACCGCTCCTGCTGCTGAACTCCTCATTCCATCACAGTATTGACGCTGCCACCTCCTGCTGTCTGGTACTGAATATTTGCCTGAGTCACAGAATGATCAGCTTAGAGCCCTGCTGACACAATTGTCCAGATTTTTGAAATCCTCTGTGAGGTAAGGATGGGAAATGAGGAGGAGAAACCCAAAACTTCATGGAGAGATTATGTAAGTCAGTGACTTGAGATCCTCCTGAATGCACAGGGAAGGAAGCTGGAAAACTGTCGTACTGACTGATTATGCGTACGAAGCAAATACGCAACTACAAGATTTTTTAAAGCATTATTTAATAATATCATACGGATCTAGAAATTTATCAGGATTCACAAATTTCTACCACAAATGCTCTGAATGTGACATCATGTCAGACTGCACAAGATTTCACCCATTTGTACTTGAAAATGTTTTTTATTCAGCAGGATGTATTTTTAGTGCTCATGTAATCTAATCAGGATTGAAGGAAAGAGAAAATTACTAAAGCAGCACATCTCTCTTGCAAACAATTTATGTTGTAACTTTAAATCACTCTTAGTAACACTGTTCACAAAGTTTGTCATGTTTCAAGTCCAGCAGCTTTGCACTCTTTGCAGTGACTGTTTACTTCCAGACTGTACCGCCCTCTGCTGGCTGACTACTCCTCTTACAGTCACACACATCAGTCACTATGAAGCCTCTAAAACTAACCCTCAGTTTTCTGCTTTTTTTGAATTTTTATTTTAAGTACTCGTTACTGTGAAACCAACTTGGTTGCTAAAACATATTGAAGCTGGACTTGTGATTTTCTTTCTGGATCCATTTTCCTCAGCCAAACACACCTCCTTTCTTTTCTGTTAAACAAGAAAAAAAAAAAGTTAGATAATTTTTTTTTTAGACATTCTTCTTACACAACACTCCCACTCTGAATTTGTTGTTTTCCTTACTTTTTAAATTGACGTTGTACATTGCCACCATGCCTCCTTTAATGTGGTCGGTGACGTGACAGTGAAGCAGCCAGCTACCAGGGTACTGAGGACGCATCTTTACTGTCTGAGCAGGACAAAGATGGAACATCATGTGATTCAGGGCTCAGAAGGTTACATTTTTAAAAAGTTTTGTGAGAGTCACTTTGTCATTAAGATCTTAAATCATCTTTTAAGATGATTCGCTGCGCTCTGTTGGCCTGATAACTTCCAGTTTGGTGGCTGGTTGACCGGGTGCTCTAAGGTGTACGGTGGCCCTGAGAGCTCACAGTACTGCTACTTGAGAAAGGACATGCAAAAAGACAAAACACAAGCAAATTAAGAAAACATTAGGGCTGCAACTACTAATTATTTTCATGTTTGATTAATCCATCCATTATTCTCTTGATTAATCGAGTAGTTGTTTGGTCCGTATAATGTCAGAAAATGGTGAAAAATGTGAATGTTTCTTGGAGTCCAAGATGACATCATCAAATGTCTTGTTTGTAAACCAAAAATATTCAGGACTGTCATAGAGAGGCAAAGAAATCAGAAAATATTCACATTCATGAAGCTGAAATTAGAGAATTATTTTTCTTAAATAATTACCTAAACTGATTAACCTGTTTTCAAAATGGTTGACGATAAGTTTAGTAATTAATTTATAATAAATTATTTGATTAATTGTTGCAGCTCTAGAAAACATCTTCATCAATTTGACAACACGTGCAGCATTTAGAAAACGTGCTGCAAACAGTTGGCAACACAATGGAAGTGTTTCCAGAGGACACTTAAAAGTGATGCACACGTCCTGAAACGCTTGTTGTTTACACAGATTTTGAGCCACAGCCCTATTAAGGTTCTCTTTCCATCAGTGGTGTCAGAAAATGAGATGAAAGTGTTTTTGATTTATTTTAACATTGTGATCACATGATTCAGACATTAGCATGTTGGCTAATAACGGATGTGTGCATCACTTTTAAGTGTCCTCTCGAAACTCTTCTGTTGTGTTGAGGTCTATTTGCAAGGCGTGTTTCTAATGTGTTGTGTATGGAGGTATTTCTATGCCATCAGAGTTTGAATATGAATTTCTAACACTTTTTAAAAAAAATTCAACATGTAAAAAAATCAACATCTCAAAAATATTCCGCATAAAAAATCAACATCTTTTAAAAAAAAGCAGTGAGAAAAAAATCAACATTATAAAAAACTGAATATTTTCAGAAACATTTTTTACACTGAATTTTTTTTAATGTAGAAAAAAAGGCAGAAAAAAAACTGATTTTGATGCAGAAAAAAAAAATCATTGATATAACTTCATATTCAAACTCTGATGGCACAGAAATACTTCCATAGTTGTGATGTTGTGTTTGCAGTGTGTTTTCTAAATGCTGTGCATGTGTTGTCATATTGATGAAGCTGTTTTCTTAATTTGCTTGTGTTTTGTTTTTTTTCAAACGTGTTCTCTGTGAGCTTTCTGGGCCTCCGTAGAGGTGACTTTTAGTTTCAACAATCAGTGTGAGTTACCTGCTGTGGATTATACAGCAAGTGGGTTAAATGAATATTCTGCAATTTAAAAAAAGTAAATCAGAAGTGTTTCAAACCCAGCGCCACTTTGAACTCTGCTGAACTCTAATATAAGATATGGAGAAGCAGTACACACAACCACCAACAGATGGCAGCAGGATGACAGCTCTCATGAACTAACAAAGAGCTAAAGAGCTGAGTATGTAGTCTTTGTACATTTCTGTCTGTAGGTACAACTAGAGACAGACTAATTAACCTGTAATTTGGCTGTTTTATTTTATCAAATGATTTATTTATCAAATACAAAGTATCGAACACTGTACGTATATTTTGGATCCTCAGAAAAGAAAACTCCAGCTGCCACTCTTAAGAAGTAATATACTGCATACTGAAAGTGAGCCAGTTAATAAAACTCTTCTAGGCTGTTTACTTTTATGATCTGGCAAAAGTAATTTAAAATAATTACAAAAATGTAAGTCTGGATGTTTTCAGTTTTTACCTGGAAGGTGGCTGGAAACAGCTCGTACACATCCGTTCGACGAGGACCTCCCCCCAGCTGGAGACAGAGAAAACAGTCAGTGTTGGTGTATTTTTGAATTTTGTGTGTTTGTGTTTGTGTATGCGTTGTTTGTCTTATGTACCTTATATTCCACCATGTGTCCATGCCAGTGAACCGTGTGTATGTCCACATCGTTGCCCATTCCCATCAGATACCAGTACACCTTATCCCCCACCTCCATGTTCAGGCCGTTCAGATTCCCATACATCAGACCGTTGATGGCTGCAAAGACAAACACACACCGTAAAATGAAAAGACAATTTGAGGATGTTTTGGGAAAAAGCGACAAAATATCAGTGTGAAAGTGATGCAGTGTATGTGTGTGCTTTTCTGTCTCACAGTGCATCTTGTTGCTCTCTATGAAGGTTTCATCATCCTTCAGGTTAGCACGAGGGTTCCTGATGTGGGTCCTGATGTTTTCATCCAGATACCTGAAAGCATAACTCAGGGCTGAGCGATAATCTCAGAGTGGGATGGCAGGATATTCTATCCAGTTTCACTGTATTTCAGTTGCAACATATTTGTTAGTTTTAATCTTAAAATTTTGTAAGTTCAAGTAAAAATTTTATTGTGAACATTTTTTTGAGAAAATTTTGTTTTGGTTCTTAAACTGAGGTTTAAAATGTCTAAAACGTTAGGGTCACTGCTACAGTTCAGACTCTACTCACCAGCTTTCATTCTCATCAAAGACCAGGAAGAGCAGAGCAAACTCCTCGACTTCTTTCTTCATACCAAAAGTTCTAAAAACAGCAGTTCATAAAAATACATGAGCATCTCGTGTTCGCTTGGTGATGCAGAACAGCTCATAAAAAACCCCAAAACCATCTGCCTGCGTTCTGAGCCCGTGAAATCACAGACTTAAAAAGTAAAACAAATGTTGACTAGTTTGGGAAATTCTGGATTCTTGATCAGGCGGCGAGAAGCTTACGTGGCCCAGCTACGGCGACAGATCACCAATGGACCAATCAGACCGCTGTACAAGTCCTGGAAGACACAAAGTCACATGTGTGTGTCTGTGTGTGTGTGTAAGATCTTGTACAGTTCTTGTAACATTAATAATTTAGTTTAATTTATAGTTTAATTGATAGTTTAAGGATCGAGATTTGATTCTAGATGATAACGGTGGTTGGGTTGGGTCAAGTGAAGGAATGAATATCAACCCAAAGGAAGTTTTAAAGCAGCAGATTTCTTCCTTCAGAATAAGCTGTTAAATATTGTAACAACAAAGAATTAATCTACAGAACATACAGTCCTGACTTACTTTTTGTGCTAAGTCTAAATGTACTTTGAGGTTAATAAAATCTTGTTTTAATTTGTCTTATCTTTTTTCTCTAAGTATCATTAAAAGTCACACCTGATGAAATAAACATCTGAATTACATGAATCAGTGACCCAAAGCACAGCACCAAACCATGCTGAGTGAAATGTCCCTTGAATGAAAAACTGTAATGCTGTGAGAAGTGTTTGTGTTTTTGTTTATGTGTGCATACCTTAGCAACATCAGTAGTGGAGTAGTAAGCTGACGCAGAGCACTGCTCCTGCTCCTCTGTTGGTCCTGTTTTCTTCGTCACATACCAGTAATAGGTGTGAGTTTCACCTGAGAATGACATCGTCATTCATTCATTTATTTATTTATTTATTTTATTTTATTTATTTATATATTTATTATTTATATCTTACTTAATTTACAATTATGTAATATATATATATATATATATATATATAAAACAGCGCATTTTGATAAATATGCATTTTATATATATATATATATAGATAGATAGATAGATAGATATAGATATATAGATATATATATAAATATATATATATATATATATATATATATATATATATATATATATATATATATATATAGATATAGATATAGATATAGATATAGATATAGATATAAAACAGTGCATTTGATAGAATAGAATAATATAGAATTATAGAATAGACTTTATTAATCCCCAGAGGTAAATTCGGGTGTTTTGCAGATGAAATTATGAAAAAATTACTTAAAACAAGAAATTCAGCAATTTTAAATTCATAACTCTAAAACGATCTTTGGTACGTGAGTAAGAATAAGAATCAATAGGCACTAGTGGGATACGAAGGTAATCTCAGCTGCATCAAGACCTGAAGTCACAAATCAGGTACGTCACACATTCATGGACAAAAGTCCAGTCTGTAGACATGGGAATACTAAGTAATTATTATTAACATTATTCATAGGCAAATTAAGCCATACACATTTTAGTTGTATCATGTAATCATAAAGCATTTGATTGTACATTTTCTGCCTCCCTGTCAGATGACGCTGCATCTGTCTCAAAACATTTTTGAGAATATTTTGTTTGGTTCTTAAACTGATGTTTAAATGTCTAAAGCAAATTGCAACCTGCGGCTCTTTGACTCCTGTGCAGTGGCTCCCTGTAGCTTTAGAAAAATATCATTAAAACACCGAATTCTTATTTCTCTTACAGACGGTATTGATGATTAAAGGCATTGACACTGTTTAGAAACATTTGTACTAGATTTGAACTAAATGTGCATCACATCTTGAAATAAAGCCTGCCACCCCTCTACTTCTTCTCCTGCAACATCAACAACTCACTGACTTTCCTTCCACCTGTGGCTAACCTTAAGTTTCACACCCCTGGTAAGATAACTAAATCAACTGACATAATATATGTGCTTGAAATGTGGCAAGAAATCAACAACAAAAAAATGATGAGTCGAGCGACATTTTCAATATGTATTATCAAATTCTTTTTGTAGTTCTACAATGTATTGAATTTCATACACCGTATCGTCTTTATTGGGAAGGTAAAGTAGATTTTGTGGCTCCGGACTGACTTTAATCCAGGTGAGATGAGGCAAAATGGCACTGTACCTGGAGGTGTGTTGTAAACATCAGGAGTTTCTGTCTTGACTCCATGAGCGTGGATGGAATAAGGCCTGGTCGCCATGTTTTTAAAAACCACCTTCACTTTGTCCCCGACGTCAGCGTGAATCATTGGACCTGGGAGGAGAAGATGAACACCACGACCAATGAAGCACAAACACCAACATGATTCCACGACTCTTAACACTCGACATAAAAGCCTACCCATAATGCCGAGGTGTTCCATGTCAGGTGATCTTTCCACCTGCTTGGTGAACTTGTCATTGGTGAACTGACGGTAGACCACCTTCTTGTACCGGGAGCCTATAAAGCCACCCTCCTGGTCCAGGAAGACAGTAGCAGGACTACAGAGGAAGCAAGAGACATGCTGTGCTTAACATCATCAAAACATCAAGACATAATTTCATTTACAAGTTGACACTGAAAACTGTGTGATGTGTGAAAAGAGAGTATAGGCAGATTGAAGCGGTTAGGTTGAACTGGTTAAACCGTACTTCTCCTGACCGCGGAACATCTCAGCCTCCCAGGTGCGGTTTGGAGAGTAGTCCCAGGTTACCTCCATGGCAGCGATGTAGTATGTTTTTGAATGCAACATCGTCTCCCCCTGACGCTGAAGGAGGCTGCACTTCTGTACCGTGTAGTTGGCTCTCATCCCAGCACGATAATGGTTTACTGTCGCTGAAACCACTTCAAACTGACCTGAAACAGAAACACACAGGAAATACATCAGATCATCAGAAAACATGGCCTCAACTTTCATGTTACGCTGATGACACACAACTCTACATCCACACAGAGTCATCTGACTCTCTTCTGCCATCCAACCTGACTGACTGCTTACATGATATTAAGAACTGGATGACCACCAACCATCTACAGCTCAATAAGGATAAATCAGAAGCCCTTCCCATTCCCGGTTTCATCACTTCATCTGTCTCTACAGTCAAAAATCTCAGTGTAACACTTGACTCGACCTTCTGTTTCAGTGCACACATCAAAAAAATAACCAAAACTGCCTTTTTTCATTTGAAAAACATATCCAGACTCCACCCCTCCCTCAGCCACATTACTGCAGAGACACTTATACATACCTTCATTACTACCCGCCTGGATTACATTAATGCTGTCCTCCATGGCCTCCCTACAGCAACCTTACAAAAACAACAATATGTCCAGAACTCAGCCGCCAGAGTGCTTTGTGACAAACAGACTTGGGTTCACATCACCCTCATATTCTATCATCTCCACTGGCTCTCAGTCAAACACCTATCAAACCTCCTCTGTCCGTACATTCCTAAAGTTCCTCTGAAGCCCTGCTCCTCTGTTCCCTCCTCCAGGCTCCACACTATGGGCTTAGCTGGCCCCAAACTATCTCAAGAACTGCATCAGTGCCCATCCCTTACTGCCTTTAAAACAGGGGTACCAAAACTTTTTCCAGTGAGGGCCACATAACTTTTCCCTTCTCTGATGGGGGGCCGGGGTCATTTTGTAACAGAAAAAGTGTGACGATCACAGGGGTACCTAAACGTAAACATTTATTGTTTTCCAGAAAGCCAAACATGACCAAATATTAAAAACCCTTTCCAGGATCTTCACAGAAAAAAGTCAGGAAATAAATAATGACACTATTTCTGAAATATTGCTCAGGGGGCCGGGCCAAATGTGGAGGCGGGCCGTATCGGGCCCGCGGGCCGTAGTTTGGGGACCACTGCTTTATAACCAAACTAAATACTCATCTTTTTAAACAAGCCTTCCCTGATTTCACTTAGCTTAACTTACTGTTCTTTGTATTCTCCTGTATCTATTTTACCACGTTTGTATTTCTGTATTTGTTTCTTATTTTATTCTGTCGTATTCTGCTGTTTTATATATTGATATTTAATGAACTGTTGAACTGTTTTTATCTGCGTAAAGTGACCTTGGGTGACCTGAATGGTGCTTATAAACTTAATTTATTATTATTATTATTATTATTATTATTATTATTATTATTATTATTATTATTATTATTATTATTATTATTATTGTGTATGAACTCAGAGTTTGGATAAGGATTGTGAGGGGTCAGTGTCACTGAGGGTTGCAGGTGCATACCCATGCTGTCTGGCTCCATTGTGACCGTTCGTGAGACGTGAGGGAAGACGCTGATGACGTCTCGTCTGTTCTGTCTGTAGATGAAACGGTTTCCTTGGAAGTAAAGACTCACGATGTCCGTCTCTGATCCCAGTCCTGACAGGTGCCACGTTACTCTATCTGCCTTACACATGGTCAGGCCTGGGAGGTTCTTGTACACAAACCCGTTGATGGCTGTGAGAAAAGAACAATACGTTATCATCTCACCATTCTTAAGTGTGTGAGTTTTTTTCTCTCCTCCTCACCGTGCATCTTGTTGCTCTCTATGAAACCTTCGTCCTCTTTGTTTACAGTGTTGGGAGCAGTGGCAAATGTCCTGATGTTATCATCCAGATACCAGCTGAGGTTCTCATCAAACACTGTGGCCATGAGGTGAAACTCCTTCTGATAGTTTTTCTACATAAAGAAAGTAGAGACAAAGAAGAGGATGGGCGTCATATTATGATTTCTTTAACACATTTTGACTTAAAAAAAAAAAAAAACAAAGTATACATACTGAAAAACAGATGCACTGGAGCAGAAAATAACAGACAATAGTAAAGCTAGAAAGCTCAGGCAAGCAGGAGCAGTTAAAAATGATCAGGTGGAGTAACATCAATTAGCTTCCCTGCATTTAAAAGTTTTTTTTTATATAAAAATATTCTTTATTATTTAGCCACCAAGTAGGTATAACGAGTTTATCCAAGTCAGGATCACAAGCACTGTCACTATCCTTCAAATCAAGCCTGAGGATACATAAATTAACTGGTGGGTTGTGTGCCTAAAAAAATAAAAATAAAAACAAAAATAAAAAATTTCATAAGGAGTGAGATCTTCAATATTTCAACAGTAGGTGGCGATGATGTCTTGTACTGTTATTTAACACCTGCCATTTCACAGTCAGTGCTGCCTAGTTGGACATCTTTTCAGCTGACTGGGCACGTTGATCAAATTTGGGCTCCTTTTGCATGTTTCAGAAAATATTCTGGAGAAAATATGAACAAAATAGTTTCTATTATGTGGCAAAAAAAAATCAAAACTTACACATCTCAATAAACTGTTGTGACCTTGCGCTCACGTCTTTACTTCATTTATTTTGAAATGGAGATAATCCATGGAACATGACATCATCAATCAGTGGTAGTCGTTGGTTAATCAAGTGTAACCTTTAAAATGGTATCAGTCCCTTGTAAGCACCTTAGAGACAGCATCATGCGGAAGTGAGTGAAAAACAAAAAATTTTACAGAAAGGAACGAGAGACTGGATTTTCTCTGTGCCAGAGGAAAATTTTGTATTTTCTTAGCTGATCAGCTTAGCTTATAACATGTTCTTTATTACACATGTAATAGTTTTACGGTTTTAACATGCGTTTCTAGAGAGGCTGAGATTTGGGCTGGATCTGGCACCCTGTTGGAAACAAAACACTTTACTTGTAAAGATAAACCTGTTGAGTACTTCCAGACACATACATGACCGAAGGACTTCATAAAAGTGTCTTTTCATAAAAAAAAATATGGAGAAGTTGATCATTTTCATCAATTTGGGTCAAGGGTGGTTATTAAGGTGGGTCCTGAAACCAGACCGGTTGAGAACTATTGAATTACAATATGAAAAAAATGTGTTCACTTCATGTTGAGTTTCTGACCCTCTCCTCTCACCTGGGCTTGACGTTTGAGTGACTTAGGCCGACAGACGAGGAGGGGCCCAACCAGACCAGAGTTGGTGTCTTTGACAGGGTCCACAGCGGAGTAGTACAGATAGGTCAGACAGTCAGCTTCACCCTCTGTTGGACCAGCACCCACTGGCACCATCCACTCATAGGTGTGCACCGCCCCGGGTCTGACCAGAGCAGCTGGGGGAGGGGTCACCACCCCTAAAAAACACAAAAAGGATGCAATGGATGATAAAATAAGAAGAATTTAGTAAATACAGCCTTGTAGGGACTGGTACTGTGGCTTGGGTTTGAACTCACTTGGTTGCCTCTTCAGCTCGCGCAGTTTCTTGTCTGTGTACGATTCTGCGGAGGAATGAGGCATGACCAATATGAGACGTTGAAAATGCTTACGGAGCTCTTCATGTGTACAGAAATTACAGCTCTCATAGACAGTACAGGCATATTTAACCTTCCAGTTCATTGTGATAGAGAGTCCCATCCTGTTCGATGTCGTACTGAACACCATGTGGTTGTATCGTGTACGGCCGGCTGGCTTTGTTCTTGAAAACTACCCTGATGGTGTCCTTCTCTTCTGCTTTCAGCACAGGACCTGAAAGGACACGAAGAGATGTTGGTTTATTCACCATTCTTGGACAAAGAAAAGGTGATGCTGTTTTAAATATTGTTTTACAAGTCCTCTTTCTGTTTCTCTGAAAAGACCCACAAAACAAAATCTAGTCTGATTACCCAGAATTCCAAGGTGTTCTTCTTCTGGGGTGCGAAGCATCTTAGTCATGAAGGTGTTGTCAGTGTATTCCACGTAGCGAGCTTTCTTGTAACGGCTTCCCAGGCGGTTTGGTCCTCTTGTTACAAACATGTCAGCCTCCCTGCACACACAAACACATGTACAAAAACAAACTGTCACACAAGCAGGACCGCAGGACACACACTGATTTGTAAATGTGGATGTGTGTAAGTAATAACAAACCCCTCAGAAGGTATGGTAGGAGAATAGTCCCACACGTCTTCTTCAGCAGCGATGAAGTACTGTCTGAGCTCCCCGTGTGGACGCGGCTTATGGACGTTTGGGAAACACTTTTTGATCTCAAATATTGCCTGCATCCCGGCTGAAACAAAAAATACATAAAACCCACACACTGTTGAAGCTGTTGAAATAAATGTCTCGTACAGCGACTTTGCGAGAATAACTGATGCTGCAGCTCACCCATCAGATGGTCATTGACGGTGCACGTCAGCAGCCAGTGTCCGACGTTATCCGCCGTCATTTCAGCCGTGGTGCTGGAGCCGGGGAAGAGGCTGACTGTGTCTGTGTGGTGGTTCTGAGTGGTCAGAATCTGGCCATGGAAATGGACTGAATGCATGTCCACCTGTTGCAGATAAATGACTTTTTAACTGTTCTCAAACGAGGTGCTTCGAGTTATATTTGACCACCAGTATCAACACGTTGACTTTACCTCGTTTCCTAAGCCCATCATGTGCCAGTAGATCTTGTTGCCTTGGCACATGCTCAGTCCAGGCAGGTTACCATACAGATAACCATTTATGCCTAAATAAACAGACATTATTCATCCTGAAGGAAATTCAAGGCACTTGACACATAGAGTTAAAAAAGGTGTTTTGGCAGGTTAAAGATAAAACGCCGTATACGGTGCAGGTGTTTCTCACCGTGCATTTTATTGCTCTCAATAAAATCCTCATCCTCCTTCAGGTTTCTGCCGGGAAACGTTATGTAGGTCCTGATGTTCTCATCCAGATACCAGCTGAAGTTCTCGTCAGACACCATGAACAGCAGAGCATAGAGATAGTCTCCTGAACTGTCTCCATGTAAGTCCAGGGTTCCTACAGAGGGAGAGAGGAGTTCTTTTAGAGAACCGTGCAAAGACCGGATGGACTGACAGAGAAAACACAATTCAAAGCCCTGAAATGAAATGTATTAAAGAATTCTAACTTGTTTTAAAATTGAATATTTTTTTTAGTTATTTCTCCTTCGTATTTTTGTTTTGCTGATTTATCTGTTTCTATTTGCTGATTTTAAAGAAGTGGGTCTTTGTCTGAAAAAAGAGGGATTGTGCAACAATCAACCACTTAATCTCAACCTGTTGATAGTTAAATGGCCTCATGGATGATTTTTCTCTGTGGGTATGCTCAGGGTACAGAGCTAAAATGCTCCAGCTTCGTCTAACTTGTATTAAAGCTGGGCAACATGGCCCAAAAAATAAAATCCAAGATTTTTTCCCACAACACTCGATTTACGTTTTTAATCAATTTTTTTCCCTCTCAAAAAAAAAAAGAAAAAAACACTCCCAGTGATACAAAAATTACATGAATCAAGTTTTGCCTCCATGTTGTCCAAATATTTTCCCAAACCCAATAGAATTTCTCTCACAGAGTTAAAGTGTGTCGTAAAATATTGATTATTTAGTTCAAACGTTGGCCGGTTTGACGTAAACACTCAAGACTGAGTATTTTCACCGTATATCAACATGAAACTCTCTTTTACAATATATAATCCCATTTAAGAAACAAATACAAGCCTTTAAAAGTCCTTGTGCAAAACCTGACAGAGCCTACCATTATGAAAACTGAACTTTTTTTTCAAACATTGCAAAAACTTACAATTGGACTAAGGCAAGAAAAAAAATCTGGATTTTTAATTTTTTTAAATCTTCTGCAGAAAATAATTTGAATTAATCAATTTATTGCCCATTCCTAGCTTGTAAGCGTGAACTTCATATTGAAAATCCCCATAAATGCTCACGGATTGTGAAACCAACAGATTGTGAGCTCCCCCTACTGTCTGGTTTCAGTATTGGTCAGGAACAGCCTCATCCAGGTTAACAGATGGAACTGGTAATATGATGTAAGTTTTTTTTATCATACTGGTTTATATCAAAGTGTCCATATCTTTGGGCACCTTTCATTTGAATTAGTAATTTGATTTTAAAAAGATGAAGATGTCTAACAGCTGTGTTGACAAATGAAGGCTCCTGAAGCGTTCTGTCCTGGATTAGCAGCAGGGGAGGAGGAACAGCAAGAGAAAAAAATAACAAACACCAACAGAAGAGTCACTGAACTTTTCATAGCCATGGGCGTCTGCTTGAGAACAACACAAGAATCTGCTCTGCTGCGGACTGTGCCCATCTGAGAGATCTTTGACACTTTATTGGTAAATTTAAGTTATTCATGAGTTTGTTTAAGAAATCTGAAAAAGTAAAGAGTCTGCAGGCCTCGGCTGCATCAGTGCTATATGCCATCGACTTCCAAGGCAGTGTTTGGGCTTCGCGTCTCACGATGGGGGGGGGGCAATTATTTCTGACATTTACTTTGAATTCTTCACTTCTGTATTGCTCAGAGAACGAAAAATCAGTAAACACAGAAACTCAAAGGGGCACCTGATCATATTTCATGATAAAAGATACTGAATGCTAATGCAAACAACAGCTAAAATTAGCTTCTAGCTCCCTACAGTTAGCAAGGAAGTCCCAAAGCTGATATTCCTGTGCAGTTGTTTTCCACAAGACAACAGTAAAAATTAAAGTGAATCTCAAGATTCGAACTATATGAGTAAATTTACTGTGTAACACGAGTGGAACTAAAACTTTGGATACCTCTCTTACAGACGATGAGGGGTCCTATCAGTCCTGAATTGATGTCTTTCGGTGTGTTGACATGGGAGTGGTAGAATCTGGTCATACAGTTGCCATCATCTGACAATGGGCTGTGGGTCTCTGGAAGGGTCCACTGGTAGACCTTTGTTGCACCTGGAGCTACTGAGTCATCAGTCTTAAGTTCTGGACCAGTGCCATCTGGGTACAGGGCTCCTAAAGAGACAAAGACAAACAAAAAAACATGGTCGAGGTTTCAAATAATCAGCTGAAGTAATCTGGCTTCAGAAACTCTGTTTTCATCTGAAACGTTAAATCTTCTTGTAATTAAACCAAACAGCTTATGGATACAGTTTCACAGCAGAAATGTTACGCTAGCTTTAGCAGGTTAGCAACAGTGTTTGCACAGAGAACAAACTACTAAGGTACAAAGGAAGACCATCAAGACAAATCCACTAAAACACTGTATGAAAACACCAATAACACCATAACTTGTTCTCAAGTTGATAATCTTCCCAAGAATTCATTTCTGCTTATCTATTTCATTCCTCACCCTCAGAGCCCTTGCTGTAGTTCAGTCCATGTGGGTGGATGCTAAAAGGTCGGGATGCAGCGTTTCTCAGGTGGATGATCACCGTGTCTCCCTCCTCGGCCATCACCAGGGGTCCCAGGTACCCCAGCCACTCTGGCTTTGTCACCTCAGTCCTGAAGCTGCTGTCTGTATACTGCTTATAGACAGCTTTCCTATAGGTGGGGCCGATCCGCTGGGGGCCTCGCTTCAGAAAGACAGAGGCCTCCCTGTAGGCAGAGATAAGTGATTGTTTTTCTGATCTGGCCTTTAAACAGCGGACATGCTGGCTCATCACAACAGGGAAGGCACTGAAGTTTCATTGTATGCAATGTAAACATTACAGTTTTTTTCTCAAGTGGCATCCTTTAAACCAGTGTTTCTCAAATTGTTTCAGACCAAGGACCACCCCCCCAAAAAACCTCACAGACCACCAAGCTAAATAAGCCCGGAACAACAGCCCAAATAGCCAACTGATGTTTGTAATAGAAACTGGCGTCATATATGTGCTGGCTACTAGTGGTGGCACTAACGTTAGCTTCCACTAACGTTAGTGCAATCGATACATGATGCTTTTACCTGTAGGCTTGTTAATGGAGTAACGTTAACTTGACTGTTTTCTCTCGGGGGGATTCAAGGAAACTTTTGTGAGTCTCATTGAACTTGTGTTTTCTTTTTTTTTAAATGTTCTATAGAAAAAACAAAGTTTACTCACTGTCATGGTGGACCACTAGGAGGCGCTGGCAGACAACTAGTGGTCTGCAGACCATAATTTGAGAAACACTGCCTTAAAGTGTGCTGTGAAGATCTGGGAAGACTTTAAAATTTATCTGAAGTGAAAATTTTCAAACTGACTGATATTAACTGGCTGCAGTGAGTGAGGCAAGAGCGGTGAGGGCCTGTGTCCACTAACAGCTTATTAGCTTGCAGATCCTAATTTTAGAGACAAGACAGAAATGTCCTCTCCATCCTACTTGGCATAAACACTAACTAACTATACATTAACCTGTTAATTTTACAACTACCAAATAAATACAGGAACATATTTACATGAAGTATAATTCTAAAATTATTGTAGTGTTTTAAAAATGATTTATTTACAAAACGAGGAAGTAGTCCCTCAGTTTCAATGGTTGGTAGTGGAAATGTATTCCCAACAGCCAACTGTCAATAAACTTAAAATTAGGTACAGTCCAAACATTACCCTACTTTCTGTTGCTGTTGGTCCTTTCTCTTTCTTTCCTCAGGCATCGACCACCTTAAGTTTTGTGTTTTCCATATGAATCGAGAATTAAATTAGTATATTTTCCATGTCTACAGAAACTGTCCAAAGCTTGGGGTTTTATCCAACCGTCAACAGAAGAGGTTGGATCATAAACAGTATGCTTCACTCCTTAAATTAATTTGATGCCTCTGAGTCAATAAACATTTTGAAAGAGGTTTTAACCAATGAGAATTTAGTTTTTGTCACAGATAGTAAAGAATATATTGTTCCATTTCCAACAAGTCTGTTTAGCTAAATGCTTTTTACAAGACATTGAAGTATCAAGGGTACAATGGCCAGGTCTGATATGCTGCCAATTCCAAGACTTAACCTTTGCTGTCATATATTCTTTATAAATTTTCTGACAGAGCAATTCATAGAGGAATAAATGGTGTAATTGGTTGCAATGGTAAGCACAGGTTTAAGGATTGAAGTTGTGGGCCTTGTCCGCACCATCAGTGGACACAGACCCTATCTAGTCAGTTTTTCTGATGAAGAAGTTATCCTCCTGGATGTTTTGGATCAGCTCAAAAAGGCTCGCTGACATACTTAAAACGTAAACAAGACACGGTAAAGTTCTTGCACTCACTCATCGTCCTGCAGGCTGCGGTTGTGTATGACGTTCATCCCAGTTGGAGCATAGTTCCAAGATACCTCCTCGATTCTGAAGAAGTACCCCCTTATCTCCCCTGACACAAACGCTGCTGCGCAACACAGCAGCAACACCCTGCTTAACCCCACTGGCACCATTTTAGAGAAGACGAAGTCTTGATTTAAGTGGAAATATAGCGTACGGTAATGCTGACAACGAATTTGGCAGAGGACAGACGGATCTATTTATCAGTCTGTCTGAGAGACTTTAGACCCTGGAGGGGTGTTTATACCCCCTCACTGCTGGGAAAATCTGAGAGAGGGCAGGGGGGACAGTGACCAGCAGAAGAGGTCTGAGCCAACCTATCAGCGCTCTATGCCTCTGTGTTATCAAACTCTTTCAATTTCATAACAATAGAAAGTCCACATTGACCTCACGTGAATAGCTCAAATCTTTATTCAGTTTATTTCAGACTTTATAAAGATTATCTGTTTTATCAGAGATAATTGAATGTATCAGTTTTTTTTCCACACTGAGGGGAATCGCTGCCAAAATTCAAGTGAAGTCATGGACAGCCAATCATAGAAACAATGACTTTTGGTCAAGTAAATACTGTTCTTTTAGTTTTAGTGCAAAGTCCCTCTGGAAAACCCATTGCACAAATAATCACTGATTCATTCAACTGTTAAATGTTACCAGGGAAAACAATTCCATTACTCTCAATTCCTTTTATCAAAATCCGTTTAGACAAACTTTAAGAAAGGTGAATTATTTTTAAAGGGTTGCATATGAGTTTTATGTGTAATGACCTCACCTTAAGATAGTATTATGACCTGGAAAATGAAATTTCTTTGCCTGAAGAGACTCGTGATCACTGAGTTTGGGTCCTGATGTTGCATAACTCTGGAAACTCCAGGACAAAGAGTTCAGGAATTGATTGCAACACAGCAAACAGGCCGCATACACACAAACAGAAAGTATTAAAGTCCGTGTAAAGCAGCAATACATTTGTGTTATGAGTTTGTTTGTTTGTCACATCAACGTGTCATTGACCACCGAGCTGAATTTGAAAGATTAAAGAAATTGCTAAATTTATAAAATTAGGTCTCAAAATCATGGAAAAATAAGCTTGTCTCTCTGCTGTGGAACACTGGGGGCGTGTCAGTTAGAGGCGCTGAAGCCACGCCCACAGGCAGAAGTGGAGCCGCCTCCGTGTACTGTACAAGGACGTTACCTACAGTAACAATGGCGGCTAGTGCTAGCAGCGTGATGGGATGGAGCCAGCCCTACCTGTTTGAGCCATCAGAGCCAGAAACTGACTCTGAGTCAGACACTTAGCAACATGGATTACTGACTAGTAACGTTATAGCCTAGCTAAATACAGTTAGGCTATCAGTCCACCCGTTTCTTCAGAAGACTATGGGTGCTGCTATGATAGATTACTACTTCTCCCAGCAGACATTGGTTTCTGGTTGCCTTGCTGACCCAAGGGTGGGGTTATGCTAATGATGGCGCTGTGATGTAATGCAGCTATGATTTCTGACCCGCCCATTAAATCCTGAACACAGACATTTGAAACAGTTTGTGAAGCCGAGCTCCACAATTAAATCCTAAATGGTTGAATTAACACAATTTAAGGAAATGCATTTGTGACCTATTTCATGTGTTTAGAAGAAAATAGCTGAATTTGCTTTACACAGACTTTAAAGTCAGGGTTGGTAATCAGATTTAGATACACTTTTTGTTATTCAAATAGAGTGAAAAATGTCCACTGGAGTAAACCTGGGAAAACAGCAACCAATCCTAGTGTTTTGCATCCAATTTATTAAACCAATCAAATCCCATCCTGCCGTTCTAGCAGAAAAACTACCTATACCCCCGATTACTGGTAACATAGTGGAAACAAAAACAATGTGCTGAGGACCGGTTTGAGTCTGTGGTTTTGAATCAGTCACGATCATATGATCACAAATCAGTGGTGCTTGTGCATGTGAGCAGGGGCATCATTTTGGAGGAGCTCCATGTGTGGGAGGGCGGGGGCTAAACGGAGTCCTGAGGACATGCTATATTCAAATTTATGCTAGTTTTCCATGACTACCAACCCTGCCTTTAAGGTCAAAATATGACCAAAGTATTAGTTGATGGAAATCATCAGTTTTGGGCAGTTAAGGATCAAATCAAGTTTTCACCCAGTGGATAAAGCCTCTGATAATGAGTGAAATCTCAGGACCTGAGATGAATCTGAATCTGTTTCAGAAGTTAACAACATCAGCTGCATGACCATAAAATGGAAACAGTTCTTTTTTTTTAATCAAGACACCACAAACAAAAAAAAACATACATTATAAAAATATGTCACTAAAATACATATAAAATGTCTTTGTCTGTCAACAAATAATGCTCTGACAGTGAAAACAGAGGTTTTAACACATGCAAACATGCTTGTGCTTCTCAGCTGGTCCAGCGTTTACGTATTCGGGTCAAAAGACTTGTAAAAATATGTGGCTTTTAGGGGATGCATACAAGGGTAAAGGCATCACGTCTGAAGAGCAGTATCATCACCTTCTGCACAAAAAAAGAAATGGGAAGTCGATGGATTTATGAAGCCGATGAGGTACACACAGTAAATGATGATAATAAAGGAAGTGAGCAACCTCAGCGGGAATAAAACAAACTTAACGATGAAGCGATGGCTCATCAGGAGGTTTTTAAAAAAGTCTGTTTTTGTGGTCTTAGAAAAAACAAACAAGACTTTGTTTGATTCACACAACTGTGCAAACACTTTAACACCTAAAACCCAGTGTGCCTAATATTAATGTTACTCTTTTCAAGGACGCTCTACTCTGTCTTCATTATATACATCATTATGTACAGAATGGTCTGCTTAGCCTCTTCTCACCACTTATTTAGCATCATTTTCTGCTTTTCTGCAGTATTCAAGACACATAAAAACACACATAAACACACATACACATCAACATTATGAGGACTGATAACTTATTGCCTTAGAAATATTTTTAGTTATGATCAATGATGTATGCATGTGCCAATAATGTCCCATAGGTGTGCATACAGGTTGAGTGTGTGACAGTCTATGTGTGCGCATACATACAAATGTGTGTGTGTTAATCTAAGCATTAAGACTGTACTCCTGCTTATAACAAAAAGGCCGACAGACAGCGTTGACTAAACCGCTCCCCAGCTGCATGAGACAGATGATGAACTCCAGCACAGCCAAACCGACCAGCACGCACAGCAGAGTCACGTTCCACTCCACGACATTGACCGGCTGAAGACACCGCGACCATGTCTCCGGTTGTAAGAGATACCTGAAGCATAAAGAGAGAGAGAGAGAGAGAGAGAGAGAGAGAGAGAGAGAGAGAGAGAGAGAGGTCGGCGTCATTTACAGATACTCACACTGTGTTCAGACCACAGACTGCACAAGAGAAAAACCTGTGGTTTTTCTAATGTTCACATGAAAAGCGCAAAAGCTGCATCTTAAAAAACTGCTTCCTCTAATTCAGTTATATTTGTATGTGAACAGTAATCATTTTTACAACCCTTTAGAGCAGTGTTTCTCAAATTATTTCAGACCAAGGACCCCAAAAAACCTCATGGACCAACAGCCCAGACAGCTAACTGATTTATTATAAACTGCCATCATACATGCTCTGGCGCTAACGTTAGCTTCCACGGTGTCCACAATCCTCACTGCAGCTGAATCATCTTGCTGCTTCTCCTGGTCAGTGTCGGAGGTTTTCTCTTCTTCATTTGATTTAATTTTCACTGTCCTCATCCCAAGCCAGTGCTACAGGATGATTTTACCTGTAGGCTTGTTAATGGAGTAACGTTAGCTTAACCATTTTCTCTGGGGGGAGTTCAAGGAAATTTTAGTGAGTCCCAGTGAACATGTCTTTTATTTTTATTTTTTTTAAATATTCCATAACAAAACATAAATAAATAAATAAAATTACTCACTGTCAAGGCGGACCACCAGGAAGCCCTGTAGGACCACTAGTGGTCCGCGGACCACAATTTGAGAAACACTTCTCTAGCAGATGCATAATGTATTGCATGCAGTCTTATTACAACAAAACACACTGTAAACATAAGTGTCCATACCTGCCCCCCTGGTCCGCAAAGGGGTAAGACCACCCAAAGGTAGTGAAGCACTGGGGACCCTGCAGCAAAGTGAACCCTGATATGACCAAACAATAGCAAGACCCCACCAGACCGATCACAGCTGCCAACACTGAGCCGCACATCTGGAGACCAACACAGACACACAGCATGGTGTTAGAAAAGAACATTTAATTAGCACACTTGTATTTTTTGGTGAAGATGAATGTTAGTCTCTGTCTGTATGAATAGGACCTGTTCATGGACCCGTTTCACAGACAAAATACAACAGACACGCTCAAAAATTCACACTTGCAGCTGTGCATGTGTGCATGTGTCTCGAGGGGTATGAGCCAAGCTTATGTTGTGGAGTGTTAACTAACAATGGCCTCCTTGTTGCATTATAAATGCTGGATTAGCATTAGCATTCCACCTCATAACGACTCAGTGTTAGCTGGCTTAATGACTACAGAACAGCATTATGAGCAAGTGTTGAGTAAACAGGGAAAAAAGGAAGTCTATGAAGACTGAAAGGAGGGGAAAGACAGACATGAAGACTTTTGTTTTGATCAAACATAAAAGACTCCCCCATAACTGTTAGCAAACATTAGCTTGTTCAGTACAAGTTTAGCAAAGCTGTGTGAGTAGTGCTACATTTTTAGCCTTACCATTAAACTCTCATTCCAGCAGAAACTACATTTCCCCAGAGAGATGAACACCACAGCTGGAACCAGCATCTGAAAGCACAGAATGGTATACTGTTCAGTTACAGAACAACAGATTTTTGTTGAGTTTTTTTTAAGGGTAAAAAAAATGCTAGCAGTTTGTGCTATCAGCTACTGAGAGCACCTTCATCAAAACATTATTTGTAGTGTTTTTGTTTACCACAGAAAGCTACAATTAAAGTAAAGCAAGTCAAATTTATGTCTTCATTTAAATAATACACAAACTTCACCTACTTTCCCGTAAATCTTGAGCCTGAAGACATTTTTGTTACTGAAAAACTGTGAGAAATGCTCGACTAGCTGGACAAGTCTGATTTGACTGTGCTGCCAGTGTCTTTAGCGGCAAAACAACTGTTGTTGGTAGCACCTGTCGCTAATCTTAGCAATGCTAACATACAGTTTGTAGCATGGTGAATCGCATGACAGAAGGAAAATATGACAGGCACACACAACAAGCGACAGAGGATTCCAGCACATTCCAAACATGAAGTTTTGATCTACATCGATACATTGGTTTATGATGGGTTTCCCCTGTATGTGGTCAAGAAAATACTGGCAAAACATTGTGGTTCACAGAGTGACGTGCTGCTTCAGAAATTCAGGACGGAAACTGATTCCCACATCTGTTTGTTTCAGGCTTGTACCCTTTTACTGTCCCTCCCTCCTTGCTTCCTTTTTCCTGTCCCGTTGTCTCTCTCCCAGTGGTTGAGGACGTCAAATCACACCCAGACAGAGGAAAGGAAGTTTCCAGGGTTTCACACATCAACAAACACATGGAGATCATAGGCAGGGTGACATACACCCCATGAAGCGCTATCTCATAGAGGAGGAAAAACAGAGTCAGAACAAAAGCGAACTGAGAAACAGGAAGAGGGATAGAAGGAAAAGGAAGGGAGGAAGACAGAGAGAGAGAAAGAGAGCTAAAGATAGATTTCTCTCAGAGGGGCGCAGTTCTCTCTGACTTTTAGTGGGTGTTCTTTGCACAAAACAAGAAGGAGGCAAGAAAAAACAAAACAGGTTAAAAGAAAACCTGATTGAATAATTTAATGAATTGTTATTGATCGAATTTCAACATTTTACTTATTTTTATATCAAATAAAACATTTACAAACTGACTTGAATACAAAATGTTTACTCTAGATCCAGGCTTTTGTTTGAGACATGCTTTTAATGGAGGCATTTATCCTGAAATCCTGCTTTAAATATATCACAGAGCTGAAGAAGAGGCATTTCTGAAATGTCATCTTCTGTCGCTGCTTTCTGATTTTGATTCAACTGTATTTACCAATTTTAACATTCACACTAAAGAGGGGATATGCAAATTATTTTCGGCCTTTTTTTTTGTAAATATTCAATTTATCAATGCAGAAATCAGTGAATGAACTGCTGCAACAACAACAACAACAACAAAAAAGAAAAAACATCTCTGTGACCTTTAAAGGCCTGTAAAATCATGTGTTCCCTCACGAGCTGATGCACAAAAATAGACACTTTTCAGCATCTGCTGGGTTTCTTTGGCTTTTTTTTTTTGTCTCATTTGCATACTTCTGTTGATTTTTCAGAAGTAACATATCCAAGCTTTACAAACATTTCAGCAACTTATGGGGAATAATCCTCTAATTTTCCTAAGTTTTGCAGAAGGAGTCATTTCAATCATACAAAAGGATCATTTTAAAAAGCTCAGACTTTGCTCTTTCGTAACTCAGCTGAGTCTAATAATCTCCCCGGACATTTTTTTTGTCCTTTTTTTCCTTTAAAATGCTTCTTCTTGCATTTCTGTGCTGATTCGTCAACTCTGTTTGCTTAGTTTTCCAACAATGAGACACCATTGGGTCAAAGATTGTTGTAAACAGGTACAGGAAATGAAGGGGAATTATGAAGACACTTCATACGATACTTTATCTGTTACAGTTGTGTGTTAAGACAATTCTGAAATGTCTCATTTTGCAGGAGAAACAATCTCCAAAATGTTTAAATATCTCAGAGAGTGAAGCATTATGTGTGCAGTACAAGTGCTCTGCTGGTCAACAGGGTTAATCTTGTCTGGGAAAACACAATCTCTCCTCTGTTCCTCCTTTAAACCAAACTAAAAGAATTATTCCTTTCTGCTCGGTCGGAGCATAAACCCATCAGATCAGCAGCATGTAGAGCAGACGGATTAACTGAATTTACACAACCCTCCATTGTTCTCATAGAACAACTGCAAACACACTTATTCTGAATGGTGCTGAGGCGAGAGAACAAGTGGTGTTCCACCATCGACTTGTGTTTCTGGGAGTGAAACGTAGATGGGACCAAACGACACAGATAAAAATAATCAGACAGGAAAAGCTTCAAGAAAAGACGGAGTCATCTCACATTAAAGCATCACAATGGGTGACCATGAGTCATAGTTGTGTCTGTTAATGCTGAATAAAACAGGAAGCAGGGAGATACTGCGTGGCTTCATCATTATGCTTTTCAGAGTGCTCGCAGTGGTGACGATTTACTGTCACACGGCTGAAATGCTGTGAAAGAATCTCATTCAGTTGGTGCACATGAGAAACAGTTTCATGCAGTTATAAAAAAAAAAGAAATCTTCAGGATTTCAGTTTCAGTTAAGAAATCTCTCTGAAGCTAACTGCAATGAGTTCCACTATTAGTGGAATAATATACCAACATCATTGGATCTGGTTTTTATCTGAAACCTGCCTTTAAATTCTGGGTAAATTAGGTGGAATGTGTAATATTTAATGAAGTAAGTTGACTGAATGTTTAGTTCTATGGATTCTAATCATAAAAGTCAAAGTATTTTTCCTTCTGTGCAAAACGGAGGGAAAACATGTATCAGAATTTGTCAAAACTATGCTTTCGGAGCACAGATGGCCTAGTGGTTAAGGTCACGCTCCATATACCCAGGCAGCCTGGGTTCAAGTCTGACCTGTGGCTACTTTCCTGCATGTCACTCGCCACTCTCACCCTGTTTCCTCTTCTATCCACTGTCCTGTCCTCTAAATAAAGGCATAAAAGCCCCCAAAAACTATATTTAAAAAAAAACCGAAAAAAAAACCCCTATGCTTTCAATCAAACAAAAAAGATATCATTTAGTCTTTTTCTAGTACTATCTCATTAAAGTTTCCAATTTTTAGATAAGTGGGCAAGTTAAGCCAAAAACAGCCAAACCCTTTTTAGACCAACACAAAGCCAAAGGGAAGTAGATCCTTCCATACGAAGAGTGTAAACTGTTGAAGAGAAATCACACCAGGTTTTAATAATTTTAAGTGTGGTCAGGAAAGATGAACAAACATATAATGTGACCTTTGTGTGTGATTTATCAACAAATGTACTGCCATGACCAGCATCTGTCTTATGGTTTCATCCCCCAGACGACAAATGTTCAGGTGTTGCCACCTCACAAGTTTGGCACCAAGACAAAAAGTTTTAAAAAATCAAGGATTTTAAACCACAACAGACTGAAGAACAATGTTCATCCTCTTATTATTGATAAAGAAGAAGAGTGTTTTCACTCACCATCAGCCCCCCTCCTCCAAGTCCACCAAAGTACCAGATGTAGCTGGCCAGGCGGTCCTGCTTCAGATAGATGGTTTCTCCCATAGGAAACAGCAGCAGCACGTTGGCCACGATACAGCAGATGGCCAGAGGCAGCAGGGCCAGGCCCAGAGACCTGGCAAAACCCACCGAACAACACATCCCGAAAAACACACTGACAACCAGAGGGAGGAAAGGAGAGAGCTGGAATGGTCCGAGGAGAGCGTAGAAAAGGAGACAGAGGGGAGGGAAGGGGCAGAGCAGCTGGGGGGGGGGGGGGGGGGGGCAAAAACAAGTGACGAGTGTTTGTGTGTGTGTGTGTGTGTGTGTGTGTAGACTCTCCATCCTAATAGAGGGAGGTCTACCATGACACAACGTGCGCCAGGAAACACCCACACTCCCAGGAAGGGGATTGACTCACAGCTCAACTAGAAATATGAAAATCCCACAAGTGTGTGTGTGTATTTGTATGTATGTGTGTGTGTGCGTGTGTGTCTCCCACAGCCTCTTAGCCAGCAGTACTTCACAAAGCACTTCAAAGAATGTATTTTTTTCAAGAACCACAGAGTCACTGCAGCATATTTTTATAAATTAAAGTGTTTTTTTTTCCTCATATCCTTTTAAATACTGAATGTGCAGAATGTAGAAATACTTCATCTTCATTTTGTGTATTTTAAGCATTTATTACTGAAGAGAGTTAAGACCACTGAATTATTTTGTAGGTTAGACCAATGATTTGTTTCCCCAACATATTTTTTTTTTATTAATTCTGACTTAAATCTAAGAATTTGGACTTTCTACTTAGAACCCTGAGACTTAAAGTCAGGGTTGTTAATCAGATTTAGATACACTTTTTGTTATTGTGGTTAAAATGATCTTTATGTCCTGATGTCAATCAGTGCATAATGTGTTCTTAAAACAGAGTGAAAAATATCTGCTGTCTACAGCAGGAGTAAACCTGGGAAACATCAACCAATCCTAGCAATAAGGATCCGATTTGTGAAACCAATCAGATCCCATCCTGCTGTTCTGCCCGCCTCCTGTGCGTACATTTCAGAAAAACTACCTATACCCTGATTACTGGTAGCATAAAATCGCGAATCAGCGGCGCTCGTGCATGTGAGCAGGGGCGTCATTTTGGAGGAGCTCTGAGTGTGGGAGGGCGGGGCTAAAAGGAGTCCTGAGGAGATGCTACATTCAAATTCATGCTAGTTTTTGGAGCGCAGATGGCTTAGTGGTTAAGGTCATACTCTATATGGGCAAAAAAGCCCTTGAGCGGGCAGCCCGGGTTCAAGTCCGACCTGTGGTGACTTTCCAGCATGTCACTCTCCACTCTCGCCCTGTTTCCTCCTTTATCCACTAATCCATCCACTGTTCTGTCCTCTCAAAATAACGGCATAAAAAGCCTGAAAAAAATAACTAAAAAAAAAAATCATGCTAGTGTTCCATGACTAACAACCCCACCTTCAAAACAGAACTTTGCCTTTTTTCTTAAACTCAGTCTGACTCACTCCCTAATTTTGTAGTGAATTTAAACCACAAGTAGACTGAGGGAAAAACAGCATGTACCAAATATTTCCATGGTTTTTATCTTTTGCATGAACATAAATCCTCTACGGACTGGTTAACCATCAAGAACGTTTCATTATATCCAAACGTAAACTGATCTTTGCAGGCCAGAATGAGCTCAACAGGTTTATAGGGCAATAGGGCGCGACATGCCTCCTAATGGCACTGTGTCAGAAAGCCACAAAGATCATGTATGTATGTATGTATGTATGGATGTGTATGTGCATACGTGTGTTTTAGAGGCCCAGAATGTGTTGAGCTGCTTTATAATCCTGCTGGAATTCAGATAAACTGTGCTGTAAGCTGTGACTGACCAAGAGTGACCTGCACTAACACTAACAAGCTGTTTGAACCCGAGTCTATGGAGGCAGATTGAGCAGAAAGGAGTGTGTTTGGGTGACGGGACACGTGGCTCTTTATAGGAGCAAATGGTTGGTACTGGGTGGGCTTTGGAGCGTTAAGGGGATAAAGAGTGAAACAAAGTCCAACATGTTTCTACATCAAGAGATTTGATGAAGTGTTTAAGCTTCCTGCAACAGGGTGCAAGAGGTTCATGAGATCTACGCTGTTTTTATCCTGTCTGTGTGGTATGATGGGGTTAACAGGGTGGCTCCTGAAACCAAGAAATTCACTAAAAGATAAAGCTCAAACTGTGCTTGAATAAAAAACACATACTTCATCCAGCTGGTTTGAAAACTAGAGTTCAATGAATGCATTATGTGCCTCATAGAAATCACAGTACTCAGATCTCAGCCGGTCAAAAGATCATGATGTCACAGAGTTATAAAATAATACAAAATCCTTTTTTTTCTTTTATTCTATCCGTTTATCTCACTGATACATGCAGGCTAAAGTGGGAGTCTTTACCACAGCTGGTTTGTTTGGAAATCTGATGCAAGAAAGAGGTCAGAGAGTACAAAATAAACAACAAAGTACTTCACCCTCGAAGCAAAACAGTAAAATCATGAGAATTTTTTCTTTTTCAGCAGCTTTTCCGTGCAGCCTTAACGGTGCAACAGTAAGTCATTATGTGGTGACCAATAATTTCCACACAGGTTGTTTTGTTTTGTTTTGTTTCTTTAAGGCAGGGCACAGCAGCTGATCTTGTGTCTGATCAACATTCCGATCAGGCCCTGCTGTTCACCCAGTAAAACCACCACTTTTTAAAAAACCTTCCACCAAAGTTCTTTTGAGGCCGCCTTAAATGTTTTATTGATATGAATTAATATCCAAGTAAATGCACTGTTCTGACTCGATGATTTATGGTGTCATCACATGACAATAAGTTACATTTTATAAATCAAAAACTCATAAAATCATAACAAGATCGCACACATTCTGTAGATGAAATATAGAGCAGACATTCAGTTTGTTCAAGGAACAGATTCACTTCAGTTTAAGTTGAAGGAATTGAATGATTTTTTTTTCTTGATCGATTCGATTCACATCACTTATTATCATTCATGAGATAAACACAATTTGTTTTAGATAAATGGAACAGATAATGATCACAGCAGCAACACAAAGATTAAAAAGGTCATATTTGGTATTTAACACACACAGATTCATGTTCATGTATTTCCTGTTGGCTGTGTGATATTTAAGGGCAAAGGCACAGGGCTTATACATAGTTTGGAATGAGTTGTGTTTGAAACTATAAAACACAGTTTGCAGTCTGGATAAACACTGGTCTTTACTTTTGCTCTACATTTCAAGAGGAAGAGGAAGTCACGTACGTCTAGTAACCCTGAGCACATCCATCTCCTCTGGGATCTGACCCTGCCCACAGAACCCTGGATGGAGGATGACTTGGACTGACGGATGAATTCCACCAATCCCCAACTGTGATGATCTGTCCACGCCCAAACTGGGACCTCTTGTGGTCTGTGTGTTCAAATAAAAGGATGGTAAGAATACACTGAGTCTGGAGAAGTTTCCCTTCTTTTGTCCTTATTTTCACAGTGAATCAAAATCTTATTGGCATGCTTATCATGAGAAGAGCTCTTTGTATTGCTGGGGACAGGAAGTTACTCTCAGCTTTTTAATTACATGAAAATAACAAGCAGATGGGGTAAGATGGCAACTTCCTTAAATTTGATTCATTTTCAAGGTAAGGTAAGGTAAGGTACGGTACGGTACGGTACGGTACGGTAAGGTAAGGTAAGGTAAGGTAAGGTAAGGTAAGGTACGGTAAGGTACGGTACGGTACGGTACGGTATGGTAAAGTAAGGTAAGGTAAGGTACGGTACGGTACGGTAAGGTAAGGTAAGGTAAGGTAAGGTAAGGTAAGGTACGGTAAGGTACGGTACGGTACGGTACGGTACAGTAAGATAAGATAAGATAAGAGAAGATAAGATAAGATAAGATGAGATAAGATAAGATAAGATAAGATAAGATAAGATCCACTTTATTAATCCCAAAAGAAAATTGTGTTACCAGGGTGCAAAATACAAAAGTTAGGAAAGGTAAAATACAAAAATTTAAAATGTTCTGTACTGATGAGGTTATACATTAATTAACTATCGTATAAAATAATGCACAGTGAATACATTATTTAATACACTTTAAAGTAATAATAAATCATGATTATTTGCATAAAGGAAGCTTATTAGCAATCTATCGTTAACTGGTGGCGAAGGGGTGGGGCTTAAAAACTTTTTACTTCTGCCCACTTCTTTTCAAATATTTGATGTTTTAATTTTTGTTTAATTTTGTTTTCAATTTTGTGTGGATGCACAATCGAAATATATGCATATATAAATATATATATTTTTAAATCAAATCAAAAACTATTGCAAACATTAAATTAAAATCAATCAATAAATAAGCTGTTACACATGAGTAAAGCTACAAAAAGTAACTATAGATATATAGCACATAAGACTGTATTGTTAATTGATATTGCACTAAGTAATCCCAGTCTGTTTGACTGTTGTGTCCTTCAGTCACAATAAATGAACAATGTTTAAACTAGTAAGTATGCAAACCATTCCCCGCTCTCTCCACTGTCCCGTCCTCTGTCCTCATATGCTGATATGGTCTCAACCTACATCTCTTGTGAAGTTATAAATGAACCTCACCTGCTATCCTGCCTCTATCACCACACCCTGATAAAGACTCCATGAAGGTCCAAATCAGTCTGTGTGTTTTTCCCTGTTCCTTATGTTTATAACGTGTGATCCCTGAACCATCAGAGATTTTTGACCATATTCTTTGTCTCAAGCGAGCGTCCACGAAGATAGCTCTGGTGTCTTCTCTCTTTGTTTGTTAGATTTTTCATTCTTCAAGAGCACCTGGTTTTTTATCTGGAGTACAGTCCACCACTTAAGAAAGCATGCAGCCATTTTTTTTTCTTTCCTCAGAGAAATACGGACATTCACTTTTTATCATGAAGAAACTGATTTTTTTCTTTTTTTTCCAAAACTGCAGCCTTGTACCATTAATTTTAGACTGATAGCTGTTTCGTCTATCTTCATATTTATTTGGCTTTTAACCAAAACAAACAAAAAAAATCATTAACCTTAAAATATGTCATCACTGAAAATAATATATTAATGTACATCTTGCACCACAGAGTGTAAAACTCTTTTTCCTCCATGTTTTATTTATTTATTTATTCATGAAAAACAGTCACCTGTGATTGGCCAGTTGACATTGTGGCCCCGCCTCCTCAGCTCGTCAGCCACCTCCTGATGGATGCCCTCCTCCAGATTAACTGCCCACTCCTTAGCTGTCACAGAAAATCAGCTCTGTTCATAATATCACAAAAAATAATAAGATGCACATCTGACACAGATATCAAAACTAAAGCCAGGAATCTAAACTCTACCACAGGAGAGTCATTACAAATCCTCTTCCCACTAATAACTGTGTGAGTTGAATCTTTTAAAGGAGCATACTTTTGTTGTCATACTGCACAAAGACTCTCGGTGCATCCAGAGCTTGTTGAGGATTCATCCCAAACTCCAACATGTTTAACAAAACCTAAAAAAAAAAAACACACAGAGAAAAAAACATCAGTGACTGAAACTGAACCGTGCTGAGCAGACGATGAACTGTGAACGCTGTACCTGAACGTGTCCTTGAGGTTGCATAAAAGCCCCCATGACCCCGAGCGCAGCGAGCAGTCGAGGTTTTTGTGATTCTGTTGCGGACTCTGTGAGAAGTGCAGGTATTATGGTGTGATATGGCCGCTTCCCACCGGCAACACAGTTAACGTGGCTACGATGGAGAGAAAAGCAGGCACCCCGGTTCTGAGGGGAAAGAAGAGTTCACAGAATGATTCACTCTAGATGAGTGTTTCCTGCTCTTTTGTTTTTGCATATTCCACAGCTGGTTTGGTGATTCTTCTCTTACTTTACTTCTATGGAAGTGTTTATCATTCTGTCATGGCGGTATGCCTTTGTACGTTTAGTCCATGATTGATTTTTTGAGAATGTTTCCAAGTTTGCATCACACATATTTACATAGACACACAAAAAGCAGAAGCACACCACACACCCTTTTTTGACCAGATAACGTCTGCATGCAAAAACAGCATCATAAAATCTCTTCATTCACACCTGATGGTTTCCATTCTCTACAGCTGCTCTTAGCTTCATCACAGAAAGTAAGAACTCACACACACACACACACACACGCACACACACTTTTAGACCCATCAGACCTGTAGAGAGAATCCACAATCCTTAGGAACCAGCCCGCTTCCAAAGCCAGTATAGATGCTGTTGACAAATGAACAGGCATTGCCCTCACTGTCAATCACACAGAAATAGACCGTGTCACTTCCTGTCATCAGGCCGGGCTCTACGTCTTTCATGACTCTGTAAAAACACACAACGTATAAAGGCAGGTGTGAAGAAGGAACAAGTAAACTTTATCTGGTATGAGATAAAATACCACATTCAGGATTTGTTGCTTGAAGTTCCACCTTTAACATGAAGACTGGAAGCAAAGAGAAACCACAACCCGTCCTTTTAACTACTTGGTTAAAAAGTCATGTAATATGAATCAGCTTTTAATGTCTGGAAAATGTTTTTTTTGGAACTTTTAATCTAGGTATGCGGGCTGTTTTCACACATTTTGGAGAAGTGTGAGCGGACTGAGCCGACCAGCGGACCAGCTGCTCCTGCAGGCACCATGATCCAGGAGGAAGCTCAGAGGGGACGGGGCTTTCTCGAGTGCTGCTCTCTGATGTAGAATTATCTGCCCTTTCACTGTCCACTTCAAAAACTTGTTTAAAAACCTGTGTGTCTGTTTCTCCTTATCTGTTTTATCATTTTTATTCAAGCTCTCTCTACATCACTTTGTTTCCAGCTGTGGTTGTTTTAAAGTTCTTTATAAATGACTTTGTTTGGTTGGCTGAACGAAAATAAAAGTCAGAGCCCATCTTTATTGAACTATAATCTATTTTCAGTCATAAATTTGACACCGTATGGATATTAACTATGTTAGAAAGTAAATAGGAGCATTCTAACAGATTAGAAGCTACTGATTACATAACTTTTATCATTGTGTGTTTTGTTACAACATGTATTCAGTCTATTGTACCGTACACCCATAATAAACTGACACTCAAAATTAAACAAGGTGCTTGTTTTTCTGTTTTCTAACCATTTGCACCACAACAAGTTCCTTTATTTATTTTTTATCTATTTGTTTTGAACAGCTGCTTTTACAGTAATTTGATGTGTTTTTGTAATTTCCTGTTTGCACATGATCCCACCGTCGCCTGGTTTGTTGAGTTCAAGTCAACGGAGGAGACGTGAAGGTGAAGTTTGCTTGTTCTGGATGAAAGTTATTGAGTCTAAATTTGCATCTTATTTCAAGTTGGTTGAATCCTTTTGGTTCTGTCTGATGGTAGAAAATGAATGGACTCTTAAAACCAATATTTTGTCATTACTGTATTTTTGTGAATTTTACAAGTGTTTCTATATTTTATATTTTTTTATGCAAAGTTTAGCAGAAAAAAACAACTACAAATATTTGAATACGTGTTACATAATGGAGTAATGCTCTCCCAGTAATTTGAAGTTATTGGAGTTTAAATCAGAACAACACCAGCGGTTAGTTTCACTGACAGTGTGTTTGTGTATGTGATTATATCATTATGCTGTTAAATACATTTATAGTGTGTGTGTGTGTGTGTGTGTGTGTGTGTGTGTGTGTGTGTGTGTGTGTGTGTGTCTGTCTGTCTGTCTGTTTGTCTTGTAGCTAATAAAGTTCAAAGTCTACAGAAATGACCAGTAAATACACAATGATACCAAGACACACACACACACACACAAACACACACACACACACACACACACACACACACATCCCAAGGCATGTTGGGATAGACATAAAGGCTGCTGGGAAGTAAAAGTCCACATTACTATCTAAAGTCAACAGAGCCCGACTGGTACACACTGGTACCAACAAATACACTCACTCAGACACATGGAAACACACACACACACACACACACACACACACACACACACACACACACACCTGTTCATGCAGATGTGCTGTGCTCGTTGGCGACTGTAGCTCTTGTCCAGGACTGTTTCTGTTGGGATGGTCATGTGGTCTGGGTCGCCTAGGTAACTCAGAGCATCTGTTTGTGCCAAGCGTGTCGCCTCCACCAGTACATGAATGTAGTCAGAGCTGTTATGGCCTGCAGCTACAAACAGAAAACACACACATGACACAAATCACAGAATGATGCTTGATAATTCAGAGCAGTGATGGATGTTTCAAGGCTGAGCTTTATAATAAAAGGAAATACATATTTTTGTTCCTTTTTTATTAGGGATACACATACCTGCAAACATAGACTTTGGCAAAGAAGGAGAGGGACATTGCTTGCAAGCTTCCCTCTCCAACTCGCCACTGACTGTTGATCTGCAGACAGCGCCCACTTTCTGCTGCATGCCTCACGCTCACATGGCTGTGCAGAGTTTACGCTGCATCTCATTTTCGTTTATTTTTATCGAAGGAGCTCACACACTTCCCAATCCATTAATGAGCCTCTCCTCGTTGTTTCGGCTGTAAAACCTCCAACCTGTTGACTCCTCTGGCCTGGCTCCACTCATTATGTGTTTGCTGTTAAAGTCGAGCTAAATACCATCTGGGTTGGACTTAGTTTGTTTTATTTTGAAAGTCACTGAGCGTTTTTACGTGGTTTTCGTGCACAACTTCCTTTCCTAATCAATCTGCTTTTTTGGTGACTTGACGTGTCACAGCTCGGGCATTCGGCAAAAACAGGATTGCTGCAAGGAAAACTTTTTTTTTTAAGTCGAATAAACTATTCGTTTTTTTAATGTCTATGACTATTCCGATATTTGAAAATCATTGCCCATCCCTAGAACATATTACTAAATATTTTACTGTAGGCATGAAAAGTGGGTCAGAAGCAGTGTACAAATCCATAAACTATCACTCACCATTAGCTCCGGCTGGAGGCTACTGCCATAGTTTTCTAATGTTCTACTACCTGGATGTAAACAGGCAGAGATGACAGGCAGGACTCATGTGACACAAAGTGATTTGTTGGTAATTTAATCAAGAAACTGGAGATTAAGAGTTGGAGAAATGTGTTGCCAGAACAGAACAGAGGTGCTAGCTCTGCTAGTGTTAGCTGCAAGAAGTGAAATATTAACCCACTAACTCTGTGATCCTGTGTTTCGTGTTCGATATTTTTATCTTAAATCAGACCGTTATTTAACCCTAGTGGCTTAGTTTGGTTATAATTTTGGTTTAAACAACTCGGAAGTCAGTTGATTTAGTATGTAACGCATAATTTCAAAACATCATTTTATCATAATTTACTACTTCATTATTTTATTTGTAAAGGGACAAAATCAAAATATAAATGTTACCACTTAATAAATTGTATCAGAGTTTGCTAACTTGTTTTTACCACAGATATTTAACAGTTCAGCTGAGGTTCTTTAAGAAGCCGTGGCACAAATAATATTGTACAATCTGTACCCTCTTAACCTGTGCAACAAACGTTCAAATAACAGGGTATTTGTTTTAGCAGCTCAGACGCTTTACTATTACAATAAAAAAAAATAGAAACAGTTTGGATAATCCATAGATTTTCCTGGAACAACTTTCTACTGAAGAATTAGTCCTTGTAAGCAGCACACACAGAGACATCCTCTGTGACAGTGTGAGGGGGCAGAGATTCAAGAGAATACAGCTGTTGATTTTTCAGATTTACTGTGTTAATTACGTTTTTCTTAATGTAGTTCCCTTGCATGATATCTTTTCTTGTTTAGTCTCTGCTGCTACATTGCATTAGTGTGCCTGTCAGTACCTTTCAGAGGGAAGTTCTGCAGGATGTTGAGTAGCAGCAAAGCAACCAATCCCTGACTGTTAGGGGGAGGCTCCCACAGACGCACATCCTGAACACACAATACAGTCATTCCCTGTGCTGACCATATCAATGAAGAACTGACAGGATAAGCCTCCGAAGCAGTGACCTCACCTTGTATTCTGCGCATATGGGAGTGATGACCTCACTGTCATGGCTGCTGAGGTCATCCAGAGTCATGATTCCTCCGTTTTGGCGGATGATATCGACGATGGCTTGGGCCACTCTGCCCTGGTAGAAAGCTGGTTTACCAAACTCACCCAGCTCCTGTAAATCAATCAATCAATCAATCAATCAAACAATCAATTAATCAATTAATCAGCAACGACCAATCAAAAGAACATAAAAAGACAAAAAATACTACACTTAGTATGTTTTTTTATGATATAGGTCACAGGAGTTCGTGGTTTGAAGGACTGTGGCGTCTAAATGTGTCCATCGTTGTACACATTTACCAATCGATTCAAAGAACTAACAAAGGTGTGTGTGTGTGTGTCCTATGTGTGTTACTTCCTCATGAGGAAGTAACACACACAGGACACACATCATGACTGAAGAATGACCGTTGGGATGCCATAGAAACCATTCATCGATGAGGCTGTCTTTGTGTGTCATGGGCGTACTTGGCGTTGTATCTGCATTTTTGCATGACTGAAGAAAGAGCTTTTGATTTAATAACTCCGAGCATCGACCAGAGCGTGTTTAAACGGTGACACGCCAAGAGACAAACACGTACGCACACGGTGGGGTCAGCCATTGTTCGGTGAACTCTCCCTGGCAGGAAATTACAGAATGAGTGGGGTTTTTTTAACACTGCTCAGACACCAACAATCATAGTCTGACATTCATATCAGAGTGAAACAGAAGGTGAATGGGAGGCGGCTGATGGGTTTATTGACGTCCAGCTACAAATATAAAGAGCAGGGAAAAGTCCCTCCTCATTAAAAAATGTTACATAGAGAGGCAGCACTCCTGCTCAGTTTCACAGGACGTTTATGCATCACTGAACCGAAATTTTCACAGTGATGTTAATTTATACTTTTGTTTTTTCTTCCAATGTAACAACTGCAAGGCTAAAAGTTGAGCTACGCTATCAGTCAGTCAGTCAGATTGTGCTGATGCTGGACAATCTGTAGGAGTAAATATCCCCAAACTGTAACTCAGACACGCCAACAATCTTACAGAGAGAGTTATAACGCATTGAAACCAAGTAGGTGTTTGTCATGTTCACCACCTCAGTTCAGCCTATTAATGCAAATCAGCACTAAAAGCAGATTAATAACCAGCAGGCTGATGGAAGAGCAGATTATTGGTTAGTCTGTTGGTAAAGAGAACAGTTAGAAGATTGGATTCATTCTCAGTGAGGGGGCATTCTTTGTTGTTTAAAGTTGCTTTGAAATCAATCACGCGGTTGTTGAGTGACGTTTTGGTCCAGACAGAGTGAAGCTCAACTGTCATTTTAATTCCTCACCCATGTTCATGTGGTTTAAAAATAGCCATGGCAGACTGAAAGTTTGATATAATCAATCCAGGGTTTTTTTCCCCTTCGGGAATCAATAAAATATGTTCTGTTCTATTCTATTCTGTTTTATTCTATTCTATTCTATTGTATTCTATTCCATTCCATTCCATTCGTTTCGTTTCGTTTCTGTTGTTGTTTGTTTGGTGTTCATGCATAAATGGCATTAACACAACATTTGTTTATTTGTAAATTTTTCACTTCAATGTGTGTAAATCAAGCGGCAACCTCCAGTCTGAAAATGCGAAACAATGCGGAACAGCTAAAGTCTGCTGTTCCTAGAGTGTCCACTTGAGGCTGGCTCTGGAAGTACCAGAAGTCACAAACACACCAAGCCAAAAAAAAAGCCGTTTTCACGGCCAGAATAAGAATATAGACAGCCTGGTACAAAGAATGTCTCCCATCTGAATCACAAATTTCACTATCAGCACGCACTGTACGGGGGGGGGGGGGGGGGGGGGGTTTCTAACTTGGCAGTTTAGACAATATTAAGATCGCCAGTTCTTCCAATCAGAGGCACAGCACAGCTCACGTTACTGCCAGGTGCCCTATGGCTGTTACTGTGGAGACTCAAAGCCCACCTCATTTCCAATATGGCCGCGCCGGCGGTTTTGCTTCAAAAATCCAGAGACTACGTAGAGACTACGCAGGTGTAAATGCGCCTTTATGTTGAAAGTGATCGAAATACACTAAACTAAACCATCATGTCCTCCTCTTTCCTCAGACCATTTAATCTTTGCATTTCTATCATCTCCTCATCTTGTTCTGTCTCTACGCCCTCCCATCCACCCTTACTTAACCCGTTATCGTTTTATATCCTTCGTACTTTCCACTTCCCAGCACAATTTCTGCTCCTCCCTCTTTTATTCCCTGTTCACACCGAGCCCAGCAGGCTAATGAGTTCAAGGTTAATTACCTATTATTCCCCTGTGTTCATTCAAGGCTTTCCAATACAGAAGACTTTATCAAGTTCAAGAAAACAAATAAACTCTGGGAGGAGGTGAAACTTGTTTTTGAAGTTGTTCCATTTCGTTTAATGTAATAAAAGTACTTCAGGAATATCTGACCGAGACCTCCTACTTGGTGTGTGGATTTGTGTCAAGGATTTACCCTCAGGGTCCGGGCCAGTGAAGGGTTTTTGAACACTTGTCCACATTTTGGTGCATGACCATCAATAAGCAGGTCTCCACCCAGCTCCTTCCCATCATCCCTCAGAGTTGCAACCGAGGTCGCCCAGTGGTGGGCCGCTACTTCTGCAACAGGAAACCCCGCCTCGGCAAGCTCCACGGCCCCACTCAACACCTCCCGCAAAGACAGCTGAGGAAACAGGGAGAGGAAACACGGGCTTATTACCTCACTGAGCAGGAAGTGTGAGTCACTTTTTAGGGAAAAAAAAGAGGCAGAGTTGTTTGTAATTTCCTCTGAGGGGTCCAGAACAAAAAGAAAAACTTGTGGAGTAAGACAAAGGGGTTACTTAATTTGTTCATTCACTCGTTAATTCGTCTGCTTTGTTTAATATTTGAAAAATGCCCAACAGGAAATTAGCCTCAGTTACCCATGTGTCTGTGGGACTCACAGTGCCTGTAAATGACTCATTAAGTAGAGTTGTTATAGGGTATTTCAATTCTTGTGAGTGAGTATGGTAACCAGGATTTTGACCCTCTAGTTGATGCATCAAAGACTTCGAAGCACACACAGTTCTACCCAAACACACCTTGTGGCTGCCAAACAGCTTCAATGTATCACACCAACACGCAGGGGCCCCTGGTACAGTGACATTCAAAGCATCAAAACGTGAAGGAGGGGCCTCTGCGGTGTAGCCCCGACCCTCTAGGAAGTCCAGGGTCTGAGCTCTTGGTGAACGACCACTGAGGAGAAAATGAGACAGGGTCAGCGAAAACTTGTCTCACCAGGACAGCCACAGCAGCGATAGATGAGTCACTACCTGCCGTTTATCGCTCTGATCTCTCTTGTGTGTTCATTGTAGAACAAGCAGAAGGCGTCGCCACCAAGACCGGTGCTGAACGGCTCTGTTACTGCAAGCGCTGCTGCTACCGCAACTGCAGCATCTGCAGCATTACCACCACGCTTCAGGATGTCTGGCCAAAGAAAGACAAATCCATCAATCAATAATGTAGCTGACGTTCAGATCTTAAGGAATCTTTCATTCATCCATCCATCCACCTTCTATACCACTTATGCTGTTCAGGGTCGTGGGTGTCTGGAGCCTATCCCAGCTGTCTTAGGCTGAGAGGCGGGGTACACCCCGGACTGGTCTCCAGTCAATCACTGAAGGAGTCTATCAGCTATGATTAAATTGGCTACTCAGTCAGCACGCTTGTTGATCTGATACTAAGGCCGAAGGCAAAACGATCAAAAGTTTGGCTGTGATTCACAGCCAAGGATGTTGACTCGGCAACATGTAACAAGTGCAATAAAATAATTGGAAACAAAGGAGGTCATACTTCCAATTTAATGAAACACCTGCTAACACGGTACTTGTTTTTTTATTGTTTAAAGATTTATTGTAAGTTAATCGTGTTCAATTTGGCTCTGGAAATAAAAGGGTTTTGTTTTTTGACAAAGTTTCATTTTTTGCAAGTACCGGTTCAAGAACTGTCTAAGCACTGGAACCGTTTAAAAAGTACTAAGTAGGAACCGGTATCAGATAAAACCTAACAGACACCCAACACTATAAATAAGAGATATAAGATTGTCAGTCCAAAAAAATCGATATATACTTTTAGACTCAGGGAGATTTTAAAGAGAAGTCTTCTAAAATTTTCAGAAACGTTCAGCATACACTTTAGGATATGACTGCACTTCGCTGGAGCTTATGTCTGAAAAAGAGTAACAGTGTTTCCCCATCATGAGCTTCTGGGCTTAAATCACAGTTTCTCAACTTAGACTACTCTACTTCAACCCTGTCTATGTAATGTGATGTGTTCTGAACCCTTAATGTAGGAGTCATAGACTGAAAATTGGTTTTGGTTAAAGCAACAAAACAGCAGCTTTTTAAAGAAACTATTTAAGTAAAAGTTAAAAGGTTTTGGTAATAGACCTCCAATAGACCAAATAGACCAAAAGACATTATGCAAAGCAGCTTCTGTCAGTTTGAGTTTATAACTTTGAAATATCACAGCTTTATACTTACTGGACTATAAAGGTAACATGGATTAAATATACTGAACCTACTAGGTGTTCAGTGACCACTTGTTTACATGCTAGCTGCTACATTAATGTCATTAAAAACAACAAATTTATGAGTTAAGACTCTAATGTGTTCAAATTTGTGTGAAAAGGGTGAAAACACACGAATGTGTGAAACTTAAATGACCGGATCCTCCAGAGGACTCTCCATGGTAACTGTGCTCCTCTTACCCAGTCCAACATTAGAAGCTAACGGCTGGTTGGACGCCACACAGCCGTGTAAACACACCACAGGTGACCGACGAGACGTGAAAGTCAACTCGGTATCCATTCTGTTCAGACTTTTAGCAAATGTTCCACACAGCTGGATAAACAAGGCGACGAATTTAAACTTTATGGAGCTTTCAATTTCCGATCGGTTGCTCTGGCATCGATCAGGTTTGTCTCAGAAAGGACGGCAGTGAGAAGAAGCAGATAACAGATAGCATCGATGAATGTTTGGTAGAGGAAAGAAATGTTGTCAACGTTTCTGAGTCAAAATGTAAACGGAATTAATCCCAACTTAATGTAAAGCTACTTTTCAGCCACATCATTCTAACTAGGATATTTTCTTTAATTCAAATAACTACGCTCTCATCTCTCTATTGCTAGAAGTCATTTTCTGTTCTAATAAATTCCATCAAGATTGTCTGAGTAAAGAAAAAAAGTTCTGGTGAGATTCTGCTGAACTCACTCTTTAAAATGAAGGTCAACTCCAAATTAGATTTTCATTTCGAATCGTATTATTATTATTATTATTATTATTATTATTATTATTATTATTATTATTATTATTATTATTATTATTATTATTATCAGGTCAAACATCACCTGTATGTTTGTTGATGAGGGACATTTGGTTGATTTCAGTTATCATTATGATTTTAAAAGGGCAAACATAGTTATTATATACAAAGAATGTCTGATATTTCACCACTTCTAAACTACTTAACTTCTGCAAGAGTTTGTAAACCTTGTAAACTTATTAAAACAACTGATCTGATTGATTGATTGATTGATTGATTGATTGATTGATTGATTGATTGATTGCACTTAATTTATGTGTCATGCGCGAAAATTGCCCAACCCTTATGGGTTTTTACCAGACACCAGAAAGCAAAGCAAATGAACAAATAAATTCATAACAGTTACAATGTAGCATGATATTTTCTCAGCTCATTAGTAAACAATACACTCTGCCTTTTCTCCCAAGCTTTGCAAATAAACTCTGCTACAGCAAAAGTTCCTTTTCTGAAACAGAACTCAAGTTTTTCATAGTCATCAAACCAGAAAAAATCAGCATCATTCAAAGACATTTTCCTAAAAAGTAGGTCTCTGAGGTCATCATAAAGTGGACAGTAAAACAACAACTAAATAACCTTCAAACTAAACTACTTATTTACAGCTGAAGAGAGTGTTTGGCAGGTTTGAGGTCAAATAATCTTCAGTTTGTTTCTCTTTCTAAACCAGATTCAAAGCACTGGTAGCCGAGAGGGCCTCGCTGTATCGATCTACTGTCACTTCCTCCTCTTCCTTTATGTACACAAAACATGGTGGAACATTAACCACTGTCTTCTGTGTGCATGGACAGGGTATGCAATCCCACATTCATGCCTGTGTTCGTGAGTGTGTGTGTGTGTGCGCGCGTGTGTGTATTTGTGATCCTTCCATATTACAGCTGGCTGCTGTAAAAGTGAAGCAGTGAGATCACTCAGAGCGACAGGCAGAGTGGAGGGGACTATAAAGGCTCAGCTAAAGCATCAGCCATCATAGGAAACAGGACAGGTGCAGAGTAAAGATAACAGAGGTTTATGGGGGAAACATCTAAGTGGAGACAGACTAAACCAGATTTAGATCCAAAATTAAATTCTAACCAACAAAATATTTTCGGAAACACACTCCTGAAGCCTGAAAGTAGTTGTAGCTGGTTGGGGAGCTTGAAGTGTCAAAATGTGTTCAGGCGGCTTTGCCAAATGTCTGGGGATCACTCTGATACCTCTGTGCATTGTGTGTGTGCTGTGTAACATCCTGCTCTTCTTCCCCGGCGGAACAACCGTGGACAGTGTACACATCACAGACCAGGTCTGGTACTTTGGAGGCATTCTGGGATCCGGGGTGCTGGTGAGTAAATCAGACAGAAAACACTGTCAGCAAAAGCTTGTGGAAACCACTTTAGTGTCACATTTATCACAGAGAAGAAGAGGTATGCATGTGATGCCAGCTGCTTATTCTATATTATATCAAACTATTCAGTAGGTTATGTTTCTTTCCGTCTCCACTGGGCTAAAATAAATACTTTTTTTAAATCAGATTTTTATTATATTATCTCAATTATTCTTTCACTTAGTTACATAATAATATTCTGGATTGAAAGTTGATTTCTAAATATTGCTTTCATCATGTCATGAGTTAACTCAGAGCCTAAATAATAGGAAATAGGGTTTAATAATATTAAAAATTAAAAAAAAAAAAAAGTTCTGACCAAAACCAGTTGGTGTTAAAATAAAAATTGTCAAATTTAAGAGAATTTTACTTGAGAATAACATTTTAACACTAAACCTAATTGACCTGTAGTGTTTGGAACCTGTACCTTACCACAGAAAGGACAGAAAGGAAATCAAAAACTCAGGTTGGAGTAGATTTTAGAAGTCTGTGGAGGCTACTCGTTTCAGCTGTCGTATAGAGTTAGTAAAAATGAATACAAGTAGATTCAGGTGGAAATAGTTTCAGCTTTATGGTTGAAGTTCACCTCTGATCATGTTTGGACATTAGGCGGTGTCATTAATACCAGGAACAACTTGTTATCTTCATATCTCTGTGTTTGAACTTTGGGTGTGTTTGGGCAACAGATGATCTTCCCAGCTCTGGTCTTCCTGGGTCTGAAGAACAACGACTGCTGTGGTTGCTGTGGCAACGAAAGCTGTGGGCGGAGATTTGCGGTGAGGAGATGTTTACTGGTTAACTTTTGGGTTTTTTTTGCATGTGTTTTGGAAATTAGGCCAACAGCCTCTGTACATGAGGCACCTGAATGTGAAATGATTCACAGATTATCTTTTTACTTCAGTCTTTTTTAACTTTCTTTTATTTTATTTTATTGTTAAAAACCATTGCTTCATTTTCGATTGGTAAAATTGTTAAAGCACAAAAAGTAGAGCACTTTAAAATCCGTTCATCCAAAATAAGTGAAGAAAAAAACTCCCCAGATTGGAGTTTCACCTGACTTTTATCACACAGAGCTGGTTTTGTTCTGTTAGCGACGCACACACACTCAGATCAATATGCAGATCAATACTTCAGGAATGTGCAGGTGTGTGAGTGTGTTTAAAGGGTGACACACACACAGTTCACATCTCTGTCAGCTCTGTTTCACACAGAGGATCAGCTCATTGTTTTCACTGATGTTGATGTAAGAAATTATTGATTCCCAGCATCAGTGACTGTTTTTTCTCTTTCTCTGCAGATGCTGAGCTCTATTCTGTTTGCAGCTGTGGGTGTGATGGGTGCTGGTTACTCAGTCATCATTTCTTCTCTGGCCATAAACCAAGGACCGCGGTGTGTGACGTTTAAAAATGAAACATATGAAGAGTGGGGCACTCCCTTCTCAGACGGGTGAGAACAGTCCTTAATCTGATTGTTCAGATAACAATTTAAGTTTGACTTCTTGTACTAAAGAAAAAACACTTTTCCACCAGAGCAAAGACTGACGTAGCTTTTATTTCTACTTTTCAGGCCTTTTTTTGTCATAAGAAGACGTTAACGACATTCAGGTAACCAAGGAGAAGCAATTGATTTCTGTCTCAAGTCATACAATGTCAGCCAACCAGGTTACGCTCCACTGGTTCTTCTTCTTCTTCTTCTTCTTCTTCTTTTTCTTCTCCTTCCTCTTCTTCTTCTCCTTCTCCTTCTTCTTCGTTGGATGTTGTATGAACAGGGATCAATTGCTCCTCCTTGGTTCCAGATGATGACACTGAATTTTTTGACACTGAATATTTAGAGATTGAAATTTTGGAGACTGAATTTCTGGAGACATTAATATTTTTTTTCATTTATTTATTTATTTATTTATTTATTTTTGAGAAGTTGAATTTTTTTAAGCTGAATATTTTTCAGATTTTTGTTTTGGACGTCAAAATTTTAATTATCGTTTTAAGACATCAGGGTTTGTTTTTTTATACACTGAATTCAAAGTCAAACCATCTGACTGAGCAAAAACTAGCACATCTTATCTAAACCTGACTTGTCACTTCTTTGACTTTCGTGTTCATATTTATATAAAAAAGGAATCAGGTTGTAAATGTCAGATCTTCAGGGTCACTGTAGATGTAATCTTTCAGCTTTGGACTAAGACAGTTGATCTGAAAGCTTTGACATACCAAACCAAACTGAGTTAATTGATCCTCATTTCTAACTCTATACCTAACACTGTGTGAAAACTCCTCACTCTAACGCTTGAACCTACCGGTCTCTTTTTCACTCTTTCTCTTACCAGTGACTACCTGAGCAACAAAACCCTGTGGGAGAACTGTTTAAAGCCAGATAACGTCGTGTCCTGGCATCTCTCTCTGTTCTCTGTGCTGCTGGTCATGGGTTTGATCGAGATGGCGCTGTGTGCTGTGCAAGTGGTGAACGGCCTGCTGGGAGCTATCTGTGGAGACTGCTGTGGCTGCTGTGGAGGGGTCAGTATCTGACGAAGGACGAGAAGCATCACATCAGACAGTTGTTTGACTATTTACAAGTTACAAACATCTTTCTTTTTTTGTCCTTCAGAGTGATGGAGCGGTCTAAACACTCCCTATGACGGAGAGAGCCTGAAGAAAACTGCTCCTTATATTTATTCTATGGTTGAGGGATGCATTATAATGACTGCTTTATGCCATACCTTTAAGATTCTGCATCAGAGCTTATTGATCACATGCTATTTACTTTTAAACAAAACATGTGAAATGACAGAGCTCTCAATTCAAGTTTTTTTTTTTTCTATTTGGCACGTATCAAGTCTGATGATTTCATTTCACCATGTTCATTGTGCACCTGCTGCTTTTTTTGGGGGGGTTGTAACTCACAAAACACACACTTCTCCTGCTGCATGCAGTTCTATCACTTCCAGCCCTTGTTTCCTCTGATTGTTCTTTTTGTATGACTGCCCTCTACTGTGCATTAACGGTGTTACATGCATGACTCTGCCGAGGGTTAGAAGGTCATGGAGACCGACCTTCATGTCAACATATTATACAGTCTATGGTCAGCACTCCATTAATGATGAGATGTACTTATCCTGAATAAAAAAATAAAAAAAAAATAAAAAAAATAAATACATAAATAAGATAAAAAGAAAAAGAAAAGAAAGAGACAAATCAGAGGGACTGAAAGGGGATACGTTAATTTCCAAAATGCACTGTATAGTTGTGATTTTCTGATAGAATAACCATGCTGCAGTCTCTCCACGTCACATTTTTGTTGTTGTTGATTTTTTTTATCTTAGTCAGTGGTGCTACACAAAGAGGTGGAGGTGTCTTCTGGTTTTGTCACATTGTACACATCTTGAGTTTTTGGCAGACTTGAATGTTTCTGACATTTTGTTATTTTCACTCGTCTTAACACTCTCATATCAACTGCTCGTCTTTTGAGTTTTAAACTTGGCTGCTGAATAAATAAACTTTATCTTTCTCGAAGGCTTAAGATTAATAAATAATAAAGATTAAATAATAAAGATTAATAAAGAAAAGGCTGCTGCAGATTTTTCAGGCAGTTTCGTCACATTTAAATCTCCCCGCTCTACAGCAACCACAAGTAAAAGGTCTATAGCCTTAAGATCCTGAGGGGGTCACATGGATATGAGGCCAAAAACACTAACAGGGTTATATCAACCATATCCATTGTGAGCTACAAATCAGTTGTTTTATCTAATACCGTTTTGGTCAAGTTTTAGTGGTGTTATACTCGTCCCTGTTTCAAAACAGAACGTCAAATTATTACATTTTGCTTTCGAAGCACTGTTTGCTCCTGAACCGAGCTACTGCTATAAAAAAGGCTATTGGTACACTTACTTTATCACTATTAAAATTAAATTTAGAATTAATAATAGAATGTTGGTCTGGTCAGTAACTACTTATGTTAAAGGGGAGCACACTGGAGAGAAAGAGAACTTGTACAAGCGATGGCACAGAGGCTGTGCATGTGATGTCTGTTCCCTCAGGGAGGTTTTATTCCAAACCAGGACACATGATGACAGAGAAGAAACAACATCAGTGCTCAAAGCTCAGGCACTTTGCTAAAGACTAGCTAAAGGATGTTGCTTTTTTCTTTTTGTTTTACACATTTTGATTCATAATTTGTTGCGTGTTTCTCCAATCTTGTCTATATTGTTTTACTGTAAATAGTTAAAAGTTCACAAATTATATAAAATCAGAGATTGGACCGTTTTGGCTTATTAAGATGGGTGTTTATGTACTTTATAATTTATTATTTGTCGCACTGTTCTACATGTTTAATATATTGAGTAAATGCACAAATCCATACAAATAATAAACATTTGATATTATGTATTTTTTTATGTATTAGTAACTCATTGTACACATAAGTTCACATCACCTTTGGTAATAAATTGATTTAGGCAATAAGAAAACCGAGGAGCCACTTCAGAGCCGAAAGAGCTGGATCTTTTAAGTGAGTCGAACCGAAAGAACCGACTCTCCGGAATTCCCATCACGAGAACGATGCACTCGTTTATCAGTCTGATTGCTCGATCACCAAATGTTTCCAGTGATTTTAAAAAAATGAATAGCAAAGCACATTACCTGAAAGTATTGCCGTTTATAGTCACGTTTTCAGTCCTCTTGAATAAATTTCTGCAACTGTCGCGATAATTCGCTTCGACGGAACGTGAAGGTGGAACTTAGGCGAAAGGTTCCTCCTGAACACGGAAGGAATAAACTGTGGTACCGTGTTATTCGGATTACTTCGATGACCCCTTGATGAAACTGCTGTTTAAGTATGTTTTAGACCTGGCGCAGAGGTAAGATCGCATAGCTTTCTTTATTTTGGTCTTATTTAAGTGATAAACTCTACAATAATCTTCATTTTTAGAAAAGAAGCTGTCAGCTAACACCAACGGCGATTAATGTCATGATCCCGTAGACTGCGATGAGGCATGAGAAACCTGTTCTCAGCAGCAAACATATTGTTTAAATGAGTTGGTTTTAAATATGCTTAATTTTTTAACAATTTTGATTCACAGCTTTCAGCTCTGCCTTTTTCCCATAAGCTCTGTATTTTATGAAATATGGCAGAAAATGTTCAGTCTGTTAAAACCCGAAGGCCATGATTTTTCAGACTTAATAGAGATTATTTATTAAACGTAAAAAACAACTTTTTTTAATATAGGAAGAACATTTTTTGGATGCATTTCCCATCCGATTTATGTTTTATCAACAAAATAACAAGTGCTGTACTTCTTTTTTACTTTTATTTGAACGCCTAAGTCAATATCCAGAGTGTTTTAATCTTATTTCTCTTTACCTTTTTAAACAGATGTTCTCTGTTCTGAGAAGAAGCTCATTAGCAGCCCAAAAGGTATCAGTCCTTTAAGTTTTTTAATCGTAGAAATGCACATTTACTTGTGAATCTATTAAAATATCAATTTTTAAGTGATGTTTTAATATAACTATCTTTTAGGTATGGCAGTGGGCAGGTCCTTCACAAAGATGCTTCACATCACTCCTGACTGGAACTCATAAAGATGGATCCAGCTCCAGGCAGACCTGCTGGGCCTCAAGAGCAACACCTTTGTTTCTAAACGATGATGACGCTGGAGGGAAACGTCCTTCTGTTTTGAGTGTCAAGAGGACGAGGCTCCTTCAAGGGGCTGAAAATATAACTGCATCATATCTCTCAACAAGCCAACATTTCCACTCTTCTGCTGTGAGGCTAAAGAAGCAACCTCAGCCTGAACCTCCCCCCAGGGAGCTGGACCTACTGCGCTATGACATGAAGGACTTGTGGAAGGGTCCTAAACCTGCCCTGTATCTGGGGTTTGCAGGGCTGATCCCCTTTGTCGCCCCAACTCTGTTCATGGTTGTGACTGGGAGCTTTGTTCCAGAGCTGGCCTTCGCTCAGTTAGCATACTCTGCCTCCATCGTTTCCTTTCTTGGTGGTGCCAGATGGGGGTTTGCTCTTCCTGAGAGCAGTCCAGCCAAACCGGACTGGATAAACCTGGCTAACAGTGTGGTTCCCTCGCTGTTCGCCTGGGTGACCATGCTGATGAGCGACAACATTCTTACTGCTGGAATCATGGTGATCATGTCTCTTGGAGTGGCCTTACACTATGATCTGTCACTGCTGCCCACTTATCCCACCTGGTTTAAAGCCCTGCGTGCTGTCCTGACTGTTGTGGCATTTTTCTCTCTTCTTGGCATGCTCGTAATAAATGGGACATATCCAGAAAAGAGGATCTTCTCGGATTAGATCCGTTTTTGGATTTTCATGCCCTCCTGTCAAAAATAACATGCTGGGTTATGTTAAATATTTTATAAGTCATGAGCCTCTATGACAATAAAATATATTAAAACAGTTTTAAATGTGCGTTTTCTTGAGTAAAGTGAGTTGGAATGAAACTGTTTCCCTCTGAAGGTCATTTATTTTATTTTATTTGTTTGTTGATGTATTTATGTTCCCTCAGTGAACTCATGTTTTATAAAGGCTTGGTCAGTATTTGTATTCAAGTTTACAACCTTAAATTAAATTGATTTTTCACCAACATCTTGTTTACATGAGGTTTTAAAATGTGGTTTTAGTGATTGGCCCAACAGTGGGAGTCTCAACTACAGGTTAAAAAAAAAAAACAGGTGTGTTTTGGATGGACTGAGATCAAATTAATGAGACTTGTGTCCTGTTTGCACCTGGTATTAATAACAAACAAGCACCCATATATCTTTATTTCTTATTCTAATAAAATAATTTATATTATTATTATTATTTCTTTTTCTAATAAAAAAAAAAAGCCAAACATTTTCTGACGTCTCGAACAAGGCAACAAAAAGAAGAAGAAGCAAATTAAGCTGCCTTTTTTCAGCAGTTTGATACGTTTTCAGGCAGTCTGAGACTGATTGGAGTCGTATCCAAAGATTGTTGTGTGATATTGACCAATCAGAATCAAGTATCTTCCTTTTAAAATTACATTTCACACACTTCCCACTTTTAAGAAATTAATGTAGGAATGTAACTGCCTGAACCACCCATGTGATCCCTGAGTTATCCGTCATGTCTGACCGACAACTAGGGATGGGTACCATATTCAGTACTTTAAGAGGTACTGACTGAATTCTGTCTGTACTACCTACTACTGATTCACGCAAAATCAAATGGTACCATATTTCGATACCCAAACACATCCTTATGAAATACCTCAAATCTGAGGAAGCACCAGGTGAAGCGGGTGTCTGGAGCCTATCCCAGCTGATCTAGGGCGAGAGGCGGGGTACACCCTGGACTGGTCGCCAACCAATCGCAGGGCTTGAGACAGAATTTTTTGATTGAATTTTTCTAGAGGGGAAAGAAAAGGAATAGCAATACAACAAGCTGGGTTTTAATTTGTGCATTATTGCAGCTGCAGGTAATTTAGTAAGTTTTAGTTCATCTTAGTCACAGGTTTTCATGTTTGAAACAACTGTGATGTTACAATACAAACAGCTGAATGTTGTTTGGAAACATCTGTTTATTTGTTTAGAAATAAACGTTGAATTGGAAAAAAAGAGACTTTGTTATTAAACAAATTAATACAAAAGTACCAAAAATTGGTACCGATATCGATTCCCAGGTACCTGGCATCAGTACTGTGTCGGTTCAAATGTGAAAGGTACCCAAGTACAGAGTGGCGAACACACACACTAAGAAGGAACTAGCTTGGTGGAAAATAAATTCCTTTCAGACACCAAGAAAAGTCGTCACTGTGTCCTTTAACGTGTCAGGGATCAAAGAACTAAAGACAGACGTGTTCTACATCACGGAGGAATAAGGTGTTACATAAGATCTAAAGTGGAGTAATCTGTGCTTAAAGCCGGAGAGGTCAGAAGAACAACACAGGACATGAATGAAAGCTCGTACATCAGAACTTACTCCAAGTAGTTTTTATTTTAAATGTGTCTCCATTGAGCTCAAGTCAAAAAACACACACTCTGAATGTCTAATATTCAAATGTTTTTATTAACGGAAAACACCAGCATCTAACGATCAAAGAATGGAGGGAAGGCAAGAAAAACATGGAGGATGGGAGGAAGAACACATAAGGCACATTACTCTCCTCTTCAACAAACTTAACCAAAAGGTGCAATAATGATATACATTTATATTCATAAAAAAGACCTTTGGGAAACCAACAGAAGAAAAAAAATGGTGAAATCCATTCCCACGCGAGCAGACCAGCATGTGAGTCACTGGAGAGTAAACACAGGATTGCACTTTAAAAGTTTCCTCAAGTTTGATGGTGAACAGCTTCCGCTCACAAGAGACATTTTACACGATATTCTGAGATCTCTGTGTAGTAATGCTTCAAAGATGTGAGTTAACTGCTCTGCCTTTTTTTTAATAAGGATAAAAAAAGTGTTTCGCTTTTGGGATTGGTGCAATAAGGTGCTTTTTGGTCAAATATTAAAGGAGTGTGTCGTTTCTGCTGCAGTGACATAAAAAGACTCATTAAAGTGATGTAAAATGTGACAAAAAAACATGCCTTGAAATCAAATCCAACCTCTATCAGCATTTTTGGTTTTCTTATTTTTCTCCTCTTTGGCTGCAAAAACTTGAAGTCTGTCGCCTCAGATTTTGCCCTGAGGCAAACAGCTGAACTCAGTCTGAGAGGCTGAGATTACGATAGACGAACACAGCGGAAGACAGCAGGAGTCTTTTGTAGAAGTCTTATTATTAGCTCTGTGTAAGACCTGCAGGACTTTGTAAACACTATTTTCTTTATAATGGCTCAAAGGTTTTTTTCTAAAGTCCTGTCAGCACTTTAAAAACTTCTACAAAATATCTGTCGAGTCCTAGGTAACGTAAAGGTAACAAGTTTTTAATGATAGTCTGAATTTGTTTTAAAAAATGTTGCACATCCTTTCCACTCTCACAGACACAAAGAGTCACCGACCAACACAGCGTCTACTTTTGAATACCCAGAGCAGACCGCATGTACTCGTACACCACGTAGCTGATGCTGACGGCTGGTATGACCTTCATGAAATTGGGCAGGATACCACGGTAAAGTCCAAAGAAGCCCTCCTTTTCCAGAATCCTCTTCACCATCAGGTTCATGGGCAGCTGCTCTGAGCCCTCTACAGAAGCTGAAACAACAAATACAAAAAAAAAAGAAATTAAGAAAAATAATCTGAAAACGTTTAAAAGACTCAATTCGACATTGAAAGTCCTTCAGTTAAACCATATTTGTCTCTTCTTGGCTGCACACAGCAAATCAAACCAGACTGTCATCTCATGTTGCGTTCCAGGCAAGTCGAACTCACACCAGATCGATGTACTCCCAGTTGCAACTTGTGATGTCACAGCACTGCAAATATGGCCGCCTCTGTGGACGCGGTGGTATGGCAAGCCGTTTTAACATTTAAAAGCTGAGTTCGACTATCCGAAATTCAATTTTCAGATATCCATAATTCAGTTTTGACTAGGCGAAATTACGTCACATTTGCCATTCATGTGTATTGGATGACTCATTGCGGATATCCAAAATGTGAATTACAGATATCTACAAATGAATTTTGGATATCTGTTATTTGAATTCAAGATATCTGTAATTCAGTTTCGCCTAGGCGGAATTCAAATTACAGATATCCTTAATTCGCCTCAATTTATCGCCTCTGATATCTAAAAAAATATTTACAGATATCCTAAATTAAATTTCGCCTAGGCAAAATTCATTTGTAGATATCTGTAATTCACATTTCGGATATCCGAAATGACATTTTGGATATCCGCAATGAATGGCAAATGTAACGTAATTTCGCCTAGTCAAAATTCGAATTTCGGATAGTCGAACTCAGCTTTTAAATGTTAAAACGGCTTGCCATACGGTGGTGCTGCGCGTGACACACTGTGAGAATAGACTTCTTACAATAATGTAAAGTAAAATTTGCACGTTGCAATCACAACATTACATATAGGCCTACAATTATGTACTACACTCATTATGTGTTTTTCCGACATGAAAAAGCTAGCGATAGCTAATGCTAGCTAACGTTAGCTAACGTTAACGCTATAAAGTCGATCATGCTAGGTAAAAAAACAATGTAACGTACAATTAACTCACCTTGATGAAATAGGCATACAGTGTTTAGCTGGCTGGCTCTGACAGTGTTCCTGATATCATGCTCTTATCATCAAAAGCATAATTCATGCACGTAACTGTTGTACTGAAATCACATATCAGAATTCCTTGCTCTCAAACTAAAGTCGTAATTTGCCTGGAACGCTTTCAGGTCGGAACTCAGAGATTTCCACTGGGAAACTTACGAGTTACGGGTTGCCTGGTACGCAGCATTAAACATCATCAACAACCTGTGTGTAAACCTGTAATTACTAAACTGGCCACTTGAGGGCGGCAGAAAGATGCTACAAAATAAACAGTGACAAACCCCACGGACACTGAATAAAGCTGACATGGTGAAGTTGTTGGTTTGCTGAAACTTGTTGCTTGTTTCAGTGAAAAGTAAACGATTGATGAGGTAACCAGAGTCTGCAATTAAAGCTCCTGTGAGGAGTTTTTGGCTGGTTGTGAAAAGGACTAAAATTATTACTGACATCACTTCATGACCCACAAAATTCAAAAAAGACCACAAAACCAAGAAGAGTAACTGTTTCTGTATGGAGGGTTATAATGTTTAAAGCTACTAGTGGTGAGGGGGAGGAGCCAGGCCAAGTTTACTGGACGCTGCTATAACAGCCTTTTTTAACGTGTACCAAGGCAAAGACGTGATGAAAGATACATTTCATAAGCGAAAGTGGGAGGGATTAGACTTTTTGTCAAGTCATATGATACTTTTTTTTCTTTTTCCTTTAAAGCTCCTGTAAGAAACTTTTGGTTTGTGTAGATTTTTGTACCTCCTTTTTTCATAGAGGTCTTTGCTGATTTCATCCAGTCTAATTATAAGTAACTTGTGTGTCTTGATAAAAAAATCTAATCCCTCCTACTTTCCCTTTTTAAATGTATCTTTCATCAAACTTGTCCTGACTCCTCCCCCTCACCACAGTAGCTTTAAACATTAAAACCCTCCAAACAGAAACAGTTACTCTTCTTGTTTGTGGTCTTTTATGAAATAACTGATAATTAGACTGGGTGAAATCAGCAAAGACCACTTTGTAAAAAGGAGGGACAAAAATCTACACATACCAAAAGTTCCTTACAGGAGCTTTAATTAAACTACGCAACTTCTGTAAAAGGCACATCACTGAAAACTAAACAGCAATGGTTCAATATGAAAACGTGACCCAGATGTGACCCAGATGTGACTGCGGTGTGGTTCTCTGTACCTTGTGCCTGCATCCTGGTACGGATTAAAGCCAGGGGGTAGCTGGCCAACTGTCCACACGTGCTGGATATAGTTCCACAGCCGAGCAGCACCAGAACACCAGGATTAGCCGTGTCTTTGGCGTATCGAGACAACCAGAAGTTTTTCAAGCTCTGGAGTGGAGAGAGGTGTGTCATATTACACACAGCTTATCTTTAGATCACACGATTGAAGCTTGTTTTCAGATTTTATATCAACACACCTCGTAAACTGCCAGGTCTATGCCAGCGTAGGGGATGATGCCCAGGATATTGGGAATGTAGCCCTTATAAAAAGCCTTCACTCCCTCCTTCTGAAGGATTTTCTTGGCACAGTCAAACATTCCTGAGTACTGTCCGGTTTTCCTCAGGGTCAGGCGGGTTTTCATCACCTGGAATTTAATAGCGGTTGGAGAAAAAAAAATAATTTCACATAATTTGTTTTACAATTTTAAAATCGTTTTTTTTCTTCCAAATTTAAATCCTTCATTTTAGTCTTTGTTTACAAGCTGGGTTGAAAAAACATCACCACTTTTCTCCAGCAGAGGGCAAAATGTTTTATTTTGACTATCAGGTAACATGATGTCAGATCGCCTGAATACACCTTAAAAACTGATTCACATGTGATGTTCATTTTTGGGGGAAATATGGCTCCTGATGTAGCCTGTAAACATCATCATCATTTAACTTTACATGCGCTGGAGTTAAATAAGGGAATTAAAGTCACAAAAATCGCAAATACTGAAGAATCGCAATTTAAATTGAATCGGCTCCCAAAAAAATCATAAAAGAATCGGGAGAAAATCATAACGTCTAGACCCTAGAAGATAAAAGATGTAACTCTTAAAGTCAAGAGTAGAAAAGTCCTCTTTCTCTAACACAGTGGCGTTCTTAACAGACAGATGTGGTCTCCTCCACCTGTGCTCACCTCCATGGGATAGATGGCGGTTTGTGCTGTGGCTCCAGCCAGCGATCCAGCCATGAACCTTTCATGGGTTTTCACCTTTCCAGGCTCACTGGACAGAAGCTTCTTATACTGAAGGAGCAAAGCAACAATCACCAATCAGGGACTGCACGTTAGGGCGTCATCATCAGAAATACTAAACATCAAATAGAAGAGTTAAAGTTCACTGATACTTGTTCCGGTGTTTCTGGCACGAGGTCTGAGGTGTTTTCTGTTGCCACTTCAAAGACAGTAAGATGGATTCACCTGCTCGTAGGCCATGAATTTGATAGCAGTCTCAGGAGCGATTTTCAGTACGTTGACACCGTTTCCTCTCCACAGAGACGACGCGCCTCCTTCCTTCAACATCTGCTGAAAACCACCAACCAGGCTGATTTTGTTGCTCTTTGAGGCGTGCACCTGTAGATTCAAGAAAAAGGAATCATTTTCACTTTTGCAAAATTATATAATGGAACAGCTTCATTTGCAATTTTGATAATTGTAACTTAGCTGTTTGTTTTATTTTTTTCTTGTCTAGAAACACCTCTTGTACACAGACAGGAGAATATCAGCAAAGATGACTTAATCAACAAAAAAGGTGCGAAAATCAGTGCAAACCAGAAGTTTCTCACAGAAGCTTTAATGTTACTAAAATCATCAGGTCCACAGTGTTATCTGCCTTTGGAGAGCAAATTTCACGACCGCTGTTAAATAAAAACACATCCAGAGTATCATTATATCTGAGAGAATCATGTGTTTGGTTCTGTTTGCAAATAGATCACTTTATTTCTCCTCTTGAACACTAATGAACCCAGAAGACAAACACTTTGTCGCAGTTGTTCCCCTGTGAGTCTATTTTTGCGTGAGACGCGTCAATCCCCGCAGGGCAGATCTCACCAAACAGGAGAACAGACACGAAAAACAATCAGAGTTTCCGGTCTTTTCAAAATAAAGCACCATGTTCAGACTGCTGATCGTAAAATTATTTTTGTTTATCAAAACTACGACACTGGCACAGGGCCAGAAGTCATCAGCAGGTCAGACCCAGAGGAAATCTGACGCCATGGACGAGGAAAAGTTTAACTTGGAGGCAGAAAACCTTACAATTGTATACGACACGACCTTCATATAAGGACACCAACAGAGACTAAGAGGGAAGGACTGAAATTCCTGGATTCTGGGAGGTATATGTAGTAATTGTCAGGAGTAGTATTCCTGTTTGATCTCCTGTGATCTTGTAATCTCCTGTATCAAGCTGTGCTGCGCTGATGGAGTATGTGTGAATCAGGGGACAAAAATCAAATCAAAAATCTTTATTCTACCTTATGTGTTGAATTTTCCTGGCAGGCACTTTTTTTTTGCATATTTAAGCTCAATAACCTCAGGTTGTTTTTCTTTTATTTACAGTTTCCAATCAATCAAACTTTATTTAACACAAAGTGCTTAACAAACATAAAAATGATTAAATAAGATTTTCCCCTCCCCCCAAACCCTCCACCCTGCCCCCACCCCCAATCCTGCTTTGTTAACTGGGCTCCGTCCTGGTGGTGCTCTGAGTACACTTTTCAAGCTGATAATTTGATCTACGGTGAACATCATGCAGAGAGGATATGACATCACTACCAGTGAAAAGTATGTCCGGACTCACCTGCATGAACACCTTCATCCTGTCCAGAGGGGCGGTTCCTGTACGAGACACGGCGCCCGCCATGGCCCCCGCTGACAGCTGCTTCCACCACAGACCTGTGGTCTTCTCCTCCTCTGTGAACTCATCGGGGATGGCGAGGCTGTCCCCGATGTCCAGCACCTGCACGCAGACACAGATGATTTCATTAAAAAGCAGAGCCAGAGAAAGGAAACGACAAACTGCTCATAAGAAACCCGACTAACAGATTAATCAGCCTGTACTGAGATTCATTACAAGTTATTCCAAGAGCCTCTGAACCACAGGTGCTTTCCAGCCTTACCTTGAACTGAATGACGTACAGGAGAGGACGAACGTCACGTCCTCATTCAAAATCTTATATAACACCAGCTCCATGCTGGGGAGATCAGCTGCGTCATTACACGACACTTTATAAAACCCGCTTCCGTCAGTAACATCACATCAGCGGTGCACGATTATTACGACTGACCTTTAAAACAGCTTCACAAAAACCGAACAAAACCTTGAAGCAGAACTACACAAAAAATGTCTTTTGATTGATGAAGTAATTTTTACATTTTGGGAGTTTAAAAGTGAAAAAACAAAAAAAAATAGCTTTCTATAACATTTGAATAACAGTAGAGGTGCAACAGTTAATCAAATAATCAATTACTAATCGATTACTAAATTAATCATCAACTTTTTTTGACAATTTTGCTCCTGAAAATCTTTGGTTTGTGGATAAAACAAGACATTTGATGATGTCATCTTAAACTCAGACAAACTGACAATTTTTCACCATTTTCTGACATTTTTTGCACCAAACAACCACTCGATTAATCAAGAGAATAATCGTTAGTAGATAATCGGTAGGCAGCAAGTTTATTTCACTGGTCAAAGCACAATTACTCAATATCTTCCAGAACCCTGTTTTCAGTGGCAGTTACGAACTCCTGACGCTCTCTCGGATCAAGAAGTCAAACACACAAACCTACCATTTCCACCTCCACCTCGTAGATCGCCCCATCGTCCTCAAAGTCGATGAAAAACCACTTTTTCTGCTCTTGCTGCTGCTGCTGGAGCTGCAGCAGAGCCATGGCCAACTCAAGCCTGGAAATATACGCTCTGTCCTAAAATCTGATCCACAGAGGCAGATCAACACTTCAAACGATTCTAATGAAGAGTCCCGTCAGATGTCGAGGGCCTGAGGTAAGAAACGTCGCACTCCAAGAAGCCAGTAACCATCGGCGTGAATACTGGAGATGATGGGACGGTCTCACTGCCATAGATGTTCTCACCAAAGCCTGAGCTCCGCTGCCTCTCTCTGGTCCAGTCCTGTCCCTTTCTGGATTCACTTCCTCTCTCCGGTGAACTGTCCCCATCCCAGTGACGAGCTAATCCTCCGTCAGGTCAGACTGAAATTAGCTTATCTCGGCCTGGGATTAGCAGCCACAGGTTTATTTGTGGTTGTGCCAGTGAACAAAGACAGCAAACGTCAGAGATTAGCCATTGACTGGAGGTGGCTGTGTCTCCAACGTGCAAACCACAGTTCATCACGGCTATGCGCCCCAACATAAAATATCAGGAATTAAATTCTGCAATATTGTGTTAAATATTAGCTTCCTTTGACAACAAAGGACGGAGAACTAGAACTCAGGATGCAACAATCCCAGCAGACTCTGATCTGTTATAAATATGTAATAAATGATGTGAGGGTTAGGGTTAGTTAGGGTAAGTTTTTTCCCTCCCTGAGGAGCTCTTATTCTGCATTTTTATTTCTTTATTTCACAGACTTCAACCAGCTGGTCCAAACTCCGCCCTGTCTCGTTCTTTCTCGCCTCTTCTCTGGTAATGAATGAGTTTAATCCGTTGACGTAGAGGTACTGATCAGCCGCCAAACTCCTCGTCCAAATCCAATACCAGCCAACAGCTCTCTTTCACAACTTTCCCCTTTTGGTACTTTAGGTTCTTAAAGCGAGCACAGGAACGGTGAAAGGACATCGAGGGCAAAGAATAGAAAGTTAACCCCTTTGCCTCCAGATTTTTATCATCTTCTAACCACTGATTTATTTCTCAGAGTGACGGCAAAGCTGACATGCTCAGACTGGCCTTGGCAATAAAGTAGAAATTGAAATTGTGAAATACTTCTTTCCTATCTAACGTCAGGCTTTAATCATGCTTCTGTTCATTTTGTTCTGAGAGTTTGGGATAGAGAAGATCAAGAAAACTTCTTTGAGACCGTGTGTCACCTTCTCTTAAAAAAAGGTCGAATAAATACAAGATCATCAGCATAAAACATAAAAACCAAACCAAAAAACGACCTTAAACAGCTCCTGTTTAATTTCATTTTATACCAGGAATAATTTGCAAACTCCCGAGTCGCTCTCTCTTCTTGGAATGAATCCATCACTCCTGTCTGTTTCTCACAGGCGGTGAAAGGACACAAAGACATTTTAGTTACTGAGTCATGCTCTGTACTTACCGTGGAGTGCTTCCAGTAGCGGATAATGTCCTGCAGGTCGGTGGCGGGGTTAAACAAGAAGTGCTCCCTCCATTCATTCCAATCCACAGTCATGGTGCCGTCCACATCGATGCTGTGCAGCACAGAGAGATGGAATACAGTGAGAAACTTCAACAATATTATAACACTTCTTTCTTCTACCTGAACCTTGGGTCAAACAGAAACTCATCGCTCCATTACAGGTTCAAAAAGGCAAAAAAAAGAAAGAAACTTCCGTATGGTTCCATTGAAGAGACTGTGGGATGAAAATTTCTGATTTTTATTGGAAACTCATGAATAAAAGCTCCCAACAGGGGCTGAAAAGTTCACACAATTCATCCAAAAAGAAGTTCTCAGTCCTGTTGCTGGTGACCTCTTTCGGGGTTTTTTTCAAGCTCAAGGCATCAGTATTTATTTCAGAGCATTCACACATAGAAACTCCTGGCAGGAGCTTTAAGACAGAGGTCAACATTTAACCAGCAGACTTCATGTCACACCATCCAGGTGTTCTCAGGAATACGGCTCATGGATTACCAACAATTTAGATACTCCCTTTCAAATCCAATTACCTTCCCAGAACAATTAAGTTTGTCCTTCCTTTGTGCTCAGTGAGTAAAGACAGATAGACAAGGACAGACAGACGAACAGTCTGAAGGAGAGATTTCCCTGAGAGCAACAGATAACAATTTTCATATCTAACAGGTCTCCAGGACGGCGTTCTTTCATCTTCGTAATTTTAGAAAAATCGGATGCTTTCGTTTCCTCCAGGTTAGATTACTGTAACTCTCTTCTATCTGGTTGTCCTAACAAGTCTATTAGGACTCTTCAGCTGGTTCAGAATGCTGCGGCCCGGGTTCTGACTGGGACCAGGAGGAAGGAGCATATCTCTCCAGTGTTAGCGTCTCTACACTGGTTACCTATAAAGTTTAGAATAGAATTTAAAATTCTTCTTATGACTTTCAAAGCTCTTAATGTCATCGGGCCATCCTATCTTAAAGAGCTTGTTTTGCCATATTATCCGTCTAGATCGCTGCGTTCCCAGCATGCAGGCCTGCTCGTCGTACCTCGGGTCTCTAAAAGTAGTCTGGGAGGTCGAGCCTTTAGTCATAAGGCTCCTCTTTTCTGGAATCATTTACCAGTTGAGGTTCGGGGGGGCAGACACCCTCTCTACTTTTAGGAGTAGACTTAAAACTTTCCTTTATGATAAAGCTTATAGTTAGAGCTGGATCAGGTCCGAACCAGCTCTTAGTTAGTCTGCTATAGGTTTAGACTCTCGGGGGGGGGGACTCAGGTTACCCTCTCTTCTCTATCTGTCAGTCTACCTTCTAATCTTAATGTCCCATTAAAGTTATTAACCATGGATCTCTCTGGGAGTCTCTGAGTTTGTCTGTTAGGTTCTTTGGATTGTTGCTGTGGACGGCCTGCTGCCATGGACCTGCCAGACTCCAGCTGCTACGGCTTCTTACAGTTTCTCCATCATCATCACTACAACACAGAAATATGGACTCTGTGTCTGTGCTCCCACTCCCCCCTCTCTAATCCCCACACAGTCTCCTCAGATGTCTGTCTAACATGAGTCTGGTTCTGTCCGAGGTTTCTGCCTGTTAAAGGGAAGTTTTTCCTCTCCATTGTAACTTGCTAAATGTTGCAGAGGTCTGTACTCATGGTGGGTTAAGATGAGATCAGACTTCTTATCTGGTCTTCATGTTGAGTCTCTGTTAATAAAATTTATTATCATTCACAGGTCTAAACCTGTTAACACTTTTGGAAAGCGTCTTGAGATAACGTTTGTTATGAATTGGCGCTTTATAAATAAAGACTGATTGATTCACATTTGTCTTTAATCTATCTCCGTCCTCGTCTCCTCGTGTCGAGTCATCTATGCTTCACTTCCTTCCTCTGTGTCACTTCTCCTGGCATCAATCTCTCTCTCTGTGGTTTTCAAACACAACTTTCTGTCTGATTCACAGTCATGCATATCCTGCTTTACTTCTCTGTATACACAGAGGAAAGTCCAGAGTGCTCCTCAACATCTGCAGCCTCTTTGTGTATGCAAATGCAGCACAAACCGGTTTATCTGTTTCAATTAGTGAGTCCTGAATGACTGGAAGGACGGACAACGGCTCATGAACAAGCCGCACAAATAAACTTTGACGATGTGGGACATAAATAACTGACATCGTCATGCTTATTAGGCTCGTCTGTTAAGCTAAATAATGTTGAAATAGCAATAAACTACATGTAATCTAAAACTGCACTACAAAAGTGACCAATAATTTTCTTTTTAAAGAAATTTACAAAAAGAAAAAACAAACAGCTTAAATAAAAAAAAGAACCAACCACATTCACTCCTATTTCAAGTTTCTATTAATAATTCCAAAGCATGCAACACATTAGAAAAACGCGCCGCAAAGACTGCAACACAACACATTAGAAAAACGCGCCGCAAAGACTGCAACACAACACATCAGAAAAACGCGCCGCAAAGACCGCAACACATTAGAAAAACGCGCTGCAATGACTGCAACACAACACATTTGAAAAACGTGCTGCAAAGACTGCAACACAACACATTAGAAAAACGCGCCGCAAAGACCGCAACACAACACATTAGAAAAACGCGCTGCAAAGACTGCAACACAACACATTAGAAAAACGCGCCGCAAAGACCGCAACACATTAGAAAAACGCGCTGCAATGACTGCAACACAACACATTTGAAAAACGTGCTGCAAAGACTGCAACACAACACATTAGAAAAACGCGCCGCAAAGACCGCAACACAACACATTAGAAAAACGCGCTGCAATGACTGCAACACAACACATTTGAAAAACGTGCTGCAAAGACTCCAACACATTCTGTGTCGGGATGTGTGCATCACTTTTAAGTGTCCTCTGGAATCACTTTCTTTGTGTTGCGGTCTATTAACAGTGCGTTTTTTTAATGTGCTGTGTTCTTCGCAGCGCGTTTTTTAAAAGCTGCACATGAGTTGTTAAACTGATGAAGATGTTTTGTCTTTTTTCATGTGCTTTTTTTTTAATTTGCAGTGCTGTGAGCTCTCAGGGCCACCGTATAAACCTCTCTCCACAGTATGTTAACTGACCTCTTTCATTTCTTTATCATGTGCTGTCAGCCCACTCCTCTGCCATATATTCACACAGAGAACCTCCTATCAGTCCCCCCACGGGTGCCCGCCTCCTCCTCCTTCAAACTTCTATCTTTCACCTTCAGCTTTTCTTAGTTTCACTCTCAGGAAGAAGAAAATATCTCTTAACAAGCTTCCAGGTTTAACTCCTCACTGTCTGAAGCACATGGAGTGTTGCACAGTGACATTCCTACATTTGGTAAAAACAAAAAAAAAAAAAAAACGCTGAATCACCTCTGAAGGATTTTCTGTGCCCCATCTTTGCTGATTTCCAGACCAAGTTCTTTGAGTGCCTGCTGTATCTCCAGAGGATCCACCTTGCCTGGGACAAACACAGCACGATAATCCTTACTTACGTTTCTCTCATCCATAGATCAGCACTGTTTGAACTACTGTTAGATTCCTGAACTCAGAGTTAGCTAACTAATAACACCATAATTACCATCATTGTTTCTGTCCAGGCTCTTGAAAGTCAGCTGTAACTTCTTCTCGTGCTCTTTCAGATATTTGGAGAACTCGTTGAAGTCCAGCCGGTCGTCTTTGTCTTGGTCCCCAGAGGATACTATTTTCTGAGGAAAACACAGAGAGCATTAACTTTGGCATAGACAGAAACAGAGGCAGCTGATCTCTGTTGTGTTTGACTTTTACTTCTGGGAGAGTTTTAAGTGACATTAGCTGTCACACATCAGGTTCTTATTTGTGCCTGCTGGTGTCCAGAATTCCACTCTTTAACAGCTTTTTTCTCCAGATGGGGGCGCCAAAGTTGACACAAACCAAAAGTCCCTTACAGGAGCTTTAAATGTCAAGTTTTGAGGGATGATTTTTGAGCTACATGAGGGCATAAGTGAGTGAGTGAGGCTGCTTTCAGGGCGGCCAGTGTGCGTGCTTCTATCTCTTTAACAGATTCCAAAGAATAATGGTGTGGATAGGGAGGGAGGTGTTTCACAAGACCTAGACCAAGACTTCCTGGACCAGCCGCCGCTCCTGAACTTTTCCCTCACTTATCATCCGTCGTAAAGTGATCAGCCTCACTGATGAGCGGGAGGAATGCAGGCTTATTTGATCAGTAAAGGCGGGACCGTCCTCTCTTATGATCACAGCGACACAGGCCGCAGTAAAAGCTCACACCTTGTTCGAAGTCTGTGACAGTTTCTGACAATATGGTGCAACTTCTTTACACCTGCTGCTCTTCTCCCTGAGCCTCGTGTTATGTCGAGAAACCAGCTTTCTTGAGGAGCGAATTGTTAAATTTGTGCTGCGGGTGTTTTGTTCCAGAGAAGGTGGTATGTGTCAAAGACTCCTGAGGAATCTCTCTTAGTGGGTTTTAACATAATTACTTAAATGTCTCTCTTCAGAAGAGGTGTCTTTTTCAAACCTTTTTATTGTTTTTAATTTAATTTAGGATTAAAAATAAAATAAAACAGGACAAAGTATGTGGGTGGAGGAGGTGAACTCTTTCAGACGTTTTTGTTTTTACTGGTTCTCCTCAGAAACAATTTGAAGATCTTCATCTGATGAACTGTGTCTTTTTTTTAGATTTGTCATTAGAGTCTGAAAATAATTACTCTGCTGTTGGAGACACACAGGAGCACTTTACAGATCAACTGCCTTGCCTGAGGGCACCTTAGTGATGACAAGGCGGGGCAAAACAATGCTTGTTAGTCCTCTCACTTGGTGTAAGGCACGCCTCTAAAAAAAACTGTTGCATCAGCAAGAATCCCCTGAAGTGAGTGAGAGGAAATCTGAAGATATATAAAGGATGTCACAATAAACTCAAAGGCATCACGTCAAAGAGTCGAAAGATCCAGAACTGCATCTAGATTGGCCCTGAGACTGTTTTAAAAACTACTTTCTAAATTAAAGCAAAGTAAAGATGATTATTTGATGACTTTTTTAGTTATTCTGATGGTTTTGACCAACCTGTCAGGGTAAAGTCATAATAATGCTGAAATAAAAGGTTTATTTTATTATCATCACTCATGATAACTCACTCTGTTACGAAGATCATGTGAGAAGTTTGGGAATACAGAAAATACACTGAATGGAGCTTGAGGTCGACTGCTTTCAGCTCTGTATTTGGTAAATCAGAGTCATTCTAGCCAATTTTCAGAATTCATGGTAGCTTATGGAAAATAAAATGACCTGAGTTTATAACTTTGGCCTTACACTGAATGGAGGAAATGCTACAAACTACAGAGTTGTCATGAAAACTTTTGAGTCACCTGCAGAAAATGTGGGTCTTACATCAATTATTTTATTAACTCAATAAGCAAAAGCAGAAAATTTACTGATTCTAAATTACAGATAGGCTGCTTCTCTTTAATATCCATTTGAACTGAACTTCTTTATGATTTTTTTAACAAAACCAGCACCAGCCCAATGTTGGCATACCAAAAGCATTTCCTGAAATTCTAATAAAAAGTTAACAAATTATGAGTAACAGTGTGCCTTAATGCAAATAGACCAAAAAAACCAACAAGAAAAATATTTAGTACTCAGTCTCTGAACAAGTCTTACTCATTCTGATAGAGCTGCACCAATTAATTAACTAATCGATTATTTATCAATTACTAAATCATTTGTTAACTATTTTGATACTCGATTAATCGGTTTAAGTAATTATCTAAGAAAAAGGAGTCCAGATCATCTCATTTCAGCTTCAAAAATGTGAATATTTTCTGATTTCTTTGCCTCTCCATGACAGTCCTGATTATTTTTGGTTTGCAAACAAGACATTTGATGATGTCATCTCAGACTCCAAGAAACATTGACATTATTTATCACTATTTTCGGACATTTCCTGGACAAAACATCTACTCGATTAATCGGGAGAAGAATCGATAGATTAATGGACTATGACAATAATCGGTAGTTGCAGCCCTACTCTGATGTACTAAGTTGTTCCCTCTAAGGCCTATGTTAATGTTGGGATTATTTCAGGTCAACAATGAAAACATGAAGCACAAGTTCTTTCAGGAATGCAGAGTCTGAGTGTTTCTGACTGTGACTGTCTTTTCCTACAGAGAATTTCTCTTAACCATATCCAAAGCTGTACCTCTGCTGCTCCCTTCCCAGCTCTGATGCCCATAGCAGCCAGGCCTGCCTTCAGCTCGGAAACATCCACTTTTCCATCCTTGTTTGTGTCCAGTTTGGCGAACAGCTCCTCGTATACACTCGCTGCATCATTAGCACACTGACAGTCCGTGAAAAACAACTTCCTAACGACTTGATACATTGTTGGTGAGAACTCGAGGCCCGGAGAGCGCCAGACAGACACTAAACTGTGCAACGAGGGAAGCTGCACTGGAGACACACTCACACACGCGCGCGCACGGACCGATTCCTGTGGTTGGCACTTCTGGTTTGAAGCAGGAAAAACACCCGAGCGATTTCAACGAGACTTCCGCAATGCAGCTTGGAGAAAAAGTCGTCGAAAAGTCCTCATGAGGCGGTTCAGGTCTTTGTAAAGGATATAATGTAGATTTACGGGAGTCGGTTCGCTGATGAGGTTGGCTGGCAGCGCCGTGCAGGAGGGTGGGGAGAGACGCTTTGCCTGAAAAGACCTCCTCTATTGCTGTGCACACAAACAGTACAGAGACACACCCTTCAGCACGAACAGCACTCAGAGTTGTGCATATTTCCATTGAAGGGACACATGACAAAGCCAACATGATCCCTGTGTTTTTGTCAAATACCTTCCTTTATTGCAAACTATAAGGATTTTGACTTAAATACTTTCTCTAACTGAAATATGCTTTGTTGTGCAACACCTCACACACGCATAAAAAATAACATAGGCTCTTCATGCAGTGTATGGTATAGTTCTTGCTCCCATAGTAGCTCCGCTGCATGGAGTCAGTGGAGACCGTCTGATTCAGTTCAGTGAGTCATACCGTCAGGAATCTGGCAGCTGGTCCAAGCAAAACATGTCCCCAAAACTTTTTCACTAGTTGAATCTCTTTGATGTCGAAAGAGGCAGGGAGATGACTGTGGAGGAGGTCTATAAATGCCCGTGGTACAAATAAAAAAAAATGTATTAACATAATGAATTCATTTAGTCTTATTTTCCATCTTTGATTTGTTTCAAACTCAAGTTTTGAGCAAAAAAAGTTTGAAATTCCAAAGGGGATTGTATAATACATGCATATAGTTATCAATTTATAACTAGTTTTTGTAAAAAGTAAAATTATGGCCTCCAAATTATATAACGATTTGACACATAATAAGTAAGTGATTGGAGATTTACTCCTAAAATGCTCAAAAAGTGAGATTCAGCATGACCGTCACTGCAATGCCAAATTTATACCACGAGGTGGCGATAAATGTCAGCCAGCAACAGCTGGTTTCACTTTGTTGTTGTAATCTGTAAAATCAGTGCTGCTGATGTTTTGCCTGACCGCCAGGAGGCGACAGAGAGGGAAAGGGAGGCGGGCCTTTCTGGACTCACTTAAAGTTATAGTTAAACATCACTGTACATCCGTTTAATGCATCTGTACTTCAAAATAAAAGCGAATCATAAATTGGCTTCAAAGAAATGCTAGACTGGGAAATAGTCTTAGAAACAACAACAAAAAAATACATTAATTGTCATTGATACAGGAACGTTAAAGTTAAAGAGAGTAGCCGAAGAAGTAGAAGAAGAAGAAGAAGAAGAGGAGGAGGAGGAAGTAACACCCTTTGTACCAACTTTTGGCTTTCGTTATGACGGAAGAAATTTTACTAAGCAAAAACTTCAATCTCACTTTGAAAATGGTTTGTTACTAACAGAAGTCTTGTGCAGAAATTCATTTACATTACATTTACTTAGTTCTCTTTCTTTTTTAAAATTATTTTTTCAACATCTTATTGTATTAGTCTTGTTATCTGACTACAGTAGAGATTTTTTTCAGGTGACAACGACTTATTTCGGCTTTCACTTTTAAAACTCGTGACTCATTTTCATTTGCAACACTATCGAGTTTTATTCTGAAAAGAAAAGAACGGAAGTAGCTCTCCTTAATGGCCACAGTTGGTGTCACGACTTGACTGTTGTCACTATCAGCTTCACCGTCCCCTCACAGCACAACACTGTGTCCATACTACAATACAATGGGGCTGTAAAGTCATATTAGAGCATCTTCTATAACACACCAGTTCCGTTTATGGATTTAATGATGATGAAGAAGAAGAAATTCAAGTTTAAGGTGGATTTTGAGCTGGATGAGCTGTCGTCTGTCCCCTTTGTCAACGGTGTCCTCTTCTGTAAAGTCAGGCTGCTGGACGGCGGGTTCTCCGAGGAGTCTTCACGGTGAGGTTTTGTATTTAAAAACTAATACTAAACCTGCTCTGATCTCTCAGATCAGACAAATTATATAGCATAGCTTATATAGCTGACAATATTCCTTCGTCAGACAACGAGCTAACTAGCTATACGACTAACGGAAGAAACTAGCAGCCGTTAGTAATGTATTCTGCCACTATAACGGCTTTATGATTGTTCACATTCAGCTTCACCTTCGTGTTAAAGCCAATATGTCCATGTAGAATCTCATTCATCCAGGTCATAATTCATGTTAAAGCCTTTAGCAACGAGCAACATCTGGCAGGTTTGCACACCATACTAAGTCAACGTTTAGAGCCCACAAAAATGAGCAATTTGACCATTTGTGTCATCATTAGAACGCCTTACTTCGTGTTTGAGACATCTGGTTGCATTGTTAAAGGCTCACTTCCTCGCTGCTGATGGGGTCGATCACCGTGCAATGAGTATCCAGCTGACTTTTCACATCTCTGCAACAAGCTGAATATGACTCTCCTCTCCTTGGCTACGAGATCAATACAGACACTTATGCCTTGGGTTGCCATAAGTGGTTCATCTGGTCACATAGTTATCGTTGTAGAAAGTAGACGCTGGCTTAAAACCTGATATGGGATACCACTTCTCAGGCAAATGCTTGGAGTATATAGTATGTATTACAGAAGACCAGGAAAGGAGGTTAAAAATGGTGACCCTGTCTCCTAAAGAATGCTCTGACTATTTATTTACACACTTTCAGCACTGTCAGCATCACACTAGGGATGCACAGTATTGGATTTTTGCAGATATCTGATCAGCTGTTATGTTCAAACTCTTTTTGGCCAATACGGATAACAGTGCTGGGTCCAATCTGAATACAGTTAGCTGGATAACCATGCTGAGAGACTGTTCATGAGGAGCAGTGATTTCAGTGATTTTCTCAGTAAGGTTGATAAACTTTGGATGGTACGTTCTACTAGTCTGTAACTTGCCTTCACAGATGGTCAATTTAGCCATGCTATGGGCACTAACACGCCCCCATACTATCACAGAGGCTGGATTTTCTACTTTTGTGCTGATAATAATCTGCACACACAACATCCTTGATTTCCAAAAACAATATGGAATGTGGACTCGTCAGACCACAGCACACTTTTCCACTTTGAGTTAGTCCATCTCAGATGAGCTCAGGCCCAGAGAAGCACTTGTAGATGTAGCGATGAACTATGTTAACTGACAATTGTTTTCTGAAGTGTTCCTGAGCCCATGTGGTAGTATCCTTTACACAATGATGTTAGTTTTTAATGGAGTGCTGCCTGAGGGGTCAAAGGTCACGGGCATTCAGTGTTGGTTTTTGTCCTTGCTGCTTACGTGAAGAGATTTCTCCAGATTCTCTGAATCTTTTGATGATATTATGGACTGAAGATGATGAAATGCATCAATTCTTATTTTGTGCGTTGAAAATAGGGCTGCCAAGATTAGTCGACTAGTCACGATGACGTCGACGGTCAAATTCGTCTGCGACTTATTTAATAATCGACGTCGTCGTTTTAATATTTTTTTAAACTTTATTTTTCCCTCAAAACTGCCGCTGTACTTTCACCTGTCTCGTCTGCCGTTCTGTCCTTGGCGCATACGCGCAGAAGTGGTAACCGGGGTAACCCGTGATGTCACCGGAAAAGTTATGCCCAACAGTATCATGGCTAGCCGCCAACAGAGCTCGAAAGTTTGGGAGCATTTTTCCAAAATAAAGGAGAAAAGTGTGCAATCCAAAATGGCCTTCCATGACAGTACGACGGCGATGCACGAGCATCTGAAAAGACAGCACGCCGTGGCTGATTTATTTTCTGACGAAGAATGACAATCTCAGTAAGCTAATTGGCTAGTTGGCTGCTAACATTAACGTCAACAGGGAGCTACCTGCTTAATAGCGATGTCATGTTTGAACAGAAAATTGGTACATTAAGAAATGTCAGAAATGCTGCTACAAGCTGCAAAGTTCATTAAAAGCTGAATGAACTATGATATTAACTGTCTTCATTTTTAGTTAGTACATACCTTAAACACTTGAAGCTGGAAGCTAATGATGTTAGCTGTATGCTGGTGCAATAAGCTGCAATTTATGTATGATCCGAATAGTCGACTAATCACAAAAAATAATCAGTGACTAGTCGATTATCAGAATAATCGTATGTGGCAGCCCTAGTTGAAAAACGTTGATCTTAAACTGTTGGACTATTTGCTCACGCAGTTGTTTACAGAGTGGTCTCCCTCACCTCATCCTTGCTTGTGAACAGCTGAGCCTTTCAGGGATGCTCCTTTTATACCCAATCATGACACTCACCTGTTTCCAATGAACCTGTTCACCTGTGGAATGATCCAAACAGGTGTTTTTGGAGCATTCCTCACCTTTCCCAGTCTGTTGTTGACCCTGTCCCAACTTTTTAGGAATGTGTTGCAGGCATCAAATTCAAAATGAGTGAATATTTGAAAAAAACAAACAAACTAAATAAATAAAGTTTATCAGTTTGAACAATAAATATCTTGTCTTTGTAGTGTATTCAGTTGAATGTAGGTCAAACATGATTTTCAAATCATTGTACTCTGTTTTTATTTACGTTTTACACAACGTCTCAACATCATTGGAAATGGGGTTTTAATACTGCCAACCTGAGATGACCCGCAACAGTCACATCCTCTGAAACCTGTTCAGTAGTGTAGTTCATGACTTTAATCACACATCCTCCAGGCTACACAGGAAAAAAAAACTGTTGGGCCTCCACTAACACTAGACTGTGCAACTGATTCATTTTGTGCGTTTCAGTTCCCTAAAGCCTCAGGTAGACGTCTATGATCCAAAAATGTCAAACTTACAGTTTCATAAATACAAAGAACGGCACAGTGCGTGCCGTTAGTGGAATTAACGATTCAGACGGGAGACATTTTTTGTACCAGGCTGTAAACATGTTTATTTCGGCTGTGAAAATGTCTTATTATTGACTTTGTGTGTTTGTGACTTCCGGTGCTTCCGGAGCCAGCTTCAAGCAGACACTTGATGATCTGCAGATTTTAGCACTTCAGCATTGTCTCGTATTTTCAGACCGGAGGTTGCCGCTTGGTTGTGACTGGCCTTACGATTGAAGCTTGCACCCCATGTTCTTAAGCTACAGTCCTCAGTGCAGCAGTCACAGGTTCAACTCCCAGTCAGGACCTTACGCTGTGTATCGTCCCTCACATTTTGCCATCTTCCGTCAGTTTTCCTGTGGGATGACGGCAGAAATACCCAAAACGTAACTAAAGAAAGGGACTCAGTGATTGGCAATGGGAGGAAGTGACTGTTCTGATTATTCAGAAGAATCCCGCGGTCTTCACGGTGTCATGATAATAAATTGATGACACTCTCACTGCTGTCAAGCTGAGACAAGCACAGGCAGTCATCCCCTCTGTAATATGAGTGGGGTTTTTCTCATGAAATAGAGATTTGACTAAGAGAAAAGCATTTGTTTGGAAGAGAGGCTCTCAGGATTAGATGGCTTCACTGTGATTATGTAACAAACCCCCCCTGGTGACTCCACACCAAGTATGAAACAGCCTAATAGAAAGACAAAGCGTGTTGTCGATTGGGAATCAGAATGCCTCAAAGGTCATGGTGTTAGGTCCACTTATGTAAGACTAAATGAAAATTAGATAGAAATAAAATATCTTGCATTTTTAATTGTTCTGGTGAGAACGTAGCAGTCTTGAATATTTGAACCCCTTAACAAGATTTCCTCTGACCCTCTTTTGAGTCATCACATCTGGGAGCGTCGGGGAAGCAGAGTTTGTTGTTTTATGAGTCTTTCTTTTCCTTTGGTGTGGCTTGACATCAGAGCTGCGCTATTGTTCCTGCCTAAAGCAAGTTTCCTTTGTTATATAAGCTACATTTTTTTTTTCAAAGTATAGCATTTTACGGACGGCCGACTTGTTATTTTCTGCTGGACCTAAGATTCTGTTGAACGATGTGCTTGTGAGAGTTCTTTTCCAGCTGATGTGTGACCCCAGCTGCCTTTCAGAGACGAGCAGCTGAGGTTTAACAAGATATCTGACCCATGTTTAGAGACGACAGCCCACCTGGGCCCAAAAGCACACGCGCTTTCTTTCTCTAACAGCATTGTGCTGGGCGGACAAGTGCTGTGAGATGCAGTACGAGCAATCAAAAGGCAGAATTCCCGAAGCGCAGAGTGTCCAGCTGGCTGGGAGTTTCCTCTGATTCTGCGAGGATGAAGTCAGCGTTTGTACAACATCGGTCACGCATCTGCTGCTTTTTATTTATAGTGAGTCAGAGAAGCAGCGCACAGCACGGGCCCCTATGTTCAGACACCATTAACCTTCTCAACAGCGATCTGCACAATTTTTGAGTTTTTCTTTTTTATTGCACTCAGTTCACACCGCAACATTTCAGGTCATCTATTTCTCATTAGCAGACTTGTGTAATGTCGAAAGAAGGGGCTCTGATCACAGACTCTAGCAGACTAACTGTAACAGTATTACCACACTGAAAGAAGTCAGAGCCATTTGTTGTTGGTACCAAGATAAGGGGTGGAAAGAGCAGAGAAAGTGTAGGAGGTTAAAGAAAGAGAAGAAAAAAATGGAGGCATAAAAAGAGAAATCTATGTTTAGAACTGAAGATGTGAAAGGAACCCCTTAAGAGTGAAAGAAGATCCCTACAAGTCATTGAATCTACTCTATTTTCAACATTTTCTGTCTCGTCTTTCTCTTCTTGGCACCATTTAAGATGCAAACTGTTGTGTTTGAGAGGACAAAACTCAGCTCAGCTTGTATTTTAATCCAGCAAAGTGTATAAAAATGAATGGCATGTGGGCTGACTTAACAGAAGGCAGTTGGTTCTGTGAGTGGGAGAGGATGGCAGCGAGAAGGAGAGAGAGAGAAAGAGAGAGAGAGAGAGAGAGAGAGAGAGAGAGAGAGAGACAGCCATCTGGGGTATCATCATGCTACCCACGCACACACACACACGCTCTGTCCTCTTCCACTTCATCTCCTCTTTTCACTGACAGCAGGCGTCTCCTCACCCTGATTTTAACCTGTGCTTAGTTATCGGCTCCAGAAGCATGCGTGCCTTGACCTTTGGATTCAGAAGTGAAACAATCAATAGGTTGAATCAAGGAAAGAGACTGTGATGGAGTAGCTTGTTCAGTAAGTGAAAACAATGAGGACGTAAGCTTATATTGGCAGCTTGAAGGAGCCCTAAGCAAGAGAGAGATGTGAGGTTTGTTGGATGGGAAATTAGCGCGTTAACAGCCAAGTTGTTAAATATGAAAGTGTCTGGTAGATGTCAGATACAATACAGTGATACACTCATAATTGGCCAGTGAATATAGAATAGAATAGAATAGAATAGAATAGAATAGAATAGAATAGAATAGAATAGAGCGTACTTTATTGATCCCTGAAGGGAAATTCAGGAGTCGCAGCAGCAAACAAAGAGCAAAGTGCAAAAATTCTTAAGAATATATAAATAGTATAATATAATATAATAAATAATAATAAAATAAATGTCATCACAGTTTTGGCACAATTCTTCTTTTTTTATTAAAATGAGAAAATGAACCTGCTTTTTGTTTTTACTTTCTTGCACAAATGAGTTATATAAGGAGTATTTCGATCTAAAAAAAATGTTGTTTCAAGCTGTCCGAAATCCAGCAGTTGACCCTCTGGGACCGAACGCTGCATGTTTTCTGACCTTTACGATGATCTGAATCTGTGTTATTTCCTCTGACAGGGAACCAGTGCAAGCCAACTGTGTGCGATGGAGGAAACGGTTGTCCTTTCCCTGCAAGATGAGTGCCAACGCAGGGACCGGCGTACTGGACCCCTGTGTGTGCCGGGTCTCAGTCAGAAAGGTACGGTTTGATTCTGCTTCAGCCCAGGTTTCAGACATCAGAAAGGTTAACCTTCCCAGTGCTTGTGATCTACTGTCTGATGCTTTGAATGAAATAACACGGTTGGATCAGGTGGAGGCTAAATGCAGATCATAGAGAGCAGAGTCTCTGATCCAGTTACAGAGCTGCTGCTCCATCACTGTTTGGTTTCCCTCTGCCTCCAAACAAGACAGGCACAGACTCCAACGAACTGTCAGGTCTGCAGAAATAACCATCGATATTTAGTGTTTATTCATATATGATGTGCAGAGAGAGCACAGTTCAGACGGAAGTCAAATTCCTTGTACTCTTTTGAAGAAACTTGGTGAATAAAGGCTGTTCTGATTCTGATTCTGCTGTCCCTGAGCTGAATGCTGGTTCAGGCTCTGAACCCTTCTAAGTGGCAACAAACCAGAGAATGCTCATCAAATAGTTATAAAGTAACTTGTAGTGTTCCCCCAGATTCTGTTCTAGGTCCCACACCTTTTAATCTTTATGCTTCCTCTTTGAAATGTCATGAGGAGACACGGCACCAACAGGGCCGATACCCATACCAACTATTAGACGTGAAGGAGGCCGATAACCGATTTTTGTGGCCGATATTCATTCGCAGTAAAAGTGAATATATTGACATCAAAATTTTGAATAATACAAACCCTGATCCTTAACTTTGTTTAAATGCCTTTCAGCACATGTTTATTTAACATTTTCCAGGCTCAGCAGCACGTCTTCTAAAGGTAAATAAAAATGTAAACAAATAAATAGCTCCCTTAATTTTTCTACAGTATATAAACTGTTTCAAAATTTCAATACAACTAAAATGTTTATCTCTTTTTTTTACTTAAAACAATAACAATAACAATATCATTTTCAAGAGCCAAGCAAGCTGTGAAAGTTATAAGTTCATAGACTGTGAGATAGTCACGATGCTAATTGTGTTAGCCGGTCAATGGGATTTTCTATTCATGTTAGCATTAAGCTAGCGGACTTTCGCTAACCGAAGCAAAGTAGTTAAGAATAGCTTTCCTTTGCCAAGTTTTGAAGTGACCTATTATCGGCCGTCATATTAAAAAAAAAGGCCGATGCCGATATGGGTCAAAATGACAAATATATGGGCAGATAATCGGTCTATCCCTAACCAACATCCTAAATCTATGCTGATGACGCTTGTATACATCGCTGTGTCTCCTGATGACCCAGGACAGATTGAAATCATTTTAACTGTCTTTTCAAGTCTGTGAATTATTGTCTGCTTACTTCTTTATTTTGTCCCATTTTTACTGACTAATGAATGTACAGCGGTTTGTTTTACTTTTGTCGTGTGTATGAGAGGTGCTTAATGAATGAAGTCTGATTTAAGGGGAACGCGAACTATAAACAGTGAGTTTTCACAGGGTTTCATAGAAAACAAACTAATTTCAGTGAAATGTTTTAACTCTAATCCATAAAGTGTGCAAGCTGTGGGATCTGTTTTTTATTTTTTTAATCTCGTCACGTTGCGTTCAGAAACAGATTTAAAGCAGTTAATGAGTTAAAATACGGTAATGAATAAGCTTGAATTAGTCTTTGTAGTAAAATATCTCTTGTGTGTTCGCTGTAATAACTAGTTTTTACATGAAATAGCAACAAAAAAAGATGCAAAGAGACCCTTTCAGACATTTCCAAAGCCAAATTAAAGTCCATTTTTGTTTGATTATTACAAAAACAAAAAACTAAGAGGAGATTTTGAACAGTAAATATTAAATACCCATCATCCTCTCTGTTTAGCTCAGATTTTACACTGATGTAAATAGTATCTCTCTCTATCTGGTTAGTACTTATTGCTTATTTTATTCCTTATCGTATCATTTATGTTGTTACCCTATCCTCTCTTACTTCCAACTGCTGTACTATGTGAAGAGCAACGGTAATACCAGATTTCCCCCTGGGATTAATAAAGTGATTCTGATTCCCATGAGTCATTTTTACCATCACCAAAGTTATATGAGATGTGACCTGGTCCAAAGGAGACACTATAACTGTTTTTTTTTTTTTGAGTCCCACCTTTAAGATTTAAACTTTTTCTGAGCTGAATTTTTGATTCAAATCTTTCTTTTCTCTCTTTTCCAGGAGCTGAAAGGAGGAAAGGCATTCGCAAAGGTAAATCCTCGCACACTTATACTATCTTACCCCCATCCCGTTTACCCAGCCTACAGACTCACCTAGATTTACAGTAATCAGCCAAAGCCAAGTGAGTCCACAGCAAACAGATGGCCTTCACTGCCTGGAGGTTAGCTCGTCATGTCTTGTGTTCTTGTTTTTAGTCTTTGGAAGTAAAAATGTATGGAGTATGTTTATCCCTATCAAGTTTCTTTTTTTGATAAGATGTGTCACATTCACAGATTGACCGGGCAAAACACCCGTCTCTCAAGAGACAACTAAGCTCACCCTTTGTCATTCTTACTCCCTCAGCTCGGTTTTGCAGATCTGAATTTAGCAGAGTTTGCTGGCTCAGGGAATACAACCCGCAGATGTCTGCTGGAAGGCTATGATACCAAAAATACCCGCCAGGATAACTCCATTCTCAAGGTAACACTGAAGCTCCGGTAAAGCAGCCACACCGGTCTGATTTGACTGCTTTAGGAGGACGTCGAGCTGTTTTGAATACAAGCCTGATATTTCCCTTCACAAGGAACGAGACCAGTGAAAGGGTTTTGCATAGATGGGAAGGATTACATACAAAAAACAATGAATGTCATCCAGTAGATCTTAAACTACTAAAGATGAACTATTTTAATTTAGAGTAGAAGAGAAATTCAGATTTTCTTAGGGATGAATCTGCTTTAGAAGAAATGAAGGAACCTTACTTAATTTATCACTTTAGGCGGCCAGTTTGTTAATCTATAATCCAGTATTTTAGTTTGTTTTCAGCCAGATAGAATATATTATGCTTTAAGTGAAAACACTCTCTTTCTGGTTCTTTTCACAGGTTATCATCAGTACACAGCTGATGTCAGGGGATCCCTGTTTCAAAACGTAAGTGAACGAAAGTTTTCAAACTTTGAGACTCAGAGCTGAATCTGCTTTGGTCAGCAGTTAATACTGTACTGAGTCAGTCAGGGCTGGTTTCAGATGAACTTTAGTCCAATCAATCTTTTTTTTTTTTAGATTTTAATCCATAAAATTTTGATTGCAAGACATTTTACAATAAGTCTTGTGATTTTTAACTCTTTCTGTACCGTTCTGATCCTGATCTGTGTTCTCTGTTCTTGGAATACAGCTGACTGTCAGCACCATTAATTAAAAAAAGGGGGGAAAAGGGCATTTAGTGTTCGTGTTAAGAATTTAAACATGCTGCTGACTCCATTTATTTATTTGCTAGATGCTGCTAGAATGCTGTGCTTGGTGCAGAACTGAATTCTGTTAGCTAAACTGTTTGGTCTTAAAGCTCTGATTTATGTCATCTTTTCAGTCATAAACTAGTTCCTTTCATAAAGAAATGAGCTGTTCAGAGAAAATGTGTCAAATTCATATAGAGAGGAAAAAAAGAGATGCTGGATAACCTCAGGGCAAAATTTGACCTGAAAATTATTCAGCAGCCTTTACTCTAATGTCAGAAGCATGTTTTATTTCATCGTACAAATTCAGCGCTGTGAACAGTATTTTAACTTCTGGATTTGCTGGGTGTTATTTCAGTTAGAATACTTCATGTCTGAACTTCATGCTCAAAAAGTTATCTTCTTGTATTTCTCACACTCGTTGTGTTTTATTTTTATAATGAATGAATGATCAGAAACTGTGAAGTAGAAGCGAGGAGAAAAAGCACGATTGTCTTTCCTCTGTCCTCAGGCCTCCCTCTACAGCCACAGTGATCGGGATCCAGGGGGATGGAGAAAGCTTGCTGGAAGAGAGGAGAGGAGGAGACTCACAGAAAGGCTGCTCTGGTGAGACCAGTCAGGCCATATTACACTCCCCTGCTCTGCTTAGTCATCCCCATGGCCTTTTTCAACACCCGATATGATCACTTCTGCTGTGCTAAACCCCCTCATATAATGGTGTGGTTTTACAAACGACACAGATGATGTCATAAGTGGCTTCGTAACTTTTATATCTTACCAACAATGAACATTTAGAGGGAGATATTTGTTTGTTTCTGTTACTTTAAATTTACAGACGGGGGCCGAGTTTAAAAAAAAAAAACAAAGAAAAGAAATTTACAAAAATAGTCATAGATTTACACGAATAAAGTCATAAATTTATGACAATAAAGTGAAAAAATTTAAGAGAAATTTTTTTGTAAATTAAAAAAAAAAAAAAATTACTGGGAAGAAAAGTTGTAAATTTATGAGGAAAAAAATCATAGATTTTCAAGATAAAAAGTTGTACATTTACAAGAACAAAATCATAGATTTACGAGTATAAAGTCATAAATTTAAGAGGAAAAAAAAGTCATAAATTTTCAAGAATTAAGTGCAGGCAGCTACTGCTCTTCTGATAGACAAGCTATGAGCTAAAATAACAACTTTATTCTCTTAAATGTACTTTAAAAAAGTGGCCCTAATCCTCTGATGTATTTGTCAGAGGTAAAAACTCAAAGAGATTCAGGAGTTTGGGGATTTAATAATCAGAGAGTTTCAGGAAATCTTTTTGTAAAGGAGAAAAAGACAAAAAAAAAATATGACAAGATGGCCATGATCTTCTGGTCCTCAGCTGGCACTGCAAAAACAGATGTGACTCTGTAGTGGAAATCACCACATACGCTCCCAAAACTGATCTGTCAACTCAGTTCATTCATGCTTCCACAGATGCAGGTTAAAACTGTTCAATGCAAAAAGGAAACCAAATATAAACATGATCCAGAATCACTGTGTTCATTCAATATGAACTAAGATGAAGTCGAAAACCGTCCTGTGATTTGACACATTCATTTCTTACACTCTTTTTTTTTTGGAAGTCATGGACACCACAAGTTTCAAATAGAGAAGCAATAAGGATCCACACAACTGAAACATTACAAGATGAAACTCTGCAAATATTTCATGACCACTCATGTCTGACCCTGTTCGTGTGTTGTGTTCAGATATATTTGTTGTACACATACTTAATCACTGCTATCACTCCATCACCCAGCACAATAAAGCCTTCTCCTCCAGCTGCTTCTTTCTGCTACATTACACCCCCTTGTTTCACCCCCTCTTTTCTTCCCTCTCTACATGGGCGAGCACGTTGCTGCATTGAATGCATGTTCCTCCTGGAAGCTTCAGAGTGTAGCGCAGCTCTTTCATGTATAATTTAAACTAGTTCTCTTTTAGAATAACTACAATCTGCTCAGACCCTGTAGGCTCTTGCAGGGTTAAAAATAGGACGTGAGTGTGCCAGTTTGGGTGGGGTGGGGGGCTGTATGTTAGCATGTGATCACAAAGTGTGTAGCTGTCTGTTGAAGATTGTTCTCTTTCCAACCAGCAGCATCACATCTGGGCTCTTCATGTTTGCACAGTATGCGCATTACAGTCTCATATGTTGGCAGCTGAGGTAAATTTATGAAGCTTTTAGCAACGATCAATAATTTGTAGATGGATTTCATATTAATGTGCTAGTTCCAAAGTTGAGTAAAAAGTGTGTTGGAGGTAGAGGTTAAGGATGTGGTCACAGCACTCTCTGCTTTACCACATTTACATGACATCAGGCTCTAATAAACATCTTTTCTTTTCACTCGGATGATATAAAATCTGATTGTCCTCCTCGTGTTAACAGATTTTTGTTCTATTGAAGCAACATGCTTGTGATTGCAGAACCAGAGTTTTGATGATGTATTTGTGCGTAAAATATTGCAGAGCACTAAAACAATTTAAAACAGTTTGATCTGTTTTTCCAACATGAGGATAAGGAGGTAAAGTGCAGCAGCTGCTGGGAGTAAAGGGGTTTTTCTTCACCACAGTTCTTTATAAACCACAGCAGTCACATTGTGTGCACAGCAGGCGCCCTGACTCATTCTGGTAACAGTTTCTCTCCAGCTAAAGAAAAAGTAAGGAAATGTGTGTTTGGTAGATTTTTTTTTCTTTGTCGTAAAAATGCTTCTTAAATCGTATCACATTAGAAAACCTGTATTTCACTTTTTAAGACTGAGTTTGTGGGTTGCAGCCATGAAAAATTTGCCAGATCTTCTCTGCCAATGCCAAACAGTTTACTCTGCTGTGGACTCTTGTTTGGTGTTGTTTTATGTCAACAGTTCCCTCCCCCTCTCTGTCTCGTCTCTCTCCAACCCCAACACAGTCTCCTCAGATGTCTGTCTAACATGAGTCTGGTTCTGTCCAAGGTTTCTGCCTGTGAAAGGGCAGTTTTTTCCTCTCTAATGTAACTTTCTAAATGCTGTAAAGGTCTGAACTCATGGTGGGTTAAGATGAGATCAGACTTCTTATCTTGGTTTGATGTTGGGTCTCTGACCCATTAATGTTTTTGGAAAATGTCATGAGATAATGTTTGTTATGATTTGGTGCGAAATTGATTGAGAGAGAGAGAGAGTTTAATCCCAGACTGTGGAGACATGAGATTGTCTGTAAGATGTTGGGCAGTGGCAGAGAAGATTTGGCAAATTTTCATTAGTGCAGCCCACACACTCAGCTCTGCGGCTCTTCCCACAAATGCACATTTCTTACACTCAAAAAAATGAAACATTGACTTTAACTAAATTCATTATGTCAGCCGGTTCCATGTAAATAAATGTATTAGGTTAGTTGAAAGCACTAATCTAAAGTTCAATTTAGTTGACCCAAAAATTATTGTTTTCATCTAATCTAATATATTACACTGCAAAAACTGAAATCTAAGTAAAGGTTTTTGTCTTACTTTGGAAAAATTGTCTTCTAATACTTGATATGAGCCACATTCAACTAAAAAGTCCAGAAACATCTTATTTCAAGATATTTAATGTAAAAAAAAAAAGAGGTCTGAAATTCCTGTAACAAGTAAAAAAAAAATATCTTCCAATGGGATCAGAGAAATCTGCCTGTAAAGTTTCTTGAAATTAGAATAATCTCTGAATACAAGAAACCTTTCTCTTACCCCATTGGCAAGTTTTTTTTACTTGTTACTAGCAATTCAGACCTCATTTTTTAAATCTTGAAATAACTTGAAATAAGACATTTTTCTGGACTGCTGAGTCTAAAAAGACGTTTTTTTTAATGAGCATAAGACAAAAATACTTCATTGGATTTAATTTTTTTGCAGTGTACGTGGAACCAGTTGACGTAATAAATTTAAAGTCAATATTTCTGTCTTTTTTATTCCTTTGAGTGTACAAATGCAGCACCATCTCTACCAAACACAAACTTCCTTACTTTCTGTGTATGAACAGTCTGAGGAAAAGCCTGCAGCTTCGTACGTCCTTCCCCTCCAATAACAATATTTCTTTGCAATGAAATATCGTCTGTTCAAGTTTCCAGAGATTATAATCCTCTGTCTCTGTTTTCTGTTCTCTTCAATCCAGCAGAGAGTCGAGAAGGAAAGTGTCCAGTCGTGTCAGATGATCTCGGGGGCTGCGGCCACTCACGGACATCCAGCTATGCCAGCCAACAGTCCAAACTTTCAGGTAGCGGCTCCATATGTTCATAATATTGTTTGTTCTTGGATCACAGAAGATTTTTACGTACGTTATAATTCATACGAAGCTGTCAGAGGCATAAATGATGTAAAAGTACTTGTTACTGATGTTCCCTACTTGGTATTTTGCTGTCCTTAAATCCTTTTGTGAAGCAGAAAATGTGAGAAAGGTCAAGCTGAGAAAGCCGTTGACTAAGGCGGAAAGAAACGATGTGATTTCCAGTTCAGTTTCCATTCCAGGTGGATCAGATGTCTGTAATAAAAGATCAGAGGAAATGGAGGGCAGCGCTGAGCACAGCTGTAATGGCCATGAAATCTTGAATTAGGAAATGTACTTCCTGCTGCACGTAGCTTCTGATGGATTTATCAGCGTGTGTGTGTGTTAGTGTGCGGGAAGTTTTCTCCTCCATGGCTGTAGCGATCTGAGATCTCTCATGCTTGAAATGGCTTCCTGCAGACAGGAACAGGAACGTGAGTGTGTGGGTGTCACTGCGCTGCTAAATCTTTTAACACACAGCAAGCTGCAAATCTACACAGCAAACTAACAGTGTGTGAAACCTCATTAAAGATTTAAACAATATGGAATACTTGGAAGCATAAAAGTCCAAAGTTTCCCATCAAGTTATTCGAGACCAGAAGTGACTGCTGAGGCTTTTTGTGTTTTTGGCTTCCAATTTTGCAGCAGCAGCAGCACATCAGCATAAAAAGTCATGTGTCATTAAATCATCTCTCTTTTCATCAGGTCCAAACTGCCAAAAAGGAAAAGAGATGTTCTGCCAGGACGTGATCTGTTTCATAAATCTGTGCTTGTGTGTCTCAGGTTACAGCACAGGTCACTCCCGCTCCTCCAGTATGTCAGAGTTCAGCCACAGGAGAAACCACTCAGTGGGGAGCGCCTCAACGGGCATCGGCAGCATCCCGGAGCCCAGTGAAGAGCGAGAGAGAGACTCCAGACCCTGCCCTGCTCTACCTGAACACCCCGCCCCCACCGCCGCCACTAGCAACCCAGTGGGTACAACAGTACAGAGTGCCTCATCCTGTGAACGACTCAACAGGTGAGTTTCTGGGTCAAAGGAAACACAGTGTAGGAGTCAAACTGCCGGCCTCTTTTTAATGTAGGGAATGAAAACAAAAAAGTCAGTTCATGGAGTTAAAGCTTGAACCACACCTGAAACTTCAGCCACGCTGCAGGAAGCAGCTGCAGCGCAGAGCAAAGAGGCAGAGCAGCGGAAGAACATCTGCGGTTTCATTATGTGGTGGCAGCGAGAGCTGTTGTTTATTAAAGTGAGTCATTGTTGATGTGAAACCAAAAAATGTCCAGCCATGAGTCAAAAGCAGAGTCGGTTCTTTAGGTTTGGAGCGTGGATTGTTCTGCAGTCAGACATGGTTTTAAATATGTTGTGTTGAAACAAAAATACAAAATAAATCAACATATCTAAATCTATAAATCTCCCCCCCAGACACCCAGTGAAGCAGGACTCCATGGAGTCTCAGCTAAAGAGGATGGACGACACACGGGTGGACGCAGACGATGTTGTGGAAAAGATTCTCCAAAGTCAAGACTTCACACCGAGTCTGCTGGACTCCAGCGCTGAAGGTGAGCGTAAAACCCAGAGACAAAAAAGGTCCCGATTCTTTAAAAGTTTCAGAGTTTCTAAAACAGTTATTATTATCTCTCCATCCACTCATGAAGAACTTTCAACTCGTAGAAACACTCCTGCATTTTTCCAGTGTGCAGCTCATTTGCATCAGGAAATAAGGATGTTAATGTTCTGGTGCTTCATGTACAGTCTGTGCACTTTGGGAACAAGGCATTGCTTTCCTTTCTGGGGTCTCCTGCAGCTCTAAGCTATGAAATGAAAGCTGCTGTCAATACATGATTATTTTTAGATTGCCTAGCAACTGGCTGCTCTTCACGACAAGAATTATACAGGAGGATGTGTGTGAGCTGGCTGCTGACTGAGTGTTGCTACAACTGTTTCTGTTTCAGAGGAAGGCTTGCGTCTGTTCGTTGGCCCAGGTGGAAGTACAGCCCTGGGAAGCCATCACCTTCCCACCAGGTACGATCAAACCGCTGTGTGTTACCCGTTACGCATGCTCTTAAATGTCAGAGGCCAGTTTGGTCACTTCTGTACGACGCTACTGTATGCTGCTCTTCAGATAGACAAGATACAGACTAAAATAACCAGATTATTCTCCTGAATTTAAGAGATTATTCTCATAAATCTGTGACTTTATTCTCCTAAATTAACTCTTTTTTAAGCTTAGCCCTAATCCTCCGTTGTACTTTTGCGTACATCAAGAAATGAAAAATTTTGAAAAAATTTCAGAAGAGTAATTGTGAGTTTCAGAGTATTTCAGTGGGTGCCCTCTAAAGGTTATGGAAGGAAAATGTGAAGCTTCAAAGTAAACCAGATTAGGGCCAGTAAGGCCGATGGTACACAGAAAAAAACATAACCTCCGTGACGTCAACCGTCTGTTTCTAAAACAGAGTTTTGAAGTAAATCGTCCGCGGGGGCCATATTGGGAATTGGGCGGGCTTTGAGTCTCTAGCCTGTCAATCAGCTGAGCTGTGCCTCTGATTGGGTGAACTTGCATTTGAAATATCTTCTAAACTGCGGAGTTAGAAAAAATTCCTCCCTCGTACAGTGAGCACCCTTTGAGTATCAGCGACTCTAACAGGAGGCGTTTTTTACACCAGGGTGTAAACATGTTCATTTCTGCTGTGAAAACTTTCTTTTTTTCTTCTTTTTTTTTCTGGGTGTGTTTGTGACTTCCAAAACTCATAGTTTTAGATTCAGATATTTAGGAATCACAAAAAGCTGATTTTTACACCATCAGTGTTTCTGTGTAACTCGTTATTGTCAAAGGTATTAAACTTGCACGTTTTGCCCATATAAGGGCCTGGCTGACTTGACTGACAAGTTTCTTTTTGTCCTCCCAGAGTTGGAGCCGGAGCGTACGAGCAGGTGGTGATGAAGCGTTAACCCTGCAGCCTCTCAGACGTGGACTGACGCCGCTCGCATCAAACAAACTCTGCGTAAGGTTCGATCTGCATTCCGACAGCAACACAAATTACCTGATCAGCACTGTGTCCTCCGCGATCGCTCCAAGACTGGTCGACATTCTAACAGCGCCGCCCTGTGTCCATTACATGAAACTGTAGCTTTGTCATAAGTTTTAAAGATGAAGAAGTAGACAGCTGTCGTCTCAGTGTTCAGTGGAGAATCTTCAAAACGATCTGCTTCATTTCTGAGTGTAGATTAGCCTTATCTTTGGAGATCAGCTCATCGCTCATAAAACAAAACTGTCGTCAATTTGAGTTTGAGGAACTGGACAGAACTTAACGGAGGACACCAGGACACACTGTGTGTGTGAGCATCAGAACAAAGTGATATCGACACTGAAGAGGAGTCTGTGCTTTCTAAACATTCCTTTTGTGTGTGCGTGTGTGTGTGTGTGTGTTCGGACTTCCTTCTTAAATAGGATTTTTTTTTTATATTAGCCTATAAGCTGCTAAAAAGCTGTAGTTGTTGTCGCTCTGACAACGGCTGAAGTGAAAGTGAGAATATTTTACTATGAAGAGGAGGCGTCAGAGTCGAGATGTGTGAGGTGTGAATGTAGACGTGTGAGTGTGTCTTTTTGTGTGTGTGTGTTAAGTAGTAACAGCTATCCTGTTATCTTGGCTGAATGACAGAATGTGACACAGTCTCTCGTAGGAAATGATATATTGGTACTTACAAAAAGAAAACAGATAAAGAAGCTTTGCTTAATTGTGATAACAGAGGTGTTTTTTTTTTAAGTTCGATACACCACTGAGGATTGATCGTTGTGATCAAACAGCCTCTGAAACTTGTTACAAAGGAGCTTCATGAAACTAACCACACACAGTATTGACGTTTTGGCTTTGTAGAGCTGCACTGTGACAAACAGTGAGACAGTGTAAAACATTATAAACCAATATGTTAGTCTCAGTATTTTGCTAATAGTGTACAAACCAGGAAAAACAGTCTATGAAGAGCTGAAGTAGTTATTTTCTGAAGTAGTGTTTCTCAATTTATTTCAGACTGAGGACCACTTTTTTTTTTTTTTTTTGTTAAAAAAAAAAAAATATTCTCACTGTCATGGTGGACCACCAGGAGGCGCTGGCAGACCACTAATGGTCCACGGACCACAGTTTGAGAAACACTGGTTTAAAAGATGTTTTAACGGTTTTTGTTTTGTTTCGTGTAATTCCTCTGATGATGACGAGCAAAAATATTCATCTTAAATCTAAACTCACTTCTCTCGTAGGTTAACGCTCGCTGCCTTCGTAGGTCAGTAAGAAGCCAAATATAAATCAGCTTCTGTGTTAAATAGCGATCTAGGACATATTATCTAACGCCCAGCATTTAAGCTAAGCATCTACTGTAAACCTGCGCTGTGCAACTCAGCTACATCTTTCTGAGCCGGCCTGTTGATCAGGACGCTCGAATCAGAGAACAAATGGACGATACTGTGACGTATCAGATGTTTCATTCACGTGTGACTGATGCGTGATGTAGTTCGTGTGGCTGCAGGTTTAAGTGAAGGACTAGTGAGGTGATCCACTGCCATGAAGAAAACGCTCCACAGCACCGCTCTGAAAAATGCGCAGAGTGCTGGTTTTGTGTGTGTATGTGTGTGTATCTCCTTACAGCTTATAAACTGCTAGACTTAAGTAAACTTTTATAACCAGTCGAATATCAAAACCGTCGTCAGTAGGAGAAGAGTTACCTCTGCAGACAGAAAGCTATCCGAACAACAACATCAACAACCTGCAGGTTTTAAATCTGAATTTGTAGCCTCATAAGAGATTAAGTGCACAATTAATCCATCCAGTATCAGACTAGCCAAAGCTCAGAATAAAGTGTCGTTACCAGGGACCCCGTCAGGCCTATGCATGAGGAGTAGACACATGAAACTAGTGAAAACAGACCGTGCAGCATCTGGAATCTTCTGTCTTGAGTCGTAAGCCATAGTAGAAGCTAGAATACTTCCTTATTTTAATACATGTCAAATCAATATCTGCACAAACATCCGCGTACGGTGTTTCAACTATCTGTCCGTGTTCTCTGTTTTAATGTTCTCATGTTCAGCATGGTGATGATGTCCTTTTGTTCGCTTGCAGAACTTTACATCCTAATGTTTTATTTAACACCGTGCCATCTTTTAATCTGAATGTTTCCATATCGAAGGAAGATTTCTGTTTCCTATATTTAGAGGCAAAGAAAACAAACATTGTTCTTGAAACTTTCATGTGAAGCTAGATATCTGCACACCGTGTGCTACGACTGTAAGTCAGTGTACTCATTTAATTGTTGTTATTTTCAGCATGGTTTGAACATTCAGTGTTGAAGTCGACATCGTCATCATCTGTATTTTGGATTCTTACGTTGCTAATATTGTGCCATATTTTTGCCGAGTATTTCATCGAGTGGGAAAAGTGTTCTCACTTCACAGTAAAGTGTTAAATGTATGATTTATGGCAACTGAATATCAACTCTTCAAGCTTTTTTTTGTGTGTTTTAAGGATTAAGATCACTTGTTTTACCTGTGGGGCACAGGTATGTTCATCTCGGTACCTAACATGTTGTTACAAACATGGTTCTTTCTTCTCTTCTGTGAAGCTGTTGTCTATATAAAAGTGTAAAACGTATTCTCCTGTAAAGTGTTGTTCTGCGCTGTTCTGGCACCGTCCAGTGTTTCCTGTTTCAGACTCGTTCTTTTGACCAACATTTGCTTCCTTATCAAGTGTACTGGATGCTTCGAACGTGTACCTCGCACTGTTGAATAAAACCGTACAAAAAATCTGAAGCTTTAGTCGATTTTACTTCAAGCCAGTAAAACTCGATGTGAAAGCACTGCACACAAACATTTTATTTACACAGAATCCAAGGTGAAACTAGTCATGAAACAAATCGAGGAGCCTTTTTCCAGGTACAGTTTAGGATTTAAAAGAACAAAAAAAAACAACTAACTTACGTTAAGTATCATTCGAAAAGATTAACTCCAAATATTTCCTTGACAAATATAAACATGTGCTTTAATTTTCCTGAAAACTAAGCTGTTTCCACCTCATTAAACATTTGTCTCCCAGTCTTCTTCTTGTGCTGCACTGTGGGAATACTGGCCGGCCTCTGTATACCCACTGTCCTCCAAATCATCACAATCCTCTTCTTCAGAGTCTGCAACCATGGATTAAAATTAAGGATTAGCCCAAGAAACGCAGACATCCGAAGAAATCTAAGGAAGAGGTCACTCATATGGATCACAGAGAGATTCGTGTTACCTTGTTCCTGTAAATTAACAAGCAGAGAAGAGCCGTCCTGGCTGAGCTGAATTTCAGGATTACCCATCAGAATGTGTCGGAGATTACGCAGACTTCCACTCAGGGCACCAACTTTAGGGCAGGAGGTCCACAGCACAGCCAGAGGAACAGACACACACCTACCAGCACAGATAGTGAATGGTTAAAAAAGCTTATTAAGCTTATTTAAAAGCTAATTATTGATCAGGAAATTTTGGCCGATACTGATGTTGATATTTCTGTTATGGTCGATAACCGATATTTATCTGATATCAATATATTTTTAAAAAAATAAAGTTTCTGAGATGATAAAATTTTCTACAGACTGAAAATCATTCAAACTGAATTTTTTGTCTTCCTTTATTTTCAAAAGGGGAGAGGATTTAATATTCATCATGGGTTATTAAGTGCATTTTAATTTGTTTTTCTTTTTAGGGTAATTTTTTTTATTGCTTGTTTTTTTTTGGGTTGTTGTTTTTTTTTGTTCATAAAAGTTGTAAATGTGGAGAAATATAATACATAATTTAATATATACAAGGATGCAACGATATGGAAATTTTGGCCAATAACGATATCTGATATTAATATTTCTGTTATGGTTGATTAATATTTACTGATATCGATATATTTAAAAAAATAAAGTTTCTGAGATGATAAAATTTTGTACAGACTGAAAATCATGCAAAAATATTTTTTTATGTCTTCCTTTATTTTAAAAAGGTGTTTCACTTTCAAATAAGAACGTTACAGGGCTTCCATAAACACACGTAACCAACAGTGTTACTGTTTAACAACCCTCACAACTTGTAGCAAGTGTGTCATTAAACTTTCAACGCACAGAACTCCTGTGAGGAAGTCTGGATCATAAATCAAAATAATGTCCTGACAAAGTTACCAGTATCCATGGCAACCCCCTCCAGACACACACAAACAGCAGCTAGACGATATAAACATCAGTTGTTCATATCGACCCAGATTTACTTATTGGACCAATACCGATATTAATGCTGATATATCGCATCCCTAATTTTTATTCCTTTTTCTAAGATTCTTTCGGCACACCATTTCTGCTCATCATCCTGAAAGCAAGCTCACCTTTGCAATCTGCAAGACTCCTCTTCTTCCTGGTTCTCTGCCCTGCATCTGACACAGTGCTCCATTACACAGTTCATCGCCGCTCCGCATGCTGTGAAACCAACAAAACTTAATGCGACGCTCACCGTGTTCAACACACCAAATGCATTTATCAGCAGTTCAAGTATGAGGTGAGGACGCTCACCTGAAGATCCGAGACTTTCATCTTCGTCTCCTGCGGCGTGGTGCTGTTCAAAACTCTCATCCCTCTCTCCAGTCCTGTCCTCTCTCCATCTTCTCTTCAGCTTCTCTGTCCAGTACATCACCTCAGTCACCAGGACCCTTCGTAGGATGTTGTTGTCATGCAGGCTGGGGTAGTTAATACTGTACAGCTGAAACAAGGCTTCAGTATCAAATCATCCATGTTTATTTTCATTACTGTTTCTATCGCCAAAGGTCACCAGCATAGGGTGACAAACAATTCAACAAAATGAAATCTGGAGCCACAAAAACATTGGAAGTGAGGAATAAAAGGATGCAAAAAACAGTTCATCTGTCTTACAGAGGTTATGTGTCTTTAGGGACTCTGAAAACTTGCAGCAAACTCAGAGTCTGTAAAGAAGCTTACTTACCAGTGTGTATGAAAACACATCCTCTGCATCACCTGTGGATAAAATGTTGCAGCAGTTTCTCCCTCTGAGCCGGTGAAACACTGCAATCTGGGAGCAAAAGCCAACGCTCTCCTGCTGCCCCGGAGGTGCCTCACCAACACCAGTAAACGCCACTTCATAACCGTGTTCGAAAGACGCCTTAACAGCCCTGAGGAGGGAGGGGAAATGAAAATAATAATAAAAAGAAGCAGTGGCTTTGTTTCAGATCATATCAACATACCAAGACTGGAACTCTGCTCTGGTCCACTCAAACTTGTGGTCACTGTGCCTGAAACCTCTCAGTCCAGGGAGAAGGGGATTGTACTCAGAGTTTGGGGTGCTGATGATAACTGCCACTGGGTTCATGTAACCGAAGACCACCTCAGAAAAACGCTCAACATCTGGAAGAGTGAGGTGCTCTATTCTGAAGACAAGCAGCCAGGGAAAAAACAAGCTGATTAATACAAGGATACAAGAAAGCTATGGCTATAATATCAATACAAACAGAGGTATATCAAATGTGTGGAGCCTTAAATGCCAAACAGGCACTTACAGCTCGATACTGGTCACTAGATCAAATCCTCTGAGTCTGGCGTCGTTCTGCGTGACTGAGCCCTGGTACAGCTCGATGCGCAGCTGATCATAAGTTGGCTGCAGATAATCAGTCGAAATTGGCGCTAACTCGTGCCTGTAAGAAGAAATACACACAAGTGATTACGAGTCAATTCACTCAGATGTCTCTTTCATCAGACATGAGTTCGATGTAAGTTCAGTGACAAACCTGTGTTTCTTTATTTTGGCACCGTCGAGGTCCACCCCAACCAGCAGATCAACTTCATGGTGAAACTTCAGTTTTTTAAGAAGGCTGCATTCACCACACCCCAGGTCCACCACCTAAAGCGAGGAAATGTGAGGAATAGGCTGAACCAGAAGAAGTAGGGTAGTCTAGATGGATAATATTACACCAAGACCCAAATCCTTTAAAAGGAACAATAAACGTTAATGTCGCGGTTGAGGTGCGTAGGTAGCTAACAATAGAGCTAGCTGGGAAAAGTTACAGCCGTTGGAAAAGTAAGCTTGCCTTGCGTTATTAAATGCACTTTAAAATATTACGGATAAAGAATACTAGTAACTGATTTACCTTTCTGGGTTTGTTTCTCTTCACAAAATCGATGACAAATTGATGTCTCTGCCTGTGAAGCGCTGGGCTGAATATTGGCTCCATGTTCACGTTTGATTAGCCTGATGTCAACGTCTGTAAAACCGCTGGACACCAGAGGGCGCTGTTTTTATGATTCGATGACGTGTTTATTAATTCTTTTCCCTCAAACAACACAAAAGAAAGACTTCAGAGAGCTGGAAAACGTTCATCTCTGTTAACACCATATGTTTAAATTCGTTTTTTTAGCTAAATTAAGTAACAGTAATAAAATAACCATTTGGGAGTTCGTCTGTCATCTTTAAAATTGACCGCAGTGTAGAGTTGCCACGGCCTTTTCAAAAGACACTCGTGCACTTTTTATCCATCAGTAGCATCAAAGGAAACAACACTTAAAGTAAATCTGTTTATAGAAAAACATCAAGCCATTCTCATTTCAGGCTAAAATACTAATTAGCTGGTTTGTCAAAATTAGCTCTAGGTGGCGCTCTTGAAGCAGTTTGGTAACAAAATCTCTCATAGCCCTCTCACCTTAACTGGCCTTTCTACTGCAAAAAACATCAGTGTTAAGGCTTAGAGTCTTTTTTGTGCTCTAACATTCTGCAGACAAAAAGATTTAAAGTTAAAATAATTAGCAGAGTATCCACTGACAAATACACTTTTCATTTATTCACCCTAAACGCACACACTGACAGGAAAAAAAAAACATTTCAACACAGATGCTTACACACCAGGGTTTATTTATTGATATATTTTATTTAGTTCCTTCATTTCTGAAAAAGATCCACCAGGGGTCACAGAGCACATTGTAAAGAAAACATACTGCATGGTTTTAAAAATATGACTTGATAAATTATCTTTCTTTACACTACTTTGAGCTTGACAATCATCCTGGAATCCTAATAGACTATCTGAAAAATAAAACCATTTCTGATAAATATAATTTTAGCAATACTTTGTTAGATAGCTACAATGTGCCACATGCTGCTAGGCTATCAGCCACAACAGTAAAAAATTATTTTAAAAGTATGTATTCTAGAGCTAATTACAATCCATAAGCATCCAAATCTAAAGGTTCTCCTCTGTTTGATCATACATTATTCATGACGTTAAGTTATTACTCTAACAGAATAAGTTATTTAAAAGGTTGAATTTATAATTACTCTCTTTTTATAATTTCATTGCTAAAAAATTGTACAAATCAAAAAGGCAACAACTCTTTCATGGGGGAGGAGTGAAGACGTTTTAATTATTTGAGTCCATGTTGAATTTCTGTGGATGTAAGTTACTTCATTGAGGGGAACCAGTAGTTTTGCTCACTGGTGTGGTGTAGATGCTTTGACTGATGGTGTTTTTGGCTCTAATCCTGACGCTGTAGGAGGTCCGGGGCTTGAGGTCAGTTTCTGTGTAAAAATCACCTTCCACGGTCCTCACTCTGGGTGGCTGCTGCTCGTTCTTTTCCTCCTCAATCAGGAGCGTGTACTCGTTTGCATCTTTCACTGGTGTCCACTTCACATGCAAGGAAACTCCACTTACTGTCACATTTGGCAAATCTGGAACTTCAAGACCTGAGAGACAGAAAGACAGAGAGATGAGTGTGAGATAAGTGTTGCAGTAGTCCTTTCTCAGGGTCCTGCTGAAACATTAAACTTACCGTTGTCTAAATGGGCAAAGACTTCAGTGGTTCTCAAATCTCTTCTCCTTCGAAGGCTTACCGGACCTGAGGAGGAAAAGAAATGCTTATAACAACCATCAGAAGCTGATACATATTAAAGAATCCAACTGTTTTCTTCAGAAGTCAATAGGTGTTGACTTCCACCAGCGGTTATTGACATCTGGTTGCCACCGCCAGCAAGCTAGCTCAAAACAACTTGTGTGAAATCATTAATGCTCAACAGGGCTCAGTGTAAACTTTTTAAAAAACATCCTCACTATACTCCACCTCCGATTTTTCTTTTAGTTGCTTTCTTGCTTTTAAAGCCAGTTATAAGAGTGAGTATGACAGCTAGGCTAACATCGTCAGCTTTGTACGTCGCTTTGGAAAAAAGCGTCCGCTAAATGAAATTGTAGAATTGTGGTCTCCATGGTGACATAAACAGAACAGCAAAACTGGGAACCACTATGAACTATGGGTAGTCAGGAGGAAGGTGCAGCAATGTGTGCACATGCACATGTGTATATGAGTCCAGAGCAGAACCGTGTTTTTAAGGAAAACGTGTGACTTCCTGCTGACAGGAGGGGGCGCTGTATTAGCATATAGATGCGTTCAGGCTGTGACACTGAACATGTGTGAGTTTTCATCCAGATCCAATATTGTATGAGAGATTTTAAAAAAAAAAGATCAACTTTGGCAACCTGCCCTGGCAACACAGATTGAGTTACGAAAAATCCTTTGATAACTTTTAATCGTCAATATGTCTTAATTACTCAATCAATTTTTGAAGATGATCTGGAAAAAAAAAAACCTGTGGGACAAGATCGATCAAATATGTACCATATAAATCGTCAAAATAAGACATTTAACTTCAATTTCCAAACTTCCTGTTCAAAATTCACTATGGTCGTCAGAGACTTTTTTGTAGGTCTTGGCACGACAGTTAAAAAATACCTGAAGTTTTTAATGCAGGAGAGATTTTTGAGGAATACAAACATGTATAGCAAGAAACTCGTACATTTAACATGGAAGAAACTAAAAATTCTCTGAGACGATGAAGTCAAAACTCTGCAGGGAAAGAATAACCACAGCTGAGCTGTGAACTTCAGCTTTAAGCCTGTCAAGTCTCAGATCTCTGCACCTGTTTCCTTTTGTTTTTCAGCTGCAAGTTGAACGCTGTTATACAGATGCATTTGCATGTATTCTACACTATCGTTGCTACTAAGAAATCAAACACTAGTGACTGACACTGAGTCAGTCTTATATGCCATGCTTAGTGGCAGTCAGACAGAAATAGGACACATCTTCTACGCTGTCACAAACCTGTAATATCTGTGGTAGCGATGCTGTCTCCTTCTTCATTGCTCGCTATCACTAAACTCTTGTCAGGATCAAAGTTGGTGAGCTGGCAGGAGAGCTCAATCGTGCTGCAAAGCTCCACACGGTCTCCTCCTGACACATCGAAGACAGTGTAGTTTGTTGCAAACACTGAAGCGTCCCAGGAAAGTAGAGCAGACTGTCTGCTCCCCGAGAACATCACATTCTGAGGAGCACAGGGGACTGCAAAAGAAAAGAGGGAGATGCTGTTAACAAAAAGAAAAAACTACAAGTGAAAAACACAAGGTGAGGTAGCTGAAGTTACCTGTGACTCCAGCAAAAGCACTGGAAGGTTCACTGACCCCCGCTGAGTTTTTGGAGCGTACGGTGAGGTTATACGCCGTGCTGCAAAGCATTGGCAATTCAAAGTAAGGCCTGGGAAGCCAGTAAGACGACACGTTCATCATGGTCTGCGGGTTGTCATTGATTCGACCGGTTATCTCCACAAGATACTCAACATCTGGGCAGTCCACCTTATCCCATGATGTCATGGCCCAGTGTGCTTGTCCTATTCTCTGCATCCGTACATCCAGACCAGTGGGAGGGCAGGGAGCTGAGGAGGAAAGAGACTCAGACTCATTTTTATACAAAATTAATCTAAATGTATATTCATATTGACCTTACTGGTAGGATGTTTTTTTTACATTGACATTTTTTTCTGAAGCCCTCTGAAGTTTACTTTTTGACCCTAAGAATAATTCAGATTTCAAGGCAGGTTTGGTAGTCATAGAAAACTAGCATGAATTTGAATGTAGCATCTCCCCGGGACTTTGTTTAGCCCCCGCGGGCACTGTTGGTAATCAGATTTAGACAGACTTTGATATTCTAGTTAAAATTATCTTTATGTCCCCATGGCGATCAATACATGATGTGTTCTTAAAATAGAGTGAAAAATATCTGCTGTCTACAGCAGGAGTAAACCTGGGAAAACACCAACCAATCCTAGTGATTAGGATCCAATTTATCAAACCAATCAAATCCCATCCTGCCGTTCTGCCCGCCTCCTTCGCATACATTTCGCCAGCGTGCTCTAGCCCTAATTCAATGCACATAACCAAGAGGGATCCAAGTATGCTGGAGAGTAGCAGAAAAACTCATTTTGAAGGAGCTCCAAGTGTTGGAGGGCAGGGGCTGAACGGAGTCCTGAGGAGATGCTACATTCAAATTCATGCTAGTTTTCCGTGACTACCAACCCTGACTTTAAGTTTGTTTAATGTGATTTTTATAATTTCATTTGCCAGACACCTGAATTTCCCTCCAGGGATTAATAAAGTATCTATTCTATTCTATTCTATTTTATTCTATTTACCTGCTCCCTCCTCCAGAGGTGCACTGAACGAGCTGTTGCAGACCCCGTTGGAAGCCTCGACAGAGAAATTGTAAACCTCTCCACACTGCAGGCCCTCAATGACACAGGAGGGTACCGTGCTGTCACAGTAGAGCGCGTCTCCATCCAAAGGTTGCGCACAGCCGAAATACTCCACAGCGCCCTCGGTGGCATCCCAAACCAACATGGCAGAGTTTGTCTCACAGTTCATATCCACTGCAAGACCAGAGGGCTCACAGGGCACTGTGAGGGAAGGGAAAAAAAACTCAAAACTTCAGCAAAGAAGTGATTTTTGATTAAAGCACAAAAGAGACCAAGTTAAAATATGTAACGAGTCACAAAACTTCACTGCTCATTCCTCTACCTGAGTTGAAGGTTGAAGTGCTGGGCAGACTTGTGCAGTTGTCTCCTCTGGCTGTGATGTTTAAGGCGTACATCTGTCCACAGCGCAGATGAGCCAGCGTGCAGTTGTTCGTGGAGGTATCGCAGCTCACGGCATGTCCGCCCAAAGTTGTTGCTGTCGCTATGTAGGATGTAGCCACTGAGGAGTGTCCCCATGTCACTGTAGCTCCGTGCTCCTCACAGGATGGAACCACCGTCACATTGTCAGGGGCACAGGGGGCTACGCAGGACCAAAAGACACATTTTTAGTCTATTATACCTGGAATCCACTAGAGGAGTTCTTTAAAAAATTACTACATCAAACCAACGAGCTGAAAAATACCCGTCTTGATCTTTTTAGGCGGGCTCCTGAGGCTGCTGCACTTATCAGAGGAAGTGGACACTATGATGGTGTAATGCATGCCACAGTGTGCGTCCTGGAGTTCACACGAGTTAGAGGAGCTGTTACAGGAGATGATGGATTGGTCTTGGCCCTCTGCGGTCACCACGTAGACCGGCGTGTCCTCGGTCATATCCCATTCGACCTGGATGGTGTCGCTGTAGCATTGTGTCGTCGCACGGATGGACGTGAGAGCACACGGACCTGCAGGACGAGACGCATAGAAGTGGAAAAAGTTCAAACAAAGGAACACTTCGGCAGCAAAACGACTACAAAACGAGCCTAAACCTGGCTGCCAGCCTACCCATTTCGAGCTGGAATGAGGTGCTGTTGCTGCTGTCGCAGTGCTTGTTGACAGCAGTGATGTAAAAGGTGTAAAGCGTCCCGCAGTTCAGGTCTGGGACGCTGCAGGTGGTGGAGGCGGTGGAGCAGTTGGAGGTGTGACCTCCCACCCCTTGGGCCTGGACGAAGTAGCGCTGAGCTCCGTCTGAGGGGTTCCACGTCACGAAGACAGCGTTTGACACGCAGTCCAGGTTTCCTTTAGGTTTACTGGGAACACATGGAGCTGTGGAGGGTCACATGGAAAGGAAGAAGAAGCGTAAGAATCAATATCATAACAAGTTGATTCAATTTTACGTTTTCTGAAGGGTTTGTGTGACTGTGGTTCATAAATATCAGGTTACAGGTGATTAATGGAGAGTTACCTGATGAAGTCTCCACCACAGCGCTTGGTTCGCTCTCACAGTCCTCCCTCACGGACAGCACGGTAACATTGTAAGTCTGTCCACACGGCAGGTTGTTGATGGTGCAGGCAGTGCCAGTGGAGTTACAGTACAGTCTTGCTCTGGTGTTGCTCACTGCGGCCACATGGAAGTACTGAGCATCAGGGTTTGGCATCCAGGAGATGGTCATGGAGGCGTCTGCGCACTGTGCAGTGACAGCCACATTCTGAGGTGGGCAGGGAGCTGCGAGGAGAAGATTCAGTCAAGAAGTGTGTTACTATGGCTGAGTTAAGTTCTTTTAATTCTCACTCTGTTTGGTTGAGTATTTTTACTATACCTGTTTGCACGTGAGCAACGTCGCTCTCCACGCTGTCACAGTACTCGTCGATGCTGAACACGGTGACGTTGTAGGTCTGTCCACACTGCAGGTCAGTTAGATCGCAGTGGGTCAGCGTGTTGTTACATTCGGCCTGGTGGATTCCATCTTCAGTGACGCCCACTGAGAGATAAGAAACTCCTCCGCTGGCTCGCTCCCACGTCACCGCGGCAGAGTTTGACCGGCACAGCAGATCAGCCTTGACGTTGGTCGGCTTGCAAGGGACTGAGAGAGAGAAGATAATCAAGCTGTGAGATGACAGACTCAGTGTATCACACAGCAGTGACAGTCTTAATAGAGAGAGAAAACTCAACCAAAAACTCAGGAAGTGCATTTCTTGTAGCGAATATTTAACAGAGCATGCTTCTAAAGCCTTAAAAAGAAAGATGCCTGGTGCTCCCAGCCCAGCATGGCTCTAAATCTCTACCAGACTCTTCTCCTCTGTTGCCCCCAAATGATGGAATGAGTTACCCAACTCCATACGATCCGCTGAGTCCCCTTCTACTTCTAAGAGACGTCTGAAGACCCAACTGTTCAGGGAACACTTTGGCACTTAATCTGACCCTTCTCCTCTTTGTCCTCAGGGGTCGAATGAATCAGAAGAAGCACTGAATATTCAATGTTGCTGAACGTTGAACGATATTGCAGATATTTAATTTTAGTTGTGGCTACTCTATTTAGATGGAATACAAAAAAATTCTTCTTTGTGTTGTTTGTCGCTTTAAAAAGAAGCGTCTGCTAAATGAAACTGTAGAATTGTAGAAAAAGACACCAAACTGTATCTTTTTCTATCAAAGCCTTCAGTGCTGCTCCTCTGGCTCCTCCAAGTAATTTGTAACATGAAGCAAATGAAACAAATTTATTTCTTTAAAGGTACAATTAAATATCACACGTAAGCTTTTAATTTCTGTGCTGACTTTTTGAAAGCAAACCTGAATGTAACGGCTAACTATAGCATGCTAACATCATCAAATGCTGTAATCATGCCAAAATTTAACAACTGGATGTTTGTTTGTTTTGTTTTGTTTTTTGAGATTTGTTTTAAATAAGAAATACAAGATGACTAAATTATTTTTGGGATTTAAATTAGAACTGAGGGTTATAACATAAAGCAGGGGACAGACACTAAGTTTGGCAACTCAACGGTGGGTAAAAATGACATCTTCATCAGGCAAAACCTCTTTGCTGCTAAGAAAAACTTTTTGTGATTTATAACTGTTATCCACCTGTTTCCTCAGAAGCCTATGGGTGTGGACTCCTGCCGGTGGTTAACGACTTCTGGTTGGTTCGTTGCCTCACAACAAGAAGGCTGACCGCCATGAAGGCAAGGCAAGTTTATTTATATAGCACATTAAAGTGCTTTACATAGCGGCAAAACATATTAAAAGAAACAATTTAAAAATTAATTTAAAGAGCAAAAAATAATTATAAAATAAAAATAAAAGAAAGTAAAATGGCAAAAAAGAAGGGTAAAAGTCACAGTGCAGAATGCAGAGGTGTGCAAGAAAATTGATATTAAAATGATTTGTTTAATTAAAAGCAGCTGTAAAAAGGTGAGTCTTCAACCTGGATTTAAAGGAGCTGAGATTTTCAGCAGACCTGATATTTTCTGGAAGTTTGTTCCAGATACTTGGAGCATAAAAGCCGAATGCTGCTTCTCCATGTTTGCTTCTAACTCTTGGGATTGAAAGTAGACCTGTTCCAGATGACCTGAGTGGTCTTGATGGTTCGTACTGGATCAGAAGATCACTGATATATTTTGGCCCTAAACCATTTATTGCTTTATAAACCAGCAGAAGTACTTTAAAATCTATCCTCTGACAGACAGGGAGCCAGTGTAAAGACCTCAGAACTGGACTGATGTGATCCATTTTCTTGGTGTTCGTGAGGACTCGAGCAGCAGAGTTCTGAACCAGCTGCAGCTGTCTGACTGATTTTTTAGGGAGACCTGCAAAGACGCTGTTACAGAATCTAACATCTAACTTCACTCACCGGACTGCAGGTTGAGGTAGGCGATGCTGTTGTCACACACTCCGTCCTCAGCTGTCACTGTCAGGTTATAGAGCTGACCACAATGCATGTTGGGTAACCAGCAGCTGCTTTCTGTGCTTTTACACTCCATCCTGTGACCATCAGGACCAAAAGCTCGCACCGTGTGGGAGATCACACCCTCTTCTTCTTCCCACGTCACTACGCCTGTGTCATTACTGCACACCATCTCTGCTGTCACGTTCTGCGGGACGCACGGCACTGCAGAGAGAGGGGCATGGAGTCAGGTGTTCACAGTGCTCTAAAACAACATCAGAGCTGCACTGAAAGTTGTTGTTCTACCTGTGTTGAGCTCGTAGGCATAGCTCTCCGCGCTGCTACACGTCCCATCAGAAGCAGTAACAGTGATGGAGTAGTTGGAGCCGCACAGCAAATCATCGAACAGGCATGTCGTCATGCTGCTGTTGCAGGTTGAAGCATAGCCGCCGATGCCTTGTGCGAATGTGGTGTAGGATATCGCCCTTCTGCTGGGCTCCCAGGAGACCGCCACAGCACCAGACTCACAAACCATGCGTGCCTCCACGTGCTGAGGCACACAGGGCACTGCACAGACACAGAAAGAGTTTTAGTCTTACGCACATGGGAGAAACAACTTTTTCCTTTCATTCAACATATAACACAGGTCGTATTTACTCTGACTCAGCATAAAAGCACTAAAAATAAGCCCACCAGATGACGCAGACAGGCTTCAGTGTGTTCACTCATCCTTACCCGCGTGCAGCTGAGTCATCTCGCTCCTGGAGACATTGCAAACGCTGTTAACAGCAAGCACGCTGATGTTGTAAGTGAAACCACACAAGAGGTCTGGGAGGGTGCAGGACTCTGATTCAGTCTCACAGCCAGATTCATGTTCTTCCACACCAAAGGCCTGGACCACGTAGGAGACAGCTCCCCTGCTGGGCGGCCAACCCACCCAGGCTGTGTTTGTGGAGCAGTCCAGGACAGTTGTGACATTTTCAGGGGGACACGGAACTGGAGAAGAAAAAGTACTTTGATTATTGAGAATTGATGACTTGGCATTTAAAACCGCACATTTGGGCCCTTTCATAACTCCACTCAACGTTATTTCCAGAGCACTTTAAAAACAAGCACAGCTGAAACAAAGTGCTGTACATAAAAGGCATGAAACAAATAAATCAATAGCACTGAAATAATTGTTTTAGGACGTCCAGCTCTGCTCCACTGCTGTATGGAGTTCCTCAGGGGTCGATCTTAGGGCCCCTGCTTTTTTCTTTGTATTTACTGCCCCTGGGCTCCATCCTGGGAAAGCATGGCATCTCTTTCCACTGTTACGCTGACGACAGTCGGATATATGTGCTGCTGAAAAAGAAGAACTCTTTTCTGGCATGTCTTGAAGACATCAAAGCCTGGATGGCTTTGAACTTTTTACATTTTAATGAGAAAAAAAAAAACAGAAGTGATGTTGTTTGGTCCGAGTCGCCCTTGTAAACCCCCTCCTGTCCATCTTAAAACCCAAGTCAACAGTCTAAAACTTGAGTTTCAAGATGGACAGTGATTTTAAATCAGATCGGCAAATTAGCTCGGTAGTTAAGTCCAGCGTTTTTCAGATTAGGCAGCTGACAAACGTCTGTCCTTTCCTTGCACATAACACCAGTTGTTTTTCATGCTAAAGATACTGGTAAGAAGAATTAAATATGAGGGCTTTATGTAAAAACATCCAAAGTAACAAATACAAAAGAATAAAATGGAAAAAAATCCTCTTTTTCATCTAAACTAAATGTAAAAGTTCTGATATAAAAATGTCCTCTTTACGAAAAAAGAGCTTCCAAAAAAAGTCTTTATACAGTTCAGTTCTTCCTCACTTTGTGTTATCGCTTCACTAAAAATACATTCCCGAGGGCTCACCTGACTCCACCTGCAAACTGGAGCTTGGAGGGCTGCTGCACATCTCATTCGAGGCTACAACCGTCACATCATACGTCTGGCCACACTGCAGAAGCAGCTCACAGTTTGTAAAGTTGGCGCCGCAGTTGGAAACATGGCCGCTGGAAGAGCGGGCCGTTGCTGTGTAATTCACAGAACCCTCAGCGTAATCCCAGCTGAGGAGGGCAGAGTTGGTGAAGCAGTCCAGAACAACAGAGCCGTTTGTAGGTGTGCAGGGTGCTGAGAGAGGAGAAGACGGAGAGACGTCAGAGACGTCAGAGACGTCAGAGACGTCAGAGACACATTCTGTTCTCAAGTCCACACAAAACAGCCCTCAGGGGATCCTACCTGATTTGAACTCTCGAGCTTCGCTGGGTAAACTTGAGCAAAACTCATCCTCTGCGACCACCCGGACGAGGTAAGACCGGCCGCAGGTCAGGTCGGTCAGAGTACACGAGGGGGTTGTACTCTCACAAATCAACATGTCCCCATTCGTGCTCTGAGCTGACACTTTATAGGACACGGCACCATCGCTTCTAGCCCAGGAAACGACGGCTTTATTTTCAGAGCAGTTTATCTTCACATCCACATCAGTGGGAACACAAGGCACTGGAGAAAGACAGAGGAAGAGGATGTTTAAAAACAAACCAAGAGATCATTTATAAAAGGCCTTCAAGGTTAAAGTTATTCAGGAATTAAAAGTGCAAAGTGCCTCATTTTGTTTAAAAATCAAGAGAAATGAGATCATTTATTAGAGATCATCATTTCTTATTTAGGTCATTTATCCGTGTGGGTTACTTTCTCACCTGACTGCAGCACATCCCCCTCACTGGGGTCGGAGTCACACTTGTTGTTCGAGGCGACGACCGCCACGGTGTAGTTCTGTCCGCAGTTGAGGTTGGGCATGCCGCACTCCTCACTGTCAGACAAGCAGCTCATGGTTTCACCGTCTTCCTGCGTCACCGTGGCGGTGTAGAATACTGATCCAGGTGAGCTGGTCCACGAGACCACAGCGATGTTAGAGACGCAATTTATGGAGCTGGAGACGTTGGTGGGGGGGCAGGGCACTGAGGGGAGGGAGGAAAACAGACTTCAAAAAATCTCTACAGTTAGCCAAACCTAAATACAGACAGCTGATTTAACGCAGATTCAACATTTTTCATGTGACTTAAATTCTGGAAAACAAACATTTTTAGGAGTTTGTACCTGACTGCAGCTTTGAGGGCTGACTGGGGAGACTTGTGCACTCAGAGTCTGCAGCCTGAACGGACAGGAAGTACTCCTCCCCGCACATGAACTCAGAGATGAAGGTCCAGGTGTCGTTGGTGCTGAGCTGCACTTTGTGGCCGCTGTTTGCCTCTGCTGTCACCAGGTAATACTCCGCGGTGTCAACGGGGTCCCAGGTCAGCGATCCAAACTTAAAAACAGAAACACAAGGAGATAAACCTCAGTTTATACACCAACAAAGAGTGCAAAATCAAAGTGAAAAAAGTTTATTGTATTAATAACTGGCAGATTTATGTAAAATGATTTTATGAACGAGTTACGTGTTAAATGATTTTTTATTTTTTCAAAAGGGCAAATCTTACCTTCAAGGAACAGTTCAGGGATGAATCCAAGTTCTGAGGGATGCAGGGAGCTGCAAAAGAGGACAAACGTTTTGACAAGAGTTAAATAATGATTACGTTTGAGTTGATTAAACTGTTTGATGTAAACTTTTTTACATTTTTTCAGAATGATGAACTCTTGCTTAAAGAGAAGAACCTTAAAATGACGCCTTCTTCACATCGTGTCAGGAGGGAGATATTCAGACAGCGTTTCAGTGATTTGAAAGTTTCAAAAAGTCATTTTTAAGGAGCAAAAACCTTTTTTTGTATTTATATGAGAAGAGAACTTCATAGAGGAAAGAGAATGAGGAATTCTTTGGAATTAGGTGCCTCATCAGTATGTTTCATCACTCAGTTCGTGATAATTACTTTTTTCCTTTTGCATTGCAGCACTGAAGAGCAAGACTCCAGCCTACAGTGGGGTACACACATAACGATTGTCGGGCTGTTTTTGTCCCGATTTTCCTCCTTCCCGACCAAGAACAGACAACACCTGATTATTTTAAATCTTATCAGATTATCCTGTCAGATTATCCTGTGGTCTGAGGTGCGTTAAGAGTGAATTTGTCCCGATAATTGGCTTCAAAACGGGTCACAGTCAACAACTGTAAATATCAAACTTGTTAAATATTTACGACCAAAAATCTTAATGTGTGTGGAGAAAGCTGACGACTCCCAAGTCATGACTCCATGAACTGTGATATAGAATGGAATGTAGCCAATTAGAAGGCGAGCTGACTGAGGAATGAGGAAAGAAAACAAAATCGAGCACGGCTGACCTGACATGGAAAGTTTGTGCGTTCTTTTATTATTATTTATTTTATTCAGGAATTCTCTGTTAAAAATAGTCCTCAGACCACCATCATTCCTTCTTCTACGTCCACTTCCATGTTGTGTTTGGTGTCAGCTGGCTGTTGCTGTGTTTCTTCTTCTACGTTTTTGTTAGATCACGTTTGGTCAGGTGAGATTTCTGTCTTGGAGGACGAGATTCTCGATCGGTGTTAGGACAGAATTGCTGTTCAATGTTTGATTTCTGATCTTCATGTGTGGGCTCTCTAACAGATAAAAAATCTCTTAAGATGTAAAAAAATCCTGCTGTGTGTACCCCCTTAATTTTCCTGACTAATACTCTCAGCAACTTTAGTTCATCTAAAGTTTGCTGTTCTTATTTTTAGATTTCTTTATGTATCCTTAAATCTTCTTTACCCATGCGTATCGTGGTGCTGTTGCTCGGCAAGCTGCTGCAGAGGTAGTCATTGGCGACAATGTGAACAGTGTACACCTCGCCGCAGTGCAGGTCGTCAAAGGTGCAGACGGTGGTGTTTGAGATGCACATGTGTGTGTGACCGTCTTGCCCAACTGCGATGGCCATGTAGGATTCTGTCCCGTCATGTCCGGCCCAGCTGACGGAGCCGGTGATGTTTTCACAGGGTGTGAAGCTCTCGACATGCTGAGGTATGCAGGGCCCTGAGGAGAAAGAGTGTTACTGCATCCGAACGAACGTCATGTTACACACGTATAAGGAAACATGCATACCTGTCTTGAATCCTTCAGGGTGGCTCTCGGGGCTTTCGCATCGATCATCCCGAGCTTTCACGGTGAAAGTGTAACGTTGTCCGCAGGGCAGCTCGGCCTCAATCGTCGTCTCTCCGGTCCGGAAAGTTGTGATGTATCCCAGATTTCCTGTGACCAACACTTCATAGTTTGATGCTCCATCAGCATCCATCCAATCCAGCTCAACCGTCTCATTATTGCAGGAACCAGAGACTGTCAGACCGGTCGGCCTGCAGGGCTCTGAATAAGAGGGATAAGAAAAAACACTCTTATTGAAGTGTTTTACTTCAGATGGGAGCCTCTAACTTACTTGTTGTCATTTTTTAATCTGAATGTGAGTCACACCTGTCTTTATCTCCACCGAGCTGCTGATTTCACTGCAGCACATGCCGTTGTATGCAGCTACGGTAAATTCGTACGTCTCGCCACACTGCAGGTCTGAGAACTGACAGGTGGAGTTGGTGGAGTTGCACTGCAGAGTCATTCCCATGCTGCTGTTAGCCGTTGCCACGTAGCGCTCCACTTCCTCTCTTTTCTCCCAGTGCAAGACGGCTGTGCTCGTCCCACACCGGAGGTCGACTCCCACACGTGAGGGTTTACACGGCCCTGTTGACCAAGTGATGCTGAGTTAAGCTTCAAGATACTACTTCAAGGTGCTGTTTTCATTCAGGAGAGAGACGCTGATCAACTCACGTGTGCTGAAGGTGACATTAGTGTGTTTCTCAGTCTGACAGTCATCGCTGATGGACGTGAGACTGACGGTGTAGGTCTGACCGCACTGCAGCTCCGTTAAATTACACCTCAGCTCGTCCGTCTCACATGAAGCCACATCGCCATTCAGGGATGTGGCGGATACGATGTATGACTTCGCTCCGATTACCCAGCTCCAGGTGACTTCGGCTGAGTTGTTGTAGCAATCCAGGTAAGCATCTACATTTTCAGCAGCACAGGGAGCTGGAGACAGAGGGGGAAAAAACACCTTACATTTGATTTATTTCACAGAAAAAAAATCACCTTTTACTTATCCTGTTCTTTTCTCTTCTTTTCAGTGGGTTCTATAATCATCTGAACATTTTTTCCAAAACATGAAAAAAACAGCGACCTTTTCACAAATTTAAGCCTTGATGAAGTCACTGAAATTTGCAAAATTCTAAATTCTAACATCATTAAGTTTCAAAGACTTCTATCTCATCAACACGATAAAAACGTTTATTAAAAACCTTTTAGAAAAATAAATAATTTCTACTCTCTTGAGGATTATCATTCCACTACAGTCAACTAAAGTTGTGTTTTGGCCCTTTTTTTAAAATAGCTGTTTTTTTAAAGGAAAGTTGTTTCTAATTTTCAAGAAGTTGGTGGGAATAACATCTTAATTGTTACTTAATTTAAAAAAATAAGTATTTTCTACACTGAACAAACTCATATTTATTAAAAACTTTAGTAAAAAAAGTTGCCAAAACCTCCCAATTTATCAAATATGATAAAGTATTTATGTATCATTAACACATTTTTGTGGATTTTGTTAAGGGGGTCAATAAACATCTCAGTTCCTGGATGGATCAGGCCTTAAAGGGTTAAACACTGACTCGTTTGTTGGAGGGAAACCAGTTCTTCATACCTGCAGTCATCAGGATGGTAGCTGAGCTGCTACTGTTCAGCGTCTCTCCGATGGCGACGACACTGCTGTAGTAAACGACCCCACAGTGGAGGCCCTCTACCTCGCAGGAAGTGTCGTTGGTGTAGCAGGACAGGAAGTGGCCGTCACGCCCAGAGAGAAGAGCCGCGTAGGCGATCGCACCATTACTGATTTCCCACGACACCGTCCCCACGTCCATCTGACACTGCACACTGGTCTGCACGTTACTGGGTGGACAAGGCTCTGAGGGCACGAAGAGATGAACAGCAGGTTAAAGGATTCATGTGGATGCTGATTTTATTATTTCTTTATGCTGTAAAGTTAAAGTAAAAACATTTAAAGGTTTTTCTGGAGGATTTACTCCTGAGATCGAGGGCACAAGTATCTCATTCTTATTTCAAACTTGAAGAAGTCCCGTGAGTAATCCTCACTTTTCTTGCTAATGAATCTGTTGAATCCGTCTCGTATTTACCAACTCGTGACTTTGACTCAGATACTGTCCAAATTGTAAAAGTATCTTTTACTGATTCCTTTTTGTTTTGTCCAATCATCACCCTGTAACATATTAACTATCAGACAAAACTGTTCCCCATTGGAAGGGGAGGTTTGGTTAAGGTGCTTGAAATTGAGACAGCGGTCCATCACTGCAGTTGGGACAGTGAAAAAATAAGAGTTGGTATCAAAAATCTGCTTTAAAAGAAAAAAAAAAAATTCAAATGTGTATCCACACAAAAATTAAATAAAATTACAACATCAAACAGACGTATTCAAAAAAGGAGTGGGCCCCACCCCCTCATCATCCGTTAATATATGGCTTTTAATAATTATGATTCAATATTAATATATTGTGTACATATTAGGGATACACAATGTATCAGCATTAATATCGGTATCGGTCTAATGAGTAAAACTGGGTTGATATTAAAAACTGATTTTTGTGTGTGTGTCTGGAGGGGGTTGCCATGGATACTGCTCAGTTTGTTAAGGTAACTTTGTCAGGACATTTTTTTGATTTATGATCCAGACTTTCTCACAGGAGTTTTCTGAGTTGAGAATCTAATTACTCGCTCCCTACAAGTTGCTAAAAAGTATCACTGTTTGTTATTTGTGTTTATGGTTGCTCTGTAACGTTCTTATGTGAAAGTGAAACACCTTTTGAAAATAAAAAAAAAATTAGTTTGCATGATTATCAGTCTGAACAAAATTTTATCATCTCAGGAACTTCATTTTTTTTTTTAATATATGGATATCAGTAAATATCATTTATCGACCATAACAGAAATATTAATATCGGACATCATTATCGGCCAAAATTTCCATATCGGTGCATCCCTAATATGAATTAAATAATGAGTTGCATTTCTCCACATTTACAATTGTTATTAGTCAAAAAACAAACAAAAATAAATAAATAAAAAAAAGATGAATATTAAATCCCCTCTGCAACCCTGCACCTGGTAAATATTATGGTTTTGTAAAGCTTTTTAAATTGCATATTGTTTGAACATTGCTTTAACCCCTGTGCTAGCCCATTCCATAATTTTACTCCACATAGTGAGACACAAAACCCCCTTTGTGTTGTTCGCACCCTGTGAGTTTTTGAGTTGGATTCTCCCCTTAGACCGTTACCCCCGTCTGTTTCCCAAAATGTGTCTGAATATTTAACCGTAGTAAGCGGTTCTTTTCTTTGTGCGTTATTTGTTCTATTTGAAACTCTACAATGTCTGGATTTTAAATATTTTCTGCTTTAGAAAAAATAATTTTTTACAGTGTAGTAGACTAATAAAATCATATACTTTGTAACTTTTTTGCGCAATATCAGATTTTTTTTTTATGAGAACAGTGGTTACACCAATCGACATTTTTCAGTTTTACCAACTGACCACGTCTTTAACCCAGTTGCAAATGATTTTTTTTTTATTATCAGGAACAAACAGTTATTTTAAATCCTTTGTTTTCACATATTTATTGCATCGCTGGAAACAGCATCAAGTAAAAGAACGGACAAATTCTTCATGATGGTTGGAAAACAACACTTTCACCCACCTGTGGTTATGACGACGTCTTCAGTCGAGGTCGACAGGTCTTTGCACACGTGGTTATTCGCTGTGACGTTGACACTGTACACTTGTCCGCAGCTCATGTCGTGAAGAGCACAGTACGTGTCGTTGGTGACGCAGGAGACCATCAGTCCTTGATCTGTTACAGCTTCCACTGAGTAGTACGCGGCACCAGGAGCCATGTCCCACAGCACGTGTCCGATTGACAGGCTGTACACGATGCTGATTTTCTCAGGGATGCAAGGCTCTGAGAGGACGAACGGAGAAAGTGTTTAACAGTAAATAAAACACTCAAACCTGTACCGTCTGTGCACTTCTACTCACCAGTGTCCAGCTCTCCCATCATGAAAGCAACGCTGCTGCAGGTCTCTCCCACCGCCGTGACACGCAGAGAGTAGCTCTCCCCACAGCGCAGCCTCTCCAGGTCACAGTGGGTGGTGTTGGTCTCACAGCTGACGTTGTGCCCTGACGCTGTCTTGGCTGTGACCTCATACATCCAAGCTCCATCGCTTGGGTACCAACTCACAAGAGCTGTCTGCTCGAAGCAGTCCATCTCTGCCTCGATGTTTCTGACCTTACAAGGAGCTGAGAGGACGGGTAACCGAGTTAGTGCAGCGATCAGCTTTTTGAAGCCTTTTGCATGAGTAGAAAATATGAGCATATAGATAAACCAAGTTGTTTTCAAGGCCAGCGTAGTTCCCTTTGGATGAGGTCTTGTCTGGCTGTCCTACCTGAAGGCGTCTCAACCTCAGGGGTTGGCGGGCTGTCGCAGTATCCATCAGAAGCAACCACAGAGACATGGTAGATCTGACCGCAGCCAACTCCCGTCACGTTGCAGCTCTCAGTCGTGCTCTGGCAGGTGGTGGTCTGACCGTTACTGTCCTGCAGCGTGGCGATGTAGGAGTCAGCGCCTGACTTCTCGAGCCAGGAAACCACCAGAGCGCTGGCCTCACAGTCCATCGCAGAGGAGACGTTTTCAGGGGTGCATGGAACTGTTGAGGGGACACAAAGAGGACGAGGTGTAGTGGTGGAAATGTTGAATCGTTTCTCAGAATCAAACAGGAAAATGACGCCAAGTACAGATACGAAGTACTGATTGTCCTGCTTCCTGACTGATGATGGACAACGCCCAATTATCTTCTGTCTTATCAGATTATCCTGTGGTCTGAGGTGTGTTCAGGGTGAATTTGTCCTGTTAATTGGCTTAAAATCGGGTCAGGGTCGACAATCGTAAATATTAAACTAATTCAATATTTACGACCAAAAATCTTCATGTGTTTGGGGAAAGCCGACGACTCCCGAGTCATGACTCTGTGAGTTGTGACATAGAATGGAATGCAGCCAATCAGGAGGCGAGCTGACTGAGGAATGAGGAAGCAGACGTAAACATAATCAAGCATGGCTGACCTGACATGGAAAGTTTGTGCGTTCTTTTATTCTTTTTATTTTGGATTTTTTCTGTTAAAAACAGTTTCTATGTACTCTTCCATGTTGTGTTTGGTGTTAGCCGGTTGTTGCTATCTGCTATGTTTCTTCTTCTATGTTTTTGTAAATCACGTTTGATCACATGAGATTTCAGTCTTGAGGGACAAGATTCTAGATCAGTGGTGGGACAAAATCGTTATGTGTGTGGTGAGCTGTGTTGAGATTATTGGAGCACACCACACACAGTACGATCGAAACTGTTCAATGCCTGATTTTTTACCTTCCTTGCTAACAGATAAAAAATCTCTTCACATCAAGAAAATCCTTATGTTTGTACCCCACTTTAGATTAGCTTAGCAGAAAGACTGAAAATATTGGGAAACTAAAAGCCTGGTTAAACCAGAAGCAAATTAATCCACCTCAAAACTCAGAAGTGTTGGTTTCTAAAAAAAAACCCTGAAACGTTCTCTTCTCATCTTATCTTATAATTTGTAAAAAAATCAAATAAGGTGAGGGAATATCCTGAACTGGAACATACCTGTCTTGATTCTCACACTCTCGCTCGGTTTGCTCTGACAGGTGATGTCCTCTGCAGTCACAGTCGCTGTGTAATACTGCCCACAGCGCAGACTGGTCAGATCACACTGGTTCTCATGTGTGCTGCACTCGTCCTCGTGGCCATCATCGCCAACAGCCCTCACGGAGTAATACTGTCCTCCTCTAGTGGAGTTCCACGACATGGAGGCCACGTTGTTGCTGCAGCTCAGTTTGGGTTGGAGGCCCTCAGGAACGCACGGCACTAAAGAGAGAAGTTGATGTAGAGCTTAAGTTGCACTGAATCCCTGCTTCTAACGTGTGTGCATGCAGGAGTGTGAAGCGTACCAGTCCTTACGATCTCCCCTTCACTCAGGGAGCTGTTGCATGTCCGCCCCTCAGCAACGACAAGCAGAAAGTATATTTCTCCACACGGCAGGTCACTGATGTCGCAGCCGGTGTCGGATGTGGTGCAGCAGCTGGAGCCCCCGTTTAACTGCTCCAGTGTGGCCGTGTACGAGACCGCACCAGGGACGCGTGACCACCCGATGCTAACAGTGTGATTGTCACAGCCAACGGACCTGGTGACATTCACTGGAGCACAGGGAGCTGTGGAAGGAATATCACAGTCAGATGTTTAATATGAGCTTCCTAAAGTAGTCAAACTGCCTTCTTCATGCTGCGCTGAAGGAAAATGTAGCTACTGTTAAAAACATCTCAAATGAAAAGCAGCCATTCATTCATATTTTAGGTAAACTGCTTTGTATTGTGTCTTTGTACCTGTCTCAGTTGTCATGGCGTTGCTGGGTGCACTGCTGCACTGCTGGTCGCGGGCTTTAATGGTGAAGGTGAGGTTTTTGCTGCACATCAGCGGTGGCAGAGCGCACGCCCTGTCTGAAGTGGAGTTACAATCATATGTCTGCACGTTACCCCGGCTGTCTGTCGCCATCACCACGTAGTCCTCGGCCCCTGCCGAGTCTTCATACATCACCCAGGCTGAGTTCATCAGGCAGTCCATCTCCAGGTCGGAGAGGTGAGGTACGCAGGGAACTGGACACAGCAAAGAGCAGGTCAGGACATTCGTACTCAGACTTACACAGATGTTAGTAAGGAGAGGTTCAGGGCTCAGTGTTTTTTTTTTATAGAAGACAAATGAGTTTTTAACCACTAATCAATTAATTAAATTAATTATAAAATAAAAACTCTGACTGTTGCCATTAAAAAAACAGTTCCTTGTTTTGTTTTTTTGACAATATTTATTCACTTTTATATCTGTACAGTAGATATCAAGGTTAGCTTAGCAAAAAAAGGCTTAAGGGATGATTATGCCTTCCGCACGAACATGACATGCAGAAATTGGACAAGCGAGATCTGCATGTGGCTTTTATGCTTTTACACACTGTGCAGCGTCCGTTCCCAAACTGCAGGGGGCGGTGTGTTGCAAAAACATATAAATGCCGGCATTTGTTGTACTTTGGACTCGAGGAGTCTCTGATCGTTTGTGCGTCTCCGCGCAGAAATAAGACATTTTTGGATGTGCACAAACCTGCGTGAAGCTGGCCCCCTACACTGCAAAAAATCTTAAGAAGTGCTTTTGTCTTATTTTTAGTAAAAACGTCCTTTTAGACTTGATATGAGCCTCATTCACCAGACCGGTCCAGAAACATGTCTCATTCAAAGATATTTAATGACAAAAATCAGCTCTAAAAAAAAGTAAATAAAATCTGTTTCTTGTATTTAGACATTATTCTAAACTTTTTATTACTTTTTACTATTTTTTTACTTGTTGTAGGTAATTCAGACCTTATTTTTGTCTTTTAATATCTTGAAATAAGAAACGTTCCTGGACTTGTCTGTTGAATGTGGCTCATATCAAGTATATTAAGGCAATTCTTACTTTAAATAAGACAAAAACACACTTGCTTAGATGTCAGTTTTTGCAGTGTACCCCACGCAGAACTTAGTAAATATGGTCTCAAACATTTGTGCCGAAGATATTTTGGTTTGTGCTGCTTTGGATTTTGAGATATAACAACACAAACCGGCACTTATGCAGCACAAACAAATGAGACCATTTCTGTTCAATTTGGACTACATGGGGGGCTGCGTGACGTCATCATCCATAATTAACTTGTATATCTCAAGTGCAGGAACAAAATTAAAAATATGTGATCGTCTCTGTTTAAATAAATTTATATTAAATGGATCCCAACCTGTCGCAATCGTTCTTGTGGGGCTGTCTCTCCCCACACACCCGTTCCTGGATGGTGTGATGCTGACGTTGTATTTCGTGCCACACTCCAGCGTGCTAAGATCGCAGCCGGTGTTTGTGCTGCTGCAGTTGTGTCGACGACCTGCAGCGTCGACCGCAGACACTGTGTACGTGATCCCAGACATACTGTTGTTCCAACCCACAGACACGATGCCCGTAGCACAGTCGACGTTTGTGAGGAAGGTGGAGAGAGGACAGGGAGCTGAAAGATGGAAAAAATAAAATAAAATCAACATTTTTCATCAAGAAATAGGAGATTGAAAGTGATCAGTTGGACGGGTTTGATCACCTGGATGTTCACCTACCTGAAACGACCTGCACTGGGGTACTGTGGGAGCTGTTGCAGGTCTCATCTTCAGCCCACACTGTCACGTTGTAGGTCAGACCACACTTCATGTTTGGCACTACGCAGTGATGCTTGTCGGTCGTGCAGATGCTAACATCTCCACTGCTGCTCACTACAGAGGTGCGAAACTTAACAAAGTGACCTGTGGACTGCCAGGTAACATTCAGGACCCCAGACAGGCAGTCCAGGTCTTTGTGTATGTTGTGTGGCACACATGGAGCTGGAGAGCAAGAACAGAAAAAACAAAAACATTACTTTGAATGCTTTTTTAGATTTAAACAATTTCTGTTTAATATATTCTGTACGTGGCTTCCAACTCAATTTATTATCTAAAATTAATCCCTAGAATTTAGTTTCATACACTCTTTCAATTTCAATTCCATTTAGGATAAATCTTATTTCCCAATTAGTTCCAACACTACCAAACACCATAATTTTTGTTTTACTTTCATTTAATGATAACTTATTGATATCAAACCATTCTTTTAACATAACAAACTAATTTTCTACTGTTGTCAGTGATTCTTTAATGTCTGGTCCTGAACAAAAAAAAAAAATGTATCATCCGCATATGTTATAAATCTCAACTTATTGAATAACTGTCCAAATATCATTCAAGTAAAGTAAAAATAACTTGGGTCCCAATACCGAACCTTGTGGAACACCACGGATTACTTCTGTAGAATATGACACCGTGTAATAAATTTTTACATACTGAAACCTATTATTTATGTAACTTCTTATCCAATTTAGTGTGACACCTCACCTACAGCATACTGTCTGTTATTCATAGCTGTAGCTATATTTTCACTGCTAACGATGTTGATCGATTGCGCCAAAACCCATACTGGTGGTCACTCAACTTGCATTTCTCCACAAAACCATCCAGTCTTTTTACAAATAACTTTTCAAGTATTTTTGAAAACTGAGGTAGCAAAAAGACACAGATCTGTTATTTGATACACTGTGTTTGTCCCCATTTTTATAAACTGGGACCACCTTAGTCATTTTCATCATATCTGGAAAGATACCCATTTGTTTTGGATTTGTTACATATATAAGTTTGAGGACACATTGCTTTACTTCCTTTGTAAGTGACATATCAATAGTATCACAAATCCCTCCATGGAACATTGAATTGTTACTATTGAATCTGTTGGTCTGCATCACTAATGGTTGGTTGACTGTGTGGAAATTAGTTTCATGCCAATATTTAGATAATTTCGCAGATTCAGCAGATCAAAGGTGAAGAAAACATGATTTGTATCAAAGCACCAACCTGTACGAATCACTTCAACGTTACTCTTAGCTCCCATGCACTTGTCGTCAACGCCAGCAGCGTAGACCTCAAACTTCTGTCCACAGGGCAGACTGGAAATCTGACAGGACGTGCTGCTGGTGTTACAGGACCACTGTTGGCCTTCTTCGTTCTCAGCAACCACCATGTAAGAGAACGAGCCCTTTGAGCCCATCCAGGACACACGGATGTCGTTGGATTCACAGGAGGAGTTAACCATGAGCTGGGTGGGAGGGCAGGGCGCTGAAGGAGAGACAGACAGAAGAAAGATGGCGCCAGTTGATGAAATCGGTCATTTTGGAGGGAGATGATGTAAAAAATGAATTTATAAACTTAAATGAAAAAATAACGTCCACAAATAACTGTTTAAAAAACAGCAAATAAAAACACTAATGAAAGAAATAATATTTTTGTTCTGAATATTGATCCATTCTGGACATGGTTTATGATTTGTTTGGAGTAATTTCAATAAAAATGATGGAAAAAAGGGTTAAAGACTAATTAAGGCATTTTAAAAGCTAAATTTTTCCCCATTATTTAGAGAGGAATGAATGTGAATAGAGTAGGAATGATATGCAGCAAACTGAGCTGTTAGGCCAAACTGTCGCTCAGGTTTAGGGATGTTGGGGTAAAGTTTTAAAAATGGATAAAAACAGTTTAAAATATAAGCTACAATAAGTCAATGAAGGCTTATGAGAAATATGAAGGATTTAAAATGTTGAAAAATAAGTATTAGTTGCCTGAAAACTGTGGATACATTTGTAGTGGATTACAAATAGTTGAACACTTTACATTCTAAAGACAAAAACGGAACAGACCATATCACAGTTACCTGTTTTGACCCTGAACCAGTCCCTGGCCGGACTGGGACATTGTTCACCCTGCCCGCTGACGCTCACTTTGTAGCTCTCCCCACACTGCAGAGAGCTGATGTTGCAGGAGGAGCCACTTGTGGTGCACACCTTCTTGTCTTGGATGTCAAATGCATCAGCTGAGGCGTTGTAGTAGAGGATGCCACTGCCCGGCGTCCATGACACTAAAGCGGTGTTGGTGTCACAGTCCACGGAAGTGTTCAAACCACTGTGGGGACAAGGGCCTGGACAGAGGGGAGAGGAAATTCAACACACTGACAAAATATAAACGAGGAGAGAAGGTCGTTTTATTTCTGTCGGAAATTATTTCACCAATTTCATGTTCAACAGAGGAACCGTAACATGTATGTGCGTGATAACGTGGTTGGCAGAAGCTATCAGCCAATCAGAATTTTCACTTGACAATTTTTTTTCCTGTGTAAAAAAAACAGGTTATGTGAGACTAGTAATATAAAGAACGTGTATTATTTGTGGAAAATAGATTGATCATACCTTAGCACACTTTTTTAATAACCATCTTTGTTTGGCATTTGAAAAAAAAAAAAGTGTGTGCCATTTTTCTATAGTCTGTGTTTCTACCTGGAGCCCCCCAAAAAATAATTCTAGACACGCCCCTGTTTCCCGCATAGCAGGCTGTAGTGGACAGAGCCTTCGTGCCTTCGTTTGGTTGGTACCACTGTGGGGAGCCAGCCTAGTCTATCAAGACGTTCCCGTTCAGAGATCAAACCCACAGACGCTGAATTACAGAATCTCCCTGTCCAGCTGGGAGATCGCGAGAGAATGCATCTACTACACCCAGCGGCGTAGCCTCCTGTATGTTCATGAAACAGCACTGTTCACTGTTTGTTTTCCCGTGAAGCAAAGACAACTCCAGGCAGCTCATGTGAAGAGAGGGCAATTCTCTCCTTCTGCTTTGAAACTAAATGAAACTAAAACATCCCGCCCCACCTGATGTGTGATGACGCGTTCCCATAGAAACCGCACTCATGCGTCCCACGAAATACACATTAAAGTGCTTCACTTATCACTGGCCAATCTGGCTAGTGAGTCCTTTTTTTAATACCTGCCAAACTGAATTTACATTGATTGATTTTTTGAGTCTTTGTTCACTGTGTTCCGTGTAGAATAAGGTGTTTTTATGTTGTTCTACATCTTAATTTGTTCAAACTGAAAATGTTATAAATATATTAAATATATCTTCAAAAAAAAAAAAACTTCACTGACAGGTTTTGTTATTGCTTCTTCCTCCTTATTTTCATTTTTAGACTTCGGAGCCAATCAAACATCACTGACTGTACCTTTAAGATGCAGGACTGCCCTTCACTTCAAGTCACGTTACCTGTTATGGCATAGACGGTCTCGCTGACCAAACTGACGCAGGTGTCATGGCGAGCCACCACTGTGATGGAATAGTTCTGCCCGCACGCCAAGTCGATGAAATGACAGTTGGTGTCCGTGTTGTTACATTCAGCGTTGTATCCCAGACTGCCCCGTGCAAAGACAGTATAGGATGTGGCTCCGTTTGATGTGTCCCAGGTGACTGAGGTGATACCTGTCAGGCAGTCAACACTTGCCACCAGGTGGGAAGGAACACAAGGAGCTGGTGGAGGTAAAGGTGAAGGTCGATCAGTGGAAGGTCACTTTTAAATATCCGATGAAAATCTTTCACCAACACGTTACAAAGACCCCAAAACTTAAGAACGATCTCATTATTCTTCGTTTAATTTGTTTTACCTGTTTTTAACGGTGTTTCTGCAACAGCTGCATCACTGCTGCATGTGTCCGTGTGACCGACCACACTAACGGTGTAGGTCTCTCCGCACGTCAGCTGGCTGAAGGTGCAGTTGGAGCTGGTGGAGTTGCAAACAGTAACTGCTCCTCTAATGTTGACTGCGGACACCACCTGGGTCTGGTCTGGCCCTGAATTACTCCAGGTCACCAACGCCATGTTCGTGCTGCACTGCAGATTCACGCTCACACCTGCTGGTTTGCAGGGAGCTGGGAATCAAAGATATGACGTCAGAATTATCAGGGATGATGAGACGGTGTTACCATCGCATAGACTTGTATATAAGTTTTTTTTTTTATTTTTTTTTTATTTTTCACGAAATCGTTTGAACTTCAGCTACCTGACATCATCGTGTAGTCAGAGCCTTCTATGATGCCACAGTCGACTGATGACGTCGTGACGACGATGCTGTAGTTCAGTCCACATTTCAGGTTCTGGATGGTGCAGTTTGTGGTCAGAGCGTCACAGCTCAGACGGCTTTCATCGCTGCCGATGGCGAGCGCAGTGTAAGTGCCAGTGTCGACGACAGTTGCTCTCCACTGCACTGCGAAGGAGTTGGCAGCACAGTCCGGGAGCGCAATCACATTATCAGGCAGACAGGGAGCTGTGGGAAGGGATAAGAGGGAAGACGTGTTGATTTTGAGCATCGAAATAAGGAGAGACATTCGCCGTGAGCCTGATGTCATTTACCAGAGTCAAAGCTCAAAGATTCTCCTCTGCTGCTGTTGCATGTCGCACTGGAGGCGATGATAACCGCTGAGTAACGGTGTCCACAATCTAGCTTCACTGCACAGGTGGTCGTGTTTGAGGTACAGGAAACGACGTGGCCGTGAGTACCGGTCACCGTCACGGTGTAGGAGATGGCGAGGGTACTGGGAGCCCAGGTCAGGTTTCCCAAGTTGGTGCCACATTCGGCTCTGACAGTCAGGTTGGTTGGAGGACACGGAGCTGGCAGGAAGGAGAGTAAAAACAACTCACTCAGTGTTTTCACAGAGAAATGCATCTTATAGACTACATTTATTAAACTTAAACTCAACTGTATTTATACAGCACCTTTCATACTTTTAAATATGCAGCTCAAAATGCTTCACAGAACAACAAAAACATTAGATAATCATCGGTATGTCAGTGCAATAAAATAATAAATAAAAGAATGTACAGTGAAAATAAAACAGGCCCAAGAATGCTTCCTTGGGGGATTCCATAGTTAGAATCATATGTCTCAGACTCATAAGCACCAAGTGTGACTGAAAACTGTCTGTTAAAAAGATAAAGACAAAACCAGGCCAGGATATTTACCTGTTTCAGTCTGAACTGGCACACTGAGGTGACTGGTGCACTCGTCGTCGCTGGCTGCAACTGAAAGAGTGTACGACTCCCCACACTGCAGCCCGCTGAGCACGTGGGACGTTTGGGTCGTGGTGAAATTTGTTGTGGCCAGTCCATCTCTTTGAGAGGAGAGAAAGTAATCCACACCGGTTTCTGGACTCGGGTCCCAGGTTACTGTGATGTCGTTGTTGCTGCAAGTTGGCACTCCAGCCACTCCAGACGGCGGGCAAATAACTGGGAACATAAGAGAGGCATGTCGTCAAGGTTGTAACTGGCTAACACTGCGATAATTTAAATAATCAACTCTTAGACAGAAAAGAGGAAAAAGCTTTGAAAATGTTTAACTTTTGCTTTAATAACTCTTGTAAATTTTCTTACCTGACTGGAAGACAAAAGGCACGCTGGGTTCGCTCATGCAGCCTCTTTCAATGGTGACCACGGTGACATTCATGGTCTCTCCACAGAGGAGGTCTGTGAGGGAGCAGTTTGTCCAGCTGGAGGAGCAGGTGTAGTTACGTTCCTTCAAAGCAGAAGGAAACGCTGTGGCCACAAAGAGATCCGATTTGGAGGGAGCGTCCCAGGTCACATGGCCGATGTTGCCCAAACACTGAAGAGACACGTGAACATTGGTGGGAGGGCAGGGACCTGAATGAAACCGAGAGTGTTGAAGGGATTTAAGAGAGTGAAGTGGAGTGAGCAAAGCAAACAGTAAAGACAACTTAAAAGTAAAGATAACTCTTGAAGTGGCTCGTGGCAACAAAAACTAGAAATGTGTCGTTCCTGAACGATTCAATCAAAATGAACGAGTCATCTGGGTGAACGAACTGAAGTGAATCACTTACTAAAGAGATTTGTTCATTTCTCAACTTCAGTTGTGCTCTCCTCTCTTGTTCTCTCTCTCTCTTGATCGCACCAAACAGCAGCTACGCCTCCGATCGTGAGCAGAACTAAACGTTCGGCCGTTTCAGTTTATTAAATTCTGATTCACAGGCAGAGCTGAGGGGAAGTACTGGCCGAATCAGTGTATGAATCGGTGAACGAATCTTTTAAACAAATCTCTTTCCTGAACTGATTCTAATGATTCATCACACTGAAAGGAACCGTTTTTCCCATCACTAACAGAAAGGATAAATAATAACGACACATGTATCAGAGTTTGGAGTCTCATTAATCATCCATGAGCTCAAAACCTTCATCCTTTCTGGAAAGTGCTGAAGGTCATGGGGTCTCCACTCTCTCCTCACCTGCAACATAGCTGAATGGGTAGCTGTCCATGCCTTTGCAGCCATCAGAGTAAGGGGTGACCATAATGATGTATGTCTCGGCACAGTGCATGTTGGGTAGGTGGCAACTTGTCTCATTTGTGGTGCACCCTTTGACATCCCCGTCTCTACCATTGGCCACCACTTTGTAATGAACCGAACCAGGACTTGGGGCCCAGCTCACCAGTGCTGTGTTGTTTTCACAAATGAGGGAAGCACTGAGGTTCATGGGGGCACAGGGGGCTGATGGGAAAATGGAAGGACAACAATTATTTTTTAATAACAACATAAATAAACTTTTTTTTATAAAGAACTTTTCAAAAGAGGGTTACAATTTCTCCAACCTGTCTGTATTTTTGCCACACCCGGCACACTGCTGTTGCAGTGGTCAGCCACGGCTACAACTTCCACATGATACATGTGACCACAGAGCAGTGAGGGCAGGGAGCAGTCTGTGTAGCTGGTGTTGCAGGAGGCCGTGTGGTCTTCGGAGTAGACATGGGCGTAGAAACTCTTTCTTCCTAAAGTCTCGTCCCAGCTCAGGAAGGCGATGCCTGTGTCGCAGGAGTACACGTACTCCACGTTTGGAGGGGTGCAGGGTGCTGGGGAGGAGACGTGAACAGAAAGTTTTGATTACTCTAAAAAAAAACACATTATCTGTATTCACCAAAATAATGTGGAACTGAGGGTGATCACAAGGTTGACAAAACTAAAGTTGGTCAAACGGTGTTAGCAGTGCAAATATTGTCCTCTAATGCTGCCAGTAAGGCAGAGTTGGTTAGATTATTTGATTTTTCATAAAAGCCCCCCAAAAAACATCCTATTTCAGGTAAAATATCTAGTGACAAATATAAAAAACTGATAATCAGAGTTAGCAAATAATTAACATCAGACAGACATTGGATCTTTTCGTCAAAATGTGCTATTTTTTTTCACTCCATGACAAATCAAACCTTGGAAAAGAAATGAAAATTGACAAAGCAAAGTGAATTATCCCCATTTTTTTTGGATACTGCAAAAAAAATAAATTCCGACAAAAGCTGCAGCCTGTAAAATAATGAGCTACATGATATCTTACATGTGATGATCTCAAAAGTTGAGCTGTGTTCACTTGAACAGAGGTGTCCTTGAGCGACAGCGTGCACGGTGTAAGTGTGTCCACACATCAGGTCATCCAGGACACAACTGTTGATGGTGGAGGAGTTGCAGGATGTCTGGTGTCCGAGGCTGGAGGTAGCGCTGACATTGACGCTAATGGCATCGTCATCCTCGATCCAGGTGACCACAGCGTGGTTTGAGGTACAATTGAGGGAATGGTCCAGGATCACCGGAGCACAGGGGGCTGGGCAAAGAGAGTAACAAAGATGACCAATTTGTCTTAAGCAGTTGATAAACTCTTATTGAAACTGTGTTGAATTAAAACTCTATATTTGAAAATGTGCATTGAGGATGTTTTATTGGCTTTTTCTATTTCTTATTAAGCCCTGTATCCACCCAATGGTTCAGTTCGGTTCAGTTTGGTTCAGTTCGGTTTAGTTTGGTTCAGTTCGGTTCAGTTTGGTTCAGTCTGGTTCAGTTCGGTTCAGTTTGGTTCAGTTTGGTTCAGTCTGGTTCAGTTCGGTTCAGTTTGGTTCAGTCTGGTTCAGTTCGGTTCAGTTTGGTTCAGTTTGGTTCAGTCTGGTTCAGTTCGGTTCAGTTTGGTTCAGTCTGGTTCAGTCTGATTCAGTTTGGATCAGTTTGGTTCAGTCTGGTTCAGTTCGGTTCAGTTTGGTTCAGTTTGGTTCAGTCTGGTTCAGTTCGGTTCAGTTTGGTTCAGTCTGGTTCAGTCTGATTCAGTTTGGATCAGTTTGGTTCAGTTCGGTTCAGTTCAGTTCATCTCGGTTCGTCACACATTTTGCAGCATTTCCACTGACTTAAACCAGGACAGGTCCCCAAATTATCAACCTGTACCATTCTGCTTTTTGGTACCCTTCTGTTGGGGTGCCAGAAATACTGATCTGACCCCAGAAGATGGAACTAGAAACACTGCAGTCAGAGATTGAAGAGAATCGTCACTTTCCGTGCGACAGTGGTAAGTTGTATTTTAGTTTGATTGTTTTAATAGTCTGAAAACTACTGCTGTGTACACCCCAAACTCAAAACACTCAACTACTTTCAATTTTGACTAATCTGCTTCTTTGTCGAGTCTTTTTTACCTGTTGTGACATTGGTTTTGGCGAGTAAGGAGCTGTTGCATTTCTCATCTCCAGCCAGTACCGTCACCGTGTAGTCCTCCCCACACTGCAGCTGGGTCAGCTCACAGGACACTCCTGTGGAGAAACAGGAGTCCATGTGCCCGTTGGCCTCAGCGAGCACGGTGTAATACTGTCCTCCAGGACTGGGCCACCAGTTCACTGTGGCTACCCCAGTGGAGCAGTCCAGGTCAGCAGCCGTATTTGAAGGGTCACAGGGTGCTGAGGGAGGAAGGGAAACAGAGCAAGTTTAAAAAATGTTGTAAAATCAACTATAAAAAAAGACATGTTGAAATTAATCTATATGCTGTGATACAGATATGTACGGAAGACGAGAACAGCCATGGATTCTTCTTTTTTTATGCACTGTTATCTCGTGATAACGACTTTTCTTCCGTAGGGATATGGCTATCTTTATTTCATAATTTTGTGTTTTTATCAAATCCAGTTGTTGTCTGCAGCGCCCAGATTGTTACTTCATGTTCACATACATTTACTTAAAACAAGTTAAGTACTTGAGTAAGATATCTTGGCAAAAGTTCAACAAACATGAGGAAACAGTGCGACAAAATAAGAAATGGCCGCAGACTTACCCGTCACTGCTGAAATCATGGCGCTTTTAGAGCTGTTACACCTGTCGTTTACCGCCATCACACTGAGCGTGTACGTCTGAGCGCACTCCAGGTCAGGGAACACACAACTCTCATTACTTGACATGCAGGAAGAAGAGAAACCTCCAGCTCCCGTCAACATGGTGAGGTAGGACATCGCGCCAGATGTTACGTTCCAAGACGCCTGTAAGGTGTTTGTAGCACACTCGACGACACCTTTGACGCTTTCAGGAACACAAGGAACTAAAAGAGGAAAATTTGATGAGAAGGGACATAAAAGCAGAGGAATATTGTGAAATCAAGTCTTTTTTATTTTGTCCATGTTCCTCTGTTAAACAGGACGCTTTGCTGTTGGGTCAAACTTACCAGAATTAACTATTTTCGTGTCGCTGCTGTGTCCGTCACACATGTTGCTCATGGCTCTGACTGTCACACTGTACTGCTGCCCACACTGTAGAGTTGTCAGCATGCATCTTGACCCCTCTGTCGTGCACTGTAGTGTAGTTCCATCTCCAGCCACAGCCACAGCGCTGTAGTTTACCGGCATGGATCCGGGCATCCAGGTGATGGTCAGTGTGTTTGAGCTGCAGCTCAGCGTGTTCACCACGTTCTGAACGGTGCATGGAGCTGACACAAGAGACAGAGTTAGCCTCAGTGGTACAAATATGAGAGGATTCAGAAAAAAATATAATACAAAAAAAATTATAGAAATCAAAAATAAAAGAATATATTTTGTTGGATGTTTCAAACTATTTGAGTGTTTTTTGTGACCACCAGGAGGCAGAAGAGCTCCATAATTAATATAAAAATACACAGAATTAAAATCCTGATGACTGCAGGAAGAAATCCAGGCACTTGTCCTTAAACATAAATTAATTTAATAATCCAGACAAAGGGAGACATGAGCAGGAATAATTAGCAAGCAATGTTTAAAGGTAAAACTTTGAGGACTTCTCACCGGTTGAAAGCATGACTGGCTCGCTGTCAGGACTTTGACAGTCGCCGTCTGATGCTGACACAGTAAAAGTGTACTCTTTTCCACAGTGTAGGCCAGACAACTGGCAACCAAGGCTCATTCCCGCATCACAGGTCACAGAGTGCCCGTCTGCGCTCACCGCCTTCCCCGTGTAGGACACTGCGTTGGGGCTGCTGTTCCAGGTTAACACGGCGGAGTCATTGGCACAGTTAACTGAGGCGTTGAAGTGAGAGGGAGGGCAAGGCGCTGCAGAGGGAGGACAGATAGAGAGCTGGAGTACGACAGTGGGACACACACAGTACATGTTCACTTTTTTAAAACCTTTCCTTGTCGTCTCTACCTGTCTGAAGTGTCTGAGGAGAGCTCTCATTGCTTTGGCAGTTGAGGTTCACAGCAGCCACTCCCACGCTGTAAACCTGGCTGCACATCAGGCCCTCCAGCCTGCAGGATGTCCCGTTGGAAGAGCAGAGCAGTTGCTGCCCATCTTTGTCCACTGCAGCTGCTCGGTACCAAAGAGAGCCAGGGCTTTCCAGCCAAGACACCTGCACCCAGCTCTGGCCACAGTTTCTGTTTGCCGTCACATTAGTGGGCACGCATGGAGCTAAGGGAGGGGAAAAAAAAACTTTGACACTTAACATCAAAAATTAGGACAACATACACCACATTTTCCAACGAGATCATTTTAAGATCCTTTTTTTTTTATTTAAATCCTTCATTTCAGTCTTTGTTTATAAGCCGAGTTGAAAAAACATTACCGCTTTCCTCCAGCAGAGGGATTAAACAGTATTAAATAAATAAAAATGTTGCTCTTACTTTGCCCAACAGGTAGTACCGAGGGTTCACTGACACACGTGCCGTGATAGGACATCACTGTCACAGTGTGATCCTTCCCACACTCCAGCGTGTCGATCTTTAACTCAGGCTCTGTGGTGTTGTAGGTCGTTTTCTCGTCACTGGTGGTGACGACCGTCATGAAGCCCTCCGCTTTACTCGATGTGTTCCAGCCGATGGTGAGCTCTCCTGACAGACAGTCTAGGTCAGCCTTCAGCTTGGGTCCACAAGGAACTGGAAAAGGAGAAAAGACGGGTGAATGCTGAACCTGGGTTTAAAAACTATGCAAAAAGCGTCTGCTAAATGAAATTGAAGAATTGTAGAAAATAATGTACATTTTGGCCTGAAGGGGCCACCAAATCCTTGAATTTTACAGGGTTAACTTAAGGAATTTAAGGGTCTTCCTCCTACAAATGCAGTGAAATGCTAAATTTACAAGTAAAGCATCGTGTAAGGAGTCTTATTTTAGACTCTTCAAAGGTTTTCTGAGGAGAGTCATAAAATGCTCCTACCAGATTCCATTAAGATGGCCTCAGAAGGCATGCTGGGACAAATGCCGTCATGGTAGACCACGGTGACGGTGTACAGCTGTCCACATTTCAGGTTGGGTATCGTGCAGCTGGTGTTGGTGGAGCTGCAGCTGAGAAGACCTTGGTTTTCATCCTCAATGGTAGCGGTGTAAGAGTTCATCTTGGGGAGGCCGCGCCAAGAGATCAGAGCCTCGTTGGCCGCACAGTCCAGATGGGCATCGACGTGATCGGGTGGGCAGGCAGCTGATATGTTGAAAAGAGAACGGGAGTAACCAAACGCTCAAACATTCAAAGGAAATTTTAATTTTAAAAAAGTGAAATAATCCAGGAAAAGCTCAGCACCTGTCTCTATGACGACCATCTCGCTCTCAGAGCTGTTGCACATGAAGTTGGAGGCGATGACGTACGTTGTGTAGTTAGTGCTGCACTTCAAGCCCTCGATCTTACACGTCAGGTCAATGGAGTTGCAGCTGTGAATGACGCCGTCACCGTCTTTAGCCATGGCCACGTAGAAAATTGCGCTTCCACCGAGCCAGCTCATCGTGATGGAGTCGGCTCCACATTCCCTCACTGCTGATACTTTCCGGGGAGCGCAGGGGACTAGAGGAGGTTAAATAAGCAACAAAAAGATTATATTTAACCTTTAAACCTTAAACTGTTGCACATGATTAAAGTGAGGGTTTCTATTCTGTGACACAAAAATAAAATATAAAAGATTGATTTCTAACCACCCATGCAAACTTTAACAATGTTCAGTCTTGCTTGCAAAACTGAGGTACAAGAAATAGTTAATGCAACGAATTATAAGTAATCAGATACAAAAAACAACCTTCCTGTTCTTTATTGTTTTTGATAGTGTTGGTAACATAATTTATTAAGTTCAAAACGTGTCTTGTGTCCACATGTGAAAGCAAAAAACAGATCTGATTAAACTGAACTGTTGAAAACCCTTCTGAGTTTTAATCCATAAATCTGTTTCATATAAAAATACCACACTGCTTGAAAATATCAGTTTCACTGCTCTCATGTTAATTTTTTTTTTTTTTTTTTTTTTTTTTTACCTCTAACACACCAGTATCTCTGAGTTTGGTTATGATAACTCCTCACCTGTCTCAGCCACAGGCCCCAGTGTCCTCGGGCTGGCACACTCATCATCGAAAGCTGTGATGAAGACGGTCAGGTATTCCCCGCAGTGCAGGCCTTCCATGGCACAGCTGTTAGACATGGAGGTGCAGTTGTAGTGGCTGTTGGTTCCCTTGTTGCCGAAAGCCTCCACTGTGTAGCGTAAAGCCCCCTCAGCTAGGTCCCATTTACTGAGCAGAACATCTGAGCTGCAGTCCGCTGAGGTCTGCAGGTTCTGAGGAATACAGGGTGCTGGAAACAACAGAGGAGTCCAAGTTAAGATGTGCAATTTACAAGGATCTTAATGAGTTATGTATCCATGTCAGACCCTGGAAGCTGCTCAATAAAGTAGGGCTGCATCGGTAAAAATCGACTATTAAAAGCGAGAACAACACATTTTCATTATGATACCTCACTGAATTAACCACACGAGCTCAGCATGATGGAAATGAAATGGTGTTCAAAGTAAATAATGGTACACGTGTAATATAGAGAAGAAACTTTATGTCAAGTGTTAAACGCAAACTGCTTTAACTCCATGGCGCCACACGGGAGCACTACGGAGAGACGACACAACACCTGAGGAGGAGGGCGGATTATATTATTAGTAGCGAGTTAAAAGTCACCACAAAACTCCACATATGTTCCATTTTTATGTTGGCAATGTTTGGTATGTCTCTGAGGACTTATCCTGTCCCGTTGTTAACTGCTCGTCCCATTGGAAAAGTACGAGAAGTCCACGAAACCAACATTAGCGGCGAAGACGCTCGCTGCACACAGATACACATACAGAGACCCGCCCCCTCTGCCCATCAGCCAATCACGGTCATGCTCTCTAAAGCGCCCCTGTCATAGGTTTCAGGGATGACTGACAGGTTAACAAACACGTGTAACCCACTCCATGAGAATAAGTTTTGATATTTATTTCTCTGAGGAAGGTCTGAGTGAAGGCATTAAACAGCGAGGCAGAACAATGCATTTATACATTGGGTATGATTATTAGTAATTTAATTTAATCAAAGTAATTGAGAATTATTTAAATACTGGTAATTCTAATTATTATGGAATAATATTCAGGTTTTAAGGTTCAGAACTCTTTCCATCACTGCACATGGAGTTTATCTGTTATAATTAATGAACATGTCTTTTCTGTAGATGGTCTTTGTGTTACTGAACTTTATGCAAATACTTATTATATATATATATTTTTTTTAAAAAAAGCACTGTTTACACTGTTTTATTAGTACTGTAAAAAAAAACAGTTTCTTAATAAAGGATTTTAAGGAAAAAAAAAGTGTGTTATATGTCCAATTCATCGATTAATCAAAAAATAATCAGCAGATTAATTAATTATCAAAATAATAATTAGTTGCAGCCCCTACAACAAAGAGCTAAAATAGCACTGAAAAAGTTTAACAATTCAATCATTTTCCACTAGAGGGTGCTCACATGGGAATTCAACATGTCACATGTCAGATGTGTGCTCAGCTGCTCACAGGTGAATCACTTCAATATTTTAACAACACAATTTGAAAGAAGAAAATCTGCTACTAGAGCTAATTTAGAGAAAGAAGTCTAACACAATCTCTTCTCTTAGCACAAACGAGGTGCATACCTGTGCGAATGTCAACCGTAGAGCTCAACTGGCTTTTGCACGATCCTGCGATGGAGTAGACGTCAAAATAATAGTGTCGTCCACAGACTGTGTGTGTGAAATAACAGGAGTTATCCTCGGTAAGACACTCCTGGACCACTCCCTGTTTGATGGAGCAATTTAAAAAAAAATGAATGAAGAAATTACTACGACAGGTTAAAGTCACAGTGTCTTGAGAGTTATAGTCCATATTTCATGTAGATATGGCCATTTGCTGTCTTGCTAACAGCTACATCAGGAGACTGATCTTTTATGTCTGTTTATATTCAGCAAAAGCTCTTTTGTACACACATTAAAAACATTTTAATGATGGATAATGATGACCTTGAGGGGGTGTTTTTGCAGGAACCCTTCTGATTGTGTTCCGGCCATTTCTGTTCTTCGTGCACTAATTATTATTTTGTTTGTTAGTGTGAACAGTTAAAGCCCAGGAAGCAGCCTGAATACCTGAGAGTCCACTGCTTTTGCCATGTAGTGATCTGTGTTGTTCGTGTGCTCCCAGGAGAAGACGATGACTTCGCTGGAACATTCCCGAATCAACTCCAGTTTCTCAGGAGGACAAGGAACTGAAAAGATAATCACACTTTTTTTAACAAATTATCATCTATTGATCTCATCTAAGACAGATGGAATCTAAATGTTTCAGACAGATGGATGGGTAGACAGATAGATGGATAGTTAGATGAAAACATTTAAAAAAAATAAAAATAAAAAAAAAGGAAGAAGTCCATGGAGTTAAATATCAACATCAAAAGCCAGTGTCTCAAATCCCCTTTCAGGTTAAAACGCCCTGATACTGAAGATTATAGTCCTGTGTTGCTTTTCACTGTACAAGGTTTCAGGTTTAACACAAACACAGGCTCATTCTTAGCAGCCTGAACACAACACAATATGATAAAGAAAGACAATCTCAATAGGAGACCCAGTTTTTTTAAGTTCACACCTGGTGATGCACTCCATTTCGAACCCAAACCACACAAAGATGTAAACAGCTATCCCCAAATGACTTCTATCTGGTATGACTTCCATGATACTTATCCCGAGGAGGAAACAGGCACATTAAAGGTGCATTATATGGAAATTGAATTAAAATTTTACTGAAAAATTACAAAGCACCAAATCATATATGAATCTCAAGCAAAAGTATGTAAATTTAAAACAAAAAAAATTAATAATGTTGAAGTTTAATCCCTGATTTTAGCTTGAGTTTAAATGTCATTTTGTTGTGACTTTCTGTTAATCCACCTAATTCTTCAGAAGTGTATGGGTGTTGACTTCCGCCAATGGTTATCGACTTCCGGTTGCGTTGCAACGATGTGGCTGCCCGCCGCAGGCAAGGTAGCTTAAAACAATTTGCGTGATATCATTAATGCTCGGCAGGGCTCAGTGTTAACCTTTAAAAACATCGGCATTATGACTCCACCTCCGTTTTTTTTTTTTTTTTTTTTTCCATTTTATCGCTTTCTTGCTGTTCAAAGCCGGTTAATAGCGCGAGCATGACAGCTAGGCTAACACCATCAGCTTTGTGGTCTCCATGGCGACGTAACAGAACGCTAGACCGGAAGAGCAAAACTGACAACCGCTATTAACTATGGATAGTCAGGGAAAAGGTGGATAGCAACAGAAAAAAAGGTAATTATCTAAGGCCAACTGAGTCCAGGAACAGGTGATATTACCAAACAAGATCAAAACAATCCAAAACTAACTCCTTGTCCTTTCCATATGCCTCCAGGCATTAGCAATTAGACAAAGGGGTTTCTTTAATACGCTCCCTTACGTATTAAATGGCCTTTCACCTGACATCAAATGATAACTTGTCATAAAATCATATTAACCTGATCCAAGGCACGTCAGCCAATGCGGCTCCCCAGGGGATGGGGTTGCACACAAAATCTCAGTAAAGGTCTTCGAGAGAATAGAGTGACACATGAGATGACAGGATTAACTGCTTACAATAACTAGATGTCAGGGTGGAGCTGTAAAAGTAACAAACCTCAAGAGTCACAGAGAAGCTCTGTCCATATCAGGCAAAGTTTGGGTGATTATGAGTCAAGCTTTATTATCAGAATACAAATCCTGTGTGAGAGTTGGTGAAAATAAGGTTTTTTTTCTTGTTTGGTACTTCATACCAGGATATTCTATCGCAGTTATGTTACTTTCTATTTTTTGAAATTTAGCATTTTTGCGTAGGTGTGTAAGTATCAAAATAAGACTGATGTAGTTACTAAACAACTACCCAGTTTAAGATGAGGTTTAAGATCTCAAACAGACCAGTGGTTAAGTTCAATTAATTAAACAACTTATCAAGCAAAGAAAGAAATTTGCAAGCATCTACCATTTTGCTTCTTAGCTAGGATGTTTCACATAAATAACCTTCACACTCTGACTTAAACTGGCTCTGTTTAGCAGGGAAGAAAGATGCTGATGGGATCAGAGATGTGATCCTTCTGTTAATGTTAGAATAATTAAGGATAAATCAAACTGTCCTGAAGATAACAATTATTATTTTGCCTAAACACAACACATCTACTTGCTATTTTTAAAAAAAGTAGATGCAGTAGTCAATGTTTAGAGAGAACTGGTCACTAAAGTTGCACTAATGTTTCTTTTTTTTTCTCCTTAAAGCTTTACATGAGTTACAGCCCCCCCAAAATTATCCTGTTTTGCTGTGACTGGTGTTTTAGAAAACCCTAATTTCAGCCTCTGTCTGAGAGGCTTCATTTTAGCCGCTGTCTCTTTAAGGCTTCTTGCTCCACAAACCCCCTTCTCTCTGATTGGCCAGCCCCCTGGAGGCCTGTTGGGGGTAGATCTATGGGCAGACCTTGGTGTTTGAGGCCTCCTAAGATCTTTATCCAATGACCTCATCATTTCAGAAAGTCTTGTGAAGCTCTTGTGTTGTTGTTTTCTTTAAGAACATGTGAATATGTAGCACTGTAACTTTACATCCATGTTTGAAATATAGGAAAACATGATACCCCACTTTAAGACACCGTGCCTCACCTGTCTGAAAAGTGGCCGAGGTGGTGTTCAACGTGTTGGTGCAGCTCTCTGATACTGGTGTTACGTGCACCACGTAGCTCTGGCCACAGCTCAGTCCAGATATCTGACAGCTGGTTCCGGAGCTGGTGCAGAACAGCTCTGTGCCATTTTCGCTTACTGCTATTGCCTTGTAGGAGTCTGCACCGAACACAGCTGTCCACTGCACCACAGAAGAGTGAGTTGTGCAGGAGTAGTCAATGGAGACTGAAGATACTGGTGTCAGCCCTGCAGGAAATAAGGTGCACTGGATCAATCACTCCTGTGTTTATTTACAGGATAGAAGAAAGAAATAAACACTTTCTACTTTCTAAAAAGGTAAATCTCAGAAAATACTGCTGATGTCATTGGTGACTATCAATGTGATTTGTATCAGTCTGTAAAGACCAAAAACTTACATTTCTGAATCCACAAATAAAAGGAAAACAACTGCCTCTATTTGAGTGCTTTCACACCGGCATGGCTCCGTGCCGGTTCTGGTTGTGGAACCTAATTTTGAATCAGCTCGTGTGTTTGGGAAAGGAAAAAAAAACTGGTTCAAACCTAAAAAGTTGGTTCATGGCTGGAACCAAAATTAGTTGGGTCCAGCTCTTGAACCGTGACATCATAGGTGGGCGTGTCGTTTTCTGTGTTGATAAAATGGGCAGGAAGTCAAGGAAGTAGAGGAAAATGTCTTTGTTTACATTTTATACCAAGAAAGACTTTTTTTTTGCATTTTTTTGTTCTAAAGCAGGCATTTGTTATCGGTTTTCATTTTCAACAGTATTGAAAAAAGGCACATTTGCTCCCTGCACCTGACTAACACGAAATATCGCCCTCCCTCTTTGGTTCTGTTAGAAAGGCTGGTTCGCTATAAAGCACCAAAGTTCTGAGAATTCAGGATGGAACCAGTTCCAGAACCAGAATCATGCTGGTGCGAAAGCCTTCTTTGAAGAACAAAGAAAAGATAAGAGGTATTAACCAAAGATTTCTATTATTTTTTCTAAGGTGCATGTTTACATGACAAACTCAACAACAAGTAGGTTGTGAAGGTATTTGAATCCTGTTTCCCCTGAGGATCACATTCTGCGTGTCTGAAAGGAACGCCTCGGAGAGAAAAGCTGACCTAGATCCTAATCAACAAGTTATTGATATTGGTTTGGCCGTGGAGACTTACTGTTGGTGGTGTATGAAACATCTGTGGATTCGCTCGGCTTCAGGAAATTGCTGAAAGAGGACACGGATATCAGATAAGTGGAGCATGGGAGGATGCCGTGAACATCCAGCTCGGTGCCTGAGACGTTGTACACTGATGGAGGGCTGGAGGGGTCGTCGACATCTCTGACGACGATTCTGTACAACAGGACGTCTTCCACTGGCGTCCATGTCACCTTGGCTGTGCCGAGGCCAGATTGCTGAACTGAGACATTCATCGGAGGCTCCACCACTACAAAGAAACATACAGGCCGTGTCATAGGGGATAATATTCATCTAAATAAATTCTTTCTTTAATTACTTCAGATCCATCTGCTTATTCTTGTGACTTTTTGATCCTAAAGGTGTTTACCAATCAATATATTTATATCTTCAGCAATGACAAAATATCTCTTTTCACAATGACTCAAAGCGGGGTCCCAAACATTTTCCTTTTGGCTCTTGCCAATTTTCCAACCCAAAAGTAAACTAGATTTAAACTGGATGACGGATTTACTGCAATGACAAAAGTTTTCTCGCCAGAAACATACACCTTCTTATGGATGAACCCCAAAACTCACTTTTGTTCAACTTTGCTGCAGTGCAGTTAAAAAAAAATCAGGTCTGGCTTTGAAAAAATAACAGGATACAAAAGTCTAACATAACATTATACAGTAATACTACAGATAAGAGGGGCAGTCATAGCCTCAGTGTGAAATTCATCACCAGCATTTTCAGAGGTTGTCTTTTAACCTGGACTGTAACATCCAGTCACTCTTCGAAAGCTCCGAAGGCTCCAAAACAAACTGATCACTTACAGGTTGTGATGGTCTTGACTTTGCTTTTTTCCCCCAATCCGGCTCGGTTTGCTGTGAAGACGTAGCAGTCATAGTTGGTGGAGGGCTGCAGGTTTCCCACCACTGTTGAGAAGCTGTTGAAGGTTTGGTTAAACACGAGTACGGACGTCTGAGTGAACACCTGCAGGTAGTAGTGGTCAGCTGAAGGTACCTCTTCCCATTCTACCAAGATGGAATAACTTGTCAATGCTTTTCCAACAACTATCTGCGATGTGTCGGGGACTGGGGAGGAAAGAAAAGGCAGAACATATCATCAAGGATGATTCATATCAGCATTGAATCAATAAAGCCACAGCATCCAATGTTCCAGTGCTTTCTACCATTGATGAAGAGCAGATTGAGGTTGTACACTGTTACAAATACCTGGGAATAATGACTAATGACTCCTTGAATTTTAGATCTCATGTACTGTGTCGTGTGGAAAAAGCTGAGGCTAAAGCTTGGGTTTTATTTTAGGAACAAAGTGTGTTTTTCTTTTAAGGTAAAAAAGCAGCTTGTTGCTGCAACTTTTTGGTGATCTTTTGTACATGCATGCCTACACTTTTATTTATAAGGCAACTCTTGGTGTTTTTATCATCTCAGTCCCAAATGCTCGGACAGAAATTGGGAAAAAGGTCTGGAAGCTGGAATCTCAGGCTGGAATCTGTTGCAGACTGACTTAAAGCTCAAGGAGCTGGAGTCCTTAAATGTTTTTAAATCTAAAATTAAAGACATGAAGGCAGATTCTACAGGATGCAGGTGTTTTAGCTCAACTGTTTAAACCTTTTATCACCTGTTATGACTCGTGGATGACTGCGTTAATCCATAATGTTGTGTTTTGTAAATTGTACTCTGTCTCTTTTTGTACTTCTCTGTCAGTAACTTTGTGTTTTTGCCTGTCTCGGCCAGGTCGCCCTTGAAAAAGAGGTTTTTAATCTCTAACCTGGTTAAATAAAAATAAAAAAAATCCCATTTTAAAAATGTTACGTCAAATTTCAGCCTGTCAATAATTTTACAAAATTATCAGGGAATTATTTCAAATACATCCAAATCTGACCCATGGCACAAAACTGCAGCCCAAATAAATAATCACTAGGATCACATTGATGAATATATTTAACATAAATTAATGATATATATTTTACCTGTTAGTGCTTCATCTGTATCCATGCACACCATTAAGTAGAAGTGAAAAACTTTGAGTGTCACGCTGTACTCTGTTCCCGGTCTCAGACCGTAGACGACTCTTTTTGTGTAGGACGCAGGCAGCGTCACCACAACCGGAGCAAAGTTTGTGTTGTTTTTCACCCGAAGGTCCAAAAAGTAGTTTGTTGCTTCGCTATGCCTTTCCCATTCTACCATAATCGATGAGGAACTCTGGGCTCCGGCTGACATGATCTGGCAACCTGAGAGAAAAGGACAGAGGCGGCACTGAAACAGACTTTAATTAAAACACAAACTTATAAATGGGCTGTTTTCTTGCATCATTCTAATCAAAAACAGACGCCTTAAACCAAATCTATCCCAAGTTGTAGAATCTGGTTTAGTAATACTCATTTCCACATTAAAAAAATAAAATCTCACACACATTTAGCTCAAGGATCCCAATTACACTCATCGTAATGATTCTCTTACCTTGTGCACTAGAGGTAGATATCTGTAAATAACACAAAATAATACCAAATCAATAACGGCTGATAAATGTTACACCTTAAGTTATATTCCTGTTAGAAATAAAAGTCATATTCACCTGAGTTAAAGATACCAGTGCTAAAGAAAAGCTTATGACTCCCAACAATCCCATCTTTGACATTGAGTGAGGGATTACTATTAGTTTAGTATACAAGGGAGCCAAATACAAAAGGTGTTCTGGATTCTTTTGAGCTTTAGTCCAGCCTGCGTGGGAACCAATCAGTATACCCCAAACGGGGCCAGGCGGTCCCACGAACAGCCTGAGGCAGGCAGGAGGGCGGGATGGATGGAGAAGGGCTTAGAGAATCAACCTGGAGTCAGTGATGAAAAGAAGGTCTCTCTCATCCACCTCCCTCCTTCTTTCTCTCTCTCTCTCTCACACACACACCCACGTACACAAACAAACAACTGTTGTCACGCATCTCTCAGTTTGGTCTCTATTAAGTAAATTTGGTCTAATAAGTGACCGCTCTTAAAAAGTGTCGTCTTTGTTGTTTTCTTAATCAAACTGGGATGCAGGAGCTCATGAGTCCTTTCAAAAAACAACATAGCCTGACATTTTGGGAACTTTTTCAAGGTCTTCTCTTTGAGGTTCTTGGAGATAGTTAAGAGTTTATAACAACAGGTTTTCATTTCCTTAAGATTTGTGATTAGTTCTTAAAAAACTTTAGATTTTTCTGTCCAGCTTTAAACCCAAAGGACGTCAAATTCCTGTAACTGAAGTGTGACTGTGGTTAACCCGTATTTCCTTTTTTTCATATGAACCAAACACCTGTTTTTCCATGGAGATTAGAAGTCCAACCTGTAATTCTTCTGAGCACCAACTGCATCAAATGACAGAGGAACAACAAATGAAATTGTCATGCCAGGCTCCACTCCATAGGGAAACGTTGTTTTCACATGATTTGCCAAGTTAAGGTGTTACCAGAAAGTCAAGTTTCAGGAGAGATCTGTAACTCATTGTCAACTTGCTAACTGTTAACCATTGCCGTGCTGTCCATTTGCCAGACCATCTGACACCTCTGACTCTACATAACATTAATATAGTAACAAAACAACCAACATTAATCCACAACATTAAGTCACATGGGAAAGTCTCTGTGTCATGGGTGGTGAGGGAAAAACACCAGGAGGTGATTCAACTCAAAATCCAGAAGACTTGAAACAAGGAACTCGGAACATAGAGCAGCACCAGGTACATCACACAACAAGGGGGCCATCAGACACAGGTGAGTGATGAGACACAGGTGAAACACATGAGGAGCAGTCATCCAGGAGGGAAACAAGGCCAGAAAAACCCAAGAATGTAACATATCAACATGACCATTAAAAAAACATGAATAAGAAACTAGAAGATAAAACTGAAAAACGAAAGATAAAACTAAGAAACAAGAAGGCAACAACACACGAGGAAAACAACATCAGGAAGTTTCCATTTATGTCGGCTGCTTCACTTTAGGTCGCTTTGAGCTCCTCCTGTTGATTGAGGTCCTCCTATACTAAGTTTATTTATTTTTCACAGTTGACTTTAAAAGCTTCAATACATCTCTAACTCTGTTCTTGTCTGATTTAAACATGTTGGTTAAATTTGGTGTTGATGTGGTGCAGATATGGCTTAGCAGTTTAGGATGTGCCTCGGAGGGTTCGTCCTTGAGCAGGTAGCCTGGGTTGAAATTCCGTCCGTGGTCTTTTTCCTGTATGTCAGTCCCCATTTTCACCCTTTCTCTATCCTTTGTCCCATCATCTAATTAAAGGCATAAAAAAGGCCCCCAAAGAGCAGCTTTAAAAATAAAAAAGTTAATAAATAAATAAATTTGATGTTGATGCTGGGAAGGCAGTGAGCAATGGCGCCAATACAAGAAGTTCTCATCCCAATAATGCCTCCAAGTTTAGCCTGTCCTGAAAATGTAACGAACAAAAATTTATGTTAAAACAAAGAAAAAAAAATCAAGGTATAGGCAAGCAGACCCACAAATGGTGGATGTGTACTGTCGAAACACACATTAAAATCTAACGTGTGTAATAATTTAAGCTAGAAACATCTTTTTTGACTGATAATTCATTAAATAGAAAAACAGGTTAAAAAAATGGAGCAACGATGCCTCACCGATCAAGCTGCCTGCAGTGTCTGCAGACGTCTATTTATTTAATTCACCTCAAAATACCAGGAATTGATTATTGACACATGCAACCGATTAACTAGTCCACCTCTAGCACAAAGACCCAGCACCTCATAAAGACTCTTAGTAATACAAGCTAAGTGTTTGTATGTCAGTGTCCATTGCTCCCTGACCAACATTGATCTTATCACAGAACTGTTGTAACCTTTCTGTTCAGTTTTCACACAGCTTGAACTCTCCTGACCCACTAACACGAACAAGTTATCGCTCCAGGATCAACTCAAGCGAAGGCATCCTTAATATAACTGCTATGACATAACATCATTTTTTCATTCTTTCTTTGTCTGCACTGTACGTTGACCCCCCCCCCCCCCCCCCCATTCTTCCACCTCCCTGGTTTACTGGAAATCTCAAACTCTGAAGGTACGCAGCAACTTCACACATGGCCATCTTTTTGTGTTAACTGCTTTTTTTCTCGTCTGTAACAATACATGAGAACACAGTGAATGACCTGGAGCTGGGAGATAAAGGCTTGGGAGGGTCCACCCGAGCAAAGGAGACAAGTGCAACTGAAACCCAAGTCAAGAGCGCAAACTTGGGAATTGGGACTTCATCTAAATAGGATTACTTTCAAAAACACTTCAAAACTGGAGATGTTACCAAACGACATCCCCCCTAAACTTAGCTTTCTAAGGTTTGATAACTGACTTGATTAGATAATGAAAGATAGACTGATCCTTAAACCTGGCTTTATGTAGGCTACGTGCCAGGCTGAAAAGGATCTTTATCAGAGGACAATAAAAGGCTATCACCTCCTCCTTTTCCATCGTGTTTTACAAACAAGGAAGTCATAATGAAAGTTGATACCAGCTATGAACATGCCAGGAAACGTAAGCTACCCCGCTTAAACAATAGAGCAATTTTAAAGTACAGTGACTCAGGACGAAGGATGTGAACTACTTGATTTTCATTGTATTTTTATGTGGCTGTGACACTGTTCGAAAGTAGACACTGTTACAGGTCAAAAGTATCAAACATTATATGATGGAACCTCCCAAACATTTCTAATGTCAGTAAAGTCTTCTTTCTGTCTAAAAAAAGATTTGAAGATGATAAAGTGGTTTCGGCCTGATTTACTTTTGTTGACGCAGAACATACAGAAAAGGCGACTTCTCAGTCAGTTTTAATGTAGGATTATGTAACTTTATTGAAAGTGAAAAAAAGTTTTGTTTTTTCCCCATTGGCTCAGTGGTTGACTTTGTAAATCATATAGTAATCATGTGATAAGCCTGGGCCAATGGGCTTTAAGATTCATTGAAATATGTGAGGTAAATCTTTACATCAGAAAAATATACTTATTTTCAAGATATGACATGACTCACAGTAACGGTTGTGGCCTCTTCACACACTGATGGGAAGAAGTTCTATTCTAGAAACCATCACCTAACCCATTCATATCCCTTCAAACACTACTGAACAACAGTGGGAGGAATTTGGGGTTCAGTGTCTTGCTCAAGGACACTCCGACATGTGACTGCAAGAGCTGGGAGTCTAACCCTTGACCTTCCAATTGAGAGCAGACAACTCTACTACTGAGCCACAGTCGCCCAATAGTGTCTGCTGAATTCTATTTTCTACAGATAAAAAAAAAAAAAATAATAAAATAAATAAATAAATAAATAAATAAATAAATAAATAAATAAATAAATAAATAAATAAATAAATAAATATATATATATATATATATATATATATATATATATATATATATATATATATAACATGAGTCTAACATGAGTCTGGTTCTGCTTGAAGTTTTTGCCCATTAAAGGGACGTTTCTCCTCTCCTCTGTGACTCACTACATGCTGTAAAGGTCTCATGGTGGGTTAAGATGAGACCAGACTTGGTATCTGGTCTTCATGTAGGGTCTCTCTTAATAATAATAAATCAACAGGTCTGGACCTGTTCATGTTTTTTTTTTAAAGTGTCTTGAGATAACCTGAGATGCGTCATCATGATGATCAGTTTTTAAATCTTAAAATCAACTCAACAAGCAGGAAGTTATCCATGAACAGATTTATTACTGAACAGTCCATCACAATGAAGCTGCGATTTAAAAACGAGTAACAAATCAGACAAAACAATCAGTTTACAAAGAAATGGCTTGGGTTTGGAGAAGCAGAGCATGCTGGGAAAAAAACAAAACAAAACACGAACTCGTGATAACACAATCACAGCTTCTGAAAACCTCAAACGGCCAAACGGACCAACAAGAAAAATGTCTCTCCTCTTGGGAGAGTTTAGACTCCTCCCTCATAAATCCCTCCTCTCATTCACCCCGTCCTCCCCCCCTCTCCCTCATTTCTCCTTCATCCTTCTCTATTTGTGTCCTTTGCTGGTCTTGAAGGACACCTGCAGGACTTTGTCTCCCAGTCGGTACCCATTCAGGCTGTGGATCGCCATGGCGGCCTCCTCATAGTTCGTCATGGTAACGAAGCCAAACCCTTTGCACTTGTTGGTGTTAAAATCTCGGATCACTTTCACGTTGATGACGGCACCAAATGGCCCAAACATTTGCCACAGGATGGCCTCATCTGCGTCCTGCCCAAGGTTATAAATGAAGATGCACCAACCGGAGGACGAGCTCCCAGAGACTCCGCCCCCTCCACCCATGTGATCCACACTCATTGGTGAAAACCTAAAATAAAACAGAAAACATGGAGTAAACAGCCAATCACAGTGTAGCATCTCAGTACTCTGACCTCAGGTGAGAAACAGGAGAAGGAACATGTTCATTATTGAAGCTCAGATTGTTCTACTCTGATGCCAAAGGGTGAGCGCCTGAGGGACACTGAGATGACAAGCACCTCTAGTGGACATTCCAGAAACTGCAGTTTGTGGGACCTTAACACCTCTGGTACTTGTGCCTACCTGAACCTTTGGGCCTGGTGATGAACTGGTCCTCCATAGCGGCGTGACTGGCCATGATACATCTGTGACACCATCTGGGAGTTCCTGGCCTGATTGGGGTTGGCAGCAAACTTGACTGTGATTGGCTCAGAGCTTCCAGGGGGGGTGTGTCCATTCAGGTGTTTGACAGCATCTTCCGCCTCGGCCCTCTTATCGAAGCGGATGAAGGCCACGCCTCGGGACAGACCTAAACAGCAAGCAGGACCACGTGATTCATCTGTGGACAAGGTGCCTGTGATTGGTCAGTGACACTCATTTCATCCTGGTTTAATAAAGATATGTATAGATTGTTTATACAGACTGATTTTATATAGATTCTGTTTATATACAGTGAGTTTGTATATAGTCTGTCTATACACATTGTGTTAAAATACATTCTGTTTCTACACACAGTTTATATCTGTTTAACCAATGAGACCACCCACTGAGCATGTGCAGTACCTGAGGCCTGGTCAACCAGCACTCTGGAGTTGATGATGTGTCCAAAGCGAGCGAACATGTCCTCCAGGTCAGTCTGGCTCAGGTTCCTCGGCAGCCCGCTGATGTACAAGTTAGCATCCTTAATGGTGTCTGAGCTCGGCCGTGCAAACGAAACCTGCAGGGAGAGAACAGGAAGTGTTCACTCTGTCACCACAACAACCAGAGTATGAAAATAAATAAAAATAAGAAATACCAGATAAAGTACAAAAAAAAATACATTCAGATACATTTACAGTTTTTTAAATAAAATCCAGAAATAAATATCCTTAAATTTTCAAATAAGAGGCTTTTCTTTACCCCCCCTCCCAAAAAAAAAAAAACAATTATGAAAAAAAAAATTAAGTAAATGAAATAAATAAAAGTGTTTAACAGGCTCAGAAAATTACACACTTGTCCAAAAAAAAAAAAAGCATAAATTTATTAAAAGAAAATTCCAGCACATCGTCACACTGAACTGAAGAAAATTCACAGATTCAGTGTCGACAAGTGTAGAATAAAAAAAAAATAGAAAATAAAAAAAAAATAAAAACAGGTAAGAGTAATTTACGGTGTCAGAAAAAAAGAAACATGACAGTTTAAAAATACCTTCGTCCCTTCATCAGACAGTGTGCAGGTGACAGCGCCCTCTACTGTCCAGGGAACATAACACATCTATCAGTTGAGACAGGAAAATCAAAGAGCACCTTTTGCACTTTACCTTGATAGTTTTAGACTGTAGCCTCAGGCCATTGAGGGTACTGATAGCCCTCTCTGCATCACTAGGGTTAACAAAGTTAACAAAGCCGTAACCTAAACTGTGGCCTAGAGAAACACAAAGGAAAACAACAAAATAAAAAAACAAAACTCTGTTACAGAAGCCACACATTCTGGAGAATCACACACTGAGAACAAGAAAACACAGAAGTCTTCACAGTGAAGGAAAACAGGAACAGTTGTTCTGAACAAACCAAGAAACCTCATAACTGGATTGTTTCTAAATACTGAAAAATCTGTCAGCCAGCCCTCCTCTCATCAGGGAGACTGCCCCTCTACCTTCTTAAAGGGACAGCGCTTCTTTTTAAGTGTTTGTATGAGTAGTTGCTAATATAAAGTACATTATCCACAGGGGGCACGAACATCAGCCACTGCAGACGGCTCAGCTCCGCACCTAACTGCGATCCTTTTAACAAACTGAGACGAACGCTGATGTTGATGTGAGCGAACGCTCCATTTGGAAATGTTTTAAAGCTTCACTTCACAGCCACAAACACACTCCGTCTTTGCAGTTCTCATGGAAATGACACGCGTGCTTCTCTGCTTGCAGACCACTGATCAGCTGTTCAGGTCTCTGACGTATGAGTCACTGATATGTTTTGAATTTTTACTCTTCGTTCGCAATAACTTCATCAGTCTGACCCTGATGTTTTAGACACGGTGATGTGGACTATGGGTTGTGTTGTCATGCAAAAGCACAAAAAAAAAAAAAAAAAGAGCTCAACTTCCTTTGAAGACACACTTCCATTCAGCTTTTCTGATTGAAAAACTGAAGAAAATGGGTGAAACAGCGGCGTTCATGGAGGAACTCTGGATGGTGAGTAGTGCCGACTGCATCCGTATGCGAGTTGCTGGTTCTCTCAAATTCAGTCCTGAAGTTCTGTTTGTACCAAATCCCCGACAGCAGGGGCTCTCTGGGTAAATAGACTCATGGTCTGCACACCTTCAATGTAAATCCAAAAGTTTCTCCTCTCTCTCCTCTGGACCACGGGGTCTCCTCCGGCTCCTCTCTCCTCTTGTGTTCTCTGCGTGCCGTCGTCGTCTCTGTCAGAATCACTCTGCTTTTAGTTTGGGTAGATTTGTGTCTCTTTGAAGCCGCAGACCTGAACAGCTGATCAAACCACTTCAGGCAGAGGAACATGTGCACGTCACGCCCACGAATAGTGCAAAGGGAATGGTAAAGTGAAACTCTTGGACACATCCGAACAGAGCGTACACCCACACAGACGTTAGCGTGCGTTTTAAATGAGCTAAATTAAACGCGGAGGTGATCCCATCTGTAGAGGTTACACCCAGAATAAACGGGTACCTAACAGAACCAAACTAAAATTAGGGGAAAACAAATACCTCCTTTAAATACTGAAAAATGCACAAAAAATTAACTTAATAAATTTTAAACATGGAGAATTGTTTAACGTCCAAATAGATCCTTTGAGACCTTTTTGAGGCATTCAAAATCTGCAGTTGTATAAATATACATTCGATAAGGCATGCATGTGTGTTTGTGTGAAATTACAGAGCATGCTCTGCAGACACACACTCGCACAAGCAAATTGGGAGCTTACCGAGGAGAAACTCAAGTCTACCTCTTTTCCGTCCACAGATTTCCTGATGTGTTCAGAACAATACTTTTTGTCTTACATTACCAAAACTTAACAAACACTTTCAAACCCTGAAAAAAAAAAAGTGAAAACAATTAAACATTTCCAAAAGCATTAAACGATTAAGTAACAGTTTTAAAATGTTAACATTAAGGCTTGTTTTCAGCACAAGTCAAATCCTAAAAAAAAAAAAAAACAAACCAAAACAAAAAAAACAACAACAAATGTTTTCTGCAGAAGTATTAGATATATATGAAGAAGTGATTATTGCTCTGTACAGTGACCATCAGATACATGTGCAACAGTGGTCACTACAGTTGGGGTAAAAAATAAATAAATAAAACAATACTAAAAAAAATAAACAGTAAAAAAAAGAACAAGTGAAATATCACAGGACTGTTCTTGAAAAATATATTCTTACAGCTGCTCATTGAAAATAAAAACTAAAAAAAAAAAAAAAAAATAAACAAAACTGCTGCAGAGAAGATAAAAGTGCACAGAAAATTCCACAAAGGAACTAAAACTACTGCAGAGATTTCACAGAGTGTTTCTGGATTAAGGTGTTTTTCGACCAGAAGGTCCAGAAACATTCAGGTTCTGGTAAAACATTCCCCGAAACAACAAGGCTACAAGAGCCATTGTTTGTTTGGTGTTTCCACCACGAGCCAAAGATGTGGGTAGATTAAATAAATCTGGTTACTGACATGAAGGAAAAAAGAGGACTGAAACACAGCTAGACCAGTAGAGGGCAGTAAGACAACAGCAAAAATTATAAACCATAAGAACACTGGCTGCTCCATCAGTCATAGATGTTGAACTTTAAGACCCCGCCTCCCAAAGTCCCTGGACCTCTGGAAAATACTACACCCAAGGTTGTGCCGTTTTTACTAATTGATTTCAACCCCAGTTCCGACAGTCGAAATGCAAATATGTTTGGGGAAAGCCCCAAGTTCCTGTGGTCAAAAAACACCTTCAAAGTATTAAAACTACATCACGACCGAAAACCTCCAGAGTGACAGTTTATATCAAAACTACTTCTTCATCTTTTTTATACAAACCACTGCGCACAGACAGCTCACAGGACGGACTCCAGTACCACAGACAGCACACAGGACGTACTGCAGATCCACTTGGTGAACCAGGTGTTACCACAGTTCTCAGTCAGAGTATCAGGACAACTACAGTTCTCAGTTACTAACTGACTACATTAGTCCTCCCTCAGTTCTGCATTAGTCCTCCCTCAGTTCTGCATTAGTCCTCCCTCAGTTCTGCATTAGTCCTCCTTTCTCCTTCAGTTCTACATTAGACCTCCTCCCTCCCTTAGTTCTACATTAGTCCTCCTCCCTCCCTTAGTTCTACATTAGTCCTCCTTCCTCTCTCAGTTCTACATTAGTCCTCCTTCCTCCTTGGTCCCCCTTCAGATCTACATTAATTCTGCTGCACTAAATCAGTCTCTAGCTCTGGTTCGTCATTAGTCTTGCTCTAGTGGTGCAGAAGAACTTGATAAATCCAGTACTGTTTTCACCTGCCACTTTGTCGCGGATCAGCTTGGCCGACTCCACGTCGCCCACGCTGCTAAAGAGACTCCTGAGCTCGTCCTGGCTCATGCTCTGGGGAAGGTAGTTTACAATCAGGTTGGTTCTGGCATCCTCGTCCTCCATTATCTGCTCACTGTAGCCGTTATTGTACAGCTCCTGGAAAACACATTTTCACCCTTGTGACATCATCTCCACACTCAACACACTGACTACAATGCAACACGAGGGTCACATGACATATATGATGATTTGCTCTGACAATCAAGGAGAAAGGTCACCTTTCCTGCTCCTCCTTTAGTGGAGTGTGGCCCAACATCACTCTGAGACGTCTGCACCTCACACACCTGTAACACACACCAATAAAATAAAACACACACACAGATAATGAAAGCACACAGAGTTGCTGATGTGTCGCACCTGTCAGAAGAGCTGCACTGTAAACACTTCCTATAATATTCATTGAACTGAGGAGTTTCTAGTTACTTATATGAGAAGATGGTATAAAAACAAATGATGGACTAAAGAGCTAAATACTGCATCATATAATTTATAATATATTTCACATTTATCAACTTCAAAGCAGTGTTCTCTGAATTAAATTGTGTATCCATGTCATACAACTATAAAGCTGGGCTGCAGTTGGCCTCAAGGTTGTTTCCTGCTCTATCCACTGTCCTCTCCCATCTGCTTCAAGGCATTTAACCATCATTTTTTCACAATTTATTCTTGTTTAAACACAAAACAAAAAATGTGCAGCTCCACTTTCTTACCCCTTTAGCAAAGTTTATCTTTGCTAACCCAAGAACCGGATTGGAACTCTGTATCGGCCGATACGTAATATAAAATAATCGGGATCATGGGCAAAAAATGCAGATTAGGACACCCCTACTATAAAGCTGCATTTTAAATAAATAAATGACAAGTCATTGGACATTAAAAAAAAAACCATGAAATAAATGATCTCACCTTCAGGTACCGGATGTGTCCTCGTCGGAGTGCCATGAGACCCCCTGCGTCTGTAATAAAAAGCTTAGTGTTACTGAGAGCTCTGCAATGATCGGGAGTGATCTGCAAAGATGTTAGAGCTGGCTATCAGTCAAATCAACAACACAGGTCTGAAGAGCCCTGATTCAACACAGGAGCTTACGCATGTGGCCCAACCTGAATCTCACCCCAAATGTAGCTCCACACGCCCTTTGATTGGTCAGATGGGCAACATCAAATTTCCCAAGTTTACGAGATTGTTTTTTAATCTATCCTGGTGTACAAACTTTAAAAAAAAGCCCCATGAGAATTTTACAGACTACAGATATGTGAGTGTTGTGAGAGTGAGATCTAAGGTTTGCGATGTTATATTCGGATTTGTCTGTCCTCGTGTATGCTCTTCCATAATGTTCGGACACGTTAAGATGCAGCCAGACAGGGTCCAGCACGATTCGTGCAGATTTTAACTCAACATCGTGTTCAGCCTCGGGGACAGGTAGACAGCCAAGGAGTTAAACGTTTGTATGAACGTTTTCTGCATTTAAGCAGCATAAAATGCTAATAACATGCTAACGTTAGCACCGCGGTCGCACAAAGGCGCTCAGTTGCTAACAGCGGGAGCTAATACAGCGAAGTGATGGCGATTTCTTACCTTAAGTTTCGGCGGACAGGTAAAGAAGAGGTGATAACAAGTATGACGCTGACCAAAGACCAAGGTCACAAGGTCCGTTTCTACCAAATTATTATTTTTAAATGCAGTTTGGCTATAAAATGTCGCAGCAATTCACTTAACACACCAGCCGCAAACCCAATCTGTCTGAAGTACCGCGAGATATTTTTCTCACGAATTTTAAACAACTCACGCGAGATGTTCCGCTCCCTTCTCTTCTTTTGCGTTTAACGTCTCTGATGGTAAACACTAGTTTTGGTACGTACCGCCACCTACTGTACAAGACTGTGTAGCATCAACGATTAAAACATGCTCACAATGATACACGTTAATATCACCTGACAAAAAGCCAATAATTAATTTATAACAAGCGCCTTTGTTAAAACAAATCCTGACGATTTAATCATATTGTTTGTTTTTTGGTTTCCCTTTAGGGTTTTCATTTTTGCATTATTTTATATTGCTATTTTAAATTTAAAAATTGAAGCTTTTTTTCTTTTTTGTATAATTACTTCATAAATTCATTAAATGTTAAGATATTTTCTGGGGCTGCGTGGTACGAGATTTACAACGTCATTTCCGGTGCTGCATGTAAACAAAGGGATGAAAAGCCGCTGCACTGATGGGTACGAACTAAAGTCTGACCCGAGTTAAAGTCTAACCTGGAATAAACCAAACAAGGTTTGGTTTATCCGAACGGATCCGGGGCGCAGACTGATTGGGATGGAGCTACGCTGCAACTGAACCGCCAACATGTCCATGGAAGACCCGTTTTTCGTCGTCAAAGGGTCAGTTCATACAGAGCTAACTGGAGCTAATGCTAACGGGGATGCTAACAAGAGCTAATGTCTACCTGTAAGAAATGCTATTAAGAACAATAATGAAGCCGATGCTTACAGGAGCTCATATTTGGAGAAATGACAGTCTGTAAGAGAAGCTTCAGGCTAACAGGAGATAATTCTGTCTTTGAGAGGGGTTGTTATATACAAATGATTAACACATAGCTATCAGATGCTGGAGAGCTGTTATTGATTAGCAAATCCTCCTAGATATCATAAATGCATTGTCTCATATTTACTATGGCTGTTCTGGACAGCGGACCAGCTTTTCAAACTGGACCGTTTGACAACACGGTTCTTACATGGCATATTAGCTTAACAAGCTAGCACTAGTTCACGTTTTACTTTTAACAACTGTGTGGGTCAAAGTTGTAAAGCACAGTACTGCACAATGTCAAATGTTGAAAAATCCTTCTTAAAATAGATTCATACCTCTTGCTCCATTGAATTTATAGAAGTTCTAAAGTTTGTTTGCTAGTTTTTTTTCTCAGATTCAGTTTTATAATGTAAAATAGGATGCATACACTATAGTGTTTTCACGTGACGTCATCAATTCGAAATTGGTCATGTTAGAGGCACTCTCACAACAAAACGGAATTGAGCTCACAGTCATATAGGATTCTTGTCACAAAAATCACCTGCACTAATCAGTCGTACCAAAAACATCTCAAATACTTTTGACTACATAAAATTATCACAGATCAGGGTGAGGAGTGCAATCAATTGTCTGAAGAACGGAGGAGATTCAGACTAGCTAAACTCCACCAGGATTCCCAAGGCTATAATCTGTACAATGTTCGAGTCTGTTCACAGCATTTCTTTTCAGGTAGGTCATATTCTCTGTTCATAGCATCTTAAAATCACACAGTAGTAAAAGTAAATTTATTATGAAAGAATATTTTTTTGATTTAGAGGTAAGTCACACCAATCAATAGAACTTAAGTGAAACTTAGTGTCTACACAGGCATAAAATTCACTTCACTGTAGGTCTCATTTGTTAAAAAGAGGCAAGCTCATATCCGCCAGCCCCGATCTTTAGAATAGAATAGAATAAAAAAAGAAAGGAAATAAAACATCAGTTTTATTTTTAAAGTAAAAACACCCCTTTTGTTTTAGATGCAGGCATTTTTTTTTTTACAGATTTTTATTTATTTATTTTGGCTTTTAATCCCTGAAAATGAGATAAAGTTAAAACTTCTCAGTTTTTTTATTAAATCAAACCATTAAATTGTGAAATCACAGATTGTCCCTAAGAGTTGGGTAGATAGACTGAGATGGGGCAGAAATGGGACCTTGGTTTAGCAGTTATAGTTTTATTCTGTTTTAAACAGGGAAGTCCTTAAAGCAGTGAATGCAGCACAGAGCCTCCATCATAGATGGAGAGAACTGCTGCAGGAAGGGGGCGGAGCCTCCAAGGAGGAAATGGACTGGACAACCAATGAGCTGAGGAACAGTTTGCGCTCCATCGAGTGGGACCTGGAGGACTTGGACGAAACAATCAATATCCTTTAAACAATCAAAGTGCCAAAGTTTGAACATTTGAACATTTAAAAATGAACAATTTTCTTAACTGTCAGTGAACGCATCGTAGAGTCCAACCCAAAGAAGTTTAACCTGGACACTGCAGAGCTGATGAAGAGGAAAGCTTTCATCAGCAGCACCAGACAGACTGTCAAGGTAGAGTCACACCTGTATTCAACTTACCTGTCTGTCCACTGCTCAGGGGGGTCGCCTGAATTTTTTTGTTTCAGGAATTACTGAACATGGATTGGCCATCTTCAATTAAAAACATTCTGATTTGCTGTTTCAGGAGATGAAGGAACAAATGTCAAGCCCCACTGCTGCCCCTGACAGGAAGAATAAACAGGTAACATACACCTTAATACACAAGGGCTGTTTTCCTAACCACCTACTACACTTGCAGTGCCCACTGATTTGGCTGAAATTCAGTATGTAGTAGGCGGATCCAGAAAAATTTCTCAATATGCATCCAACCAGTCTTCCTGGCACAAATCGTTTCCTACAATGCACGGCGCTACTGCTGATAGTATGTGGCACTCAGGTTTGGGTGAATTTCCGCCACCTACTGGAATGAGCCGGCATAACAACTATAATACATCACTTAGGTTAAACAGTCCATGAGAAAGAAGAGCAGTGATGTGAAAGAAACGCTGTTAAAACTTTTCACTTGTAGTCTTAAAAGAGTGTTGACTTCTACTAATCCATTATACCCATATAAATCACAAATTAACCTTTTTAAACCACAAGTGGATTATATGGAAGTGGTTTTTCCATCTTTGTAATCTCTTTGTATATTAATAACTGAAATGTCAAGATTTACCAATATTTTCTTTTGTACATTTATAAAAAAATAAAACATTATAAAAAAATTCATCAGCTGTAGTTTCATTTTCCTAACTGGAAACCAGAGTAGCATTCTACAAAACAGACCCAACAGAACAGTCAGGCTACAGACTACATTCAAAAGCAGTAGGGGGTATGCAGTGCCTACTACACATTACATTCACATGTTTTATGTCATAAGTGGTTTGGGAAACAGCCATCGGCTGAATCTCATTGCCCCCCCTAAACCCTGAACCCTTACGGACGTAACTGAGATCACCTGGAAAGTGGATGAGTGCAGGAGTCTGCAAGGGCTCAGATTGGGACAGCACTTTGCCATTTCTCACATAACCTGCAAGTCATCATGTAGCTCACCTGAGCAGCAGCAGTATGAATTGTTAATGAACAAGTTTTAGTTTGAAATGATTGGCAGGTAGACCTGTATTTCTGACCACAGGTGTGTTACACTTCGAAGACTGGATCAGTTAGTTTTACCTAACATGAAGTTTGAGTCCTTACATAATGACCGAAACCTTTCTTGAAAACATTTTCAGGAACACAGACCCTGGAATTTTAACCCAGTAATAGAGCCTGAAACATGTTACAGTTTTTATTGCCCCTGAAAGACTTCAGTCTGACTTACAAAACTCAACGGGTCTTTGAAGGTCTCCGGAGTTTAAATTAAGCCCTTGGGGCTCCCTGGAGGTTTGGGTAATTAGGGTCTTGGACATTTTGTAAGGACTCAATGCAGCAGCAGGGAAGTGTCTGATGGTTGATGTGTGTGTGTGTGACCTTCAGGATCTGCTTGGTGAACGTGGTGCTCAGGGTCCAATCTGGCAGCCTGGACCTGATAAATTCAGCAGACTGGACCGACAACTGCAAAACGCCAACTCCCAGTTTATAGAAGAGCAGCAGGTGCAGCAGCAGGTACAGACACGCCTGAACATAATACAGCCAGTCAGAGTTTTTCAGAAGAATCCAAATAAGTTCTGATCTCACATGATGAGATATGAGAGATTAAATACCAGGATTAATATTTTCTCTGTTAAATAATAAGACCTGAGGTTTTTTCCCTACATTAAGAATAAAATAAGACTTTAACTTTTTAAATTTAATTTGAAAAAACTTTTGGATGCTGTGTGAAAAGTTGAAAGAAATCTGTGAATGGTTTGCAAATAATTTGAAGTTTATATTTAATTCCAGGGTTAATCCAGAAGTTATCTCTCTAAGAGAAAATCCAGCTTTGTAGTACAGGCTGTAGGTGATAAACTGACCTGCCTGCAGCTCCAACTTGTCCCCCATTTTTAGAGAATTTTCTTAAACAAAACCAAGTTTCATTTTATTCTAATAGTAATCTGCTTTGTTGCTTTTGCACTATTTTGAATTAAATGTAAATTTTAAATGATTTGCAAACTGTCAAACTCTGTTTTTGTCAACTGAAATGGAAACAGGGGAGTCAAGCTAATGTATTTTTAACTTGTGCTTTATGTCAGCTTATTGCTGAGCAGCAGGATGAACAGCTGGAGCTCGTGTCGGGAACAATTGGAGTCCTGAAGAACATGTCAGAGAGGATCGGCATGGAGTTAGACGAACAATCTGTGTAAGCTCATTGAGAATGATCACCAACTCTAACACAACACTATTTTCATCTTCACTGAGCTTTACTGTATACTGCTTGTAAAGTTTGCATAGGACATTCAACAGATACATGAACTCAAGGGAGAAAATAAAGGAAAGGTCAAGGTGCCAACAACACATCTGGGGCTGTGAACAGGATACTGTGGACAGAACAGGATATTTCTAGGTTGTGTTAAGTTAATGAATAGAACACAATGGAAGGCAACCATTTTATTTTTAGATAATAAACACAATGCATTTTGGGATATTTAGGAAGCATGAGCGGAATATTGAATTGGATATTTTATTTGGAGCTTGTAAAAAGAAAAGTATAGAAAAAACAAACAGAAATTGTCATCATAGACAACACATGCATTCACAAACAACAAAAAAAGGCAAACTGCCGACCATATCCTGCATGTGCTTCAGATTTACATGCTCGAAAAGGAGAAACTTATTCAGTGCTACCCCTTTTATTTACACATTCTCAAGTCAATAAATAAATGCTCCTCAAAACATATAGATTATAAAATATAAGAAGCTGCTTATATGCAAAGTATAAACTTATTACTATCACTCTTAATACTTAATTTCTCTACATATATATTTTTACTCATATAGCTATTTATATACAAATATACCCAAATATACCCATAATATTACCCAAATATAAAGTAGTATGTACAGGATGCTTTGGAGCATGAACAGGATAGCCTGTAAATATTGGATGTCTTGCTCGTTGTTAGTTCTCTGGTCTGACCTGTGGAGCTGATATGTGTGTTTTGCTTGCAGGATGTTGGACGACTTTACTCATGATGTGGACAACACTCAGACCAGACTGGACAATGTCATGAAGAAACTGGCAAAAGTGTCTCACATGACCAGCGGTAATACACCCAGCAACCAATGATGTCATCCCAAGGGCTAGTTATGGTTAAAGTTAGTTTTAGTAAGTTAGGGTTATAGTTGGTTATGGTTAGTTATAGCTAGTTTATGGTTAGTCATAGTAAGTTATGGTTAGATATAGCTAGCTATGGTTATAGTTAATTTTAGTAAGTTAGGTTTATCGTTGGTCATGGTAAGTTATAGCTAGCTATGGTTATAGTTAGTTATGGTAAGTTATGTTAGACTGAGCTGTAGTAAGTTAAGGTTATAACTAGTTTCTGGTTAGTTATAGCTGTTATGGTTGGATTTAGCTATAGTAAGTTATGGTTATAAAAAAGCAGAAAGTTGTGGTTATAGTTAGTTATGTTATGGTTAGTTATAGTAAGTTATTGTTAGTTATGGTTAGTTATGGTTTGTTATAGTTAGTTCTGGTTAAAGTTTTGGTTACGGTTAGTTACAGTTGTTGTGGTTTTAGTTTGTTATGGTCAATAACAGTGAGACGTCTTCTTTCTGTGTTACAGACCGTCGGCAGTGGTGCGCTATAGGTGTGTTGCTTGCCATCCTCTTTGTGGTCATCCTCCTCTTCTTCATCCTCTGATCGATGACTCCACCCCCTCATATCATCGTCCTGCTGTGTCTACTGGATTTACTGAACTCTACCCGACTTCTTTTAAATTCTACTTGACGACACTGGACCCTGCTAGTCTTAAATGGACTCTTGAACAGACCTTTTTGTGTCCTGGGCTCTGCAGGACCGTCAGACTGAGAAGTCACTTTTGTTTTATTGAGTGATTGTTCAATGATGACAAAGGTCAAAGGTCAAAGGTTTCTGGTTTGAAAATAATGTTCGCGTTTGTATAGATGTTTAAATTTCAGGGCTGAAAGTAACCACTCCAGTTTGAGTCCAACTAAACACAGTTTAACTTTTACTAAACTTTAAATAAAAACCACAGTTTAACTTAAACTAAACTTTAAATAAAAACTACAGTTTAACTTAAACTATATTCCAATAAAACCACAGTTTAACTTAAACTGAACCCAAATAAAAACCACGGTTTGCAACACTTAGTGCTGCAGCATCACAGCAAGAAGGTCACCAGCTTGAGTCCCAGTTCCCCTGGTGGCCTTTCTGTGTGGAGTTTGCATGTTCTCCCCGTGTATGCGTGGGTTCTCTCGGGTCTCCAGCTTCTTCCCACAGTCCAAAAACATGCTCACAAGGTTAATTGGTGATTCTAAATTGCCCGTAGGAGTGAGTGTGAGCGTGAAAGGTTGTCTGTCTCTGTGTGTCACAGCCCTGTGATTGGCTGGAGACCAGTCCAGGGTGTACCCCGCCTCTTGCTCTAAGACAGCTGGGATAGGCTCCAGATACCCCCGACCCTGAACACGATAAGCAGTATAAAAAATGGATGGATGGATGAATAAACTCCAATAAAACCACAGTTTTACTTCAACTTAATTTTAATTGAAATCAATCAAAACCAAAACTGAGCTACATTTAAAGCTAAATGGCAGTTCCTATTAACAACAACAACAAATCAAGATAAACCCAAATTATCTGTATTTAAACTCCAGTTTAACTAGTGTTACTGTCGTTTTAACTCTTTTTTTTTTAGCTTTATTTCAAACCTTTTAACCTCCACCTGGTATTCAGTCCCACTCTTGTGTGACTGAGTTTTAATAATCAGACTAGTAGTTTATAACTTTCCACTCGCTTTGACCAGTTCAACCAGTTAATGTCCACTCTGAGTGGGTTTTACCAGGTTCACCACTTTAACCAGTTCAGTGAACCCAGTTTAACCATTTTAACCAGTTTAACGGTTTTATTTATTCCTGAGGTGTGTGTCCTGGGTTCTCTTCAGGTCTAACCCTCTCTGGTTTGTTTATGTGTTGTTGAGTGTGTGATGAAGTAGATCTAAAACACTATCTGAAAGAACACTAAGACTTCCTGTTTACAGTTTTATTTAAGTGACTGAATTCTTTATTGTTTTCTTTTCAGTTCGTTTATTATCATTTTTTTGATTTGTTCTTTTTTTTTTCTACTGTTAACTATTGAAACCTCAGACTTCCTCTTGCTGCTTCGCTGTAAAAGCCTTTCTCCCCTGAGCTCCTGGGAGGCTCTCATTGTGATGCTCCAGCAGGAAATCAGGTGGCAGATGAGCTTGAGACAAGCAGCCAATCACATCATTCCACCATCTGTGGTACGCGCTGAGGCGAGATTCACTGGTGAATAAGATTGTGTTTGGAAAAAGAGGTTTTCTGGGTTCAGAGCTCTGAATATAACATGAAAAAGCTTAAAAACACCTGTTTTATCAGGTGTTTGAACACTTTAAAGCCATCTGGTGGGTGCAAACATATTTCAACCAATGCTTCCCAACAATAAGATCTTTGTTTTTAAGTATCACATTAGTCTGAACTTTTCATTTGCTGACTGATCTTATGTTTATATCTTAAAATATCAATCTTTATTTATAAAGTACCAGTTCATTACAAATGTTATCCGAAGCCTCTTTAAAGTCACAGCCGGTCCCTGTACTACGAAGCTGGATTTTCTCTTATTGAGGTAACTTCTGGCTTAATCCTGGATTTTCAGTCCTACGACGCTGGTTCACTTCTTAGCAGGATAAATCACCGTGGTAACCGATGCTGGCTGGTTAACCTGCTCTGGAGCAGGTTAAGATCTGGATAAGAGATCAGCAAGTATAAAAGCACCACCTCCTGACCAATCAGCTCTCTTGGAAAATAGACGTGTTAATCCAGCTTCGTAGTACAGACCTCAGGTCTAAACCCTACTCTGTGTTATAGAATTAACATGAAGACAGGATCATGTTCAGGATCAGATCCAGACCATCTTACAGGCAGGACTTAGTCTGATCTCATCTTAACCCACCACGAGTAAAATCCTCTGTAGCACTTAGTAAGTTACAGAGGAGAGGAGAAACTGCCTTCCACAGACAGAAACCTCCAGCAGAACCAGACTCATGTTAGACAGACATCTGCTGAGACAACAACAAACATCATCATCATCATCTGCTCATACTGACAGACATGCTGAGAGACTGTGTGTCACAGTCGATGAAACAATCATGGAACACTAAAATGATCATTTTGTTAAAAATAAGTAAATAATAATAATATTATTAATAATAATAATAACTTGTTAGTAATTTGTTGGCTTGTTTTGAATCAAACTATAAAAACACTTTGATGACTGAAGTTAAATTGTTTTATTAAACTCTGAAGAACTGCATTTTGCATCATTATTGTTTTCATTATTCTTTCCGACTGAAGTTAAATGTCTGAAGTTGAAGTTTGTTTTTCAACCAACTGGTTCAGAGAAAATAAAGACTGTTATTACAGCAGTGTTTCCTGTCACTTTTCATTTTTCCATTTTGAGGGGACGTTAAAAATATTTTACATTTTGGAATAAAAAACAAAAATGTCTTTTATTTTTATGCTAATGAAGATTGTTATGAGGAATAATGTCTGCATGGTGTGAGAAAATAAAATCTCCAAAAATGAGGTTTTTCCATTTATTTAACATGAACCATCAAAAAAAGCATTAAAATACTCATAGATAGATAGATAGATAGATAGATAGATAGATAGATAGATAGTACTGCTGATTAACAATGTATGACAAATTTAATAAATACTGCATAAAACGTGTTCTCATCAGGCAAACAGTCTCAAATATAGAATCTTACAACAGTCACTGTACGTACAGTCCTTTTACAGAGACTCAGTGTCAGTGTAGATACTGTAAATTTATATACAGTGCGTTTAGATACAGTGACGCTGCTGCCATCTCAGGTTGTTGTTTACTGCCGACGCAGGACATGGATGGTGATTGTTGTTTCTTGGGTCAGTAGCTGGGTCACCTGATCAAGACTGAGACAAGCGACTTTCTGCCCGTTCACCTCCAGGATCTCGTCTCCAACTGCCAGCAGACCAGAGTACAACTTCACAGTGCTACAGTCCACCATGTCCTCCACGTAAACACCTGCAGAACACAAACCTGTTAACACAGCACCAGTGTTGTGCGTGAACAAGTAAAATTTTACACGTTCATTGGACTCGCTCATGTTTTTATTAACAGTGACTTAAACCGCTTCGTTAATAACTCATGAGAAGGGAATGTGAGCAAAGTTCACTCCCGGGGCAGTGAACAGGTGCTCACAATCCAAGAGGAGCCGGATGGTGCAGAGAGTACTGTGTTCTACAACAACAAATGTCAGATCTACCATGGCCATCTACCAGTTCACACAATATGGTTAGCAGCAGCATTGCATGTGAGACGGGTGGTGGCTGAGAACATTTGCTGGATATATATATTTAATTTGGGAATTGGCTTAAGGGATAGAGATTAAAGGAAAGATGGCTCGACTGGAAAAGAGAACTTGTGGTGAAAAAATGAACGTGAACTGGTTCGTTTTTTGGATCATGAACTAAGTTCAGTGGGCTGCATGGTGGCGCAGTGATTAGCGCTGCAGCCTCACAGCAAGAAGGTCACCAGTTCCCTCTAGACCAGGGCCTTTCTGTGTGTGGGTTCTCTCCAGGTACTTCATCCTCTATACTGTTTATCCTGTTCAGGGTCGGGGGTATCTGGAGCCTATCCCAGCTGTCTTAGAGCGAAAGGCGTGGTACACCCTGGACTGGTCTCCAGCCAGTCACAAAGCTGACACACAGAGACAGACAACCTTTCACGCTCACACCTAGAATCACCAATTAACCTGATGAGCATGTTTTTGGACTGTGGGAGGAAGCCGGAGCACCTGGAGAGAACCCACACATACATGGGGAGAACATGCAAACCCAACACAGAAAGGCACACTGGGGGAACTGGGATTCAAACTGGTGACCTTCTTGCTGTGAGGCTGCAGCCCACATGTTAATATAAGTTTATATAATCTATATTGTTTGCTACATAAAGACCTTTGTAACCTCTTTGTCTGTAAAAGGAATGAAATGAATACACTCTGATCTCGGTCTGGCAGAGTTTTTGCAGTACCGGGATCTGGTCGTCCTCTTCCTCTGCTGATGATGAATCCAAACTTTCGGTCCTCAGGTCGACTCAGTTCCAACACAAACGTCCCGTCAGAACACACCTCAAGAACCCGACCCACAGAACGCACAGAGGATGGTGAACCCACATCCTTGATACTGAAAGACCTCTGAGCATACCTGAAAGACAGACAGGCAGAGAGAGAGAGAGAGACAGGCAGAGAAACAGACAGAGAGGGAGTCATTGATAATTATTGAATATCTCTCTCTCTCTCTCTCTCTCTCTCTCTCTGAGGTTGTATTATTCAGTTAGTGGTGATGGTTTTTTTACTGTTCAGCAGCTGGTCTGTAGTCAGATGATCGATCTTTCTTCTTCTTCTGCTCTGACCTCAAACTCTGGACTGATGACGACTTTCTCAATGGAGAGAAGGGAGCCCCCTGCAGGAGAGAGCAAAACAAACCGCACAAGTTCAGCCAGTTACAGACTTAGCCAGTTAAAAGCTCAGACTGTTACAGACTCAAACAGGATGGTGAATTTTCTTACCACACTGAGGGACTGTAAAGATGGGGATTTCTTTGGCAGACTGGGGGACCTTCTAAAACAGGCAGATGAGGTTTCGGTATAGGTAGGGAATGACTGCAAGGAGCAGGTAGAGTTAAGACGGTCTAGGCTGGAAGCCTGCGTCCTTTTCAGTCTGACATTGGCAAAAAGTCGACGAAGAGAAAGTCGAGCAGGTTCATCTCTGTTAATGGAGCTGAAACAGACAAGCATAAATAAAATTTACCAAATGACCTTAAAATACACAAGTAAAAATAAAGAGACAAAAATTAATTGATAAAATTCTTAAAAAGAAATATCAAATCTTAAAGATCTTTCATTAAAACAAAATCTTCAAAAGTAAAAGTTATGTAAGAGATGAAGAGGTGATGGATGGATGGATGGATGGATGGATGGATGGATGGATGGATGGATGGATGGATGGATGGATGGATGATGGATGGATGGATGGATGGATGGATGGATGTTAGAGGTTAAAGATGGTGTTTTAGATGATGGATTGATGTTTAAGAGGATGGATGGATGGATGGATGGATGGATGAATGGATGGATGAATGGATGGATGAATGGATGGATGAATGAATGGATGGATGTTAGTGGATTTAGGATGGTGTTTTAGATGATGGATGGATGGATGGATGATGATGGATGGTTTAAGATGGATGGTTTAGGATGGATGGATGTTTGAGGTAATGGAGGGTGTTTAATATTTCATCAGAGTTTGATCTCTAAGACTCACTGATCAGGAACTGAGGTGTCATCGACCTGGATCTCTGCTCTCATTGGCTGTTTGAACTGTCCATTGCACCTGTTTCCTGAGGTTGGAGGAGCTTGGCTTTCAGCTGTTAAAATAGCACAGGAAGTTACAGTGTGATGTAATGATGACATTAGCTCCATGGGTCAGCTGACAAACAGTACAAAGATAATATCGAACAGTGTGACGGTGCCAATGAAGGGTAAACGTTCTTACCTGTTGTCTCAACTGAGCTTCTTCCTGCTGGCGAGGAGGAAGCGGAGCTCTTTCTCGTCGTCTCCATACACCTGCTCCTCCCTTTTAGCTCCGCCCCCAAACAGAGCTCACTGTGGGGCTCAGTAGGCTTTCTCTGCTCCTCCTGGGATTGGTTCCTGTCCTGGTCCAGGCTCTTTTCCTGGTTCTGGTTTTGGTTCATATCCAGGTATCTGTTCTTCCTTACCTTTGTGCTGTTGAGCTCAATACTTTGTGACATCATCTCTGATGTCATAGGGGGAGTAGATGAGGTAGGGTGGCAGGTAAAGGCAGGTAATGGGCACCCTGAGGGCCCAGTGGACATGGCTAGCTGGCTAAGGGCGTAGGGATTCATTGGCAGATCTGTGGTGGGCGTGGCCCGAGAAATGGTCACGTGGTTTCCATTAACTTCTGCCACATCAGCCCTCCTCCTCACCTGGTTTTGGGTAAGATGCCCTGCCTTGTCCCCTTCCCTACAAGGCTCACTATATGTGACAGAGCCAATATAGGTCTCTTTGATTGGCTCGGTTCTTAGCTTGAACCGGGGCATGTAAAGTCTCCTCCACTGCTCTTCAGGAACTGGCGGGGAAAGACAGATATTCAGATTGACTCCGCCTCCTAAAACTGTCCTGCAAGAGCCACACTGAGCAACCTGTGTCCCTGACAGCCGTCCTTTCTGATGTCCTTCATAAACATGCCCCGCTCCTTGACGCCCTGTCCCTGTAGCAGCTTTCAGATAAAGGTTCAGGTCAGGTTTAGAGACCAGGACACCTGTTGGTCGCTGTCCGGCCACTTTCCTCTGCCGCAGTCTTTCCAGGTAACGAGACTCTGCTTCTGTTTCCGTCTCATCTTCGAATCTTAAACGACGGGGCAGAGATGTCACAGGGGAGCGTTGCCTCTGATTTTTTCTGACAGCTGGTTGGCTGTTTGGGGAATCACTCAAGTGTTCAAGTGAGGAAGCCACTGCCTGGAACCTTACCTGGATGGAAGGATGCAATCTGACCCCGGACCTGCAGAGAGTCAACAGGAAATGCTTTTACTTCATTCATTCATTCATTCATTCTAATTTGCAGTTCAGAAAACATTTCAAACTGTTAAACAAATAAAAAAACACAACAACAACAAACAACAGGTGACACAGAATAAAGAGAAGCATCATCAACAACAAGCAACAACAAACAATAACAGGCAAGAACAATGATGCAGAAAATAAACAGAACTCACACCCTGTGTGTGTGTGTGTGTGTGTGTGTGTGTGTGTGTGTGTGTGTGTGTGTGTGTGTGGGTGTGTGTGTGTGTGTGTGTGTGTGTGTGTGTGTGTGTGTGTAGTGCTCACTGTGTGTGTGAGTCGGGGGTCAGCAGGTTGTGGTCGGCTCTCAGAGGAACGCAGCGGCGATTCATACGAGCGGCGTCCTCACACTGCTGCTACCACGGCAACCAAGCTGGCACTAAAGGGACTAAACAAACTCAGGTGCATACGCACACTTAAGCACACACACAAGTTCACACACTCATACACACATGAACACACAGGCACAGAGGGTGGGGGAGGGGGTAGGATGACATCAGCAGCTCTGATTGGCTGGTGTGACGGAGGACGGAGGATTAAACTGAGCAGTCTGTCAGAACTAATTAACCTGACATACACACAGAGAGAGAGAGAGAGAGAGAGAGAGAGAGAGAGAGAGAGAGAGAGAGATTTCCTCCCTTCCCTATTCATTCCCTTGTTTCCTCTCCTCTTCTCTCTATTTACTCATTTCCTCTCTCCTCTCTTCTCCTCCTTGTTTCCTATCTCATCTCCTCTTTCCTTATTTCATTGTTTCTTCTCTTTCTTTCTTCCTTTGTTTCCTCTCTTCTTAATCTCTGAGGGAGGGACAGAGGCTGTCTCAAAGCTCCAAAGTTTTTTCCTTCCTTCCTCCACTTTTGTCGCTCTTATCGCATCTTAGTCCCTTTAACCAGAGATGAAGGAAACGAAGAAAGGAAAGAGGAAACGAGGAAACGAAGAGAGGAAACGAGGAGATTTGTTCTAAGTGAAATGAGACGTCCTTTCCTCTGGAGCGTCACATGAAGCGACGTGTTTCAGTGATGATGGCTTCAGCTGATCACCTCTGGATCATCTGTCAGTCAGCTCTAACAGCTGTTTGTGTGTCTGCACATGTGCACTGTAATAACTCTAATAAAAAAAAATAAAAAGTAGCAGAGCTTTGTCTGTGTTTTAAACTGTTTGACAAACACTTTCACATTTTTACAGTCTATGACTCCGCCACCGTCGGGGAGGGTGTAGGAATTGGTTTGAAAAGGGGCCAATTACTTACTGATTCTAGGGTCTGGCTGGACTGTCCTTTTCGAAGAGCGGGCTGGCTTGACTGCGCGTTACTACATCTCCCATAATGCACCTCGGTCAGGAAACGACGCATCGGACGCTCGTTTCCCTCCCTCGTGTGTTTGGTGTTTAATTGTAGTGGAGCCAACATGGCGGCTCCTCTGGAGGTGATCGTGAGCAGTGACTCCGGCTCTCAGCTCTGGAACTGTTCGGTCTTCGACCTGCACAGCGGCTCCAGCCTGCTCTCATACCGGGGCGGGAACAGCTCGGCCCGGACACTCACTGTGCTCCGCGGAGGGTTCCTGCTGTCCGCCCAGCTCGGCAAGAACTTCATCAACGTGTGGGAGATCCAGAGGAAGGTAAGAGTCCCCCCCTGGATACAGCGGGAAGCACCTGAGCATCACAAGAGACACCTTAACGCACTAGGAACTCATCACTACACACCTGCAGATCAAAGCATAAAATACACACCTGCACCTGCAGGGGAGAGCTGGGTGAGAGAGCAACGGGACCAAAACCCCGAGTGTAAAATACTAAAACCTGAGTGAACGAGACTAAACCCCGAGTGAACCTGACCTGAACTTGATGAAACGCCTTATAAACTGTTTCACTTTAAACTCTTTGCTGTTTTTTTATGTTTTGTTACAAATTTCTAAAACGTTTTCTCACTTTTCTGATCAGCTGATGAATTTTATGATACCTGTTTGTGTCATGTTGCCCGCTCTGATTTTTGAATGTCCTGGTTGACGTTCAGAGGAACTTTTAAGCTTATGTCACTTCCTGTCTGTCTGCAGGATCAGCTGCAGCACAAGATTGTGTGTCCAGGTGTGGTCACCTGTCTGACCGCCTCACCCAACGGACTCTTCCTCACTGCAGCTATTGCTGAGTCTATTTATCTGTGGGAGGTTAGTCTGTCTACCTGTGTCTGTCTACCTGTGTCTGTCTACCTGTGTCTGTCTACCTGTCTGCCTATCTGTCTGTCTGTCTGCCTGTGTCTGTCTACCTGTGTCTGTCTGTCTGTCTGTCTGTCTGTCTGTATGTGTTTGTCTGCAGAAAGATTTTTTAAATTCTCTGATTGGCTCAGATGTGTTATATCTTCCTTCTGATTGGCTCAGGTGTCTAACGTCTTCCTTCTGATTGGCTCAGGTATGTACGGGCAAGCTGCTCTCTGTCCTCAGTCGTCATTACCAGGATGTCACCTGTCTGAAGTTTACAGACGACAGCAGCCACTTTGTTTCTGGAGGAAAAGACAACCTGGCCCTGGTGTGGAGTCTCTCCAGGTAAGACACCTGACACACCTGTATGAATCTGAACACACCTGAGCAGACCTTTCTATAACCAACTTTTAGTTATTCATTGTTCAGTCATTCATATTCATTTTTTCACACACTGTTTGTGTTTGTGTTTGTGTGTGTGTGCACACACGCTTTAGTGTGATCCAGCTGGATTTGAACCACACACCTGAGCCTCGCCATGTCCTGTCCCGTCATTCCCTGCCAATCACAGACCTGCACTGTGGCCTGATGGGAGCCCAGGCTAGAGTCGCCACAGCCTCCTTAGACCAGACTGTCAAGGTGAGACCAGTCAAAAAGGTGTCCAGGTAACACAGGTCGTTATTTCACCTTAATGTAGTCTCTCATGTGTCAGGGGTTAGTCATTATGGACAACAAGCTGCTGCAGCACATGCCAGAGCACACACACCTGTACAGGTAGCACAGGTCATTCCACTGCCCCTGGCCTCCTTCAGTATTTTTTGAGGTTTGTTCAGGTGTGAGTGTGAGCTCTGTTTTATTAATGTGGACTGTTTAGCCCATGTTTGGTAACCATGGCGACATATGACTTTGTGTCAAAAAAATGCCAACAGGACCAAGAAAACCTCAAATATCACAGCTCTCATGTTCCAAACTGGTCTCTGCATTTCCGTCCAACCACAACACAGCTCAGCAGAACTCCAAGTTTAGTCTGATGTTAGGAGTTAGTTTGGTCTGATGTTAGGAGTTAGTTTGGTCTGATGTCCAGAGTTAGTTTGGTCTGATGTTCAGAGTTAGTTTGGTCTGATGTCCAGAGTTAGTTTGGTCTGATGTTCAGAGTTAGTTTGGTCTGATCTTAGGAGTTAGTTTGGTCTGATCTTAGGAGTTAGTTTGATCTGATCTTAGGAGTTAGTTTGGTCTGATGTCCAGAGTTAGTTTGGTCTGATGTTCAGAGTTAGTTTGGTCTGATCTTAGGAGTTAGTTTGGTCTGATCTTAGGAGTTAGTTTGATCTGATCTTAGGAGTTAGTTTGGTCTGATGTCCAGAGTTAGTTTGGTCTGATGTTCTGAGTTAGTTTGGCCTGATGTTCAGAGTTAATTTGGTCTGATGTTCAGAGTTAGTTTGGTCTGATGTTCAGAGTTAGCTTGGCCGGATGTTCAGAGTTAGTTTGGTCTGATGTTCAGAGTTAGTTTGGTCTGATGTTCAGAGTTAGTTTGGTCTGATGTCCAGAGTTAGTTTGGTCTGATGTTCAGAGTTAGTTTGGTCTGATGTTCAGAGTTAGTTTGGTCTGATGTTCAGAGTTAGTTTGGTCTGATGTTCAGAGTTAGTTTGGTCTGATGTCCAGAGTTAGTTTGGTCTGATGTTTAGAGTTAGTTTGGTCTGATGTTCAGAGTTAGTTTGGTCTGATGTCCAGAGTTAGTTTGGTCTGATGTTCAGAGTTAGTTTGGTCTGATGTTCAGAGTTAGTTTGGTCTGATGTTCAGAGTTAGTTTGGTCTGATCTTAGGAGTTAGTTTGGTCTGATCTTAGGAGTTAGTTTGATCTGATCTTAGGAGTTAGTTTGGTCTGATGTCCAGAGTTAGTTTGGTCTGATGTTCTGAGTTAGTTTGGCCTGATGTTCAGAGTTAATTTGGTCTGATGTTCAGAGTTAGTTTGGTCTGATGTTCAGAGTTAGCTTGGCCGGATGTTCAGAGTTAGTTTGGTCTGATGTTCAGAGTTAGTTTGGTCTGATGTTCAGAGTTAGTTTGGTCTGATGTCCAGAGTTAGTTTGGTCTGATGTTTAGAGTTAGTTTGGTCTGATGTTTAGAGTTAGTTCGGCCTGATGTTCAGAGTTAGTTTGGTCTGATGTTTAGAGTTAGTTTGGCCTGATGTTTAGAGTTATTTGGTCTGATGTTCTCCTTTTCAAAGCAGCAAAGAGTTTCTGTCAGAATGTGAATGTGTGGATTAAAAGTGAGAGGACATGGAGATAAAACTCGTCCTCATGTTGTCACGGTGTTACTGAACAGGAAGTGAATTAAAGTGTGTGCTGATAAATCCTCCCAGAGGCTCTGAGTGTTCACTGCTTGTCTCAACTGTCTGTCGTCTGATTGGTTGGTCACCCTGTGGGGACAGAGGCTGTCGTCTCTTCTCCAAAAACTATATTAAAGTCAGAGATTCATTTTCTATAAATAGAATCAGTTCAGTTCCAGGTCTCAGGAAATTGCTCCTCAGGGTCCACTCTGAACTAGAACCAGAACCAAAAGCAGAAGTGTTGTCAGTCTCCGCCTGATTTTTCTCTACCGGTGTGATAAAGGTGAACACTCGAGGTTGAGGTGTGAGTGAAGGAAAAGATTCTTTAACCATACATTAAGGACATGTGAGGTCACAGAGGTCAAGCTGTGGATTGAGTTGGTTTAGTCGGTTTGTGTTTGGTTTTAGTAAGTTGGTTTTTGGTGTTAGTTTAGTTGATGAGTCATGTGACATGTTTTCTTTTTTTTCCAGGTATGGGAGTTGTCCTCAGGTGAACTGCTCCTGTCTGTTCTGTTTGATGTGGAAATTCTGTCTGTGACCCTTGACCCCTGTGAATACTTCCTGTTCTGTGGAGGCAGCGACGGCAACATATTCCAGGTGTCTCTATGCAGCCAGGTAAGTGTCTGACTTCGAATACGCCCCTGATCCTGGACTGATTGATCGTTTTTTTATTCACAGAATCTCTTCTCCACTAAATGGTTGCAACCTAGATAGCCCTTATGCCAGGGGTCTCAAACTCGCAGCCCGCGGGCCAATTGCGGCCCTTAGAACAATATTTTGTGGCCCCCTGCCTGAAATCAAAGCTTTGTGTTTGTGCGGCCTGCACGTTTTTTTTCTCACATGCATCTGGGTGTTTTATATTTTTTAACACTTGTGGGCTACCATAGCTCAGGCTCATGACAACAACGTGAATTAGCAATTGGTCACTTGTAACATGTTTGTGTCACTGAGTGGAGGGAAAATATATCCTGTCACCTGGTGCTATACGGCATTTGTCGGTGTTTGGATCATGAGCCTTTTTGGCAGCACCTATCTGTGTGAAAAGCTCTTCTCCACAATGAACTTTAATAAGTCAAAGTTCAAGTCCAAACTTAAAGATGAGCATCTTAAAGCCGTACTGAGGGTCTCAGTTGTTTCCTCCCTCAAGCCAAATGTTCTGAAGAACTGTTCATGTTCTGCATGTTCTGACCTGTTAAGACTGAGACGATTGGATCAGTTGTACTTTTTTTAATATATTTTTTGAATATATATATTTTGTTGAGTTTGAGACCCCTATGCTAACAGTACTGCAGATTCAAAATGCTGAGCACAACTCATCCAGAGAGCTGTGGTCCAGTTCATACAGGGCCCTGTGAACCGGTTCATTCAGGGAGCTGTGGACCAGATAGTTGGATCTTTAAAGTGAAGATGAATGTTTGATTTGGACTGGCGGGGTCCTCTGAACAGAACCGTTAAATGACACGTCTGAATGTTTTTCATGAGACATTAAGTTTAATGAATGGAGGCTCGGTGGGATCAGTGAGATCACTGTGGTGACGGGTCTGTTTGAGCTCGCTGATCATCACAGTCTGACAGTAAAGTAAAATATCTGTGCTGAAGTGTCATCCATCATTATCTCAGTAATCATGAACATAGAGGAGTGTTTCTGGTTAGTTTGAATATTGATCTGAGTGTAACACAGAGCTTGTGGGATTCTGTTTATGGATCTTAGGGTCGTGTTTTATTCATTCATCTTCATCATCGGTTCCCCTCCTTTTCGCTCTGTGGCTTCCTTTCAAACAGGATTTACATTTTAAAGCTGCACAGCTAATCCTGCAAACAAACGACAGAGCGTAAACACTCTCCCCTCCTCACCCCTTCTGTCACATACTCCCTTTCCCTCCCTTGCTTTCTGTTGCTGTAGTACTGATATGGTGGTTATTTTGGGCTGTTGTTTGTGTGAGATTATGATTTTGATGAGATTATTTTGTGGATTGTCCTTGAATTAAAAATCTGCATCACAGAGGCCTCTCGTAGACTATCATGGACTAGGACTAGAGTCGATAGGGTTGACCTGTGTGAATTTATTTATTTATTTATTTATTTTTATTTTCAGAGTCTCAGTCGGGACAAGTCCTTCACATCTGACAACGAGGGGAACCAGGTGTTCAAGGGACACAGGTGAGACCATGTTTTTTGAAGTTTGTTGTGTTAAACTTTTTTGGGTGTTATTTGTTGGATGCAGTTTCTAACCACAGGTTTTGTACAGTGTAGTTTGTAGGGTGTAACCTTATGCAGTATCTTATAATTTATGGTGGTGTTAAGTTCCATGTGTAGTTTTTATGAGATTTGATTTCAGTGTAGTTTTTGCACCTGTCTGATTTGAAATTAGTCTTCCTGTCTCTTAGGAATCTGGTCACGTGTCTCTCTGTGTCGATGGACGGGACTCTTCTCCTCTCAGGGTCACATGATGAAACTGTCAGACTCTGGGACATCCAAAGCAAACAGAGCATCCGCTGCCTAGCCCACAAAGGTAAGCCACACCCCTTACAATACGGTCACTTCAGAAATAACTGAAGTCCAGGTGTGACCTGGTTGTTCCTGAGTGTAGTCGGGTTCAGAATCTGGGTGACTGGTGTCTTGGTTTTTTGTAACATTGTGCCAAAAGGAAGACGTTTTCCTTGCCTGGTATGATGTAAATTTTCAGATGTAACTTAAGCGTACAAAGAAATGTTGTCACAAGGATGTTGTTAGGGTGTTAATGTGTTGTTAGGGTGTTAACGTGTTGTTGTTGTTGTTGTTGTTGTTGTTGTTAGCATGTCAATGATAGTTTTTTACTGTTAGCATGTTGTTTAATCATTGTTCATATGTTGTTGGCATATTGTTAACATGTATTTAGAGTTTTGTTTCATTTCGAGTTGGTCTGACTCCTCCATTGTTGTATTCATGAAGCCCGTCTCTCCCTCTCCCCTGTGAGGAGTAGAGTTTCCTCTGTCTCTGTCTGCCTCTCTCTCTCTCTCTTTCTATCTCTGCCTCTCTCTCTGTCTTTGTCTCACTCTCTCTCTCTCTCCCTGTCGCTCGTCCCGGTCTCTGGTTCTGTTCCTAATAATCGATCTGACAGGAACATGAAGAGGAGAACATCTCTCCGTGATGAAGACTGACACTTTGTAATTAACCAAATCCTCTCACTTCAAACGGACCGTCAGCAGAATATAATCCTCCTCCAGCCAGACCCACAGACCCCGTCTGCTCCAGCAGTCCCACAGTCCATCTGTCAGCAATTGATAAGAGGAGGGGGCCCTGAACACATCACACTGATTCATACAGAGTCGCCTGAACACATCACACTGATTTATACAGAGTCGCCTGAACACATCACACAGATTTATGCACGGACACCTGAACACATCATTTTTTGTGATATAGAGATACCTGAACACATCACTCTGATTTATACAGATACACCTGAACACATCACTTTGATTTACACAGATACACCTGAACACATCATTTTTAGTGATACAGAGACACCTGAACACATCACTTTATATTTATACAGATACACCTGAACGCATCACTTTGATTGACACAAAGACACTTGAACACATCACTTTTACTGATACAGAGACACCTGAACACATCACTTTGAGTTATAAAGACACCTGAACACATCACCTTGATTTATACAGAAACACTTGGACACATCATTTTGATTCATACAGATACACCTGAACACATCATTTTAAGTGATACAGAGACACCTGAACACATCATTTTTAGTGATACAGAGACACCTGAACACATCACTTTAAATTTATACAGATACACCTGAACACATCACTTTAAATTTATACAGATACACCTGAACACATCACTTTAAATTTTTACAGATACACCTGAACACATCACTTTTACTGATACAGAGACACCTGAACACATCACTTTGAGTTATAAAGACACCTGAAAACATCACCTTGATTTATACAGAAACACTTGGACACATCATTTTGATTCATACAGATACACCTGAACACAACACTTTGATTTATACAGAGACACCTGAACGCATAATTTTGATTTGTACAGATACACCTGAACACCTCATTTTTAGTGATACAGTGACACCGGAACACATCACTTTGATTTATACGGAAACACTTGAACACCTCGCTCTGAGTTACACAGAGACACTTGAACACATCGCTCCGAGTTATACAGAGACACTTGAACACATCACGCTGCTCTGAATTAAACTGAGTCAGTACGGACTTTTTTTGGCCTGGATCTAGACTGAGTTTTTTGGCTCTTTCTTCGGAAGATGTGTTTTTATGAGTGTGTCTGTGTGTGTTCTTCTGTGTGTGTGTTTGTGTATGTGTGTGTGTGCGTGTGTATATATATTTGGGTGTGTGAGTGTGTGCTCAGCTCTCTGCAGTGTGTTGGCAGCTCTTCAGACTCTCAGTTTGATTTGTGTCCCCATGTTGGACCTCTTTCAGACCATTAGTGTAATTCTTGCAGTTGGAGCGCGGCAGCCTATCGATGTTTGTAATTGAGTATGAGATAATTATCCTGTTTCTATGACCACAACAAGCAGGAAATGTACTTTACTTTTTAGTACAAGCGTGCGTCCTCCATCACAGACGGATTTTACTGCAGGGGGAGGAGTCTGATGATTTATGGAGGCCTTAGAGCTGAAGTAAAGAAACCTTTTAACAGCTTTTTTAAAACCAACCTGAAACATAAATCTATAAAACACTCATCAGCAGTTTAAAGCTCAGAGTCTGACTTCCAGCGATGCTGTTCAGTCATCAGTGCAGCAAGGGATGGTGGTTTGAGTAAGCTCCTGAGCAACCAAAAGGGACCTTCGTAACCCAGAGTAAAATGAGAAGGGATTAGTGGATTTAATCATCTACAGAATAAAAGATTCAGAGAATCTGGAGAAACCTCTGAAGAACAGGGACAAGGACAAAAACCAAGACTGGATGGACCAGAACTTCAGGCCCTCAGGCAGCACTGCATTAAAACCAGACATGACTCTGTAGTGGAGATCACCGCATGTCTGTGAACACAATTCATCATCATCCACAAAGTCAGGTTCAAACTGCACCATGCAAAGAGGAAACCTGATATAAACCAGATCCAGAATCCAGCGGAGACTTTTTAGGATCTGATCAGAAGAGTCCACTGTATGGGGGGCCTATACTTTTGTGAAGGCGCCATTACTGCTGAATAATCACTGATTGGCCAAAATAATGATAACAGCCTGCCTAATATTATGCAGCAATGGCGTCTTTGCTTTAGAGGCCTGTGGGGCACGACCCCACCAGAGGGCGCTGCTGTGCAGAGGAGGATTACAAGCTTTTAGAAGTTTTCCTGTGTCAAAAATGTTGAGCAACAAGTTAATAAAATCAACTTTGTCCCCACTGAAATGTCCACAGTTTTCATTGGATGAACCCAGTTTCCATACTTTTTGTATTGTAGTTGTGTGAGAATAGTTTGTTTTGCCTGATGCTGCGCCTTCTCTGTTTCCTCTCCGCGGAGACGCCGTGCACCTGCAGTGTTGTAGACTGATTAACTGCTGTACGTGCATGTGTGTGTAATATCTAGTATTTCTGGAATGCATTACAAGATTTTCCTGCATGGTCCCACCAGAGTTTCCAGATCAAAATCACCACTGTTATGTAGGCCCATCTCTCTCCAGTCAAGGACCAAAGCAGTCCTGAGCTGATCAGACTTGGACACCTGTAGACCAGGCACCAAGCGTTAGCAGCAGATCTTTTAAATCATAGAAGCTGTGAGGTGGAGCCTCTATGGTGTCAGCTGACACTCATCTCCCGCTGTCTGTCTCACCTGCGAGGTCCCCTGGAGGTCGTTTTATTTTCTTTTTTCATTTTCTCACCCTGATCCCGATCTCCTAGGTGTCTCCATCTTTTATTCAGTGTTCAGATTTGTTCTGTGGAATAAAAACAGAGTTCGAGATCAGAGTTCAAAATTCTGAGCACGTCTTCTTTCTGAGGATGAACATTCTTTTCTGCTCAGGCAGACAAAAAACTGCAGCTTTGATATCGTATATCAGTATTTATGAGCCGCAGATATTCACCTGTCCAACCGTCAGTTTATATTCACCTGTCCAACCATCAGTTTATATTCACCTGTCCAACCATCAGTTTATATTCACCTGTCCAACCATCAGTTTATATTCACCTGTCCAACCATCAGAGTTTATATTCACCTGTCCAACCATCAGAGTTTATGTTCACCTGTCCAACCATCAGTTTATATTCACCTGTCCAACCATCAGAGTTTATATTCACCTGTCCAACCATCAGAGTTTATATTCACCTGTCCAACCATCAGTTTATATTCACCTGTCCAACCATCAGTTTATATTCACCTGTCCAACCATCAGTTTATATTCACCTGTCCAACCATCAGAGTTTATATTCACCTGTCCAACCATCAGTTTATATTCACCTGTCCAACCATCAGAGTTTATATTCACCTGTCCAACCATCAGTTTATATTCACCTGTCCAACCATCAGTTTATATTCACCTGTCCAACCATCAGAGTTTATATTCACCTGTCCAACCATCAGTTTATATTCACCTGTCCAACCATCAGAGTTTATATTCACCTGTCCAACCATCAGGGTTTATATTCACCTGTCCAACCATCAGTTTATATTCACCTGTCCAACCATCAGAGTTTATATTCACCTGTCCAACCATCAGTTTATATTCACCTGTCCAACCATCAGAGTTTATATTCACCTGTCCAACCATCAGTTTATATTCACCTGTCCAACCATCAGTTTATATTCACCTGTCCAACCATCAGTTTATATTCACCTGTCCAACCATCAGTTTATATTCACCTGTCCAACCATCAGAGTTTATATTCACCTGTCCAACCATCAGAGTTTATATTCACCTGTCCAACCATCAGTTTACATTCACCTGTCCAACCATCAGTTTATATTCACCTGTCCAACCATCAGAGTTTATATTCACCTGTCCAACCATCAGAGTTTATATTCACCTGTCCAACCATCAGTTTATATTCACCTGTCCAACCATCAGAGTTTATATTCACCTGTCCAACCATCAGTTTATATTCACCTGTCCAACCATCAGAGTTTATATTCACCTGTCCAACCATCAGTTTATATTCACCTGTCCAACCATCAGTTTATATTCACCTGTCCAACCATCAGAGTTTATATTCACCTGTCCAACCATCAGTTTATATTCACCTGTCCAACCATCAGTTTATATTCACCTGTCCAACCATCAGAGTTTATATTCACCTGTCCAACCATCAGTTTATATTCACCTGTCCAACCATCAGTTTATATTCACCTGTCCAACCATCAGAGTTTATATTCACCTGTCCAACCATCAGAGTTTATATTCACCTGTCCAACCATCAGTTTATATTCACCTGTCCAACCATCAGTTTATATTCACCTGTCCAACCATCAGAGTTTATATTCACCTGTCCAACCATCAGAGTTTATATTCACCTGTCCAACCATCAGTTTATATTCACCTGTCCAACCATCAGAGTTTATATTCACCTGTCCAACCATCAGTTTATATTCACCTGTCCAACCATCAGTTTATATTCTCCTGTCCAACCATCAGAGTTTATATTCACCTGTCCAACCATCAGTTTATATTCACCTGTCCAACCATCAGTTTATATTCACCTGTCCAACCATCAGGGTTTATATTCACCTGTCCAACCATCAGTTTATATTCTCCTGTCCAACCATCAGAGTTTATATTCACCTGTCCAACCATCAGTTTATATTCACCTGTCCAACCATCAGTTTATATTCACCTGTCCAACCATCAGAGTTTATATTCACCTGTCCAACCATCAGAGTTTATATTCACCTGTCCAACCATCAGTTTATATTCACCTGTCCAACCATCAGTTTATATTCACCTGTCTAACCATCAGAGTTTATATTCACCTGTCCAACTATCAGAGTTTATAGTTCATTAATTAAATCATCTCATTATTCATTCAAATGATACAGCTGTCCATTGACATCACTTCCTGTTTGTGTGCAGGTCCGGTGACCAACGCTGCCATCATGGCCGCTCCAGCGAACATGTTCCTTCCTGACAGTCGTCCTGCCCTCCCTCTGCCACGCTTCAGCCGCCACCTGCACGCCGCTGAGGACGGGGGCGAGGCAGGGGAGGTATGTGTGCGGCTCGGACTCTACACACAGGTGAGTTTGCAGGGGAAGGGGTGATTTTGGCGGGGTGGGGGGGTGCGTTATTCCTGATGGGCTCTTATTTTGGCGTGATCTTCCATTGTTTCAGGAAGAGGAGGAGTCGTACCTACAGAAAGCTGACAGGCTCAATTCTTTGATGAACGCCGTGGCTGACAAGGTGAGGTGGGCGGGGCTTCTTGGGATGAACTGGTTTTGAATATTTTACTTTGAGTAATGTGGATTCTTTAAAATCAAGGAGGCCTTCTGGTGAGAAGGAGAATATAAGATAAATATTTAAATATATACTGTATACACGTTTATGTAGAGCTTAATAGATTCGACCACCTTTCACAAAAAGAGAAAATCTTCCAATCAATCAATCAATCTTTATTTATATAGCGCCAATACATAACAAGATGCTTCCCAAAAGCGTTAACAGGTCTACCCCTGTAAATGATAAACTAATTAATTCTAGCATCATGAAGAGCTTTAACTCAGACTCTCCTTCCTCCGTGAGTTCTCAATGCTTCCTCATTTCGAACAGGAGTGAGGAGTTCTAAACTGAATTCACATTTCCAAAATTTCCAAAATTTGAGCCAAAAAAATTTCTCTGAGAGGTCAGAAATTAATCCAGAATAGCAACGACTAAAACCCTTATGTCTGTTTAGGGTTGAAAGTTAATAACTATATTTTGACAATCCAATAATAATCTACCTTGCTGTTTTTTTCTGTTTTTCTTTCTTCTCTTTTTTGTAAAACAGTACTTTTGAAAATTCATGAAAAACAACCTTTTTTTGTTTTATAGATATTTTGATTAAATAGCTGCACGTATTAGCCCAAACGTTTTCCATTGATGGGATTTTTCCATCTGAATTTGTGTGTGTGTGTGTGTGTGTGTGTGTGTCTGTGTGTTCCAGTCAGTGTTTGGTGATGGAGAGAACTCGAAGGTTCGTGTGGCAGAGCTCGAAGAAGAAGTTCAGACTTTGAAGAAAGTCAACAAAGATCTCTACGACTTCAGCAGCCAGCTGCTCACCAAGCCCACATAGACACCTACACAAAATACACACAGTGTACACATACAACACACACAAGCAATATACACACTCTTTACACACAGCATACACCTACACAAAATCCGTAGTGTACAAAAACAAACACACAGCATACACTGAGATACACACACACACACACACACACACACACACACACACACACACACACACACACACACACACACACTACTTGGATATAAACATGTTAACACTCTGATAGTTTGTTTTGTTTGTTTGTTTGTTTTGTTTTGTTTTTTCATAATAAAAACTTTTTATGATGTTTGCTGCGAGTGTTCATGGTGCTTCTTGAGCCCACATGCCAGGGAAAACTAAAACTACATCTGACCAACCAGAACTACAACTAGCTAACCATAACTACCACTGACAAACCAGAACTACCAGTGACCGACCAGAACTATCACTAACTAACCAGAACTACCACTCACCAACAAGAACTACAACTAGCTAACCATAACTACCACTGACCAGCCAAAAGTATCACTAACTAACCAGAACTTAACTGAACAACCAGAACTATGATTAACTAACCTGAACTACCACTGAATAAAAAGAACTACAACTAACTAAGCAAAACTACCCCTGGCCAACAAGAACTACCACTGACCAACCAGAACCACCACTTAATACCAGAACTACCACTTATCAAACAGAATTACAATAGAAAAACCAGAATTACCACTAACTAGCCAGAACCACCACAAACTAGTCAAAGCTACCACTAACTCAACAGAACTACCCCTGACCAACCAGAACTACCACTGACCAAGCTGAATTATTATTAACTAAACAGAATTACTGCTAACTATCATGACTAACACTAACCAACCAACCAGATCTATCACTAACTAACCAGAGCTACCACTGACCAACAAAATTATCACCAACCAACCAACCTGAACGACCACTAAATTACCAGAAATACTACAAGCTAACAGAACTACCACTTACCAACCGCCACTATCACTAACTAATCATAACTACCACTGACCAACCAGAATGACAACTAACCAACCAGTACTATCAATAAAAAAACACAACTACCACTTACCAACCAGACTTACCACTAACTAACCATAACTATCACTACCTAGTCAGAACTACCATGAGCCAGCCAGAATTACCACTAACTAACCAGACTTAACGATAACCAACCAGAATTACCGCAAACTAACCAGCACTATAAATATCTTTCCTTTCTGTAATACACCATCAGCTTTTATGGTTTGGCAGATCCACACACTTCCTCCCAAGGGTTGCTCATGTAATCAGCAGTAATAAAGGTAGTGATAGTAATGGTTATAAGAATAGAAGTATTATTAGTTAAAGTAGAGGTAATAGGAGGTTGTTGTTGTTGTTGTTTATTATTAGTGTTGTGTTTTTTGAGTCTGGGTGTGTCAGGGGAATCAGAGCCTTTCTTAAAATGTCACTGAGCTGTTGGACCAATTTGCCACAAGTGTCGACTGCAGGGGGATGACACAAGGAGAAGAAGAGGAGGATGGAGAGGAAGTGTGTTCGGTCAGTGAAGATCTGCCTGCAGTCAGGTGACGATGACTCTCGGGAGAGAGAGTTAAATAGTTTTAATGGAGATGAACCTGACTAGGGTCAACAGAAAAACATCAGAGTGAGACCTCAGGATTACTTAATCTGATTAAGGTCAACAGAAAAACATCAGAGTGAGACCTCAGGATCATTTAATCTGATCAGGATCATCAGAAAAACATCAGAGTTAGACCTCAGGATCCTAGTTTTGACGTCTTTAACGGCTTGATTTATAATAAAGATCTCTCTCCTTCTGTGTGTGTGTGTGAGAGAGAGAGAGAGAGTGTTATGTAACACTGGCCCAGCTCTCAGCTGTGATGTTTTCAGGATGACGAATCAAAACCTCACGGACTAAAGACGAGTCGGATTCTCCCCCAAATCCTCTGCAGCAAAGAATACTGCTGCTGTGTACTAATACTGCACAAGTGAGCCCAGAGAGCGAGGGAGTGTGTGTTTGTAGATTATTTCTTTGTTGTAACGTTGCTTTTTGGTTATAAATCTTATACCATTAGAAAGCTTGTTTATTTCTCTTTTAAATGGTGTCATGTTTGTAAGGAACATGAATCTGTGGGATGAGCAGTGGAGCCTGTTCGCTGTTCTATAGAACCTGGCCTTCTCTCTGGAAACGGGCTCACTCCAAATAATGCAGCACCGTGGTTTTGAGGATCACCAGCTTGAAGTCGCTCTAACACACAAGCCCTATCCAGATCAGTCAAACATGGCCAATTCTTGGAGAACACACCAACTGACCACTGGAGCAGGGCCCACACTCACAGGTGTGTGTCACCTGGCTCCTGATGGTCAGCACCTGGGGGGCCAAAAGCTCAAAAACAGATTCAGCAGCAACAGCAGAATGAGCTGTTTGGCATTGGCAGAGCAGATCTGGCAAATTTTCCAGACAAACTCAGACGCAAACTCAGCTCTGCTGCTCATCCCACAGATTCATGTTCCAAGAATTATTGTTACAGCAAAGAAATAATCTACAAAAACGTTAACTTGATTTTTAAGTTTATATACTGCTGCTGTGTTTGAGGGCGGGGCTTAGACTGGTTTGGCCAGGTGCGGTTTGAGGGTCATCTTTACCGAGCCATTGCTGTAACTTCTGACATCAAAGAACAACAACATGTGATCGTCACATTTAAAACTGAAGACGACATTCGATGAGGAAAAGTAAAGACAGTGGAGTAGCCAATCAGATTTTAGGGCTCCTTAACCCTTTATTATCAAACATGATATTTGGTACACGAGTTTCAAAGAACTTTATCTCATCAACTTGATAAATATTTTCATTAAAACCCTGATAAAAACATTGATAATTTTCAAGAAGTTGTGGTAAGAATAACATCTTAACTATTACTTATTTTTAAAATCAGTACTTTCTACATGGAATGAATACATATTTACTAAAAACGTGACTAAAAAAGTTGCTAAAACTGCCCAAATATGATACAAAATATATATCATAAACAAATTGATACAACAATAGTTTTTTTGATTTTGTTTAAGGGGTTTAAAAATATTGATGAGTCAGGCTTTAAAGGGTTTAATGTTCAAGTTTATGACACAAAGCTTCACGGAAATGACCCACAGCCTGTACTATGAGGCTGGATTTTCTCTTATTCGAGGTAACTTCCTGCTCCGGAGCAGGTTAAGATCTGGAAAAGAGATCAACAAGTATACAAGCAACACCTCCTGACCAATCAGCTTGATTGGAAAATGACCTGCCCATTCTTTGAAGATCCTGTCCATGTCGGTGCGCGGATTGTGAGAGGAGCGCTTCAATCCTTTTGATGTCCACGATGACATCCTGAACCAAAGATTCAGATTTTCATTGTTTCTCCATGTTTGTGATTGGTCAGACGCTGCAAACTCCACCCATTTAATGTGAGCGCACCCTGATCAAGACTGGAAAACCCTGGATTCACTGAACGAGTTGATATCCAGCTTCGTAGTACCGCTTATCAGGATTGAGAAAGTCCTGTTAAATTAATCCAGGTAACAAAAAGAGATCCTGGATGTGTTAATCCAGCTTCGTAGTACAGGCCTCTGGACTGTTTCATCATATTTATCCTCCACTGTGAGATCAATCAGCTCATTTTATTCTTCAATCACCAAATTAGAACACTTTTATTTTGAAACGTGAAGGTGTTTTCCAGAGAATCTTTCAAAATAAAATGTTGCCGTCCTCATTTTAGTCAAATGGGAAACAGAATAATAATAAATGAACCAAAAAAAATAAAGTCTCCCTCCTCCTTTCCTTCATCTCATCTCCTTCTTCCCTCTCCTTCTCTTCCTTTCCTTTATCTCCTCTCTCCTTCCTCCCTCTCCTCTTCCTCCTTTCTTCTTTCCTTCATATCCTTCCTCCTCTACACCTCTCCCCACTTCTTCCCCTCACACACACACTCTTCCTTCACTCTTTCTCCTCTCGTCTTCACCTCCTCTCCACCCTCTTTCATCTGTCCACCACCTCCTCCTCTCCACCCTGCATCCCCTCCTTTTCATCTTTTCTTCTTCACCTCCTTATTTCTCTTTCTCAACTCACTCTCTTTTCCCTTAACGCCTCCTCACCAGTTTGACCTTCATCTTTTCTCCTCTTCCCTCTTTTTTCCTGAGCGCCTCCTGGTTTTCTCCTCTTCACCTCCTCCCCTCTCGTGTGCACTTCCTGTCTTCAGATGAAACCCCCTTCTTGTTTTGAAATCCACCTTTTTCTCTCCACCTTCTTCTTTTTGTTTTTCTTCTGTGTAATCACCTCCTCCTCCCTGTGCCTCCCCTTTTCTCTCCTCACTCCTTTCCCCTCTCTCTTCATCTCGTTTGCCCCTCTTTCATCTTTCCTCCCCTCTTTTTTCTCTCTCTGGATCTCCTCTGCACCTCCTGTGCACCCCCCTCCTCCCCCTGCCGTCTCCCCTCCTCCCGTCTCAGTCTCCCCTCAGCAGCAGGAGGAGCGGCAGCCTGTCGGTGTTTCGGCGGAGCGGGAGGAGAAGCGGTGGCGACAGAGCAATGCAGAGAGCCCAGCAGGATGTCTTTCTCCTCCTCCTCCTCCTCCTGGTCCCAGGCTCTCCGAGTCCTCCTCCTGTTGCTGCTCCTCCTTGCGCCTTCGTGTCTCCTCCACCCGGAGCCTTGTCACCTCCTGACGCAGATCGGACACTCGGTGCGCGTCGGTGCGCTCCTGCCGGCACAGCGCGCAGCTCGCGTGCGGGTCCAGGCGGCACTTAGCCGCGCTACGGCGGCTCTGAGACGGGACCGAGAGCGGGATAGGGATATGGACCTGGACCTTGACCTGGACCAGGACCCAGACCGGGAGTGGGACAACATTCTTCCCTACAACCTGAGCCTGGAACTGGTTTCTCGGCAGCCAGCCGCCGCGGACCCACAGTCCGTGATTCGGATCGTGTGTGAGGGCGTGGTGGTGCGAGGAGTCTCCGCCGTGCTTGCCTTCCCGCAGAGCCGCGAGGAGCTTCTACAGGTGGACCTGCTGGCCTCCTACCTGGAGATCCCGTTCCTTAGCGTGTTTGAGCACGAGGAGCCACTCCGCACACAGGTACGCGTCTGATTAACACCTGGACCCGGGGCGGCGCGTGCGCTCGCAGGTTCCTGTCACTTAGTATATGTGTGCTTGTGTGTGTGTGTGATAGAGAGAGACAGAGAGAGTTTGACCTTGACCTGTTAGATGTGTCAGGGCTCTGTGGGATGAGACTGAAATCAGTGAGGCAGTTAGCTGGACAGAGGTCTGTAAGTCAGTCGGCAAGTTAGTAAGTTGGTTAGTCAGGTAATTAGTCAGTAAATTAGTTAATTAATTAGTCAGTAAGTCAGTCAGTTAGTTCCTAAGTTAGTTAGTAACTCAAAAGGTTAATTAGATAATTAGTTAGTTAGAAAGTTAATAAGTTAGTCAGACAGTAAATGACTCGGTCAGTAAGTTAGTTAGATAGTAAATTAGTAAGTCTGTAATTCAGATAGTCAGTTAGTTAATGGGTTAGTTAGTTATTCAGTCACACAGTCACTTGGTTTGTTAGTTAAAAAACAATGAAACTTGTCCCATTGAGGGTGCATGTTTCACTCTTGTTCAACATTAATCTTATTACTAGATTAAGTATTTAAATTAAAACCTTAAAGAAAAATAACTTGGCGGATCAGATTATCTTTCTCATCCATACCCCGACCTCTAGCAAATCTACAAAACATAAAAACATCTACAGAACACCTACAAAACATTTACAAAACATCTTCAAAATACCTACAAAACATCAACAAAACAACTACAGAAAATCTACAAAACAAAAAACATCTACAAAACATAAAAAATCTACAAAATATCTACAAAATATATAAAAAAAAACATCAACAAAAATCTACAAAACATCAACAAAAGAACTACAAAAAATTTACAAAACAAAAAATCTACAAAATATCTACAAAACATCAACAAAAAAACTACAAAAAATCTACATAACATTGACAAAACAACTACAGTACATCTACAAAACATCTAGAACCCCAATTACAATGAAGTTGGGATGTTGTGTAAAACATAAATAAAAACAGAATACAATGATTTGCAAATTCATTTTAACCTATATTCAGTTGAATATACTACAAAGACAAGATATTCATGGTTCAAACTGATAAACTATAATATTTTTTGATGGCTGCAACACGTTCCAAAACAGCTGGGACAGGGGCATGTTTTCCTTTTAACAACAATCAATAAATGTTTGTGAACTGAGGACACTAATTGTTGAATCTTTGGACGTGGAATTCTTTACCATTCTTGCTTGCTGTACAACTTCAGTTGCTCAACAGTCTGGGGTCTCCATTGTTGTATTTTGAGCTTCAGAATGCTCCACACATTTTCAATGGGAGACATGTCTGGACCCGCACTCTTTTACTACAGAGCCATGCTGTTGTAACCAAGTGGTAACCTCTGTTCTGAAAATATGAGACAATGCAGAAGTGCTAAAATCTGCAGTTCGTCGAGTGTTCACTTGAGGCTGGCTCTGGAAGTACTGGAAGTCACAAACACACCAAGCCAAAAAAAAGCTGTTTTCACTGCCAAAATAAACACATTTACATCCTGGTACAAAAAATGTCTCCCATCTGAATCACTAATTTTGCTAATGGCAAGCACATGTCAGTTTAGACAATATTAAGATCACTACTTTGTCCAATCAGAGGAACAACTCAGCTCACGTGACTGTGGAGCGTCCTGTGGCTGTTACTGTGGAGACTCAAAACCCGCCTCATTTCCAATATGGCCTCGCCGGCTGTTTTGCTTCAAAAATCAGTTTCAGAAAGGACATCGCGGAGGCTACGTCCGTTAATTATACAGTCTATGGTTGTAACACATGCAGAATGTGTCTTGTCATTGTCTTGCTGAAATAAGCAGGGACGTCCCTGAAAAAGACGTGGCTTGGATGGCAGCATATGTTGCTCCAAAACCTGTATGTACCTTTCAGCATTAATGGAGCCTTCACAGATGGTCAAGTTAGCCATGCCATGGGCACTAACACACCCCCATACCATCACAGATGCTGGCTTTGAGACTTTGACCTGATATCAATCCGGATTGTACTCTTTGGCCTGGAGGACACCATCCATATTTCCAAACACAATTTGAGATGTGGACTCGTCAGACCACAGCAGACTTTTCCACTTTGCATCAGTCCATCTCAGATGAGCTTGGGTCCAGAGAAGCCGGCGGTGTTTCTGGGTGTTGTTGATATATGTCTTTGTCTTTGCATGGTAGAGTTTGAACTTGCACTTGTAGATGTAGTGATGAACTGTGTTAACTGACAATGGTTTTCTGAAGTCTTCCTGAGCCCACGTGGTAATATCCTTTACACAGTGATGTTGGTTTTTAATGCAGTTCTGCCTGAGGGGTCAAAGGTCACGGGCATTCAGTGTTGGTTTCCAGCCTTGCTGCTTACGTGCAGAGATTTCTCCAGATTCTCTGAATCTTTTGATGATATTATGGACTGTAGATGATGAAATCCATCAATTCTTTGCAATTGTACATTGAGAAACTTTATTGTAAAACTGTTGGACTATTTGCTCACACAGTTGTTCACAAAGTGGTCAACCTCGCCCCATCCTTGCTTGTGAAAGACTGAGCCTTTTGAGGATGCTCCCGTTTTCGATGAACCTGTTCACCTGTGGAATGTTCCAAACAGGTGCTTTCCCAGTCTATTGTTGAAGGGGTTGGATAAGCTCTGCTTCTTCCATCCCCCTTTCAGACCAAGGTGGCTGTTTCATTTGGAGTCTTTGTTGTTGTATTGTATTTGTTACTGAATTGAATTGAATTAGCTGTGTGTGACTCTTTTATAGCTGTGTTTTAGTTGTGTGTGAGCCCTTTATAAGCTGTTACCTGTGTGTGAGCCCTTTATTAGCTGTGTTAGCTTTATGTGAGCCCTTTATTAGCTGTGTTAGCTTTGTGTGAGCCCTTTATTATCTGTGTGCTGGCTGTGTGCTAGATGGGTACTATTTGAGTGTTATCTGTTTTTTCCTGCTGAAAAGAATTTCTGTGATTAATTTAGTAGTGATGGTCGACACTGGAGCTGAACAGTCAGACAGAAAAACAGAAGAGAAGAAAAAAGCTAAATGGGAGAGCGATAGAGCACGAGCAAAAACACGGGCTAAACTGTCTGTGATAATGTTCATTCCAACCCACATGTGGCAGTTATACTACAGCGATCTGATCAAACTTGAGAGTCTGTCAATAAAATGAAGAGCCAGGTTACGTTAGCTCTGCTTGGTGAGGTTGGAGTTGGTAGATGAGCTCTGGTAGGACGTAACCAGGATTCAGTAACGTTACATGTTACAGACACGTCTCAGAGCAGCGGGCTGTGAGGAACAATAAACAGAGTCTGCTCACCTTCAGGACACTAAGCAACAAACTGACTTTACAAACTCTGATTGGGGTCACCTTTCAGACAACAAATAAATACATTACTTCTTCACTTTGCGCATGTCTCAGCGTGTGCATAAACAAGTAATGATGAAGTGATGTTTAACCTTTGAATGAGGTGTCAAAATCTCGTTAAGAGTCCCTCGTTAGAGACTTAATGAGCAGATAATTAGCTACTTTCACTGAAAACCACAGACTGCTGATCACACACACACACAGACACACACACACACGTACACAAGCACACATACGCATGAAGAGTATCATCAGGAGGAAATCTAAAACTTTGAACATAACCTTCTCTGTTACTATGGCAACCAGCCAGCTTCAAAGAGAGAGAGGAAGAAGGGGAAAGGGAGAGCGAGAGAGATTGTTTTGTCTGCCCCCCCTCTCGGTGTGTGTGTGTGTGTGTGTGTGTGTGTGTGTGTGTGTGTGTGTGTGTGTGTGTGTGTGTGTGTGTGTGTGTTCTAATGGAGTGTGTCTCTCAGTCGAATCTCCTGTTCGAGCCTCTTTGATCTTCCTGCTGCTACTACGACTCAGTGGTGACACCTGAATCTGCTGTGAGCTGACTGGCTGTGTGACAGGGACAGGAAGCAGGAAACAGGATCAATAGAGTCTGGCTGCAGACCTCATCTCTCAAGCCTCTAACCTGCAGACCTCAGACTCCACTGTCAGCTCGGAAATAATCTGAATAATTTAAAAATAAAACAGCTTTCCATTTCTGCTTCTGGTTTATAGTTTCTGTTTTAAATTTACATTTGTCCGATGCTTTTGTTCCAGATTAAAGCAGTATATTCAAAAACAAAATCGGGAAGTCACTTCTAATTTAGCTTTTGCACTGAATAAGAGAAAAACTCTTAAGTGTGTATTTAAAAAAAAAGAAAACCTTACATTAATTTATTCATTTAATTATTCATTCATTCAGTTTCAGAAATCAGACATTTAAAAAGCTTAAAAGTAACACAATTTAAAGTAGTAAGAAGTAATATAAGTCCACTCTTACACATCATAGAATAGTACACAGGCTCTTATTTATTTATTTGTTTGTTTATTTATTTATTTATTTATTTATTATTTGTGTGTGGCTTATGCTCAGCTTTTGCAACCTAAATGTGTTAATAAGGGAGCTCATTTTCAATTTGCTAAATAGCTACTAATGAATCTGTTAAAACTCAGCACAGTCTGCTCTGAGGGAATAATAAGGGGCTTTATTTCAAACAGCAATAACGCAGTCTTAAAGGTGATTCAAGTGCATTTTACAGACACTCCCTAACAACTTCACGAACACCTATATACAAATGTGATGTACATATTTCAAATAAATTTACATTTTTAATGTCTGGACCACCTTTTAATTGTTGCTTTACATAGTTTTTGATATGATTTTTTTTCAGAAATGAGTGTCTGTTGGTCAGGCATCCTGCATTTACTGTATGCCAAATATCCTTTTGTCAGCGATCTCTTCACAAAAGTTCCACATCTAAAATAACATGAAAGTGGATCTTGAACGGCTTTTCCACCTTCTCGTCCTCATTGTGCTGACCCGATCCCTCAGACCAAAGATTGAGAAACTGCTCTTCAGCCTCCTGGAGGAGCACCTCTTCTCCCAACATCTCAACAGCATGCTGTGTAGCGGTTAGCTGCTTTTAATGCTGCTTGTAATGATGGAGTGATGCATCTATTTAAGGGGAGAAACAGTTATGACAATGTCCAAATGACAGACGAACTTTAGATTAAACATAATTTAACCACGTAGGTCTGAAATTTCTCTATGCTGACTTAATGTGACCGAATGTCTTCAATAACAGGACGGCTTTTCCAACTATCCAACGAATTCTAAACCTTTATTTGTTCAGATTACAAACAAGACCCAAAGCTGACTAACTCAGTATACTTACAAAAAAACACAAACGTTTAAGTTTTACTGAAAATGACCATCCCATTTACAGTCTAAACCACTGCTGTGAATGCAAGTCTATGATTTTGTAGACTTACAAAAATGTAAATAATTTGGGCCAAGGTCACATCCAGTCGTTTTGACTGGATGTGACTCAATTAAGAACAGCACATTTATATGATCTTTTAAACTTTTTCAAAGAATAATCATCCACTGTTTTCTTAGTGTGTAATGAAATAATGTTACAATTTCCAGTCCAAGCCTGCGATAAATTACGACTTTTCCGGGCTTACAGAGAGGTGAGGTCTGCAGCCAGACCCCTCTCAACAGGATAGAGTCACAGTCTGAGTTTGTTCAGATCTGTTTCAGAAAAGAGAAATCTTAAATAGTCAGGAGGAGGCTGGTTTCCTCTAGAATCAGGATCTGATCCAGCTGGAGGTCCTTCAGGAGGATCAGAGGGAGGTTTGGACCTCCTCATACTGCTCAAAAATATGAAGGATCACACTGTAGTAGCCTATCAGCTGATTGGCTGCTCATCAGCTGATTGAAGTTCCTTCAGGTTTATTTTTCTGCATGGAGCAGAGTACAGCAGCTGTTCTCCCAGCAGGCTTTGCTCTCAGTGATTCAGGACTCTGGTTCATAAATAAACATCAGAGTGAGAACTGCTCCTCCTCCTGAATCCACTTTCTTCATACTAACAGCTGTTAGATGCTACAACACGGCGACAGCTATATAACAGCTACAACATTTTATCAAAAAACTTCAACAGCGCAACATCACAACGAGATAACCACAACATATCAGTGTAACAACAGCACAGCCACAACAGAAACATCCAGAAGACGGGACAAATAATATCAACAACAAACAGCACAGCATGTCAACAGATGTCTGCCTGACCTACATGAGTCTGTACGAACTGATGATGTTTGTTGTTGTCGTCTCAGCAGATGTCAACATGAGTCTGGTTCTGCTGGAGGTTTCTGTCTGTTAGAGGAAGTTTATCATCTCCTCTATAACTCTCTGAATGCTGCACAGGTCTGAACTCATAGTGGGTTAAGGGGAGGTCAGACTGAGTCCTAATCCTGGATCCACAGTAATCATGACCCACTGTAAACATGACCCACAGTAATCATGACCCACTGTAAACATGACCCACTGTAAACATGACCCACTGTAAACATGACCCACTGTAAACTTGACCCACTGTAAACTTGACCCACTGTAAACATGACCCACTGTAAACTTGACAGAACATGTAGATTACTAAAAGTCCTGCTTAAGGTTGCCAGAGCCCTGCTGGCTGTGAGCCGTCTGATTGGCTCAGTGCTGGATGTAAACAGGAAGTGATGGACTGGATGAGAGCCAGACACCTTGATCTCTGGACTGTAACAAGCTTTTAGTGAGATGAAACTATAAAGCTAAAGGCCCCTCCAAAACTCTATCACCCCACCACCACCACCCACTTTTCTCTCTCTCTCTCTCTCTCTCTCTCTCTCTCTCTCACACACACACACACACAAACAAACACACACTTAGAACTGATGTCAACCCAAAAGAGAGCAGTGTCATGATGGTGGTTATGATTATTTTTATGACGATAAATGGAAATGATGATTGCGATGCTGCTGCTGCTGCTGATGATGATGATTTTTGTCATGACAAGGATGAAGATGATAATCTCGCCGTTGATGATGATGATTCTGATGAAGAAACAGGATTTCAGTCTGAACAGATCATTTCTCTGTCAGCGCACACTGAAAGGAGGGAGAAGAGTCGTTATAACAAGTTTTTTAAATAAAGTTATTGGATTTACAAGTTCTGCAAAGAGGCTAAACTCGCGCCTCTTCACCTCAGCAAATAGAAGTTAGGTTGTGTTCAGCTTTTCCAACATGGCATCCACTGATGATTTGGTTTTGGGCAACCAGAAAGAAAGGGGTGATGTTATTGGTTGCTGGAAGACATTACATGTGAGGCTGTGGGAGCACGTGAACATTTGGGAGGCTCACTGTACCCCTGAGCCATGGCCAACTATAAATGTAAGTAAGTTGGTAAAGATATTTCTGCAGACTGAAGCAGTCAGTGTTTCCTGAGGTTAGAATAATAAAATCAGCTGACTCCACTTCCCCTCAGCTGAATCCCCCCCTCCCCATGAGGCCAGTGTGACCTGGGGTATCATGGGATTTGTAGGCACAAAAGCAGAGCTGGTGTGAAAATGCTTCTTTCGTGTTTAAGATCAGTGTGGCTGAAATTGAAGAACATTAGGGACAATGGTTGGACTGAAGCAGTGGAGAGGGAATCGTGTGTTCAGAATCAAGGGGGCGTCAGCACAAAAAACACACTCTAAACACACACTGTCAACACAAACTCTAGACACACAGAACAGAAACAGTAGAGTTTAATGAAACAGTAGAGTGCGATCAGTCTGTGTTCCTGAATTCTGAACTGGTTTAACTTAGACCATCCCAGAAATGTTCTAACTCTGTTCTTCTGTTCTCCTCCTACTTCTCTTCCTGATCGTCCCTGGTCCTCCTGGTTCTCCTGGATCTCCTGAAACCCATTGGTTCTGTGTAGAACCAGTTCCACCTGCAGATGGTGACAGGGGTCCCAGAGTCCAGTCTGTCGGATCTGTTGTTGACGGTTCTGCAGCGGTCTGGTTGGAGCGAGGGGACTGTGGTTCTGTGTCGGGGGTGGGAGGAGTCTGGTCGTCTTCTGCAGCTGCTGGATGGTCAGAGCAGTAGGGGTGCATTATGGGACGTTGGAGGTGGAGTCTACTGGCGCCTGCGTGCTGTGTTGAACCTGACACAGTCGTCACACGATGACACTCAAATCCACGACTTCATGTCCCGACACTTCAGGCAGAACCAGTCCTCGCCAGCTTCTGTGTTGCTGTTCGGAGATGATCCACAGTGTGCGGCGGCGGTTCTACACAGCGCACAGGACTTAGGACTGACATTACCCATGATGCATTGGGTTCTGGGCCAGCCCATCAGTCCTGACGCACTGCACGCCATTGGACTGCCACTCGGCCTGCTGGCATATGGCGAGGTTCAGAGGAAACCGCTTGACTTCTATGTCAGAGATGCACTGATGCTCATCACCAGAGCTGTCTCCATGGCAACCATGGTGAGACCTGACTTGGCCCTGATCCAAAACATGAAGAACTGTTATGACGAGGTGACATCATCAGGACAATACCTGTCCAGGTGAGAACCAGCAATCTTAAACAAGAGAAGAAGAAGAAGGAGGAGAAATGATTAGCGCTCATCTGTCAGTCTGCTGTTTCCATTCATCATCCATTTCCTGTTAGTCTGAGACCAAGCTTCGTGTCTGCAGGATGTGTTTGGTCGTGTGTGTTTGGAAGCCTGTGTGTGTGTGTGCGTGCATGCGTGTGTGTGTGTGTGTGTGTCGTCAGCAGCAGATGATGATCAGCGTTCAGCTGCATGAATAAATATAAAACTATAAACAGATTTGATCAAACTTACTGAAATATTTACGTGTTCTGCAGCAGCTGTGACTCTGGTTTCTCCATCATCACCTCTCAGGTGGGAGGAGTCTCTCGCTCTCTCTCTCTCTCTCACACACACACACACATTTGTATTCATGAAAACAGTCCGAGTGTTTTTCATTCTGTGTGAATATAAACATGATGAAGGTTTAACTTTTATTCATGAAGAGATTTATTACACGGCCTCAAGCTCTCTCTCCCTTTCCCTCTCTCTCTCTCTTTCTCTCTCTCTCTCTCTCTCTCTCTCTCTCTCTCTCTCTCTCTCTGGTTCAGGTTGCTTTCTTGGTGTGAATAGTTTGGGGTGTTTTTTTGCCAAAGCTGCGATCAAAATAAATCTGACCATCAGAGGGTTTCCTCAGATGAGCTAAGCGTTCGGTTCTGTCTCTGATTGCTTCATTAGCACAGATAGTCTTTTCCCTGCTCTGCGTTCAGGAAGATTTAAAAATTTAGAGATCAGAATTTAACAGCTGGAGCTGAAGCAGAGCCCAGGGTCTGTGTCTACAGACTGACTGAAGGTCTAAAGGAGAAAAAAATAAAGGTCTGAAGGAGGTGAAGTGATGAGCTTAGGGTCTGAAGGAGACAAGGAGATGAGCTGAAGCTCTGAATGACATGAAGAGATGAGAGGACGAGATGAAGGAGACAAAATGAAGGTCTGAAGGAGATGAAGTAACAAGATGAGGCTCTGAATGACGTGAAGAAATGAGGAGACGAGGTGAAGGAGACGTAGTGAAGGAGACAAGGAAACGAGCTGGTTATAGGGGGATTAAAGGGTTGAGCGCAGTGTGGAGTTCACTGACAGGAAAGGATCAAAGCGGTTGGCAGTAAATGGAATGACTTTCAGACAGAAAGAGGAAATCCTCGGAGGACGGATTATCTGCTGCAGGGGATGAAAAGAGCGTGGAGGAGAACAGAAAGTTCAGAGTGTTAATAAGAAATCAGATCACACACCGACTCATCAGAGTGACACCTGAACAGAAGGACTCACTGAGATCCCACTGTCAGACCAGAACCGGGTCAGGAGGCTAAAACCTGCTGTGAGGATCACAGAGACTTCTACACCATCAGGCCGCCCTGATTTAATAATCGATGCGTTCATGTGAGACGTGCTCTCTGTTTCTGTTTCTAAACATCACAGGAGACTTCTTCAGAAGCTCTTACTCTGAAACATCAGCTGCTGCTTCCTGTTGGGTGATGAAGGTTACTCCTCATCTTTTATTTTCACCCGCTCAGACTGTCTCTGCCTCCATCAACCTCAGAGAGAGAGAGAAAGAGCTTCACTTCCGCTCAGCTGTTGCGGCGTTTCATGTGCTGAGGCGTTGTTAGAAGAAGTTCAGGTGTTCAGGAGATGAATGGCTCGTTCCAGGGTCAGAATTAAAAACATGAGCCACAGTCTGAGCAGACATTCAAAGACAATGAAAGGCTTTTACTTTGAAATACTAAAAATAACTTCCTCATTCCTTCCTGCCTGTGTTTAACTTGCCGTTCTGTCCCTGACCTGCAGGTTCCTGTCCAACACGTCTTTCTCAGGTCTGACAGGGCCTGTCCGAGTCCACCAAAACCACTCTCAGGTCTTGACCTCTCAGCGCTTCCACATCTGGAGCCTGCGGCGGGACGCGCTGGGTCAGCCCACCTGGGTGACTGTGGGCAGCTGGGAGGGGGGAGAGTTGCAGGTGGAGGACCAGGGAGTCTGGCATGGACCCAAACCTCTCCACAGGACAGAAGGGGGTGCTGGCAGTCGGATCAGAGGGCGCTGGCGGGCAGGGATGCCGGCCGCGGGAAGCCGTATCCGTGTGGTGACTCTGGTGGAACATCCCTTTGTATTCACGCGGGACGTGGATGATGAGGGAAGCTGCCCAGCTGGTCAGTTCTGCCTGGACGCCGGCACCAACAACTCAGAGGTTCTGGAGCGGTTCTTCAGGGAGGTGGCGGTGGGAAATGGCAGCTTCCTGCCAATGGATAATAGCAAGTGTTGCTACGGTTACTGCATCGACCTACTGGAAAAGCTGGCCGAGGACCTTGGCTTTGAGTTCGACCTCTACATTGTTGGAGATGGGAAGTATGGAGCGTGGAAGGGGGGGCGCTGGACTGGGCTGGTGGGGGACCTTCTGAACGGACTTGCAGACATGGCCGTCACCTCCTTTAGCATCAACTCAGCCCGGAGCCGAGTCATCGACTTCACCTCGCCATTCTTCTCCACCAGCCTGGGCATCCTGGTGCGCAGCAAGGACACGGCGGCCCCCATTGGAGCCTTCATGTGGCCCCTGCACTGGTCTATGTGGGTGGGGATCTTCCTAGCACTACACATCACGGCGCTCTTCCTCACACTATATGAGTGGAAAAGTCCATACGGCATGACGCCTCACGGACGCAACAGGGTCAGGGTGTTCTCATACTCATCAGCTCTGAACCTGTGCTATGCCATCTTGTTCGGACGCACCGTCTCCTCCAAAACCCCAAAGTGCTGGACCGGCCGCTTCCTGATGAACCTGTGGGCCATCTTCTGCCTGCTCGTGCTGTCCAGCTACACTGCTAACCTCGCCGCTGTCATGGTAGGAGAGAAGACCTTCGAGGAGGTTTCCGGGATCCATGATGCCAAGGTGAGAGTCCGAGAAAAGTCCTTGAATGGTCTGATTCCAAAAGTCTGGGAGACTCTGAGAAAATTTTTGAGTTCCTGTGATAAAAAACCTTGAACCAAAATATTAAGTATGCAGCAATAAAGCCCAAATCCATACAAAGAGTCCAATTTATCAATCCATAAAGCCTGATCAATGAAACCTGATCAATAAAAACCTGATCTTTGGGTCCTGTTGGTGTTTCTGTTGGTTTGGTTTAGCTTGGTTTCAGATAATGAAAAGTTTCTGTTTGATAAGATAATTGACTGAAAGTCTCAGATGCTTTAATATAGGAATCACACACACACTCACACTCGCGCGAGCGCACACACACACATACATATCTGATGGAGAGAAGCTCATAGTCCTTTAATCAAACAGAGAAACACAAGGACACAAAAGAAATTTGAATCATAATGATTATAAATTTAATGACGATGACGATGATGGTGATAATGATGATGTTAATAATAAAACCTTATCTATGGTGATGATGAAAATGAAGGAGTGAAATCTTCAAGTGTTGTCTTGGCTGTTGCTCACACTGTCTTCTCCTGGTGTCCTGTGGTGAATAACGACAAATTAAATGTGTTCAGAACTCACTGCCATGTTTTAATTAAAGAGGAAATGCATCACTGAGTGTTTAACCAGCAAAGACCGCTGGGAGCCCAGAACTTTAATCAACGTCCGTCTGTGTGATAAGCTTCTTATTTTAAATACTGACTCAGAGCCACGCTGTCTGCTGCAACACGTAAAACTGATTTACCTACCTGCACATCTTAACAACACCTCGGAGACACCTCTGAAACATCTCTGTAAGATCTGCAAAACATCTCTACATCTCTTCAACACTATCAATCAATCAATCAATCTTTATTTGTATAGCGCCAATTCATAACAAATGTTATCTCAAGACACTTTACAATAGAGCACAAAGCTCCTCATTTTAAGGATATACATATATGCATAGATACATATATACATATAAAGATACACATATACATATATATACAAATATATACATCCAACACCCAACATGAATCCATATAGCCAATCATGAATCCCTCCATCATGGCGGCAAGAAAAAACCTTCTGTTAAGCAGCAGGAAATCTCGAATGTGGACCCCAGTCTCATGATGAACAGCAAATCCACACCATGCTGTGTTGGGTGTGTGGGCGAAGGAAGGGAGGCAAGAGGAGACAAGTGGACTAAAGTAAGAACTAAAGTTAGTGACAGATCCATGAACCACAGACCTGTCGTCTGATTTATTAGAGGTTAGCCTCTTGAGATGCTACATCTGGTTTTCAGGAGGGACCTCATGTTTGAATGGGTGTGGTGATCATTTTATAGAAGTATAATCAATGATGTTCATACTGAAAATAAGAATTTATGGTAGTGATGAACTCATGGATGCCCAGACCACAAGTGCATCCCTACCATATTTGTCTCCGTTAAGTAAAGGTGTGTTAAAGGCCTCTTGAGATGTGACATCCCATTTTCAGAGGAACCTCATGCCTATGTGGTGATTAAAAATAGATACTGTAGATGTATTGATCATGGATAAGGAGATCAGGCTAATATCTACATTAGAAGCCATATGATAGTGGGAATGAATGTTCCTAATGAAATGGCCAAATAATGTGTCATGTCTATGGGTGCAGTTAACATCTCTACAAAATCTCTACAACACCTCTGAAATATCTCTTTAAAATCTGTAAAACATCTCTACATCTGTAGAACATCTGTACAACAATTCTGAAGCATCTCTGTAGCATCACTACAACATCTGTGAAACATCTCTGAGACAGTTCTGTGAGATCTCTACAACATCTCTACCACACTACTTAAACATCTCTAAAACATCTCTATAATTTCTGTACAACACTTTTGAAACATCTCTGTAAGATCTCTAAGACATCTCTACGACACTACTGAAACATCTCTAAAACATCTCTATAATTTCTGTACAACACTTTTGAAACATCTCTGTAACATCTGCACATCTTTACATCGCCAAAACATCTCTAAAACATCTGTACAGAATCTGTGAAACATCTCTACAACACCTCTGAAACATCTCCGTAAGATCTATAACATCTCTACAATATCTATAGAACATCCCTGAAACATCTTTACACCTCTGAAACATCTCTAAAACATATCTATAATATCTGTACATCTTTGAAACGTCTCTAAAACATCTGTAAAACCTGTACAAACATTTATACATCTGTTCAACTTTCCCTGCAAAATCTTGCACATCTCTACAATATCTCTAAAACGTCTGAACAACATCTCTGTAACATCTCTATAACATCCACACAACTTACTTGAAACCTCTGTACAACATCTCTGAAACGACATCTCTGAAACAACCCTACAACATATCTGAAAAACCTTTACATCTGTACAACTTCTCTGAAACATCTCTAAAACATCATGGCAGCATCTTTGAAACATCTCTACAACTTCTCCACAACATCTGTACACTCTCTATGAAACGTCTTTTAAAAATCTCTGAAATATCTTTACATTTTTTTTGACAATATCTAATCAATATCTCTTTATCTTTATACAACAATTTGATGATGTAACAAATGAAACATTCTAGTTTAAAGTTTCTACCATTAGATTGTTAAACTCCAAGTCTTCTTTCTTCTTAATCCTATTTGTCTTCTTCATCTTTGTCTTCATCTCTGTTGGCGTCTCAGCTGCACCATCCCTCGTGGGGTTTCAGGTTCGGGACAGTGAGGGAGAGCAGTGCTGAGGATTACATGAAGAAAAGTTTCCCTGAGATGCATGAGTACATGAGACGCTTTAATGAACCAACGACACCTGAAGGCGTCGCTACTCTCAAGTAAGAGACAGAAACCAGACCAGACCAGACTAGACCACAACAGAGCAGACAAGACCAGACAAGACGAGACGAGACGAGACAAGACAAGACAAGACAAGACAAGACAAGACCAAACTACAATTTGATTTTTTTAACAACAGCAGCAGGAGGAGTTGCAAAATCTATGAATGAAGAGACTTGGTTCCAAATTACTTCCTTTACCAGCGGTAAAACTGATCCGTACTAAACCAAGTCTGTAAAACAGAGAAAATCTACAGTATTCCCCAAAATACCCTGTATGTGGAACATACCAAAAAGTCTAGAACATTCTACAGATTACATTCAGAGTCTGTGAACCAAACATACTGAAGACTACATGTGGTCTGACTTCTGTTATATGTAGCAGGCGGTTTTGAAAACAGCCTTTTTTATTAAACTATTACAATAAAGTCTGAGTATTTTCCAGAGTTGCATGTTGCCCTTTCTGAAAGCAGTTGTTGCTTAAGTTGCTGTGTTTGCTGTACTTGCTATGTTGGTGGTAGTTGCTGAGTTGGATGGTTGCCAAAATAAGTGTGTTGCTCGGTGTTGAAGGTCAGATCCTCCTCAGCTGGACGCTTTCATCATGGACAAAGCTCTGCTGGACTACGAAGTTTCCATCGACGCAGACTGTAAACTGGCAACTGTTGGAAAACCTTTCGCCATCGAAGGTTAGAAACCAAGTTGTGTGTGTGTGTGTGCATGTGTGTGAGTGTGTGTTTGTGAGTGTGTGTGAGGTGACAGCTGAAGGGTTTTTTTTGGCTTTCAGGTCCTCATAAATAAAGAAACTCCAGCATGTCTGTCTGTGTGTTTCTGCACTTCACTTCCTGTTGAAATGTTTCATCTGATTTCATCAGAGAGAGACTCTGCAGATGCTGAAACACACACACACACACACACACACCACACACACACTCAGAGTCACTCATGATTATAACCTGAGGGGTGTTTTTTTTGAGTCCTGACTGCAGCCTGTCAGACTAAACCCAGAACCCAGGGCTCAGAAGTGTTCTGCCAACAGGTACACATCCTCCGTCTGTGTTGTTTATTGTTTTTCTTCCTGTTGTTGTTGCCAGGTTACGGTATCGGCCTGCCCCAGAACTCACCTTTAACCTCCAACATCTCCGAGTTCATCAGCAGGTACAAGTCTGAGGGTTACATGGACCTGCTGCACGACAAGTGGTACAAAGTGGTCCCGTGTGGGAACCGCGTGTTCGCCGTCACAGAGGTCAGTCTGCCGTGTTTGTTTGCTAGCCTTCTTCTGATTGGTCAGCTGAAGAAAAGCAGGAAACGAGCACAGAGTGATGATTTGGACTAATTGATCTTTGGCAATTGAGCTCATGTTTAAAAAAATGTACCTGCCTCATTTCTGTTTATCAGTTTAATTAACTCTACACTTTTTTATTTGCAATCAAACATGAAATTTTCTCTCTCCTCTCCTCTCCTCTCCTCGCCTCTCCTCTCCTCTCTTCCTCCCCTCAGACTCTTCAGATGGGGATCAGTCACTTCTCAGGTCTCTTTGTGTTGCTGTGTGTCGGAGTGGGCGGGGCTTTGCTGACTCTGACATGTGAACACGCCTTCTACAGACTCGTCCTGCCGCACATTCGCCGCAGACAAAACCTGAAGTATTGGCTGCACACCTCACAGGTGAGTCAAGGACTCAGATCTGTGCTCACGCTGTGGTTCACTTGATGTCCCGTTGTTCAGACCACAGACTGTAGACCAGGGGTCAGCAACTAAGTTTGGACTTGAGCCATTTTTTGTCTAACCAACTCAACTGTGAGCCAAAGTTACATCTTCATCAGGCCAAACCTCTTTCCTACAAAAAAATTAAACAAAGTTATTTGAAATTAACTGAATTTGTTACAGACTTCAGTGTTTCCCTCTAGGTTTGATTGTGGGTGTAGTTCTGATAGTTCTTCAAGACGTAGATGAAAAGCTGCGGAGTTTACAGATGAATGAACTCTGTGATGAAAGCAGATTTCTTGTGATGATGGTTTGGAGCTCTGCTGATGATGATCTCTCTGGTTGTCTGTTAGAAAATCCATCGAGCTCTGAACATGACGTATGAGGACGTGAAGAAGCAGCAGCCAGAGAAAGAGAAGAGGTTGGTGTTTGAAATCACTTTAACATTAACTTTCAGAAACAGATCAAAGTTTTCATTTGATCACTTTACATCCAGCTAATCTGATCACCCTTCTCTCTGTGCTTGTTTAGCTGTAACCTGCAGAAGGCTCCGCCCCCCTCGGGCGTCCTCGCTCCTCCAGCCCCTGGAGCATCGGCCAAGTGGAATAACGAGACCACAAAGGAAGATGCTGCTGCTGCTGCTAGGGATGCCCGAGACTTCAAACGAGTCCACTTCAACCTGGAAACTCTGAACACCCGCCGCCTGCTTGCTCGCATCGCCAACACTGACGCCAAGGGAGGCGGGGCCAAAGGGGATGAAGAGGAGCCAGTCAAGACACCAGCTGTGCCAAACAGTAGTGTGTGTCAGAATGGAGGACCTGCTTCGTTAGCCAATCTGGTGCTGTCCCTCTCCTCAGCTGCCTCCTCATCAGCACCGCCCTCTCAAGTTTTAGCCCCGTCCCATGGAGCAGTAGCCCCTCCCCCAAAAACAACCCCTCCTCCCTCCTCTATTGTCACTCTGCCCCCAGCTACCATGGTCCCGCCCCATCCTGGTGAGCTAGAGGAGCTACAGGAGCAGATTGAGGAGATGAGGGGGAGGCTGAGGACGGCGTTGGCGAGGAGGGCAGAGATCCAGACCACTCTGACCAAACCCGTCGTCACGGAGACAAACAGCCTGGCTTTGGTCACCACAACAACAACAACACCACAAGAAAAAACAACAACAACAACAACAGCAGCAGCAGCTGTTCCACCCAGAGTCACACCCACTGTTGTCTCGGTAACACTGCCTGCCAACACTAAGTGTGTAACAACCATGACAGGACCCCCCCACAAAGTCCTGTCCAAAGTCCGGCCCCTCCCGAGCAGACTGGCCAATCAGAGGAGGTGATGTCTCTGACCATGTGACCCACTGCACACAGAGGCCATTTTTAACTGCTGAGAGGAAAAGTAATTATTAAAGTTTACTTTTATTAATAGAAACAGTTTTTGTCCACAGGGGGCAGCAGAGGGACAGGATGCTAAAGATCTCCCCACCACAATAAAAGCCCCATCACTCTGTGGTCCTGATGTCAGAAAAATACATTATTTTATAGAAGATATTAATCTATAACATGCTCATTTTATATTCAATACAACAATCTATAACACATCGATTAAATCACTCCATTAATCTACAACATGTAGATTTAAGTATTCTGATCTATAAATGTTTATTTTATATATGATTACTGTTAAATAAATTATTAATGTTAAACATGTTTAGTTTATATGTAATAAATTAATCTGTAAAATGTTCATATTATATAAAACGCCAGTCTATAACACTTTTATTTATTACATAAACCATTTACCCATGACATGTATTTTTTATTATACATTAGTCTATAAAATAATTATTTTATTTAATACACTAATCAATAACATTTATTTTATATTTATATTTATGATATTTATTTATTTTTAACATGTCTATTATATATAAAATACATTTTGCTGTGTTGATTTTATATAAAATACATTTATCTATAATCTGTTTATTTTATATACCTATAACATTTTTATGTAAAGTAGATTTATCTTTTAACATGTTTATTTTATGTATGATACATTGACCTATAAAATGTTCATTTTCTTCATCTCTCTGTTAAATCTGGAATTACAACTGATGTCAGAGTTTTGTGGGATTTTCAGGGACTCTTCTTACAAAAGTTTGCGGACCCTAAATTAACCCCTGAGGCACGCCAGATTAAAATCATTCATTTTCAGGGTTTAGAGCTCCATGTTTCTGTCAGACTTATGATAATATTTACCCATGGATTCTCACGGTTTTTGCTGATGCTCAAAAAAAAAAAAAATCATAAAATTAAATTTTCTTATTTAAATTTTTTATCTTTGAAAGATTGTTTAATTTTTAACGAACCTGCAACAAAAATGCTTTTAAGTCTTTCCTCCTCAGACAGTTCAAAATGTCTGACGTGACCCAGATCTGGAGCTGAGTTCGGACCCAACTCGTGAACCAGTTTCAGTTGTGGATCTGAGGTGCAGACAGGGAACATAATCTCAGGCTGAGGACTAAAAGTTGCCTCAGAGGACATTAAAAAAAAAACTCCAGGCAGTGAACGTAGCACCAAACAGGACCAAGAAGACTGGGATCAGAAAACCTGGACCACAGCAAGCCCAGATACCGAGGCTTGGAGTCTGTGCAGCAGGTTTTCAAACACAAACATTTTTGAAGCAATAATGGGAGAGAAGAGTCTGTACCTCCTGTTGTCTGATTCAGGTCTTTCAGGTGTGAGCGGTTGTAAATCACCTGAAACAACCACAGAACATGAACAGACTTCCACCTGTAGGGAATTAATCCAGGTTCTCTGTGAAGTGATTAGGAAACCCCGATGTTACGTTACATGTCTCAATGATGTCAAAGCTTTGGTGCGTTATTGTTTAAGACTGATACTGTTTAAGGAAGATTCATTAAAAAAATCATCAGGTGTGAATATATCTCTGACTTTATTTATATTCATGGTCAGTCAGAAAATGTTTATAGTTTTTAATTCTAAGTTTATCCATTAATGTCTAAGCTCATAAAACTGAAAATCCGCAGCGATCAGAACAAAGACTTAAACCCTTCATCAGACAGGTGAGCCATGATCTCAGGTGTGTTAAATGAGCTCGGGTGGCTGTGCTCAGTGGTAGAGTCATCGTCTCCCAATCAGATGGGGAGTCAGAAAGTAAAAAAGAGCGATATAAGTATAAGTCATTCCGTTTCCTTCAGCTGTTGGGAAATTTAGAGTTTTAAGAGTTTGTGAACTTCTGAAATTTAATTTTGCAATCAGTTCTGAAATGTTTAATCAAGAATTTAACATTACAGACAGTCATATCTTAAGATCTGCTCATCAGATTTTTTAAAAAAGATTACTGACCGTACAATGTAGACTCCTAACCTCCAAAAGTCTAATTGTTCTTAAAACTCTGAGAAAACACAAAGAAAAAGGAAAACTTTTAGACGTTGGATCGCTTTCTGAGAACAGCTGAGACCTGGACAGGAAGTCAGAAACCTCAACAACGTATACTATCTCCTCAATTTCTAAATAAAACGCCATGTTCAGAATCCTGATGGTATACCAGACTGATCACAAATATTGATTGATCATAGATATAATTAACAGCTACAGAGCAGACTCTGTCAGACTGTCTGTTATTAGCTTTTAGCTGTTAGCTTTGTCTGGAGTCCAGCAGAACTCATAAACAAACCTTAAACTTGCAAATAACTTTATAACAAAGTGTTTGACTCACCAACATGATGAGAACGGTCCAATTAACATCTATCTGAGCTAGTAAATCAGCCACAGTGAGGAGCTGTAACCTGCTGTTAGCATGTTTTTCTATCCACTTCCTGTGGTTCCTCTAGTGGCCAAAATCAGAATTACAACAAATAGCTAAAATTTTATCTGGAGACACATTTCTCTGAAGTTTTGAACTGTAAGAAACAGACATCAGTTTGTGTCAAAACTGAGATCAGAGCTGCGTTCAGACGTTTATTCATCAACAACGGATCAAACACACACATGACCAACCTTTATTCATTAATTCATCAGCGTCAGTGTCTTTGGACAATGAATGTGTTCACCTTTAACCTGAAGGTAAAAGGACGTCTTATCTTTTAAACTTTAGTTTGTTTGTTTGTGTTTTCTCCTTGTGTAATCAGTAAAAGGTTTATTCTATCAACTGTTCATAAAGTCTCATTGCTCCGAGTTCCTGAACGCATCACAGTGACAAGCCACGCCCTCTTTCAGGAGGCGGAGCCTGAGGCGTGACACAACCGGCGTCATATTGCACAACCAATCAGCTCACTTGGCTGAAGAGTCCACAGACAGCTGAGAGTTATTGATAAGGCATCCAATCTGACAGGAAGTCCTGATCCCATGATCAATCAGTCCTTCACCGCCACTTCCTGTTCTTTAAAAGTCTGTCTTCAAAAAAGCACAAAGAAAATAAAGCAACATGTTTGAAAACGGCTTCAGTCTGTCCTAATCAGGCTGACCAATCAATGACTGACCAATGAATAAGTGACCATTGACTGACCAATCAATGACTGGTAGAACATCAATAATGTTTTTGTGGTATAAATGATGTCATCTAACAGCTGTCTCTGAACAGGTGTTCACTTCCTGCTTTTGAACTGCTGGTCAATAATCTATCAATCAGCTGATTGATTGGTCAGCTGATTTTTGTCTGGCTAATGTGACCCCAGAGCTTATCAATCAGAAGGTGCAGGCCACGCCCCCTCAGGGAAAGTCAACCAATCAATCAATAAGAGGTTTGAATCAATGACTATTGAGCTGATCAGCTGATCAGGGATCAGTGACCTGATTGGACAGACCGAGGTGTGATAATGTAATCAGGACAGGCTCTCTGTCTCTCTGCAGTCTGATCCTGGACTCTGTGAAGGGGGGCAGTCTGTCTGTCGGGGGGTCACCTCAGAAAGCCCCTGTGTTAGGAGCCCCGCCTCCTCTGCAGGGAGCCGTGTGATTGGAGGACTTAGTTCTTCTAATGATGAGGTTTTGATTTCTACTGATTCCAGGCTCGGTTCTCCTCCTTTTAATGTATCTCCTTCTGATTCTCCTGAAGCCTCGCCCCCCTCTGAAGACCCACCACCCTCTAAAGCACCTCCTCCGCCTGAAGCCCCTCCTCCCTCTGAAGCTCCTCCTCCCAACCAGGACTCAGTGACCACACTGAGCGGTGCTCCTGCTGACTCCTCCCCTCCTGGGGCTCGTCCTCCCTCAGCTGAGGGGGGGAGGTTCTGGGTGGAGGACGTCAGAGCTTCATTGATGAGAGCCGCGGTCTGAGCGACCCAGTTCAGCTCTGACCTCACCTCCCCCACAACTCCTCCTGCAGGAGGGGAGGAGGAGGGCTGGGCATCAGTGGGAGGTTCAGGGGGGGCACTTGCTGCAGCCTGGGAGGTATTCACTGGTCCTGGTTCTGGTCCTGGTCCTGGTCCAGCAGCAGTGTGGTTGTTGTTTAGGTTGTCCTGCAGAGCCGTCTGGTTGGCCTGACCCGCCTGCTGGTTCTGGAGCAACATCTCCTGAATCCTGATCTGCTGCAGGATCGCAGGGAGCTCGTAGTGATGGAAGAAGTAGATCATGGAGTGCTAAGGAGACCAGGAGACCAGGACATGAGGAGGAGACCAGGAGGGAGGACACAAAGATGAAGAAGGAAGGGGTTAATTTTTGTAAACAGCAATGCAAGCAGGAAACGGCAAAACAGCAACAGTGCTGTGGGCTAAATCATCCCTCTGCTTTCTGATTGGCTGCACCTGACCCTAATCACAGTTAATAATCAGGTTTAAATAATCCAGATTATAACAGCTATAATAAAAGTAATCCAAAAACAAACTTGAAGCCAAGGTCATTCTAACATCTGACTGGTTATTCTGGATAACAGCGCTCTTATTTTGAAGGGCAGGTGATGATAAGAGGGTGTTACCTGGATGAAGAGCCAGGAGGTGACGAGGGCTAGGCTGCTGTATTGACCATTGAAGCGGTAATGATAGGCGTAGAAGGCAAAGTGATACAGGTAGAAGAACCTGCAGAGAAAACACACCATCAGGACATTCAGGTGTGTGTGTGTGAGTGTGTGATGTGGACATTTCTTGATGTGAGTTTGAGTTTCTCTGCAGAGGTAAAGTGGATCATGGTCTGATGATGAATGTTTGAACCTGAATCAGGTGTGTTTCCTGTTTTCAGTAAACTGATCGTTCAAAGAGTGAAGTGTTGAAACAGCTTTCTCCGAGTTCCATTAAAGGGTTATTCATCAAAGTGTCTGACTGTGTTTCCTAGTGTGCTGTGATTGGTTCAAATGGAATCCATGGTGTTGTGGCTGCTGGTCATGTGACTCACCTCAGCCAGTGGCGTTTGCTGGTGTTGGTGTGGCAGCAGATGGCATCATACTGATCGGCCAACCAGACGATGAGGATGATGTAGAATGCCGTCGTCGTGTCGTTGAAAAACTCTGACATGATGGCTTCCATGCCTGACAAGAGGAAGTGACATCACAGATCAGCTCTGAGCTCAAGCGTACAAGAAACAATCAGCAGTCTCTGACAGACTGCCTCCACCTGGGACCTCACCTGGGACCTCAGCTTGGATTTGTTTCAGAGTTTAATACCAGACTCTAAAGCCCGGTTTCCACCAAGCAGTCCTGTCTGGATCAGTAAAGTTTGATACAGATGCTGATAGTCGCATCAGCTACGTAATAGCATGACGGTGTGACGGTGCCACATTAAAAAAAAATTGTGTCAAAAGAAATGAAAGAAAAAATAAACATCAAAGGGGAGAAACTGGTTTGTATCACTACTGTGATAAAATCTGTAAAGAAAGGGTAAAGGTGGTGTTAAGAGTAATGATATGAAGTACTTAAAATCAGAACGGGGAAAAAGCACAGCAGGAAAACTGAATGAACCATGTCAGACTTTGTCTGCAGTGATTTAGGACACAGTGTTTAAGTAAAGGAAATTCTGTGTCTGCATATGTAAGGTACAAAGGAACAAAGAACTGTGTTTAAAGATAAAGCTGTCGGGGGGATTAACTCTGATCAGCGGGCTGGATCTTCCTCGCGCTTGAGCGCGTCTGCCAGGCTCGGCTGGAAAAAGTACGGATTTTCATGTTTGGGGATGAAACCCAGGGTGAAACCTTTGTGTTTTTTGGCAGGGTAATTTTTTGTTCGGCGGCGGAGAGCTGAATTACTTTAGTTTTTTTTAATTCTTTCTGGAACTGAGGATTATTGAACATGATATCAAACAGAGTGCAGTCGACCAATGGGCTTAAACCAAACGGGGACATTTAAAGGATGGAAAAGACTGACGGATGTTAAGGATGAAAGTATCAACCTTCTTATTTTGTTTGGGAATCATTGGGTGATCAATCTTTAAGTTAACGGGGTATTTTGCTTATTAAACTTTGTTTGTTGCAATGAGCTGAATGCTTTTTGAGTTTCGGGTGTGTGCCACAATATTTTTCAAACTATTAAAACTTACCGCTGTCGCACAGGAAGTGACAGTTCTTTTGACCAATCAACGAACTGCAGTGTTTCAGGGGTCGGATCAGTATGTCTGGCATCCCAACAGAAGGGTACCAAAAAGTGGGACGGTACGGTTCAGTTATTTGTGGACCTGTCCCGGTTTTAGGCAAGAGAAATGCTACAAAATGTGCGCTGTACCGAGAAGAACCGAACTGAACTGCTTGGTGGAAACAGGGCTTGAAGGACTAAATCTTTACCTGAGAAGAAACCAGGTGTGTGTGTGTGTGTGTGTTTTCTCAGTCTGATTTCATACAACAGGTGTTCCAGGAAGTTGACTCACCAACGAGAGCGAGGATGACTGTGAGCAGAGGGGCTGCTGGGAAGGCGATGGTCATGTTCATCTCCAACATCTGCAGAAGATCCACTGGGGAGGGGAGTCAACAATAAATCAATACCTGATCAGGTACATGATCAATATGTGATAAACATCTTATAAATAAAGGATCAATAACTAGTTTTGAACACACTGATTCGTCTTGTGTTCCGGAGTCTCAGGTCCGGATCCAGACTCTGATGGTTTTTATTGATCTAAAGTCAAAGTGGCTGTTAAATTACAGGTGACACAAAAATTAAACAGGATCTAAGACCAGACCAGATCATAGTGAACAGGACTGGATTAGGAGACACTGGAAGGGTCTGGTCACGGACAGTCTAGTTTTGGTTTGTTGCCAATTGGTCTAGCTTGTCTTGTCTGGTTTGGTCCAGTCTGGTCTGGTTTTGTACTAACCGATGAAGACAAAGATCTGGTGGTGAGAGTATCTGAGCAGCATGGACACGGACAGAGTCTGAAAAACACAGAGCAGAAGCATGAGCAGTGAACGCATCACAACTGAAGAGGACTAAGAACATTTCAAGGTTTGATTATTATCGCATCATCACTCTATCCAGCAAACACTCCTCTGATTGGTCGAGAGGGAGCTCCAGAGTTCCTGTTCAGGTGTGATCTCACTTACAAAGATGACCATGATGACGAAGGCAGCCAGGTACGATGTTCTCGCCATCCACATGCTGACGAAGCGATAATGTTCCCCAGAGACCACGTTCCTCAGAAACCCTGCACAGAACCACAGTGATATCATCAACCACTCACAGCTAAACGCACCAATCACAGAATGAGTTTGCGGAATCTTTCACACCAGGTATCAGACTCTGTTCAGGGGGGCAGGGAGGAGCTCACAGGACAGATGATTCTTTTGAGGGGGAGGGGCTTATGAGCAGCAGTACCTTTGTTCTCTTCGTTCTCTGCAAGCGCCTTCACACTCGACATCAGAATATCATCGTAGCCCAGAAACTCATCTAACAGGAAACGACTGAAACCGTCCCCGAAGCACTCGTCCTTCATCGGATCTGCACACACACGTACACACACAGGTACACACACACACACACACACACACACTCATGTGAGGTAATTGTAATGCAAAAAAGTCAAAAAGCCAAGCTGGACCAAACTGGAGAATTATCAGCCAATAAGCATCCTGCCAGTCATGTCAAAAGTGGCTGAGAAATGAGCTGACAGCACATAACAGACCATCTTAATAATAGACACAACCCACTCCATCCAGTGCAGTCTGGATTTCGTAAAAACCACGCAAATGAGAGAAATTTGTTATTTTCATGAGAACATCAAGGGTTTATTAGATGAGGGTGGCTATGTGGGAGCTGTTTTTCTGGACCTTTAGCTGGGGTACCCCAAGGCTCCATTTTGGGTCCAATTCTGTTCAGCTTTTATGTTAATAATTTACCCAAAGTTTGTCCAACTGTACATTTGCAGTTATATGCTGATGATACAGTTTTATATATTCATGCAGAACCAAAACAAGACGCCTCTGCAATATTATCAGCAGCATTGGTGCCTGTATTTCACTGGCTAAATGAATCTAGTTTGGACCTCAACACTGGAAAGACTGTATTGATGTTTTTCTCCCATCAGTCAGCAGAGGGCGACCAACCATCTGTAGTGGTCAATGGAGAAAGCTTTGAGGCAGAAGAAGAGTTTAAATATCTTGGGGTGGTCTTTGGCACAGATTTATCATTTAAATCCCATGTTAGAAAAATTACAAATATTATCAAAGTGAACCTGTCAAATTTCCATCATATAAGACTTCTTCTTACCTCCAAGTTTCCTAATCTGATGCCTGTTCCCAGGGGCTTTTGGTTCATTGATCTATTTAACTCTTTAACTGTGTTGTTGTGTTGATACTGTCTGCCTGTGTTTTGGAATTGTCTATTGTTTGATTTGTAGCTGTGAGGTTTTAAAGGCTTACTGTGTTTGTGATGTTTAGGTACCTGCTTTGGGACTACGAGTGAAATTCAGCATCTGTGCCAAGTCCAGCACACTTACACTGATGCTCACTGCAGTAATGTTGATTAATTTGCATTTTCCCAACTCAATAAATGAAATGAAACGAAATGAAATGAGAGAGAGGTTTGTCTCACCCAGTGTGACGACCATGACGGGGATGTTGAGTCTCTGTCGTGTGTTCTGGGAAAGACGAAGGAAGCCATACTCCAGAGAGTACTCCACCATGTACTCCTCCTGAGGCCACACTGAGGGACAGGTGAGAGAACACAGGTGAGAAAACTGACAGGTGAAAATACAGAACAAAGAGAGGTCAGAGAGCCGTCAATGATTTCACTTTTACAGAATCAACAAAAATGGTCTGATCTCTGCCTGTCTGCACTTTCTCTACAAACACTAAAAATAGACCATCAGTCAGTCACACACTCTGCTGACACCTGCTGGGCAGAGGGAGAACTGCAACTCATTCAAACAGAAAAAGATTTCTAAAGTTTATTTATAAAATGATCTAAAAATTAAAACACATGTCCAGGTGAGGCAGGGAGGAACAAAGCAGGAGGACCAGGAGGTGTACGGGATGGAGGAAGAGCAGTGTGATGGCAGCAGAGGAGGAGAAAGAGAGGGAGGAGTGAGAGGAAGAAAGGGAGAAAGAGGACAAGGAAGAGGAGGAGGGTTTACCTGCTCTGGTTATCATCTCCAGCTCAGACACTGAGTCCTTCAGTGGCTGCATACCTTTAGTGGTCTGGCTGAAGGAGACGTCCTGGCTGTCATTAGCTCCTCCCCCGGCCCCTCCCCCAGATCCTCCTGCTGCTCCTCCTCCAATCAGTGACGGCTTCAGACGTGGCTCAATATCAAGCTCAAACTGCAGGAGAGCAGAGCAACCAATCAGAGACCAGATTCTCATCAGCCTGTACCTGTCCATCCCTGCAGTGACCCCCAGTACATGTAGAGGGGACAGTTACTGTTGTGCTCACCTGGACTGAACTGTTGTCAAACATCTCCAGGGTCATCTCCTCCTCGTCCTCGTCTTCCTCCTGCAGTGCAGCCAGGCTGAGTCCCCCCAGGCCTCCTCCTCCCTCCTCCTCAGTCTCCAGGTCCTCCTGCAGGCCAGAGGAGTCGTAGTACTGCAGGAAGACGGACGCTCGGCTGGAGTTCCTTTGGATCTCCACGCGCAGGATACCATCGCGTGGCCAGCGCTCCCTTACCGCCTCCAGGCAATTAATTGGCGAGCGAGAGAAGGCAATGTGAATGTAGGCGAGGATGAAGAGAACGAAGAGCGCCTGGAGATGACAAATGAACACCATCACATGAAAGGTTCCAGGGACTAAACGAAGCTCTGTGTCACATAAAACATTTACATCCTCAAACATCTTCAAATGCTCCTTCTCAAGTCCTCAGCCTGGTTTCTGACTTGTCTCTCTTGAGTTCTGACCCTCAAACCTGTCAATCTGGGGTCTGACTCGTCTTTGAGTTCTGAACCCCAGACCTGTCACTTTGGGTTCTGACCCCCCACCCTGGGTTCTGAGTGTTTTGCATTGCATCAGTGTAAAGCTGTGAGGTGTGACTGCTGATGGAAACACTCAGTGTGTTGTTTTGTGTCAGATTAATCTCATTCCTGCAGATTAAACTGAACCTACACAAACTCTGTTTGTTTCACGCTGACTCTTAATGCTGAACACAAACACACCACGGTCAGACTCTGAGCACGCTCAGTGGGTCAACTCTGTTCATGATCCTCTGCAGACAGACTGGGTCTACAGATAAACTGGGTTTACAGGGTTTCTGTGGGTTTGTTTGGTCTCACTGTGTATCAGGACTCCGGGAAGCCTACGGGCAGACCTTTAGAGGATTTCTCACCTTGAGCAGGACGAAGAACTCAAACACTCTCCTGAAAGAGGGCGGGAACAGACGGGCGTAGGTCACAGCCATCTTGAAAAAGAGGGCGTGGAAGAGGCGGTCACGGACGTTGATGAGAGGGTTCTGGTTCATGTTGGGGTTCCTGATCCGGTTGGGCCCCATGTTGTTGTTGTTGTTGTTGTTCAGAGGAACGTTATTGTTATTGTTTGGTGCGTTGTCAGACATGATCTCGGTCTCTGACTCTTACAACAAATAAACAACTGGTCCTATGTCAGCATGTCTGCAGGACGCCACGGAGAAGCTGACCTCTGACCTCTGCTCAGAGTGATGTCAGTGTGAACCTGCAGGTGAACAGCTGATGGAGCCTCAGACACTCTGTGGGAGGACAAACAAACATGAACACTTTGATTATCGATCAGTTTGCATCATGATGCAGTGACAGCCAAGGAGATGCTGCAGATTAAACACAGATGGGTGGACAGGACGAAAGCTGTGTGACAATGCTGTTCAGCAGTGACCGTGTATGTTCCTGGCAACATGTTCAAGAAAATCCATTTAACGTAAACATCAAAGTGCATCAGCAGCAGCGATCACACTCTGTGTTAGAGCTTCAGGAAAGACATGATGAGACGTTTCCCTCACTGCACAAACCAAACCCTGACTACCAATCATTGAAAGACTCCCAACCCTGATTTACTCCCCAGCAGAGACGACAGCAGTGGTAACTGGAGGCAACATTTACACACACAATTTCTCACACACACAGTTACAAAGCAGATATCAGGCTGAACTACATTCTCAGTGATATTCAGGGGGTGTGGGAATTCTAAGTGTGCAGATGTAGGTTAACTGCTGTGCTATCAGAACAGGAACAGCTGACCCTGAACACACACACATTGGTTATCTCTCTCTTTCACACACACACACACATACACGGATGAAGATGAAAAGAGTTTTTGATGGTGCTGCAACCATCAGTCAGCAGATAAACTGAGGTACTCTGAATTTTTTTGAATCCTTAGTCTGAAACGGACAGATGCCCTTTGGAAAAGAGATCACTGACCTCAGAGGGACTCACCTGATAGATAAATACACATATGCATAAATAAATAAACGTTAAGTAAAGTAAAGTAAAGCAGATGGAAGTGAGGCGGGTGATATGAGATCAGTGCTGGTGATGACATCACTTTTGTTTGTATAGTCTCAAACACTGATCACTGTTAGCATCAGCTGTTAGCATCAGCTAGCTTCTGTCCAATTATCAGAAACAAACGTGTTGTCACGTCACACTGACGTAATCGCCGTCTGTTCATCAGTCAGATCAATCAGCTCATCGATTGATCGAGCAGGACCACATACAGCACGCGCGGGGGGTGTCATTCACGGTGTTATTGAGTAATCGATCAGTGTTCGGTGATCGATTGGTTGTGTTATCAGTAGAGCCGATGATGTCGTTGTTTGTTTGTTTGTTTCCGGGCCTGTTGTCTCCTCCAGCCGTGACTCATATTTCTGTGAGAAGCTATAAGTGAGCTGATGTCAGCTGTCTTACCTGTTCTTCGTGCAGGTGTCTGTCCATGCTCACGTCTCCTCCTCGGTTTTTTTCGCACACTCTGTAAACTGCTGGTTGGTTCAGTAAACTAACAGCTGGCTGATAAACACTGATGGTTAGCTCCGTTAGCTCAGCTAGCTCCGCTAGAAGACTAACGTAGATGGGGCTAGCAGCTAAAGCTAGTTAGCCTCCTAAGAGTGTTAGCTCGCAGCTAGCACGGCCCGGACTCTGTAAGGAGCACACAGAGATGATTAAAGAGTCCGTTTGTTTTTTCTGAATGTTCAAGAAACTCTTTGAGGTCTTCTTCATATGCTAACAAGGGCTAACAGAACCAGCAGCAGACTGACGGAAACATCAGCAGAGCGGAAACATAGGAGCCTCAGAGAGCAGCCGTGCCCAGAACTCTGTCTGACAGGCTACAGTTTGTTATGACCCCAATCATAGAATAAAACCAGCCATCTGAACACAGACACCATGGTTTCAAACGTTCATCTGGAATCAAACTAACGTTTAACCACAAACCTTCACATGCTTTCGATTTTTTTAAATTCATGACCATGGAAGCTCGGGTGGGGAATCATCATCATCCTCAACAAACCGCTCTACATAAAATGAGCGTGGCTAAGTTACTGACCACTAAAAGACGCACGTATGCAAGTGCCGCAAATAACAATACATTTTTTTTGCGGAAACAAATGTTCACTAGAGTCCAATCCCCAGCAGACGGTTTAAGGTCTTGTTTGTAGTCTGTTTGATGCGCAGGTACAGGTTCACCTGGAGGACGCAGCTCAGGGAACAGTTCATCTTTGGAGCTGTGGTGGGGGCAGCCTGGCGGCGCCGAGTCAGAAAAATCCATAAACTCTAATAAATAAATGATATAAAAATTTATCTGACTAAATAAACCGAAAAATAAAAACACTACAAATGTATTAACGCAGGTTTACAGAGTTTCTATCTGATCGCAGGTTTTAAAGGTTCTTACTAAAAATTATAGACAGGCATATTCACGGGCAGCTCTCTGAGCAGCGGGACCACTGATGTTAGCTTCTTTGATTATTACACATCGTAATATTTAATTTATCTGAAACCGACCCATATTATTCATTTTTGTTCTTCTTTCTAGAGTCAACGTTAATCTTTTGTCAAGAAAACTGAAACATTTGAGTTTTTCTGCACAAAGAGCTGAAGGTAAGTTCAGCTAGCGTTAGCGGCTAAGTACCAGTCTGCATAACAACTCTTCATATTTATCTTCAACCAGCTTTTAACTACCCTCTGACCACGACTAATTCCATCAACCTTCCGGAATATAATCTTACTAAACTCTGGTTCAATTCGGCTCCAATTCACTTTCCTGATCTGCTGTTTTTAAATATGAGCTTTGAGTGGATATTTAAACTGTAACCAACAATCCTGCTTCAATCTACAGTTTTTCATACGGGCTTCACTGCAGATATATGTAGATATATGCAGATATAGATATATACAGATAGACTCTCTCAAAATATCAGTATATATCGGCAGTCAAGTTTTAAAAGACCATTGAGGCTGAATGTTCTCTCTCGGTGTCGTATTATATTCAGCATCAGTGAATTTCATCACTCTGTTTCTTTCTCAGGCTTTCACCCCTGTGCTCTCAGGTGAGGTGTTCACCTGGCCTCTAGCTTCTTCTTCTGTGGTGAAATCATGGAGTTGGCCTACGTGTGTGAGTGGGAGAAGCGTCCAAAGAGTACCCACTGTCCTTCCATCCCACTCGTCTGCTCCTGGTCCTGCAGGAACCTGGTGGCCTTCACCACCGACCTGAAGAACGAGGATGACGACAAAGGTACACACGCACACACACTCACACACACACTGTCACAGTGGTTCACATTAGGCATGGACGCACTTGCATCACACCACTTAACAAAAAGGAAAAAAAAAAAGATCATCATTCACAAGGGGAGTTTAAACCTGAGTGTGTGCATGTGTGCTTGTGTGTTTCAGATGTTAGTCACATGATCCATATCATAGACACTGAGCACCCCTGGGATGTTTACTCCATCAACTCTGGGCACACTGAGGTTATTTCCTGTCTGGAGTGGGACCAATCGGGTGAGTTTGTATCTGTTGTATTGAGCAACTTTTCAATCTGAGCAGAGGCGTCAGCCCAAAGCAACATACATCTGAGAGTGAGTTAGTGAGTGTGGACAACACAAGCAAGCATCCAGAAAGAAGAACATGAGAGAGACGCTGAAGCTCTGGGTCCAATCAGAGAGACGCTGAAGCTTCATGTCCAATCAGAGTATTCGGGGAGGGGATGAGTCGACTTGTGGCTTGAGCCATTTTATATTTTTGCATTGACACCTTGACATGATGTGTGTGTGTGTGTGTGTGTGTGTAGGCTCTCGTTTATTGTCTGCAGACGGAGATGGTCAGATTAAGTGCTGGTCGATGTCAGATCACCTGGTGAATAGCTGGGAGAGCGTCCTGTCATCGTCTTTGGATGGAGACCCCATTGTGGCTCTGAGCTGGCTGCACAACGGAGTGAAACTGGCTCTGCATGTAGAGATGGTAACGCACTCACTCACTCACTCACTCACTCACTCACTCACTCACTCATTCTCTGTGTGATAATCATTGAATTCATGGTTTGTCTGCTGCCTGTCAGATGGTGAGCAGGTAAAACATCTCATCCTCTGTTCTTGGTTCAGTCTTGTTCCACAAACTTCGGGGAGAAGTTTTCACGGGTGAAGTTTTCTCCATCTCTGACCCTGTTTGGGGGAAAGCCGATGGAGGGATGGATGGCGGTGACGGTGAGCGGGCTGGTCACTGTGTCACTGCTGAAGCCAGGGGGCGCTCTGCTGACAGCCAGCGAGAGTCTGTGTCGGCTGAGAGGCCGTGTGGCGTTAGCCGACATCGCCTTCACAGGGGGAGGGAACATCGTGGTCGCCGCAACAGATGGCAGCAGTTCATCCCCCGTCCAGTTCTACAAGGTCAGATCCAGAACCACAGCTGAGATCCACACTGACCTTTGCTGTTTCTGTTAACCTGTTCTGTGTGCGCAGGTGGTCGTCAGTGTCGTCAGTGAAAAGTGTCGCATTGATACGGAACTGTTACCGTCTCTGTTCCTGCGGTGTACAACCGACCCGCTGAGGAGGGAGAAGTACCCCGCTGTCACACACCTGAAGTTTCTGACCCGGGAGAACTCTGAACAGGTAACCATGAGAACCTTTAGTACCACACAGAACTCTGAACAGGTAACCAAAAGAACCTTTAGAACCACACAGAACTCTGAACAGGTAACCAAAAGAACCTTTAGAACCACACAGAACTCTGAACAGGTAACCAAAAGAACCTTTAGAACCACACAGAACTCTGAACAGGTAATGAGATCTAGAGGAATGTGTATGGTTCTGTCCAAACGGGCTTTAAGAGGTGAACCTGGCTGAAGTCAGAACCTTTGGATGTCGTCCAGCTGGAGAACCTGACAAAACGTCTGTGTGCTCTGTGCGTTGCAGGTTCTGCTGTGTGCATCCAATCAGAGCGGCAGCATCGTGGAGTGTTGGTCTCTAAGAAAGGAGGGACTTCCTGTCAATAACATTTTCCAGCACCGCTCACCTGTCGGTAAGACTGACAGACAGGTTCTACCTGATCTGTAATGACTGAGTTTCTCCTTGTCTGACCTTTGACCTCTGCTGTGGTTAGTTGGGGAAAAGCAACCCACCATCCTGAAGTGGAGGATCTTGACCACCACCAACGATCTGGAGAGAGTGTCGGCTATCGCTCTGCCCAAACTGCCTATCTCCATTTCCAACACCGACCTGAAGGTGGCATCAGACACCAAGTTCTGCCCCGGACTGGGTGAGCAGAACCGCCTGAGTCTAAATTTTACAACCTGGATCTGGTCTCTCGGATACAGGGTTCAGGGTCCTGGTCTAGATCCAAGTCCGGATGTCTTGTTGAACTCTCTTTGGGTTTTAGATCCAGCTGGGTTTGTGTTTCAGCTGCAGACCCTCTGAGAGCTGTTTTTTTATGGTCTCAGGTCTTGCTCTGGCATTCCATGATGGCAGTATTCAGATCCTGCACCGTCTCTCCCTTCACACTATGGGTGTTTTCTACGGATCATCCTCGTCTAATCAGAGGCCAGGGGACGAGTCCGCCATCAAACGACAGAGAACTGGAGGCCCCGCCCTCCACTTCAAGGCCCTACAGTTCTCCTGGACCTCACTGGCCTTGGCTGGAGTTGACAACCATGGCAAGGTGAGTGCCCCTTACACCTTAGACCCACCTGAGTGAGTTTAAAGGTAAAGACTCCCAATGAGACATATCTGAACGAGTCCTCTAGTCTCTGATGAGTCACTGTCTTCATCTCTCATTGGTCTCCTTAGCTCCACATGCTCCGAGTGTCGCCTTCTATGGGTCAGGTGCTGGAGATGAACACCACACTGCGCCACCTGCTCTTCCTGCTGGAGTACTGCATGGTGACGGGCTACGACTGGTGGGACGTCCTGCTGCACGTGCAGCCCAGCATGGTCCACAACCTGGTGGAGAAGCTGCACGAGGAGTACATGAGGCAGAACCAGGCGCTGCAGCAGGTAAGCGGATCATCTCCACCTGTTCAGAACCATCAAAGAGAACGTCAGAGAGACCATCAGAGACGGTTTTTAACTTCTGAACAATTTACACATCTCTGTACTGTTTCCAGTTGACCTTTGACCTCTCACACTGAACATTACTCACGTGTCCCATGATGCACCAGCGGGTACAGTCCCCTTTAAACTCAGTGAGGTCTCCCTTAGGTTCTGGCGACACGCATCGTGGCGGTGAAGGCATCACTCTGCAAACTCTCCACGGCAACCGCGGCTCGAGCATGTGACTTCCACGCCAAGCTGCTGCTGATTGCCATCAGCTCCACTTTAAAGTCCCTGCTGAGACCGCACGTCCTCAACACACCTGACAAAACCCCCGGAGACCGTCTGACCGAGATCTGTGCCAAGAACACAGACACAGGTGAGACCACAGGGGGACAGGTGAGACCACAGGGGGACAAAGAGATATCAGGGGGGGACAGGTGAGACCACAGGGGGACAGGTGAGTCATGTGAGAGTCTGCCCCAAAGATCAGTGATCAGTATTTGATGTGTCCTCAGATATCGATAAGGTGATGATCAATCTGAAGACAGAAGAGTTTGTTCTGGACGGTCCCCCTCTTCAGTCCCTTCAGCAGCTCATCCAGTGGGTTGGAGACTTTGTCCTCTACCTCCTGGCCAACCTGCCGAATCAGGTAAGAGGACGGGCAAGTCTTTTCAAAAACTCAGACCCCTTGTGGTGTTGGTTTGAAGTTTGTTACTGTGGGAGATGAGCCGATGGGTTGTGTCCTTTAGGGATCCATGGTGCGGCCCGGGTTTGGCTTCATGAGGGACGGGGCATCTCTAGGGATGCTGAGGGAGATGTTAGTGATGATCCGGATCTGGGGCCTCCTGAAGCCTGGCTGCCTACCCACTTTCACCGCCACGTCTGACAACCAGGACAGCATGCAGCTGCTGTTCAGACTGCTGACCAAGCTGTGGCTCTGCTGTAAGTGTCCCAGTCATGTGATCCGTCCTCAGAGACACGTCCGAACCACTCACTGCACCATGTCTATGTCTCAGCCCGGGACGACGGACCCCCCCAGGACCCCGATGAGAGTCTGATAGACGAGTGCTGCCTGCTGCCCAGTCAGCTGCTTGTTCCCAGTATGGACTGGCTCCCAGTCAACGATGGCATCATCGTGAAGCTGCAGGGAAAACACCCGCTCAGGCTGCAGTTTGGAAAGGCTTCATCTCTACCAGGAGGGGGCGCCGCCACGCTGGAGGTCTTCACCAGGTAATGCACACCGGATCCTGAGCCCTCAGAGAATGCTCAACACTTGTCCGTCTCCTCACCTGTCTGACTCCTCCCCTCTCTGACCCCTCTTTTAAACCCTCCTCTAGCCCTGCTCCTCCTTCCTGCTGTGTCTGATTTGACCACATTCATATCGTTAGCCTAACAGTATTATTGTCAAAAATACTATTCACACAGGATCAGTATTTTGTCGGGACCTCTATTAATTTCAGAAACTTGCAACCCCATTTTCAATAAAGTTGAGATGTTTTGTAAAATGTAAAAACAGAATACAAACCCCGTTTAACCTATATTCAACTGAATACACTACAAATACAAGATATTTATTGTTCAAACTGATAAACTTTATTGTTTTTGTGTAAATATTCACTCATTTTGAATTTGATGTCTGGAACACGTTCCTAAAAAGCTGGGACAGGGTCAACAAAGGCTGGGAAAGTTGAGAAATGTCCACGTGGTGGCGCCACAGCTCGCTGCTTTGTTCAAGAGATGGTCAAAGATTCTCTTCATTGATTCTGTGTGTGTGTCTGTGTGTAGGAGTCCTGGCTCTCAGAAGATGGATAACCTTCGATGTGTTCATATGGGTGTGTGCCCCACAGAGGAGAGTAAAGCCTGCACCAGGTGAGTCCAAACACACATTCCAGGTGAGAAAGACTGAGCACACACTTTTAACAGGTGTTAGAAATTATTTTTAAAGACTTAATTCTCGTGGTAAGCTGTTTACAGTTGTAGTTTCTGTTTCAGGTGAGCCATTTACAGGTGTAGTTTGTGTTTCAGGTGTAGTTTGCGTTTACAGATGTAGTTACTGTTTCAGGTGAGCTGTTTACAGGTGTAGTTACTGTTTCAGGTGAGCTGTTTACAGGTGTAGTTTCTGTTTCAGGTGAGCTGTTTACTGGTGTAGTTTGTGTTTCAGGTGTAGTTTCTGTTTTAGGTGAGCTGTTTACAGGTGTAGTTTGTGTTTCAGGTGTAGTTTCTGTTTCAGGTGAGCTGTTTACAGGTGTAGTTTGTGTTTCAGATGAGCTGTTTACAGGTGTAGTTTGTGTTTCAGGTGAGCTGTTTACAGGTGTAGTTTGTGTTTCAGGTGAACTGTTTACAGGTGTAGTTTCTGTTTCAGGTGAGCTGTTTACAGGTGTAGTTTCTGTTTCAGGTGAGCCGTTTACAGGTGTAGTTTGTGTTTCAGGTGAGCCGTTTACAGGTGTAGTTTCTGTTTCAGGTGAACTGTTTAGGGGCGTAGTTTGTGTTTACAGGTGTAGTTTGTGTTTCAGGTGTGTTTTTGTTTCAGGTGTAGTTTGTGTTTCAGGTGAGCTGTGTACAGGTGTAGTTTGTGTTTCAGGTGAACTGTTTAGGGGCGTAGTTTGTGTTTACAGGTGTAGTTCGTGTTTCAGGTGAGCTGTTTATAGGTGTAGTCTGTGTTTCAGGTGTGGGTTTTTTTTCAGGTGTAGTTTATGTTTCAGGTCTTGTTTGTGTTTCAGGTGAGCTGTTTACAGGTGTAGTCTGTGTTTCAGGTGTGGGGTTTTTTTTAGGGTGTAGTTTGTGTTTCAGGTGTAGTTCGTGTTTCAGGTGAGCTGTTTATAGGTGTAGTCTGTGTTTCAGGTGTGGGTTTTTTTTCAGGTGTAGTTTATGTTTCAGGTCTTGTTTGTGTTTCAGGTGAGCTGTTTATAGGTGTTGTTCGTGTTTCAGGTGCGGCTGCGTCACAATGCTTCGTTCTCCAAATAAAACCAACGCCATGAAGCAGTGGGAGCAGCGCTGGATCAAAAACTGTCTGTGTGGAGGACTGTGGAGGAGGATCCCCCCCACACTCACCTGAAGACTTCACTCACCTGAAAGGATCAGGTGGTCCTTGTGTTTTCTTTGCTCATTGATCTGATGTGTTTTACTTCCTGTAAATATTTCTGCTTTGTTTAATAAAATCTCAAAATAAAATCCGTCTCTAAACAGATTTTCTTTAATGCAGTTAAAAGTTTTATTGTTGTTTCTTTGAGGGTTTGACTTTCCTCACACACTGAGAAATTTCCAGAAGGTTCCTGGAGAACAGCAGAGGGACAGCCTGAGAACTGAAGGGACTATTGACAGGAGGAAGTCCTCTGTGTGATTATTGGATATTAGGAAGATGAAGAAGGTGGTGGTGATGATGATGATGATGATGATGGTGGTGATGGTGATGAAGGATAAATTCAGCTGTTTGTTTTTTCTCTGGTGTGATGAAACAGGAGGCACTGATCACTCCTCATACAGTCTGAAACACCTCCACTATTCTCCACATTCTATTCTATCAAACACACACACACACACACGCACACACACACACACACACACACACACACACACACACACACAGTGCAGCAGCAGCAGATCGTCAGGAGGTAGCGCTGCATTTTTCCGGCAGCACGGGTCTTAAACCGGGACAGACGGGACCAGAAACGAACTGCTGAGGCTCTGGTCCGCTGACAGGTGTGTTCGGTGATCCTGCTCCGGTATCGGATCCGGTTCTGCTGCAGGAGGAGGAAACGTGACGAGAATCAAAGCGGATCGATGGTCTGAGGTGAGACCGAGCCGATCTGCTCTCATAGCGGCACACTGTGTGTGTAGGTGTAAGTGTGTGTGTGTGTGTTCTGCGTACCCTCTGACTCATTGTTCAGCTCAATCTGCATCAGACAATAAAACAGACCCGGAACGTTCCCGGAACATCAAGGCTGTATTGTGTGTGTTTGTGTGCGCGCGCGCGCATGTGTGTGTGCGCGTGCGTGTGGTACAGAGACATATCTCCTGTTCAGTCTGTGTGTATCTGTGCTCCGTGGTTGGTACTTAATTGGCAGAGGTGAGTGATGTGCAGGTTGTTGTGTCACGTGACTGCAGATCATGAGGATGATGATGGTGAGGACGATGAAGATTAGGATGTATTTGCTGCTGGTCTTGGGGGCAAACGCAATACATTTAGACCCCTTTTGACAAGGAGGTGGCTGATTAAAAGCTAGTGTGTGTGTGTGTGTGTGTGTGTGTGTGTGTGTGTGTGTGTGTGTGTGTGTGTGTGTGTGTCTGCAGGTGATCAGGATGATGATGAACTCGTCAGAGAAGATGAAGAAGAAACCTCCGAAGGACAGTCTGACTCTGCTGCCATGTTTCTACTTTGTGGAGGTGAGAAGTGGCTTCACATGTTCACATGGTCACATGTTCACATGGTCACATGTTCACATGGTCATATGGTCATGTGGTTGGTGATCTGAGGTTCTTGAGATCTGAGGGTTCCTCTTTTATCTGAACGCTCAGTCTTTCATTACTAACATCTTATCATCATCATCATCAAAGACCTTAAAGACCAAGATGGCGGTGCGAGTGCATCTTTCAGTTTTGCAAATCTGCAGTAATTTTCCCGCTCATTTCGGGTCTGTTCGTGTGGAACAGCTTCACCTTAACATCCTACACCCAACAGGAACTTTTGGATTTGGGATTACAGCTCCCTAACGATTTTATCACCAATCTTCCTCTCATTTATGAGATCTCCAGAACACCCAAAGCTACCCACGCTACCCCGCCAGGTGGAAGAACTTGCAGGCGACTTACAGACCATAATGTCATGATCTTAACGGAAAAATGGCTAAACAACGGAGTAATGGATGATGCTATTGAGCTAGCTGGTCACCACATTTTATATCAACAAAGCTTGGTGTACAAACTCTGCAGCCTTCATTGCCGTATAAACAGCAAGCCGGAGTTTTCGGTCGATACGCTGACGTCACGCTCCATTTTGCGTGTGCACGTTCCACTTTCATTGTGGGAACTTTTAATTGCCATGCTCCTTCTTTGACGGCAATTTACCAATAGACTCTAGAGTTATATCACCACCTACAGGCCTGGTATGCATACTACAGCATTGTCAGTCCATCAGCGTTTCTGTGTAAGCACAGAATATTTTCTCTGCGTTTTCCGCTTTGAAACGGGGCCTCAGTACTTCAGGACAAGTTCCATCACACAGACTGAGTATGTTTGCTTCCCAGGCTATCTGTGGCTCTCACAAAGATCTTGACTCCTACGTTTTTTCTATGCTGGACTATATCAACACCACCATCGACAGTGTCACAACCTGGAAACAGATCACCAGGTTTCACGGCAAACCTGAGGAGGGGAATCATTAACGCCAAGCACTGCTACAAGCTGAAGGTAGAGGAACACTTCTCCACCTCCAACCCCAGACGCATGTGGCAGGGCATCCAGGCCATCAGTGATTACAAAAAGTTTTTAAGTTCCTGGGGAACCATGTCACTGAGGACCTCTCCTGGTCTACCAACACCTCTAGTCTGGTTAAGAAGGCCCACCAACACCTCTTTTTCCTGAGGACATTGAAGCGGCACCACCCGTCTTCAGCCATACTGAAGAATCTGCGTTGAGCTCACAGCATCCTTAAAGACTCCTCCCGCCCTGCCCATTGTCTGTTTGTCCTCTTGCCCTCCTGTAAGTGCTTCAGAAGCCTTCGGTCCAGACCCAGCAGACTGAAGAACAGTTTCTACCTCAGAGCTCTCTCCCTTCTGAACTCTGTCCCACAAACTCTGAACTCTGTCTCCCCTCTGAACTTTGCCCCCTACTGATCCCCTCCCCCTGAAACATCACCTCACACCAGTCATACCCCCCCCCCCCCCACTGAAATCTGTATAGTATGTTCACATCACCTCAGTAAGCTACAATCTGTTTAATATGTCCATAATCTGTATAGTATCTGTAATCTGTGTATTATCCTTAAATCGTTCATACATTTATTTTTTAATACTTATGTCTATGAGCATAGCATGTTCACTGCACCGTAATCTGTATATTATAATCAGTAGGATAGACTTATATTTTTAGCATCTATATACATATTTATAGCATCCCATTAACCCTTCTGTACATAGCCTATCATTTGCGTATTTTTGTCCATATCTGTAAATAACTGTAATTACCTTGTACATAACATAGATACTTGCACATTCTGCTTGTTGCACTTCTAGTTAGATGCCAAACCTAATTTCATTACTCAATACTTGTATACGTGGGATGACAATAAAGTTGAATCTCATCTCTCAACATCATCATCATAAGGAGTTAGCCAATAGGTTCACAGATTACCATCAAACAACCTCAGTCTGACTGTGTGTGTGTGTGTGTGTGTGTGTGTGTGTGTGTGTGTGTGTGTGTGTGAGAGAGAGAGAGAGAGAGTGAGAGAGAGAGAGAGAGAGAGAGAGAGAGACTGTTGTTCACATGAATCAGGAGCAGCAGATGGAGACTATTTTTATTCCTTGTTGTTTCAAAGATGCTGTCTGTGGGTTTCATATGACTGCTGAACGGATCCACTCTGAGTGTTAAGATCTGGTTTGGTCCACTCGGAGTGTTTGGACCTTGTTTGGTCCACTCTAAGTGTTTGGACCTGGTCCCCTTCACTCTAAGTGTTTGGACCTGGTCCCCTTCACTCTGAGTGTCTGGACCGGCTCTGGTCCACTCTGAGTGTTTGGATCTAGGTCTGTTTACTCTTAGTGTTTGGATCTGTTTTGGTCCACTCTGAGTTTCTGGACCTGGTTCAGTCCAGTTGGTGAATATATTTCAGCTCTCATCCATACGTCATTCTCAGACCAAAGTCCTGAGGGTCTGTGAGAGACCGGATCAACAGTCAGAGAACTTTAATTTGAATATCTTGAGGAAGTCAACTTTGTGTGTTCCAGGTTTGAAGAACCTTAGTGGCTGTAACAAACAGGAAATGACCTGCAAATGTTAGACCACCTGAATACCTCACTGTTCTTCTTCTGTGGTGTGTCTGTATGCAGCTGCCCATCGTGGCTTCTTCTATGGTGTCTCTGTACTTCCTGGAGCTGACCGATGTGGTGCAACCAGCTCAGGTGGGTTTCCGCTGTCACGACAGAGACCTCAGCATGCCATATGTGGATGGAGGAGACGAGCTGATCCCTCTGCTGATGCTGCTGAGCCTCGCCTTCGCCGGACCAGCTGCCTCAGTGAGATGCAAAAACACACACACACTCATAAGACAAACCCTGACTGGTAGATGATTCTACCAGGTCTCCAAAAGATTACTTTTAGAGTCCCTAGGTACAACGAGCAGGCCTGCATGCTGGCTTTGTAAGTCAAAACGCTAACACTGGAGAGATATGCTCTTTTCTCCTGGTCCCAGTCAGAACTCCAGCGCCTGTACTGTACTGTAAGCTCAACATTTCCAGGATCTCTCTCGGTTGCCTGTAACCTCATGATCCGGGCACCAACATGGAAAGGGTCTTCCAAGAATAGGCAGGATATTTTCCAAGAGAGCTGATAAGTCAGGAGGTGGTGTCTTTATACTCCTTGATCTCTACCAGATCTTAACCTGCTTCGGAGCAGGTTAGCCATTCAACATCAGTTACCACGGTGATTTATCCTGCTAAGAAGTGAACCAGCTTTGTGGGATGGAAAATCCAGGGTTAAACTTGAAGTTACCTCGATAGGAGAAAATCCAGCTTCATAGTACAGGCCTCATATCTGATCTAGGGGTGTTTGTTTTGTGTCTCACTCTGAGGTGCGTTTGTTTTATGTCCCAGATCATGCTGGTTGAAGGGCTGGTTTACTGTCTGCAGTCCAGGCTGAAGCTCCGTAGAGCTGAAGGAAGCATCAACGCAGGAGGCTGCAACTTTAACTCGTTCCTCAGGAGGACAGTTCGCTTTGTAGGTACGACTCTGACTGCAACTTCACCTGAAACACCCAAAACACGTAAAATCTCCTGGATCACCTGAAACATCACCAAAAATACCTTAAACACCTGAAAACCAGAAACATCACCAAAAACCAGGGTCTGTCTCTAACCTGTTTCTCACCTGTCTGTCTCTAACTTTTCTAACCTCTCTCTAATCCTTTTGTCTCTCACCTGTCTGTTTCTCACCTGTCTGTCTTTAACCTGTCTGTTTCTCACCTTTCTTTCACTTACCTATCTCTCACCTGTCTGTTTCTCACCTTTCTGTCTCTAACCAGTCTGTCTCTCACCTGTCTGTCTCTAACCTGTCTATCTCTCAGGTGTGCATGTGTTTGGGCTCTGTGCGACGGCTCTGGTCACTGACATCATCCAGCTGTCAACAGGTTACCATGCCCCCTTCTTCCTCACTGTCTGTAAACCCAACTACACGCTGGCAGGCGTGTCATGTGACCAAAACGCTTACATCACTAAAGACATCTGCTCAGGTCATGACCAGCACGCCATCATGGCTGCCAGGTGAATCCTCTCTACTTCCTATTTTAGTAATGCACCTGAAGGATCTCTCAGGTACCTCAGAGTCAAGTTCTGTTCTCTCCTCTACAGGAAAACCTTCCCTTCCCAGCACGCCACTCTCTCCGCCTTTGCCGCCGTTTACGTCTCCGTAAGTCAATCTGCTGACACACAACTGATAGCCACTGTCTATACAGAGGGAAAATACACAAACATACCAAATAAGTTTACCCACATGGTCAGGTCAGGTGTATATTGATCAGGTGTGTTGATCAGGTGTTTGTTGTTTCAGATGTATTTTAACTCCACCATCTCCGACAGCACCAAGCTGCTCAAACCCGTGCTGGTGTTTGCGTTTGCAATTGCGGCGGCATTGACAGGTCTGACTCAGATCACACAGCATCGCAGTCACCCCATGGACGTGTACGTGGGCTTCTTGATCGGAGCCTTCGTCGCTGCGTACCTGGTGAGAGAACGCACCCTCACCGATGCTCACTCTGCACAGGAAAACAGGTCCCATCATGATAGAAGTCCTAACTTACCCAGTCTGTGTGTGTTTTTTTGTTTCTTTCAGGCTTTTCACGCTGTCGCCAACTTTAAGTCTTCTGATGACATCATCATAGCCCCACCCCCTCCGCCCCCAAAGGAGGACCCTCTACGAGCTCTGACAGAGCGAGGACATGAGTCTGTTTACAACAAAGGCCCCGCTTCAGCCTCGGAGAGTAACGATGAAATTGCAGCTGCTCCAGCCCCCTTGGATCGGCTTGAGGGTTTGGGGCCCCTTGGCCCCCTGCAGAGGGAGAAGGACTCCATGGGTAGCCTGAAGAGGGCCAGCGTGGATGTGGAGCTGTTGGCTCCCCGGAGCCCCATGGGGAAGGAGACCATGCTGACCTTCAGCAACACACTGCCCAGGGCTAGCATAAATGCTAACGGGGTTCTGGGGGCCAACTTGGGGCCCGAGGTGCAGCAGATGCAGCCGGTGCAGCCGGTGCAGCCAGTGCAGAGACGTCTTAAAGCGGTGCAGGTCCCTGTGGACCCCATGAGGTCCCAGCAGCTGGTGTCGGAGTGGAAGCAGAAATCAATGGAGATGAGGGGCCTGAGCGTCCGCGACGAAGTGGAGCGTGAGGCCAGCGAGGACGGCTCAGAGGTGGGCTCTGTGGGGACAGACGAAGGGGGATCCCAGGGCCACGTGTACCAGCACCCAGTGCAATCTGGGAGGGCGCCCTCTAGTCGAAACCCGACCCCACCTCCAGGTGGTCCCAAAGCCGTTGCTACCCCTAGACCACCACAGATCCCTGAAGCAGGACCTCCACCTGTGTCCCCAAAGAGTGCCCACACTCGGGCTAAGTGGCTCGCTATCCGAGAGAAAACCACTGGGGATGGGTCAGCCCGCACTGCCGCCAACCAGCCACGAATTTTACAGGTCATCGCCATGTCGAAGCAGCAGGGATTGCTCCCCTCGTCTTCCTCAGGAGAGAAGTCCTCCGAGACCACCTCCACCTGCTCCGGTACTTCCTCCACCACCGACTCCCCTCACTACCGCCCCCACTCAGAGCCACAGAGGGAGGGGATCATCACTGTGGACGCTCACGCCCCTCACCATCCTGTTGTCCAAGCCCCACCTCCTCATCAAGCCCCACCCCTTACAGGTAATGGTAACCCATGGGAGTGGGCGGGTGCACCGAATGGTGGTGACCAGCGAGACACCTATGACCTCAACAGCATGACCCGGGGAGACTCCGCTGCACGTGGCAGCAGCTTCCGGCCCCAACGATCCGCCTCACCACGTGCCACCATCAGCCCTGACCTTACCTCGCCCCCTTCCCATCACCAGGCGGAGATGTCAGCGGAGGCTCAGCGTAAGGAGATGGCCATGAGACGTAAGACGGCTCTGGTTTTGCTGGATCGAGAGATCAGAAACCAAAGCGAGCAGGAGAACTTTTATAAGAGTCTGCAGGGACGGCGGTTTAAAGATTAGTCTCTTACCTTTCAAAATAAAAGCCTTATTTTCGAACTTCTCACTAACAGCACAAAACATGGACAGCAGAGTGGACGTGTGAATATGCATCCTGTGGTTTCCTGTGACGGACGGCTGGAGGTCAAAAAGGGAGGGTTTCCATCCGGGAGGTCAGATTGCAGCTGGATACTGGGACAGTTTGTTATTAAATATGATCATTTTTATCATCATCATTCTAGCTCAGTAATTTATCATGATGTAACTTTAAACTATGACCAGAACAGAGACAGACTTTTATCTCATAAATAATAAGAAACAGAACCAAACCTTCAGAAAATAAGATGAGGACACAGAGAAAAATCTTATCCTTAGAAGGCTGTAAAAAGAGAGAGGTTACCTTCAACTGGCAAGCTGCTACCATAGCAACCAGTCAACCAGAAAACAACCAGACTCTCTTCTTCCTTTCTGTATGAACAACAGCTGCTAACATGACAAACTGCAAACAGACACAGACTGCAGGTGGTTTCTGAACACCTGCAGTGTTTCTGTAAACTGTCCGTTGACGGTTTTCATATAAACACTTATCCTTCAGTCTTCAGACTTCAGACTGTCTCTGAGTGAAGGACGAGGGAGTATCTGGAGCAGGGTGGGTGAAGCTTTAATTCCCCCAACATCAGGACCTGGTAATGAAAAGGTCACATAATGTCAGTCACATGATGATATCCAGCAGACTCCTCGTAGACCTGACAGAGGTTTCCCCACAGACTGTGTGACACATGGACGTGGTCTCTGTCACGTCATCTGTTTGTTTCTGGTTCAAAGTTTGGAAGTCCATCATTGATGGGTGCCGTTTTTCATTTGCTGAATTCATCCTAACTTTGTTTGGGTTATGATGAGGTATAGAGGTGGAGCTTTAGCCTCCTCGCTAACAGCTACAGGGTGTCAACCTGCCAATCAAATCAGCCATGCCCCTAAATATGCAAAACTGGTCAGTTTAATAACTTTATATAGCCAGTTATAATACCTCCTCCTCCGTTCAGTGTGTGCTGTCAGAATGATCATTTCAGATTATAATCCTGTGTTGAACCAGGCTGTAAACATGTTGATTTCTGCTGTACAGATCGGCTTTTTGAATGGCTGTGTATGTGATTTCTGCTGGTTCTGCACACAGACTCTAGTGGACACTCCAGGAACTGCAGTTAGGCTTCATTTCTCACAGCGGGATGTTGCTTCTTGGTTTCACCCTCAGGATAAAAGCTGCTGCCCCTGCTATGTTCTCCAGGAGACCCCAGTCTTTATAGTAACCATGCTCGCGTCTGATTGGCCCAGGCTCTGAAGGGGCAGCCCCTTCTTTTTTCAGCAGGAGACCCCGCTCACAGCCGTGTAGGAAATATGATCACGAGTATGTAAGAACGCCCCCCTCTGGTCAACCTCCCTCTTCTTTGCAGATGAGCCATTTCCGTGGTAGTCTATTGTGTTGATCATGTGACTGAGCCGGGGTCAAAGGTCACAGAGACGCAGACTCACTCTGAAAGCACAAACACAACAAGCCTGAACCTGCAGTAAAGCCACGCCCTCTTTGTGTCCCGGGGGTGGGGCCTCTGTTCAGGGCTGGTTGGCAGCCATTTTGAACTGTCAGTGGTTGTAAATTTATGAATGAGTGTTGTTGCTATAGCGATTTCAAGCATGTTTGTTGTAAGTGTGCTGCGCTCTTCTTGGCTGAGGCTGTTAGTGTGTGTGTCTGTGTGCGTGTGTGTGTGTATGTGTGTGTGTGTGTGTGTGTGTGTGTGTAAAGGTTGGACCATCATGAGATTAAACATTAACAAAGATGTTCAGAATGTGAAGATGCTCTCTCTGGCAGAGTTTCGAAGGTGTTAAATTTTAACCATCCGCTTGTTTAAAGAGAATTTTAAAACATCTGAAACTCCTCAAACTTTTTTTTTATCAGAGTTAAACTTTTAGGAAATGAATTAAGATTCATTAATATTCATTTTTACAAAGTGAAATATTTAATGGGCTTGTTAATATTAAAAGAGCAATTAAATGTTCATTTAAATGAAACATCAGTGAAAATGTGTCTCAGATTAAATATTAAACCTTTAAAGTCTGTGTAGTTCTATCAGAAATTACTGAATGTTCTAGATATCATTTATCCTTCACAGAGTCTTTTACTGTGAAAGGGACAAACAGGACGTGTGTGTGAGGCTGTGACATTAAGCAGTGTAACAGTAGTGTCTGCATGTCGTTGATGGAGTTTCTTCCTGAATGTAAACCTGAGAGGACGCTGCATGCTCTGTTTCCATCAGACGGAAATAAAACCTCCTCTTTCACCTGGACCTGCATCCTTTATTCACACACACACACACACACACACACACACACACACACACACACACACACACACACACACACACACACACGCACACACACACACACATTGGGTCAGTCCCATGGTGAGATATTCTCAGTCAGAAAAAGGGAAAGAGTTTTTAGGAATAGATGCAACCCTTTTGATGTCCTCGATGACATCCTGTACAGGAGATCCATATTTTCATCAAATGGACTGAACAACATTTGTCAACTGATGGAGTCATAAATAAATAAATTCTGTTGATTTGATCCAATCATCAGAGACAGTGTGAAGAAATAAAACCTTGTCACTGACCGCTTTGAAGGATGTTTTTGTACTTGTTCCCCAAGTCTGTTTAGCTCCACTGTTTGCATCTGAAATAATGATCTTAATGATAATGGTCACACATGGCAGAACTGCAGAAACATGGATTTATGGAATGCACGACTAAGTGAGAGTTGAGAAATTACTATTAATTTTATTTATTAATATTCCAACATGAAACATGCTCAGACGGGGGCGGAGCCTGAAAACTCAATGGAAAATATAAACCAAAGAAAAAACACTGAGGAAAAGCTCTGCTCCTATGTCTGTGCTGTAATAAAGTCAAACTGAGTGATCGTAGTTGCTGTCCGTTTATATTGTCCCATGAATTAAACTTTAATCTCATGAATTTATGCATTAACAGATTCCTGGATTCTTGGATTTTGCAGCAGTAACAGCGTTTCTTCAGTCCTGATGATGTGTTTGAATTCTTGGTTTGTTTGAAGAATAATTATCTGCTCCTCCATGGTAAAGTATGCTGCTCTTCAGGGTTTCTTCTGTTTCTCAATGTTTGTGATTGGTCAGACGCTGCAAACTCCACCCCTTCAATGTGAGTGCACCCTGATCAAGGCTGGAAAACCCTGGATTCACTGAGCTTTGTAGTTCTGCTTATCAGGATTGAGAATGTTTCGTTAAGTCAACTCGGGTAATAGAGAGAGATCCTGGATGTGTTGATCCAGCTTCGTAGTGCAGGCCTTAAGTGTTTATGGGTGCAGGATGTCATGCAGAGAGAAGAGGCACAGACAGCAGGGGGCGTAGTTGTGGTGGAGACTCTGGTTTTAATTGTTGCCAACTGACAACGTGAGCCGTGTTTTAGTTACTACCTTACATTTACAAACAAACGAAAGTTACTTCCTGTTAAAGTTCAAAATGTCAATAGAAATCCTGACAACAACAGCAACGTGAAAAGGAAAATGTTGTGTGTGATTGTGGGTTGTTGTATGAGTTGTTGTGTGTTGTTGTGTATTATTGTGTGTAGTTGCTCTCAGGATGTGTTTTCTGTTCTTAACTTGAGGTCTACCTGAACAGGTGTGTGGATAAGCTCACAGGGATAACCTGTGAACACAAACGTCATGAAAACACACTAACACACAAACACTAATTCATAAATATACACACACTCAGTGCTTCCTGTCCTCCAGCTCCAGCCACATTATACAGTTTCCATGGAAACAGTATGGATAGCTGATGTGAAGATGAGCGCGCCAGCACACACACACACACACACACACACACACACACACACACACACACACACACACACACACACACACAGACACACACACACACACACACACACACACATACACACACACACACACACACTGGTGTTCCTGGTTGCTGTTGCCATCGCAACAGGATAGCTGCTGAACTGAATGGCCTCCAGGAAACAATGAGCACTGTGTGTGTGTGTGTGTCTGTGTGTCTGTGTGCTTGCCTCTGCGCCTCCTGCAGGCAGCAGAGTGAACACAGTCAGATCAGATTGTAGTTGTTGTTGTCTCACCAGAAACCAGAGGCCTTTACTATGAAGCTGAATTTCGTTATCGAGCTAACTTCTGGCTTAACCCTGGATTTTCGGTCCTACAAAGCTGTTTCACTTCTTAGCGGGATAAATCACTGTGGTAACTGATGCTGAACTGCTAACCAGGTTAAGACCTGGATAAGAGATCAACGAGTATAAAAGCACCACCTCCCCACCGATCAGCTCAATCAATCAGTGTGTGTTTGTTGGTATGTTTTATTTTGAAATCTTGCACACAACAGGATGTAAGTTTAACATATTTTTTATTCTTTGTGTGATTTTTGAAGCTTCAGTTTAAATCATGAAAACCATGAAAGCTGATTCAGAAAGCGTCACATTCTGCAGCTCCTCTTCACTGCTTTTCTATGTGAATCAGATCCACACTGCAGCTCACAGCTGATTGGATGAGGAGAGAGGAAGGACTAATCAGGAGCCGCCTCATTGGAGTGTTCCAGTTTAGAGCTTCAAATATCAGCTGAAGCAGAACATCAGAGAAAGATTCCTATTAGAAGATCTTAGAACACCCAGCAGACCAGGAGGACCTGGATCTGTTCACAGGTCTGGATCTCCACTTGGGCCTGCTGGTCTCACTGGTCTTCCTGGTTTGCAAACACTCCAGCCTCCCAGCGAAGAGCACGCTGGTTTTTATGCCGAATGACTCTAGTTGACTCAACGACCTAGATGCAAAGACACAAAGAGACGGAGAGGCAGGGTGTCAGAGATACAAAGATATAAAGAGACAGACAAAAAGAAACAACGACAGAGAGACAGACTCAAAGAGACAGAGACAAAAAGAAACAAAGAGAGAGAAACACAAAGACAAAACGACGAAGGGGCAAAAACATAAGGGCACAAATAGGACAGAGGGATAGAGGTACAAAGACAATCAGGTCAAGATAAACAGGTTAATTAACTGGCTCATTAGCTGTGTGTATAACTTCTATATTAGCTTCGTAATTTACCAGCAGATTAGCTGTCAGTTTAATGAGCTGGTTAGCTGCCTGTTAATTAGCTGGTTAGCTATCTAGTTGATTATCTGGTTGCTGTCTGTTTTATTAACTGGTTAGCTGTCTGGTTAATTAGCTGGTTAGCTGCCTGGTTAATTAGCTGGTAGCTGTCTGATTAATTAGCTGGTTAGCTGTCTGGTGAATGAGTTTGTAGCTATCTGGTTAATTAGCTGGTTAGCTGTCTGATTAATTAGCTGGTTAGCTGTCTGGTGAATGAGTTTGTAGCTGTCTGGTTAATTAGCTGGTTAGCTGTCTGATTAATTAGCTGGTTAGCTGTCTGGTGAATGAGTTTGTAGCTGTCTGGTTAATTAGCCGGTTAGCTGTCTGGTTAACTGTCAGTTCAAGTCTAGCTCAGTCAGGTGTTACCTCGTTGTTGATGTCGTCGACGGGTTGAATTCCTGCGTACTGAAAAGAAAGGTTTGATTTAAAAAATCTAATAGTTTTTATAGTTAATACAAACATTATTTCAGAGGGTTTATAACATATTTTCTGTAAGTACATCAGTAACTCCCTTTTAATTTAAAGGCATTAATTTACAGGAAGTATATTCATAACAGGATGTAACACAGTACACTTCCAAAATGAAAGCATTTCTTTAAAGTGACTCACAGCACTCTCCTCCATCTTCAGCTGGACTCGTCTGTCCTCAAAGTCCTGAAGGAGGGTCTCTGTCAGACCCATGACAGGGGGCGGAGCCGGCCGGACCCCAACAGGGGAGGAGGAGGAGGAGGAGGAGGGGTGAGGAGAGTAGGTCCAAGGCTGAGCTGTGACGAAGGGCAGACGGGCAAAAGGACGAGGAGACGAAGAGGACACCGAGACTTCTTTATCTGAAACACAACAGGAGGAACACAAGCGACATAATAAGTGATCTCATGAGTGACATCACAGGTGGCTGAGTGTGATGTCAGCTGACCTCTGACCTTTGGACCAGGCTGTGTGAGATGTGTGGCATGGACTCTGATGGGTCTGTTACTGATTGACTCAAACAGTGGCTGGACTTCGATCATCCTTGCCTTCAGTTACTGATTCTCCAGCAGAGCCCGTCCAATAAAAGATCCTGTTAGATCAGAGGTCAGATACACACCTCAGGTCTGAAACACAAACTGATGCTTCCACTAGGTAGCTTCACTTAGGTTAGCTTAGCCTAGCTTAGTTTAGCTTTGATTAGATTAGATTAGATTAGATTAGATTAGATTAGATTAGATTAGGTGGACAGGAAAATGAGGACCCTGTCAGTGACCTGTCAGTGACCTTTGACAATAAGAGCTATGATGATGTCAGGATGAATAAGATGAACTGAAGGACTGACATTCAGTCAACACCTGTCCCTCCAAAACCGAGGTTTAACAGTTCAAACCACATCCTGCAGACCACAGTCACTTCCTGTTTACATGGTTAATAGTAGTTGATTGGACAGTTTAACTCGTCTTCACTAGTTCAGGTGTCAAACTTGATGAAGTCTGAACCAGGTTACTGTCTGAGAGGTCCACAGATAGCTGGATCAGATGGACTAGGATTGGACAGAGACAATGAATGAGGTTCCAAGGGTTTAGGGGCATCTGGTTGGGGCAATTTTGATGTTTTGGGTCTGGTATGTTGTCTGGTTTACCTGGTTGGTTGGAGGTCAAAGTTTGGTGAGGACTACATACCTGATTTTTGAGTTGGGTAGAACTGACTGATGGCAATCTTGGTTGCCTGATCCACCAGAGGAGCTGGAGAGCTGAGCTGTCGATCAGGTCCTCCCCTGGACTCCCTCAGTTTCTTTAGCTCCTGCTCCCTCTTCAGGACCTCCTCGATCTCCTTCTCAATGAAGTCTGGAGCTCCCTGTCCTCTAGACCGCAGGCCAGTGGACTCCAGGTTCTCCCTCCAGACCCGAGGTGTGGTCTGGGTCATGTAACGTCGACGTGTCATTTCAGGAGAGGAGGAGGAGGAGGAGGATGAAGAAGACGTATTTTGATCCTGGTAGAATTCTCTTGAGTCCCTCAGAGGAAAGAGTTGAGACGAGCTCTTTTGACTGATGTAGAGCTCGGTTTCTCTGGGGTGTCGATGAGGACAGCAGGGAGACGGGAACTCCTCAGACTGAGGTCTTAGTTTGGACCCCTCCACCTCATCTTCATCCGGGTCTAAGGCCCTCCCCTGGCTCTTGTGTGGAGGATTTAGGCTGTATCTATCCAGGAAACCTCCCCTCCATGAGTCTTCTGTCCTCTGGTTCTCCTTCCGGATCTCTCGCTGGACGATGAAGCTGACACGATTTTTCTCTTTGCCTCTGGCAGGTGTTTGAACTGAAGGTAGGCGTTTGGTTCTGATCTGGATCATCTCTGCCCTATCATCACTGAGCTTCATCCCACGGGACCGTCGGAGGTTCTCCTCACGTTCCTGAACTAACCGGATCTCCTTCTCGATCGGGGTCTCAGAGTCTCTTGTGGACTTGTCATCAAACACACCCTCATCAGTGGTGTAGCCTCCTTCCAAATCCAAGGACTGCTCCCCTAGGACCGAGTCCAGGTCATCGAAAACACTGCTCTGCTGACTCAGACTGTCCCCAGTCTGACTCACCACCACCCTCCTCTGGGTAAAGGTCTCTTCCTCTGTTGGTATGAGCCTCTGGGTGTCTTCACTCACCTGTACTCTGTCAGAGATCAACACCCGCTGGAATGAGGACTCCTCAGGATCTGGCTGTAGCAACTGGTTCATTTGAGTTTTTGAGGACCTCAGAGGGTTGAGGAGAGCCGCCATTCGGTCCTGCTCAATCTTTAGGAACTGTTGTCGGGCGGCACTGAAGTTGATCTGCTCTTTGTCAATGGTCCCTGGCTCAGCAGGAGGGGGTTCTTTTCTGGATCTCTCAGGACTGTATCTCACACTGAACCCCTCCATCAGTCTGCCTGTGGAACTGTTCCAGTCTAGATCCAAGTCTTTGTTTGCTGTACTCTTTGGTGCTTGACTGCGGATGATCTCTTTCCGAAGCTGCCTCTCCTCTTCCTCCCGGACGACCACCAGGCCATTTTTTGGATCCACTTTGTACTGCAAGTCTCCGTTGGTCTCTGAGAACAAACTCTCTGGCTTCCTGCTGCTGCTGTAGGTCTGTAGTTTGAATCCCTTCTCCTCCTTCAAAGTGGCCAGCTGAGTCTGCCGCTGGGGAGAGATCATCCAGGCCTCGTTCAACTCTGCCTCCAAACTCATTGGATCTTCTACAAAGGAGTAGAACCCACTCTGAGAGCCCGAGCTGCTGCTGGGGCTGCTGGGATGCCACTCATCACTGCTGCTGCTGCTGCTGCTGCTTCTGCTCCTGCCATCACCACCACCATCCTGTGACACCGCCACCTGCCGAGCCTGTACCACCACATCCCCAGACCAGTCCTCCTGTGAGGACACGACTACTGAGGACACGCTGCGATTTATGGAGATGCTGTCAGGGCTGAAGATGGAGCTGTCTGGCTCGGGGCTGCTGGTCAAGGTCGGACTAGTGATAGTGCGAAGGTCTGACGGTTGGAGCAGCGGGGCCAGGGGCTTCAGCACCCACCTCCTCGGGACGCTGTCCATGTCTGCGGCGGGCACTGAAGTGCTGGCAAGGGGCAGAGCCTCTGAGGGAAGAACTGGAACAGAGCTCGATGTTTGGAAACGCTGAGATGTTAAAACATTGCAAAATGATGATCTCTGAAACAACAAGAGTGAGAGTAAGCATGTAGCTTAGCATGCTTCAAGACAATTCAGATACAACAACAAACACAATTAAAAACACTCTATTTTACCTGCCTTTAACTGGACTGATTTAATTTACTGTATTTATCACAACATTAATTAAGGGTTCCATTTATTAACAACACCCAGAAACGCTGCCGGCTTCTCTGGGCCTGAGCTCATCTGAGATGGACCGATCCAAAGAGGAAAAGGACAATCAAGTTTTGGAGCAACATATGCTGTCATCCAAGTCACATCTTTTCAGGGATGTCCCTGCTTATTTCAGGAAGACAGTGCCAAGACACATTCTGCACTTGTTACAACAGCACAGCTTTGTAGTAAAAGAGTGCGGGCATTAGACTGGCCTGCCTGCTGTTCAAACTTGTCTCCCATTGAAAATGTGTGGCACATTATGAAGTGCAAAATACAACAACAGAGACCCCGGACTGTTGATCAACTGAAGTTGTTCATCAATCAAGAATGGTAAAGAATTCCACCTCCAAAGCTTCAACAATTAGTGTCTTCAGTTAACAAACGCTTATTGCGTGTTGTTAAAAGGAAAACATGCCCCATGGTGGCACGATGATGATTGTGTGTGTTTGTGCTTGTGTATGTGTGTGTGTGTAGTTGGGGGTGTGTCTTCATGATAAACAGCAGTGTTATCAACTGACAGCACAGTGAGTTGATGGGAGGGGTGGTTTATCTCCCACACACACACATACAGAGAGAGAGAGTCTGTCACACAGACACACACACATTAAAGTCAGTGTTGATGTTAGTTGTAGCGCCACCATCAGAATAGAATAGAATAGAATAGAATAGAATAGAATAGAATAGAATAGAATAACTCAGGTGGACTCAGTGTAGACAGCACTGCCTTCATAGATCGTCATAAGTTAATATAGAGCGCATTAACAAATCCACACTCACTGGTCTATGCAGACGTACAATTACACACATGAGCTGAGTGAAGAATGACGCTTGGTTGGCAGCCTGCAGGGGGCGCTCACAGCAGCTCACACACACTTCCTGTGTCATTAAAAAAATTAAACAGTACTAATTCTGTTTCCTCTTCCCTGTTCTGTCCTAGACGTCTGAGCCGATTGGTTGCTGACCGGTAACTTATCTTTAACTGATCAATATCTGATTGATAACTGATTGATAACTGATACCTGTTGGTCTGTATGAATAAATAAATAACATTGATCCTCAGGTGGGACAGGTGAAGACATCAATCAGACCTGTGTCTCCACACTGTCTCACAGACTTTAACAAACATTAAAATCAATAATAATCAATAATAATCATAAATCATGTTGTCAAAGCTGAGGCGATACATGGACTGATGGAGAGTTTAAATGTTTGATTATTGGTCAGTGGAGAGCAACTCTTACCTCAGCTCCAACTTCAGACTGAAGCACAACTGAAGAGACAAAGTTCAACCACCCTGCTCCAACCAGAGGCTCCGCCCCCGCCACCCCCCCCCACCCACACACACACACACACAGTCTCACACAGTGACATACATACACACACACACAACTGTGTAAATCAGATGTAGATGTGACATTTGACCATCAGCAGAAACAGAAACAGACACCAGTCATGTCATGTGATCATGCTGAGGTCAAAATGATCACTCCAAGGTCATGTGATCACTCTGAGGTCAGAGTGATCACTCTGAGGTCGAAACGATCACTCTGAGGTCATGTGATAGCTCTAAGGTTGAAATCCCAAACTTTGTTAATCAAAGACAGATTTGATCTTTGAGGATCGACCAATCAGGGCTCAGAGCGAGATCAAACTGATCTGTTTTCACGTCTTAATAATGTTTTTCTCTCTGACTCTTCCTCCATGTGATGAACTACTGCTGCACTCTGCTGGTCAAACACACACATTGAATGTGTGTGTATGTGTGTGTGTGTGTGTGTGTGTGTGTGTGTGTGTGTGTGTGTGTGTGTGTGTGTCTGTGTAGAATGAAATGTGTGACTACTTCTTAACGCCCACGTGTTCTAAAAAGATTATTATCATCAAAGTGGGTATTTACTGTCCTGTAGGTCGATTGGTCAGTTGGTCAGTCAATAGGTCAGTCAGTCAGTTGGTCAGTCAGTCGTTAGGTCAGTGAGTCGGCCATTTGGTTGGTCGTTCAGTAGGTCAGTCAGTCAGTCAGTCGGTATTACCTTGGTGTCACGGTCCAGACTTTGACAGAGAACCTGCCAGGGAGCAGTGTACCGGAACATTTTGGACATGAACTGGATCTGACTGGTTCTGTGTTACTGAGCACAATGGTGATGATGATGATGATGAAGATGATGGTGGTGGTGGTGGTGATGATGAGGGTGATATCAGTCAGAGCCTCGGCCAGCAGGAACCAATCACCATCCACCCTGAGAGAAACAGAGTAATTGCTCAGATTGTTTTTAGCAAAAGCTTCATGGGTTGCATCTCAAAGCTCCAAAGTTTCATCCTTCCTTCCTTCCTTCCCTTGCGACATTCACTTGTGTCTCTTAGTCCCTCCCACAAGAGATGATGGAGAGATGCAAGGAAATGAAGAGAGGAGAGAGGACACAAGGAGATTTGTTTTACGAGAAATGAGACATCCACATTTATGTCAGTGCCAAAAGATCAGCAGGATCAGTGATGAATACAATAAATACATTAAATACAATATCAAAGATGCATTAAGAGTTCAGACACACCAGAGTCTCCAAATTTAGCATTAGCCGCAAATCAGTACCAGTTTACCTGTCATCATTTAGCAGGCTGGTAGCTGAAGGGATAAATAAGTTTGGGGCGTGTGGTAGCGCTGCCCAGAGGGCATAAGAGGAAAGTCAGAGTAGAGAATGTGCCCAGGCTGATCTACTATTCCTCTGGCTTTCCTCTGATGTTTCTTCTCAGAGGGGGCTCAAGTCCTTCAGCTGGACTCCAACAATCTTGGAGCAGACTTTAACTATCTGATTCAGACTGTTTCTGTCCCTGACAGATAATCCATTGAATCAGCAAATAAAAGAAAATGTCAAAAGACTGTTAATAAAGGAAAGATAAGAACACGATAGGATGCCCTCAGAAACACTGAAAGAGTTCACTTTTCACAACAACTGAATGTTCTTCAGTTCAGAGTCAAACACAGCTAAGAGATACTCAGTCAACAGTTTGTAAATCTTGACCATGAATGATGCTAGCTTCAGATGAAGGCCCCTGGCCAGTCTTTCTAAAGTCTCAAACCAGTTCTTTAGTCTTTTGTTTACTTTAATATTTGTCAACAAACTTTGAACTGTCAACCACAGAGAAACGGTCAGCAGCAACCAATCATATCGCCTGGATACTGAAGGTGGGCGGGGCTTGGACAAAATACTTTCCATCAGGATTAATAGACTGATCGATGATGTCATACAGCTAATCAAGCACCTGTGATGACATCAAAATGATGTCATAGAGAGAAAAAAAAATAATAATAATTGAAGGAACAACATAGACTCACCTGCAGGTCCTGCTCCACTAGCTGACCGACGACTGATCCACACTCTGTGTATGTGTGTGTGTGTGTGTGTGTGTGTGTGTGTGTGTGTGTGTGTATGTGTGTGTGTGTACGTGTATTTGTGTGTAGGTGTGTGTGTTTGTGTTGCTGAGCAATAGAATTTGTCAGGAATGTTGCTGACAAACAGAAACACACACAGTGACTGACCTCACCCACTCACACACACACACAAACACACAAGTTTTCCTGTAGGTGGCAGCAGTGAGGCTCAGTCAACAGGTTACTATGACAACAGAAGGTGACTGCTGGACATCCAAACCCTCTGTAAATGTTTTTGTGCATGTGTGTGTGTATGTGTGTGTGTGTGTGTGTGGAGGGTCTGCTTTGTAAATTTTGAATTGTCCTCTGAGCTGTTTACTCAGGACTCTGATGACAGCATCCAGAAAAAAACATTGATTAAAAGTTTTTTAGGAATAATATCTGGAGTTTGTTTTCAGCCTTATTTGTTTGATCGTTTTTTTAAATTAACTGTTTTCGATCATTTGACAGTTTGGTTGTTTGACTGTTGTTGTTGTTGATGATGATGATGATGATGATGATGATGATGATGATGTAGATGATGATGATAATGATGATAATTACAATGAATGTGTTGTTGATGATGATGATGATGATGATGATGACGATGGTGATGGTGATGATGATATAACTACAATGATGATGAAGATGGGCAGATGATGATGATGGTATATACATTACAAATATTAGACAGATGTTTTTCACAGGCACAGATTTATTGGTTTAATTTGACATTAATACTCTGAGCTGCAGTCTGACACTTGCATGATGTTTTTAACACGCATGTTGTCCAAGGAAGGAGGGAATCATCCCATGCAGTGTAGAGCAGGAGTTGGAGGAGGAGGAGGAAGAAGAAATTGGGCTTTAATTTTGAAGGCATCATATCATCATGTCCTGAATTGGAGGCAGAGGTGGAGCAGTCAGGGAGGAAATGAGCATCACGATGATGATCACGACGATGATGATGATGATGAAGACGATGATGTGCATACTGGAGGAAAATCTGATGATAAACTTCCTGTTAGATAAGGCTGTGTTAGTTGAGCTGTGATGTCACTGATGATGTCAGAGTTAGTGTGTGTCATGCTAGTGGATATTGTGTTAGTCTGTCAGGTCAGACTCCTGTTCCCCAGAGGATACACCTTCAGTTTAACTGTCCTCTTAGCTGATCCCTCTCTCCTCATCATCTTTCTTTCAGATGGCCGTCTTTGTAGAGTCGTCACCACGGTGACAGAGCGCCATTAGATCAGTTCAGATCTGTTAACGAGACACAAGTCATTTAAAAGCTATGAGAGAGAGAGAGAGAGGGAGAGAGACAGAGATAGATCCAGTGATCAAAGATGGAGGACAGGACGAGTGATGGCAGAGGACAGCTCTGAATGAAACCGATTCATCATTGGTCAGTCCATCTACCTGTCTGGATGATGTCACCAGGTTTGATGGACTCTGATCAATAAGTTTCAAACGTTCTCTCCTCAGGATGGACCCTACTGATCACCTGATATTTAAAAGAATCATGATGGGGGGGATGGGGAGGGGGTTGATGGGGGGGGGGGGGGGTGATAGGGGGAGGAGGGGGGATGATGGGTGAGTGTGTGATGCCTACCTGCAAACAGAAAACAGAAAGCATTTGTGGTGTTGAGCAGAGTCGACCAATCAGATCGGTTTTTATTTTCTCTCATAAAAACAAAAGTGTAAAAGTTTCTTGGACAAACCGAAGTCTGCAGCCAAGAAACTCAAACCATCACAATGCTAACGTTAATCCATGTTTGTGTTTCAGAGCTTACAAAGTGACACACAGAGGTTAACAGTACTCATGTCAGGACCGCATGGCTAATGCTGATGCTAAAGCTAAAGCTTAAGCTAAGGCTACAGCTAATGCTAACACTGCTGAAAACAGGAGGAGTAGAAAAGTTAAAAGGTATCAATAAAATAGAAAAAGGAGGAGAGGTTTTATAAAACAGCAGAATGAAAAACAGGAAATGATGTCATTAGAGGCGGGGCTTAGGGCAGTGGGTGGAGTTTAGTTCCTGTAGTTTTGTCCTGGAAAGTCTCTGTCCTTTTTATGTTTACATTATCATACTATATGCTGAGGCAGCGCCCCCTGGAGGATCACATGATGCTGCAGCACTTACATGGCTGCTTCTCCTTCTTTATCTGCACCGCTCCTCCCTTCACCTCCCCCGTCTCCCCAGCGCTATCCCCGTTGCTCGCTGCTGTCGTTGTATCCGGAGGTTTAGTGGAGGAAGGCAAAGCAGTTGATGCAGAAGTGGGCGGAGCTGCAATTGGGGGAATAGCGGTCTCCTCTTTCCCTTCACTCGGTGGAGTTTTTCCATTGGAGTCATCAATGAGCACGAGTTCCGCCTTCACGGTTCCCTGCAGACCCAGAACCTTTTTGGTCTCGTCCTCATCCTCCACATTCTGGTATCCCATGAACACCATGGTTACTGGGTTCTCTGCGCTTGCTTCTGCCACATTCAGCTCTCCACTTGGTTTAGCCTCCAGGCCGGTGATTTCTGCTGGGACTGGCAGCATCGGCCCCGTCTCTTCCTGGACCTCTTCTGTCGGGAGAGAAGGCACTGTGGCGACGGTCTGTGACATCATTGAGGCCTCATCAGCTTTGTGGATAAGCTCCTCGACCTCAGAGAAGGTGAGCTGTTGGACACCATCTTCCCCGTTCATCTCATGGACCACTAAGAGACAGACAGGGACAAGATCCAGATCAGATCCAGGTGAGTCATTCATTGTAACAGCTTGGAGGTGGTGAAAATAAGATAAAATAACATCACAGTGACACAGTACACCTGACACATGATTGTAACCTGACACCAGACTGTAGAGCCTGGCTTACACTACAGGACTCTCAGCCGATCCAATCCCAATAAAGCCCTTCAGACAATCAGGAGAGAAATCTGGTCCGAGACCAGATTATTTTCAAGTGTGAGCAGGTGACAAGTCAATCTTAGGCCCCACAATCGGCTCACAGACTCATGCAGATGTGTTGAGTCTTCTGTTAAATGTTGTTACTAGATGGCGCCCTTACAGACTGTGTTGTACGGTTCTTGAAAAAGCTGAACTGTGAAGATTCTCCTTATGTGTGTGATACAACCCGATTTCAAACTCTTTGAAGATTTTTTAAATCCGGAAGTGTGAGCCAGGCTTAACCTGACACCAGACAGTAATCTGACACCAGATTGTAACCTGACACCTGACTGTGACCTAACACCTCACGGTAACACGACACCTGACTGTAACATGCAATTGTAACCTGACACCTGATTGTAACCTGGCACCTGGCCAATCACATGAAACATCCCCCTGTCTGTCATTGAGGAAGATCCTGGTAATCTGTTTTTGTTTCTGTGCTGTCAGCAGGTCAGGTGACGCCAGGTGTTTTGGTTTTTATTGATGTCATCACCTTTCCGCTCGTCCTCGTAAACTTTGACCCCTTGGAGAGAAAGGTCAACAGGAAGTGTGGTGTTAGTGGACAGAACCCTGGTTTCCCCCGTCACTTTGTCCCGCTCTACTTTAATCTCCACTGAGTACATAGCTGAGGAGGAGGAGGAGTTCAACAAGACACACACACACACACACAAACACATACACACACACACACAGGTGTTAGAGACAGACAGGTGTTATTTAGGCACTTTCACTCAGTTACCTTTTACATGTCTGCATTCTGTGACCTTTGACCTCAGCTTGGTTTAGTAAGTTAATAGCTTAGCTGACTGGCTGAGTTAGCCTTCTATGACATCATCAAATACACTGATTGTTACATTAGTGAACCAGCCAACCGGGTGAAGGTGGGACATCATCATCCTGGTTATTAGATGACTCCTCCCCGACTCACCTCTCTTCATCTCCTCTGTCACCTCCCTCGGTTTGCTTACACCAGAACTTTTGTGAACTTTGACCACTGCAAGGGGTCATGAGAAAGCAAGCAGGTGGGGCACACAGAGAGAGGGGCAGGGCACAGAGAGAGTGAGCGAGACACCAAGCGAGGAGGCGGGGCAGGGATAACGGAGGCGGGGCGGGGAGATGGGTGGGGCATAAAGACAGAAAGATCTCTGAGGTCATCAGGAGCAACCTGTCATCTGTACACCAGATCACTGAGTCCAGACACACAGAGTCCAGATCAGGCAGGATAAGGTCAGGCTCACCTTGGACCACCTGTCCTGACACTGCAGGTGGGTCCTGCTGACGAGTGCTTTGACCTTTGACCTCTACAGCTGATCAGAGACACAGAGTAAGACAGAGCCAAGCTCAGACAGAGACACTGGTAGAGAGAGAGAGAAGAGAGCTGAGAAGAGGTTTACCTGGAACTGATCCTGGGGACACCTGAGGAGATACAGACATAGACAGGAAGCTCAACTTCACAATAAAAGTCCAACAAAAAAACGATCTGCAAGTCTAAAAAACATCTGTTTAAAGAAATATTATCACACTGCAGATTGAGTGTGTCTGTCTGTGTGTCTGTGTCTGTGTTTCTGTGTGTGTATATACTCACAGCAGTTTGGGTTATAGTCTCACACACAGCTCCAGTTTCCAGGTTAATGAGCTCTTTTTCCAGCCTGCAGCAAACGCATAAAAAAACAAACACACAGATCATCAGAGAGGTTTGGATCGTTTGGCTCAGACTCCACCATCAGTAAACCAGACTTTGGATCAGACTATCTGAGACCTGTTGATAGTATCCTCCAGGGTCCTGGTCTTGGCCTCGTTCTGTTCAAGCTGCCCCTTGACCTCTTCATGTTCAGGTCCAGAAGGGGGCACTCCATCAAGCAGCCAGCGCTCCCTCAGAGCCTTAGACTGAAACAGGAAACATAATCATTGGTTCATACTGTTCAAACAATGTGTGTGTGTGTGTGTGTGTGTGTGTGTGTGTGTGTGTGTGTGTGTGTGTGTGTGTGTGTGTGTGTGTGTGTGTGTTATTCATGCTGAGCAGCTGTCCGTCTGGTTCAGTCTCATCTTGATTTAGAGGTGATATTTTTATAGTGCAGCTGTTACTCCTCCTTCTGACTTGACACCAAACAATAACTACACTGTAAAAAGAAACTACCCCGTAAAAAAAACTTACACTGTAAAAAACGACACTGTAAAAATACAGTTAAAAAAGTACAGCCTTAAAAAATACACTGTAAAAAATTACATTGTAAATAACTAAAAAGTAAAATAACCTCTTTTTCAAAACTACTGTTCAAAAACCACACTGTAAAATAACTACACTGTAAAAAAAAATCCTCTCAGAGACAATGAGTCAGTGAAAGCAGACTGGTGTCAGGTTTAATGTGGGCACATTTAGAATGTTACTAATGTTTGTTATGCTCAGCTTTATTTAGCAACCTGTTCATCTCTCTCTTTCTGTGTGTGTGTGTGTGTGTGTGTGTGTGTGTGTGTGTGTGTGTGTGTCTCACCTTTAGGTGTTGCAGTGCTCTCCTGTCATCCTCCAGCTGACGTTTCTTGTTCTCGATCTCTGTCTGTCTCTTCCTCTTCTCCTGAGGAATGATGGGAACCAGAATCAGATCAGTGTAATGACTGCTCATGTTTCATGTTTGGAACACATACAGTGGACAACATGACATCTCCCTAAAGATGAAGCTGAAACATTCAGAACTCCACCTGCTGGCTATCTGCAGTATAGGTTGTAAGCCACGCCCCCTTTTATCAGGTTGATTTGTGTCTCAGTGTTCATTTTAAATAAAGTTTACTTTGTAATTAGATGATGTGAAAACAGAATAAAGGAAGGAGATGCCTGAGGGGTGTGTTTGATAAAGGGAGGGGCGGGGCCTCACCAGCTGATCTCCAGCTGTGACCAAAACCCTGTGATAATTTCTCTCAAACAGCTGAAAGTTTAAAATCTTCAGCTTGCTGACACTGCTGAAGCTCTACATGACCTGCGCAGGATGTCTGTGGACAGAGCCACACTGTGCGTGAGTGTGTGTGTGTGTGTGTGTGTGTGTTTGTGTGTGTGTGTGCATGAGTGCGTGAATGCGTGCGTGCATGTGTGGATCAATAAGTGCATTAGTCTGGGAGCTCTAATGGGTGTGTGTCTGGAGATTTGAATATCTGCTTCAGTCAGAGATCAACACATGCAATTCACTGTGTGTGTGTGAGTGCGTGTGTGTGTGTGTGTGTGTGTGTGTTCACTGGTTTTGAGTGAATTACACTTACTGCAAGGAGCTGCAGTCGATCCTGCTGATAGAGAGCCTCGCCCACCCTAAGGAACACACACACACACACACACACACACACACACACACACACAGACACACACACACACACACACACACACACACACACACACAGACACACACACACACACACACACACACACACACACACACACACACACACACACAAGCACACACACAGATGTGTTAGTTCAGGATGTCTTGTATATTACTAGAACATCACAGCAGAGGACTCTTAAAGGGACACATCATGGTTTGTCAGCTTTGTAATCATCAACCGTACAATTTAGGAACTTAGACTGACAGAATGAGGTCATCAGTGTGGGCGGGGATAATGTGGATAATGTTACAAACAGACTTCAAACTGATCAGCTGATATAAAAAGAAACGTTTGTCGAAAACCTGTATTTTTTCTGATGTCCAGCAGGGGGTGGCACTAAATGAACACCAACCAACCCGCCAAATGCAGGTGAAAATTCGTTTTGGCGGGTATTAAAAAAAAAAAAAATCTCTAGCCAGCTTGGCCGGTGATAAATGAAGCACTTTATCATCAATTTTCCTGGAGGAGTACACGTAGTTTCTATGGAAATGCAAGTGTTGGGAGTTATGTCACACATCTCTGTGTACACAGACGTGTCCCTACTTGGCAGGGCAGGATGTGTCAGTCCCATGTTGTTGGAGGAGAGTGGCCCTCTCCTCCCTCTCTTGACATATACTGCAGTGTTGCCAAGTCCGCTTATTTTAAGTGACTGTGGGCTTATTTTTCTGTAAATTCGCTTGCGAATCTCTTCAGTTGCAGGTTGCAGTATTTTGAGCTTGTTTTCTAAAGTGTTGCTGCTTATTTGGGCTTTGCTTCCTGTATGATACCCACTTGATTCTCCTCCCAGCTCTCCACAACGGCGAGAAACACGTACACGACAATACATGTGGGTCAGGATAAATATTATCCCAAACAAGTTCAGAAATTACAGAAATCGTTTGCAGCAGAGAAAAACACAGATCTATCTTCTCACTGATAAACCTCGCCAGCCGGTGCGGTGTTGTCATAGAGACTTCAACATTGTTTTTATCGAATATACAGAACATTCTCCACTTCAGTGTCAGATAAATTTAAAGCTTTAGTTACTAAAATCATCAAATGATTTCAGCTGCTCTCATTGTCTGTATTTTTTGCCCAGGAAAAGAAAAAAATGGCTAGTGGAACTTCTGATTGACTGGTAACTTCAGAAACTTGCCAGCAACATCTGCTGGTGATCAAAAAATTTAATTTAGAGCCCTGTTCAGAAATTACCATGTTTACAGCCTGGTTAAAGAAAAAGATTTTACTCTGAATAGATCATTACTAGATCAACTAAAGTGCAGTGAGATCATTTCCTGTTTACGGTTTCAGATTCAAAATAAACTTTATCCACCCATGATCCTCTCATGTGTCTATTTATTTATCTATTTATTTGTTTATTTATTTGGTGACATACTGACTGTTAGAAATGAACTCTGACTTTTGAACTTTACTTCTTTATTTACATCATTACCTTTTTTTTAACTTTATATTTACTTTAGATTATCTTTATTTCAAACTTTTATTTACTTTTTTATCTTTATTTTAACCTTTTTATATACTTTATATTGTCTTAATTTTAACCTTATATTCACTTTATGTTCACTTGATCGTATTATAAACTGATATTTTCCAATGTGTTCTCTGAAGATGCAAACCGGTTGATCTGGACAAAAGAGTTACACCAGTAAAACCTGTTTAACAGAGCGACAGCTGGGTGTGCTTTTTTGATGAGACACTGGTTCTGCTGGCTTTACTGGTTAAACTGGTTACATTGGTTGAAGTGGTTACACTGGTTAAACTGGTTACATTGGTTAAAGTGGTTACACCGGTTAAAGTGGTTACACTGGTTAAACTGGTTACACTGGTGTTGAGAGTGAAAGTTGAAACTGCTGAGCTTTCTGTTTTTGTTGAACTCAAAGGGTTCAGAACAAAGCTGCTGCTCGTCTCCATGGAGAGCAAAACCACACACAGAGCATCTGAGCTTATAGACACACACACACACACACACACAAACACACACACACACACACACACACACACACACACGCGCGCGCACACACACACACACACACACACACACACACACACACTGGGCGACTGGAAACCAGTCAGACAGGAAGTAACTAAGAAACTACAAATTAAAATTCTAAGAGAAAAATGATCATTTCTGATAAAATCAGAGACGTAACGCTTGTCAATGATGACAACAACAATAATCACTTTTATAATTATTCATCATTACTGTTAAGATCCTTTGTTAGTTTGTTAGTTTGTTTGTTTCTCGCAGGCCTCATTGAGGCTCTTAAGTTGAAAACTGAGACCGGAAGTGGTGTGTCCATATGTAGCTTTATGTCACGGTAATGATGAATCTGGTCCCTCATAATGAACTGATCAATCAGGGATCCACTGCTGATTATCGATCCACTGCTTCCGCGGAGGAAAGTAGGTCTCAGAGTACGTGAATCCCTCCGCCTGCTCTAATGACTTTAACCCTTCACGTGCCGCAGCAGACACTCAGACTCCTCTTGTCACCTCTTGATCACCTCTATCCCCACTTGGACCACACCTGCTCGCTCTTTATCCCACGCGGGGTTTGCGCCACGCGCTTTGGCGCAGTGTCCGCGTGTGTCCAGGGATGGTCCTGACTCAGCGGTCTGACGGACTGATGCCGCACCATGACGACACGAGGCTCCGCGCGCTCACATTAAAGTCACACCCCACGTCACAAACTTACAGAGAAAAACACATGAAGAAGAAAAGAAGAAAAAGGAGAGAAGAAGGGAAGGAGAGGAAAGAGAAGAAAAGATTTAGGATGGAGAGAAAAGAAATCAAAGTGTACTCACTCCATGTCTGACTGCAGATCAGTCCGCTGCAGCCCCAATCATCTGATCCACATCCGAGGGAGAAAGGAGACCCGCCCACCGAGGGGGGAGGAGAGGGGGGACAGGAGGGAGTAAGAGAGAGATAGAGCAAGGGAGGAGAGGAGAGGAGAGGAAACAAAGGACAAAAACTGGGTGAGGAGGATGGAGAGAGAGGAAATAAGGATGAAGGAGGGTCCGGAAGGGAAGAGAGAAGGAATGGAAGGAAGGATGGAGGAGAGAAAAGGAACTGAAGGAAAAGAAGGAGAGAAGGAAAAGAGGGAAGGAGGAGAGAGGGAGAACAGAGGGAAAGGACAGAAGGAGAAGGAAAGGAAAGGAGAGAAGGATGAGAGAGGGAGAGCATAAGGAAAGGAGGAGACAAGGAGAACAGAGGAAAAGGGGAGAAGGAAAAGAAGGAAGGAGTAGACAAGGAGAACAGAAGGAAAGGCAGGAAGGATGAGAGAAGGAGAACAGAAGGAAAAGGGAGAAGGAGGAGTGAAGGAAGGCAGGGAAGGAGGAGAGAGGGCGTACAGAAGGAAAGGAGGAGAGAAGGAGAACAGAAGTAAAAGAATGAAGAAGGAGAGAAGAAAAGAAGGAAAGTAGAGAAGGTGGAGAGAAAGAAAGAAGGGACAGAAAGGAGGGAAGGAAAGGAGTGAAGGAGGAGAGGAGGGGAGGGAGGGAAGGGACGAAAGGAGGCAAGAAGGAAAGAAGGAAGAGGGAAGGAAAGAGAGGGAGTTTCTGAGGATGGTTGTCTTGTTGTTTTAGTAGTATGTGCCCATCGTGTTATGTCATTTAACAGTTCTCTGTCAGCCTCGTGAACGAGCAGACCAGTTTCTGGACTAAAGTCACACGTTGTCCCAGTCTGTCCTGATAGAGGATTTCAGCTGATCCACAGTTCAGGGTCTCCTTTGTTCTGTTTTTTATTTCATGATGCTCCAAATGTTTGTAATGGGGACTAGTCAGGACTGCAGAAGGTCAGTTTATCACCTGGACCCTTCTACTACAGAGCCATGCTGTTGTAATCCTGCAGAATGTGGTTTGTTCTGGTCTCTGTGAAATCTGTAAGGTCCTAAACAGTAGCAGAGCAGTAAAATATAAACTTTGAATGACCTATAACATTAGAATCGACTTATATTTAAAAATGTTCAAATGAAAAATGAATCAGTGTTCAGGTCAAACAGTCACTGGATCAAATCTGTGTGTGTTCACTGTGTTAACTTAACTTGTGCCTCCAGCTGTTCCTGCTTCTGTTTGTTACACACACACACACACACACACACACACACACACACACACACACACACACACACACACACACACACACACACACACACACACACAATGGGATAAGTCCAGCAGAGTCCAGCAGGGGGCAGCAGAGTCTGACTGAACAGAGCATCCTACGGAGCTCACTTCAGGTCTGCAGGTGGAAATCTTCACCTGGGGTGAATCTTTAAAGCGCTGAACTGCAGCCCCCCCCCCCCCCCCCCCCCCTCCGCCGCATCAGATGTAGTTTCTATTTGGGTCAAATTCATTATCTAACAGAAGAATAGTTTATATAGTTCAACAGCATGGATAGAAAATAAACATTCATGATCAGTTATTTCTCTTGTTCATTTCCTGTTGATTCTCTTTTTCTTTATGAAGAAAATTTAATTTGGGGAGAAAATTCTGACAGAAAAAAACACTTGCTGCATTTCCTTTAGAGAGTTTCATTCATGATCATGAGGTTTGAAAAGAGTGAAGCGATTTCTGTTTTCCTGAGATCTAATAACTATTATCCAGTGTTCCTAAGACATCATAAACTAGGTTATATTAATTCGTTTACCGTTACCGGTGAAGTGATTGGTGTGCTTCTAAACTGGACAGGTCAGGTTTTCTTCATGTGAAAGTGTTTGTTAAACAGGTTAAAACACAGATAAAGCTCTGTTAATGTTTTTATTTCATTAGAGTTATTACAGCACACATGGCACCGTCATCACTACAAGACGTCACTTCATGTGACGCTCCAGAGGAAAGGATGTCTCATTTCTCTTAAAACAAATCTCCTCGTTTCCTCTCTCCTCTCTTCATTTCCTTCATCTCTGGTGGGAGGGACTAAGACACAAGTGAAATAAAAGGAGGGATGAAACTTTGAAGCTTTGAGACCCACCCCTGAACTCTGATTTCTCCACCTTTGAGTGATTTTAATGAATGAACTTTGATAAACCAGTTGACCGAGTCCGTCTCAGCTGCACGATGAGCTCCTCCTCCAGACTGATCCTTCGCCTCCTCTATTTATTATATTTCTTCCGGAAACATCTCAGCTGTTTCAGATGGACGTCACACCGTCAGAGAGGAAGTCATGACCTTGATGAAATTAAACACGTTAAATTCTATTTGTAAAGCACTTTTCATCACAAGATCTCAAGGTGCTACAGAGTAAAACAAGATTTAAACAAAGAAAACAGGAGAATTTAAAGGTAAGCTTTGTTTAAAAGAAAAGAAACAAAAAGAAACAAAAAGAAACAAAAAGAAACAAAAAGAAACAAAAAGAAACAAAATGAATAAAGAAAAGAAACAAAATGAATAAAGAAAAGAAAAGAAAAGAAAAGAAAAGAAAAGAAAAGAAAAGAAAGAAAAGGAAAGAAAAGAAAAGAAAAGAAAAGTTTTCAGGCTCTTTCAGGCGGTCAGGAAACCATGGTACAGAGTTTAGTCCTGAACAGCTGAAGAAAGTAATTAATACCAGAGTGAAAGTGTTGTGATGAGTTCTGTGGTGTGAGAAAGTAGCAACCTCCTGTCTGAAAATATGAGTCAACGTAAATTGCTAAAATCTGCAGAAATAAGCATGTGTACAGCCTGGTACAAAAAATACCTCTCACTCAAATCTCTAATTTTGTCAATGGCACACACTGTAGGGGGGGGGGGTTCTAACTTAGTAGCTTAGAAGATATTAAGATCACGAGTTTGCCCAATCAGAGGTACAGCTAAGCTCACATGACTGACAGGCGCTCTAAAGCTGTTACTGTGGAGACTCAAAGACCGCCTCATTTCCAATATGGCCGAGCCAGACATTTGTTTCAAAACTCTGTTTCAGATACAGATGGGTGATGTCGCAGAAACTACGTCCATTAATTATACAGTCTGTTTGTGAGTAGCTTTTTGAGGTGGGGGAGGGGGGCATTTCCATGGATGCACTGATGAGTTAAAAGGGAGACTTTTGCATTCAATCCTGAATGAGATCAAACGTTGACCAACTTTAAACTACAACACCCAGAATCTACTGCAGGAAAAGGAGAGGAGATGTTGATGTGTTTCCTGTCAGAGCAGAGACCCAAAGAAACTTTAACATTTGAATAAGAGTCTTTGATCAAACTCACTCACAATAAAACACTGCAGGCACTCAACTGAAGGGAAACTTTTATTTTAAAAGAATCATTGAAATTAGTGTTTCAAGACACAGATCACTTCAGTGTGTGTGTGTGTGCATGTGTGTGTGTGTGTGTGTGTGTGTTTGTAAAACATTAAGAAAATAAATCTTATGCCTAATAAAAGAATCTGAGGCTCATTTTAACCGTTTAGAGTTTCTGATCAGACGATGATGGAGTTTAAAAGAGTCCGTCACTTTGAAATGTTTTGGCTTTAATTTGACAGAAACGATCTCTGAGGTTGGTGTCTGTCTCTGAATTCATTAAAAACCTTCATTCTGCTGCAGAGTTTGAAACTCTGAATCTCTCCGAGTCTGTAAAGTTTAGAAAGTTCACAGGAGACTGAGGGAGGAGCTCGTACCAAAACTCACTTCAGAGATTTCATCAGAGCACAGACCTGAATCTCCTTAAAGGACAAAAACAAATTAAAATAAATAAATAAGTTAAAGATTGAAATGTTTGTTTCAGGCAGAATTAAAAAGCTGAGATTTATCTTCACGTTTCAGATTCACAAACTAAAATTCTTCATAACAAAATAAAACTGTTTGGATCTTTTTAGATCTTTTTCAAGATTAACTCACTCCTTTGATTCAAACCATTACAAAGAACTACAACTCCCACAAAGCCCAGCAGTGTGAACCATCCAATCAAAGGGCAGCTGACTCTGTCACCTGGCCGACTCCAGCAGGCCAAGGTCACAGGCAGACGTTTCGGAGCTCCAAAAACATTTTTTCTTCATCTCTAGCAGCTGAGGCTCATGGGAAATGTAGGATTTAGATAAAAGATGTTTGACACAGAAATATAAAAAGACGAGTAAACGATTTTCCTTCACTAAAATCTGATATCAGTGAGCAAACAACACGAAATAAAACAGCAGAAGAAGAACACATGGTCCCAAATCTCTCCTCCCTAAAACGCATCTGTGTGCTAAAACACACCTCACACACCTGTCTGCTGGATCAGAGGCTCTGACTGGTTTAAAGAGTCCCAGCTCAGATTAGGCTATGAGCTCAGATTAAAACGATCCTGGCCTAAGGACCGGGAGAATGCAGGGCATGTTTCAGGACCGTCTCCTCATCAGATAAAGCTTCTGTTGTTTGAAATCATGAGATCCTCAAACTGGAGACGATCACATGATGACGCTCTCTGACACACTTTAACATCCTGTTATCATCATCATCATCGTCTGCTCCACTCTGATCATCAGGACTGATCTGAAACAGACCACCAGAGAACTGCAGCTAGTAGGCTATGCTAACACCAGCTAACAAGTGAGGACTTCAGCTAACAGGCTATGCTAACACCAGCTAACCAGCTATGCTAACACCAGCTAACCAGAAAGGACATCAGCTAGCAGGCTATCTTAAACCAGCTAAACAGAGAGGACTGCAGCTAACACGCTACGCTAACACCAGCTAACAAGAGAAGACTTAAGCTAGCAGGCTATGATAACACCAGATAACCAGAGAGGACTGCACCTAGTAGGCTATGCTAACACAGCTAACACGCACTCTGTATATTCTGTTAGAGCTCTGTGATAAATATGCTGTTCAAGAACTGTTATACTAACATGCTAATGTCTGTTTATATTCAAGCTTAAGATCCTAATCCAGCAGACAGGAAGTGACACGCAGTGACAGGTGATGAATGTGCAGTGATGTCATACAGGAACAGAAAAAGTATGAACCATTTGTAAAGTGGACTTCCTGTTTGTCTACACATGGGTGAATCGTGAGGGCTGTGCAGCAACTGAGCATGCTCACTATAAATCTCTCCAAATGGGGGCAGGGCCTACACACATCCTCTCATTGGTCTCTACTTAATAACCATGGCAACGATCTGTTCTCGTTCTCCTCTGACTTCTGGTCCAGCATTTGGGTGGGGAGGGCTCAGAACTCCACTTTGCAGGCAGGGAAGGTCTCCTCCTGCATGGCGACAGTGCTGTTGCTGCCCAGCACCGTGATTGACAGCTCCCTCTGTCGGTCATGTGTCTCCTGGTACCACTCGTGCATCACCAGTGAATCAAACGTCGGGATTAGCGTCACCTGGTGGGGGTCAGGGAAAAAAGACCAATCAGAGCACAGATCATTAGAGGACAGATAAAGCCGACATGATGAAGACTTTCACAGACCTGGACCTCAGGCCAGCTTGCTTTCCCATCCAGCAAGGCATCTAGGAGTGTTCTCATGGCGTCCTCCTTCATAAGGTCGTCCCCGCTCACAATGTAATGAGATGAGCGCAGACGTCTGAAGAACTCCACGTCCACCGAGGAGATCGAACTCCCGGATGGCAGGTAGGCAAGGTCCACATAGACCGCAGAACCTGCAAGTGCGGGCCCTGCAGACCCTGCAGAACCCGAAGCTCTGGATCCTGAGAGGGAGACAGAGAACTGAAATAAAAGCAGTCCACCCAGGTAAACCTGGACCTAACGGGTTCTGATTCAAAGTTAAGAGAAGAAGAAACATGTTCCAGCTATGATCTATTAGGAACCCTGACCACTGAGCTTCTGGAGCAGACTTTAGAGAATCAAAAACTTCCCTTGTTGACTGAATCTGATCAGGTCTAAACCTGCTCTATTTGTAAGACTGTGCTGGTCTAGGCCAGCTATGGTCTAAACTTGCCTACCTGCAGATGAAGGTCTTGGGGCTCCAATTCTGGACCCTCCAAGTGAGTTTCTGGATGAGGGTTTGGTGTCCAGGCTCATTGTGGTCCTCAAGGGCCCAGTGGGGGTGCTGGTCTTAGACTTGCTCATAGCAGCAGAGGTCCCAAGGGTGGTCTTCTGTAGAGAACCTGTGGGTTTCTTGGTCTTTTGGGCTGAACTCTTCAGGCTCCTGTTGGATCCATCAGTTTCTGGGTCAGCCATGCAGGCTCCAGGCTGGGGGGGTAAGGGGGGCAGGTCCTTTACAGGAGCTGGGGGTGGGTCGTGTGAAGGAAGCTGCCCCACCCTGTAAGATAAATGATGTGGACTGGGATCATTGAGGAGGTTAAGGCCACTGGAGTCATCCTCAGAGTCTAAGTCTGCTGTGATGGAGGGACAGTCCTCAGTCCCAGGGGGAACATCAGAGTCTGTGGTGGTTGTAAGGGAGTTGCTAATGGATGTAGGGGGAGTCTCTTGGCTGAAGACTGAGGGGCCGTCGCTGCTGCTTTGGTCCTGTGATTGATTGTTGTTGTTGCAGAGGTCTGGATAGATCTCGGAGGTGAGACTGGGACTGATACTCTGCTGAGGGGTCTCTGAGGTCTTTGGGTGCTGGAACTCACATGGAGACACCAAACAGAGATCCACATCATGGGGGACATCTGAGTTCAATTCAGACAGTGTGTGGATATGTTCCTCTGATCCACCTCCACAGCGGCCATTATGGTTTGACCTCAGAGGTAAGGTCGTCCCGGTGTTCGAGTCTGGGTCACTAACATGTCCATTCGAGTAGACTCTGTCCCCCAGCGGTCCTTTGGGGGACGCCACTTGTTCCAAAGACACCGACAGGGATTCATCCACCTCTGTGGACTGAGGAGAACCAATTTCAGCTGGCATGGAGGTCATGGTGGAGGAAGAGTCTTTGAAAGGACTGAGCATCAAAAGACCAGACTGTTTGTCCTGAGGGGACATGGAGTTTTCCAGACTGTCTTTCAAAGAGCCAAAGTCTGGTGTCCTACAAGAACCGCCAAGATTGTAGTCCAGACCAGATCCTCTTTCCCCGAGGCTGTCCTCTAAACCCTGACTGTCCTCTTCAGGGGACTGTCCTGGGGGAGAGACCAGCTCCAGAGTCTTTTCCTCGGAACTCATGCAGACCTCATCCTGTCCGTTCTGGACTGGCTGGCACACGGTCGGAGAGAGGTCAAAGTTTGTGCTGAAACAGTCCTTGGCCTGGTCTGTCACCAAACTACGAAACTTCTCAGGGCTCTCCACATTGGGGGGCTGGTTCTCTTGGGCCTTTCCTCCCTCAGAGTCCATGACTGTTGGGATGTCTGAGGCCTGGCCCTTGTTCCCGTTGTGGTCTTCCAGTCGAAGTCTTTTTAATTCAGCCGTCATGTCCTCAGGTGTAGACACCTTAGAGGTATCCTTCTGATGTTCCTGTTCTGCTGAACTGGATTTTCCTTTGGTCCCTTTGTTCACAGAGTCTTTCTTTGGACCCTCTTTCTTCAGGGTCCCGGTCTTACCTAGACTTTTCTTTAGTTCTGTGCTTCCTGTCGTTGCTCCACTTGTAGCTTTCTTCATTTCTTTGATGGCAGGTTTTGTCATCTTCTTCTCCTCTGGCTTGGCATCCTTCTTGCTGTCTTTTTTTGGTTCGGGTTTGAGGTCTTTCTTTGGTTTTAAACTAACTGTTTCCTTCTTTCCCGCTTCTTTCTTTCTCTCTGTGGTCTCTTCTTTCTTTACAACAGTTACAGGAATCTTCTTGTCCTCCTTCTTCACCTCCTTTTTCTCTTCCTTTGATGCATCTTTCTTTGGGACCAGTTTTTCAGCAGGTTTCTGAGGCTTTGATTTGGAGTCTGAGTCCTTCAGTTTGGGTTTTTCCTCCACATCCTTCTTCTCTTTTGGTGAACTCTCAGTTGCTGGCTTTGGCTTCATTTTCACTTCCTGTTTTCGAACGTCAACTCGTCCAGTCTTGTCTTTCTGAAAGGCACTGCTGGCTCGGACTTCCTTGGACTGGGACTTGAGGCTCTCCCTGCTTTCTGCTCTTTTTGGCTGTTTGTCTGCTTTTAATGTCTCCAAGTCCTTTAAATACACGACTGGATGTTTGAGGAAACCCAGGTGTTTGAGTTTTTCAAGTCCATCAAGAATTTTGGTCTGTGGGGTGCATCCTGGGAAAAGGACTCTGATGACCTTGTCCTGAGGACTGGATGGATGCCAGACCAGCAGAGCACAAACAGAAGCGAGGCACGGCAGTGGGAGATCTGAGCCCTTTATGTGAGACCCGTTGTTTGGCCAAGTCTGCATGAGGGTCTCCAGATGTTTGCTTCCGCTAACCGGATTCAAGATGTACAGCTCCAGACGGCCCACTCCCATCTTCTGGAACAGGATCACTGGTTCTATAGTGGGTCCATTGGACCGGCTCAGAGGCTCAGGCTTGATTTCCAGTCTCTGTAAGTACTCCAGAGTGAGTGCTGCCTGATCGCAGCTCCGCAGCTCACCGGGGTCTTCCTGAATGGACTTCAGCCTGTCAGGAGCATTCAGGAAGACCACCCCGATCTCAGGGGAGATCAGATTCCTCATCCAGTCCTCCTCAGACTGAGGTCCAGGAGACTCCTCTTCCTGCTCAGCCACCTTCCTCCTCAGCAGACTGTTCACCCCAGGCAGATTGTCCACGCCAATGTGGGTCAGGAGCACCGAGTCGATTCTGTCCAGGTGTCGTACCAGTTTCCAGAAGCAAGAGCGGGGATCGGAGCCACCGTTCACCAGGACGTTAAAACCATTCACAGCAAAGAAGGCAGAATCCCCCAGCCCACCAGGGAAGATATAGCAGCAGGGCCGAGACAGTTTCAAGAACCCCACAGTGCTCGGGGGCTCAAGGAGCTCAAAGGGGGACTCAGGTTCCAAAGACTCAGAGAGGTACTCTGTAAACTCCTGCAGACCCTCCATCTCTGGGAGAATGGGGGGTGGGTTGATCTGGATGTTAATTAAGTCTTGCAGGTTTTGCTTCTCTAATGTACGATCCTTCCAAACCCCAAAGTTTGGACAATTGAGAGTGAGGCTGGCCTTCATCGCCGAGTCTGCAGAGCTCAACAGCTCCCCCACCTGGGACAGAGAGGAACTACATCAGGGACATGAAGTACTATATTTGAGATCACAGAAACTATGTAAGAGACCTGAAGTACTACATCAGGGACATGAGGTACTATATGAAAGACCAGAGAAAGTTCCCTTTTCGACACAGGACACACTTTCAGAAACTGTAAATGAAGTCTTGAGACACCGTTTGTTGTGATTTGGTGCTATAAATGTAAAGATTGACTGATCTAAGGTGATATTAGATTAATCAGTGTTTGATACTTTCTGACCTCTGGGTCTGACAGGATGTGGACAAGGTCAGAGAAGGAGAAGCAACCCCTCTGCAACACGATGTCTCCGCTCCCCTCCACGCACTGTCCAGCCAAAACCAGCAGCTTGTGACGCGACGAATCACACAGCAGCCGCCGAACCTGAAAAAATATGCAGGAAACACATCATCATCCAGACCTGCTGACTGCAGTGCAGCTCATAAGCCCCACCTCCTCCATGTGAACAGGGGGGACCTAAATCAGACGGTAAAGAACCTCCAACAGTCTCACCTCAGAACAGACGAAGTCATGGTCTGGATTCACCACAACCTGAGTGTCCAACACGTCCCCACGGTGCTGCAGAGTCCTCTGACCTGAAGGGGACGACACATGGACACCAGGCAATCAGACAGAGCGACGGTGTGTGTGTGTGTGTGTGTGTGTGAGACTGCAGGCTGTTCAGCCTCAGCTGACTGTGTTCAAGTGTTTGAGACTCTAAACACACTTTGTCTCAGCATCATGTGATCACTTCTGTCTGCTCAGAATAATGTGTTGGGTCCCCCTGAGGGGGCGGGTCTGCACTCACCTGGGACGTCTTCTGACAGGAAGGCTGAGTGTCTCGACACAAAGAGCTTCAGCTGCTGGTCCAAATCAGATACCTGCAGGTCCACTGGCCAGCATCGCACACCTAAACACACACACATACAGACAGAATCATTAAACAGAGGAATGTCATGTCACAGTTATCTGTTATATTTTAGTAATGCTAATGGTAATTTTATTAATTTGTATAGTCTGCTTTGATTTATTCCGTTTCATTTTTGTTTACTTATCTTATTGTTATAGTAAGCTGGTGCATTTCACTTTTTACTTATTTGCTGCAACAAAAGAATTTCCCCTGTGGATCAATAAAGTCTGATCTCATTTACAGCTGATGTAGCGACTGTAGCTGGGGCCCTGTGGAGCCTTCAGACCTCAGAGTGAGACCTCGCTCTCCTCCTATCTCGGTCACATGATCTGTTTCCTCCTCAGCAAACGGGAAGCTGCAGATATTCAGAAACACTACTTCCTCTTTGTGTCAGCAGGCAGAAAACCAACCTGAAAACACACACACACACATTGAACAACATGCCCTTAACACAGAGACATACGGTCTGTTCCTACATGAAGAGGTCTTCTGATCTAACAGCATTCTAATGATGCTCAGGGCTCAGTGTGTGTGTGTGTGTGTGTGTGTGTGGTCACAGTGGGATCTTTGTGATCAGTGGATCAGTCCTCTGATGTGTGTGTGACCTGCGGGACACATTAATTCAGAGTTATATTTAACCTCTTCTCTCTGAGACAGTGTGTGTGTGTGTGTTTGTGTGTGTGTGTGTGTGTGTAGCTTAGCCTGGAGGCTCTGTGATGGAGCCGTTTCATCCTCAGCGTGCACTCTTCCTCTCAATCATTCATGCTGAGAATCCATCCAATCAGACACAGCATTGATAGAAAGACAAACACAGAGACCAGCACAGGGACCAGACTGGCCCTGCTTGTCTGACAGCGGAGACTTCCTGCTGTAAGGGGCAAATGCAGTCCTCAAGCTCTCAGGTGTGTGTACGTTTGTGTTTTTTCACAGCTCCCTGACCTCAGCTGGGTGATCTCTCTCCATCACTCACAGCAGACTCAGTGTTCAGGTTCAGCCTCTCAGCAGTCTAATCCACATTAATCTGATTACCAAAATAAAGCGCTCGTTCATGGCTTCATTAGGAACTGTTAACACTGTCTCTGGATCCCTGCGAGCTAACACCATTATCAATCTGCTCTCACACTGTTATCCACTTCACTCTGCAAAACACAAACAGACTGTACAGCTCAACAAAACACACCACATCCTGTGGATGGGGTTTTCAAAATAAAGGCCCCAGAAAAAAACCCTACACTGACAATTAAAAGTTATGATATTCATAGTTTTTATCCTCACAGGGGTCTGAGGTCTGTATTTGAACAGTGTGAGTGCAGAACATTATGTGTTAATCAGGGTCAGAGTCCGGCTCAGAGTCAGAGTCATTCTTAGGGTCACACTCAGAGTCAGGGTTGGCTTTGGATTTCATGTCTCCTCAGAAAGCCTCAGAGACAAACATCTGAAGCTTTGTCCGTGTCTCTGACAGGATGTCCGCTCTGTCCGCTGTGATAGCACCTCTAAATTTATCCCACTACACCAAACAGCTGCAGCCAACTGAGCCCCACCCCCAACACACACACACACATCTTTTATTTCCCCTGTTGTCTCCACTAATAACATCTTCTTGAACCAGTAATACCAGAAGTCATTCAGTCGTTGTGTTCCTGTGTTTAATTTTAGGAGGTCAAACTGAAACCACCTCAGTTTCACTCTTTAAAGAGTAACAAAGAAAATGAAATAAATCACCTGATATCACCTGCTGCATAAACACAGTGTTTGAACAGTTAGACAGTGGGCAGCAAGACTCGGTGAGCAGCTAGCCTGTTTTTAAATGGAGCTCCATTTCGATCAGGTCTATGTCCACATGTTCTGACGCTCTGTCTGCTTCCTCTGACAGTATCCTCCACAGACCACCTAAAACAGCTGATATGAGTCATGGTGGCGCTTTAACTGCAGCTCTAACACCTGAAATTAACTGATGTGGATCATTTCTTCAGCACTTTGTTGATAAAGGTGATATCTGGAGCCCCGCCCCTTCTTATAGCTGATTGGTCTGAGATCAGGAAGTGACAAAGTAATCTGTGCCCCTTGAGTTAAACTTTTTTCAATTAGATAAAAATAAAATCTCTTGACTGTTCCCCTTACGCTTCCCTGCTATATTACAGTTCAAACAGGGGACTTTAAACCCAGTCTTTCGGATCATAGTTCAGGGTTTTTAGGGTTTTGGGGGCCAATGCCGCTCCTCCGTCACGCCCCTGCACGGCAGAGGTGCTGTTAAAATGAGCTAACTGTACCAAAACCATCATAAACACACTTTAACACCCGAGCTGTGAGACCTTTTTGTGTGAACAGGGAGAGCTTTGAGCGGACACTGAAGACAGGAACTAAAGAGGATGCTAAGTTAGCCGCTACCGTCCACGTTACTGGGTTAACGTGCTTCATGGACTTTCTCACCCTAATAGGCCAACTTTCACTGCTCAACCCGGGCCAACAGGTGATAACAATCCTCGGGCTGCAGATTTAATCAGTAAAACCTAGTAAAACTAGGTCCCCGCTGTGATAATCCGAACTGATCGTATTTCAGGATAACTTTAGGGGACAGCAGTGACGTCAGTTTCGGAGTTTTATTGTGAAGGGCTCCACAGACTTCCCGCTCTGCCGCTCGGTTAACTGGAGCTCACCTGAGTCTATCTGCCGCAGGAGCCGCTCCAGCAGGCCGGCAGGCCGCAGCGCTCCAACCACTACCAGCACCGAATAATCCACCGCGGGCTGCGAGCGACCGGGAGAAGAAGAACCGGGAGGAGAAGACCCGGGACCGCCGCCCCGCTCCGCTGCTGCCGCCATCATGGTTTGGACAGTCCACTGGTGACGTCACCCGGAGACAAAAACAGAACCCGCCCTGCTGTCACCAGAGGCGGGAAACTCTCGTAATTGGCATACAGGCCTACCACTCAGAAAGGAGATTTAACGGACCAAAGCGAGATGGTGACCTATCAGAGAAGAGGGCGTTCAGGCGCTGCCGAAGAAAACACACTTCGAAGGTTGACTCAAAGGTTCAGTCTGAAAATAGTTTAGAAGTTTGAATAAAACATTAAAGAAAGCTAAAACATGAATTAACGGATTACCTTCGTAGACTATACAGAAATATAATCAAAGAGTACTGTCCAGACCTGCTCTATTTGTGAAGTTTGTGAGATTACAGTTGTTGTGAACTGGCGCTTTATAAATAAAGATTGATTCATGACTGTCGACAGGAATAACATGTTATGAGGGTTAAATAAAGGATGAATAAAAGCAGACAGACGTTTTGGAGTGATGGTAGATTACTGAAATAGACTTGGAGTGCCTAAAAAGAGCAAACAGCGTATTGAACGGTGACAGATGTTTGGTGCTTAATATTCTGATGATAACAGTGATTACACTGTTGGTCACTCCCTGCTGTAATACTTATCTAAACCCTTTTTCCCTGCAGCTCAGTAGGTACATGAACGCAGCACGCTGCCTGCGTGTTGTTTCCATCATGGCGGCGCCCCTGCCCGGCAGGTGTGGGTTTTTCGTGGAGAAAAAGAAACGTTTCTGTAAAATGATCGTGGGAAGTGGGAAGGTGTTCTGTGGAGAGCACGCGACCATGGTAGGTTCACGGATACGGGGTGCGTTCACGGACACACAGTAACACAGGAAGGTAAACAGCTAAGTCTGCTGTTCAGCCCTGAGTCCACTTAGGACTTCATTAGTCCTCAGACTGGAGACAGAAAGATGAGTGAGCAGTCAGTTCACTGTGAGAGTGAGCTTTAAACAGCTTATTTATACAGATACTAACATGGACTACAACACACCACTCACCTGTTCAGCTCACCCATCCTCCCCCACTAACCTCATATATAGACAGACCCTGAAAACAGAATGATGAATCATATTGAATTTATTTTAACTTGTAAACCTTGTTGAATGACGATTTTTTTTTTAAAACTTCTGCAGTACTTCATGAGCCTTTCCTGACCCCTGTACCTATTGACTTCAGGTGGCCTGTGATGTCATGACCGGCCTACTAACAGCTTCCTGTTTCCTGTTTTCAGGAGGGGGGCCTCTGCAGGAGGATCGCCTGTCCTCTGGACCCCAAACAGTGAGTCCGCAATAATCCACAATCGCTTTATCAGTCTGATGTTTGAGGGCTTTATAAAACGTGTGTGTGTGTGTTTCAGTACTGTAAACGAAGACAAACTGCAAAAACACCTAAAGAAATGTAACTCCAGAGAGAAACCCAAACCTGTGAGTATCTGTGCTGCAGTCACAGACTTCTCCATGCTGCGTTCATGACCCTCTCTGTGCTATGTTCACTGACCCGACCTGCCTTATCTGTTATGTCCTGTTGATGTTATGCAGGTGTATTACGTGGAGAATATCAATGCTGGATCAACTGATGGAAATGAGATGCCCCCAGAGGTAAACACACACACACACACACACACACACACACACACACACACACACACACAGAGTTTTGTCATTACTTAAATCATTATTGTCCACCAACGTTTCTTTGTTTGTCAGGTGAGTCTGAGTGAGCTCAGCCGCTCTCAGCTGGAGTCTCTGGTGGACAAACTGAAGTCAGGGGTCAAAGGTCAGATTCAGGTCTTTTTTACCTGAAGTTTTAATCACCTGAAACACGTCTGATGATAAATAGAACTCACTGTGATGATGATGAAGATGATGTGGTCTCAGGTCTTCAGTGTGAGGTGGAGGACCGGGTTCTGTCTCATCCAGTTATTCAGAAGGAACTCAACGACCCAAAGAACGGAGACTCTGCCCACAAACACCTGAAGCAGCAGGTAAACACAAGGACCTGTATACACGTCCAACCCTGGGCTCCGTGAGGCTCAGGTAAAGTTTAGCTTTGCTGACACCTTTGTAAGCTACAACCACTAAGGGGGCCCGGCCCTCAGAGCTGTTCCTGTCTTACCAGTCAGGTGTGTTCAGTCTTCTATCCTAGGTCACCTGGAGGAGCAGGGCCTGCTGGGAAGGGGGCGGTGCTTCATTGAGTTTGGAGCAGGTCGAGGTAAACTTTCTCACTGGATCCACGAAGCTCTGAAGATCCCAGATCACCTGAAGACCCAGGACGAGCTGCAGATGCTGTTGGTGGAGCGCTGCAGCACTCGATTCAAGGCAAGGCAAACGTCATACTGAGAGTCAGAAACCATCCTTAGTCACCTGGTCACCATGAAATAGACTTAAGTTTTCCTCCAGACCAGCAGAGGTCAACAAACTTTAGCTCCTCATTAAAACGTGCGTTTAACTGTGTCCACTGAGAATGTTTTCTTTCATTGGATAAATGTTAATCTGGAAAGGTAATGGAACGCTTCAGTAGGCTCCTGGCTGTTTTAGATGTGCTGTATAAATAAAGCCCACATTGACATTAATATGGTCCGATCTGGTCTTGTATGTTCTGGTCCAGGTGGACGGGAAACATCAGGAGCCTGGGGTCCAGTTTGAGCGGCTTCAGGTGGACATTCAGCACCTCGATTTAAGTAAGACCTCCTCAAATGGTGTCTGCTGGTTCTGGTTCTGGTTCTGGTTTGACTGTGGATGTTCTCAGGTCGGGTCCAGATGCTCAGACTGAAGGGACTGCCGCTGGTCGGGGTCGGGAAACACCTGTGTGGTGCTGCAACAGGTGAGAGAGTATTAGAGCTAAACCCCGGCTGAGGGTCTCTCCTCTGATGGTTTACATATAAACCAGTTTAACAGTCCTGGTTTTGGTCCCCCCTTCAGATCTGGCTCTGCGGTGCTTACTGAGAACTCCAGGTCTAAGAGAAGGGTCTGAGCCATCCCCCAAACGCCTCAAAACATCAGAACCAGCTGATCCGGAACAGGATCCTAGTTCTAGTCCTGGTCCAGTGCAGGGTCTGGTCGTGGCTCTGTGCTGCCACCATCGGTGCGAATGGCGTCACTACGTGGGTCAGCAGTTCTTCCTGCAGCAAGGACTTGGACCCACTGAGTTCTCGGCTTTCTGTCGGATGTCCAGCTGGGCCACATGTGGACTCAGATCAACCAATCAGGGGTCTCAGCCTCAGATTCCAACCAGTCAGAGAGAAGACGATGAGGAGCATGAACCAGCGGAGGAGACGGATGCTGTGAACAGGTAAATATCTGACCCCGACCGTCTCCTGGGTCAGAGCGTCCAGATAGAAATTAAGAACTTCAGAGACTGAAGTTTACCAATAGCTTGAGGTTTAAACACAATCAATTGACAGTCCGCTCCGCTCCCAAGAGTCCAACATGTCTTTGAATACACCCATGTGTTCCTGACGTGTTCCTGGTTTGTTCCTGATGTTGGTGTTATTCTCTCCACAGCTTCCTGTCGTCCTCTGAGCGTGAGCAGATCGGGCGTCTTTGTAAACGTCTGATTGACAATGGCAGACTTCATTTCCTGAAGTCCAGGGGATTTGATTGTGAACTATCTCAGTATGTGGATGCTCAGGTGACTCTGGAGAACATTCTGCTGTCTGCAGTCCCCTCGTCCCGTCCTGGAGGACTACCTGTCTCTGAGTGATTTATGTTTTACTGTTAAAGAAACTCAGAATGATTTCTTGCCTGTAAAAGTTTTTTTTTATTAAAGCTCTTTATGTATTCTGGGTGTGATGATAAACTACAGGAAGCACAAAGTGAACTACAGGAAGAGTCTGATGATGGTTTTTACAACCTCTGACAGTTTTTTTACAAATGGACGGCTCAGCGTCTCAAACACTGACTTCAGCTCGGACTGAAAAGTGTCTTTGCAGAGAAGTTTCTTCTTCTGTGGTGTAAAAAGTCTAGCTGAGCTCTGAGAGAAAAGTCCAGAAGAAGAAACTCTGAGTTTATTTTATTCTGAAGGGTCGTCATCGATGGACTCTGAAACAGAAACACGACATGAGATCATCACTATGAAGCTAGAAACAGATTTTCAGATTATTTTCAGTGTGAATGAAGGTTTGATGTTATGAATGAAGTTTTGTTGTTATGAATGGAGGTATTCTTGTTATGAATGGAGGTTTGATGTTATGAATGAAGGTTTGTTGTTATAAATGGAGGTTTGATGTTATGAATGTGTGTTATATCTGACAGGTTATCACAACCCCAATTACAATGAAGTTGGGACGTTGTTTATAACTCAAATAAAAACAGAATACAGTGATTTGAAAATCTTATTTAACCTATATTCAATTGAATACACTACAAAGACGAGATATTTGTGGGAAACAGCTGTTTTGGAACATTTTGCAGCTATCAAATTCAAAATGAGTTAATATTTGCAAAAAAATAAAACAAAGTTTAGAAGTTTGAACAATAAATATCTTGTCTTTGTAGTGTATTCAATTAAGTATAGGTTAAACAGAATTTGCAAATAATTGTATTCTGTTTTTATTTACATTCCAACTTCATTAGAGTTGAGGTTGTATTATTAATGCCTGTTAAATCCGACAGGTTATTTTTATTATTTTTAATATGGTTACTGAGTTAAAGTCCTGAAAGTGAAACCATCCTGTTCAAGAGTAGAAACAATGTGGAAGGTTTTCCAACCTGTGGGTCTGGACCCCTCTAAGGTTCACAGCAGGATTACGTGGATTAAAGGATCACGGCGTGTTTCCAACTTTCTCTTGTGAAACAGATTAAAGATTAAATCTCTGATGAACAAACAGCCCTTATTTCACAGAGTTCACTGGAAGAAAACTTTGGATCAGTTTTAGAGAATACACGTTTCAGATCCTGGTCCTGGTTAGTCTGAAAGAGACGCAGTGAAGAAGACTCTGAAGACCTCGAAGTCCCTTTTTTTTAATCAAACATCATTAAAGCACTCTGGCAGTCAGAGCAGATCACAGAGTCTCAGCCTTGTCTCTTCTCATTTTGTTTACAAGTTGCTGAGTCAACAGAAAGTCAATCAAAGAGTAAAAAAAAACATCTCCAAACATGAGGACCGGTGAGCTGAGAGATGTTCAGACCAAACCCAGAGACACAGGAGCAGGATGTCCAGCTGAGAGCGCCTGAAACCAGAGTTTGATGTCCCAGTTCAGTCTGATGGAGGATGAAGTTATGAGTCTCATGTTAGATGTTAAATCCATCTAATGTTCCCTGGGAGAACACACACACACACAGTTAGAAGGTCTCAGTTCAGACCAAACTCAGTTAGAGGGTCTCAGTTCTGACCAAACTCAGTTAGAGGGTCTTAGTAAACGCCAAACACAGTTAAAGAGTCTGCGTTAAGACCAAACCAGAGTGAGATGGAGGTTTCATGGTCTCTGTTTGTGTCTGGGAATACTAACGGTTGACACGGTGTATGTTGAGCACGGCGTACGCTCTCTTCCTGGACTCTCGGATGTACATTTGCATGAACTCTCGTCCGAACATCTCTCTGTCATCTTCATCATCGTCCTCCTCGTCCTCAGTCTCCGTCCTGCTGCACGGCAGAGTCACATCCAGGGTCAGAGGGTTGTCCCGGAAGTTCACAAACCTGCTCCATGAAAAACACAAACTGGGTCAGTCTGAGGGACAGATCATTAAGGACTTCACCTCACCTGAGGACACAAGACATCCAAACAAACTATAATCAGCTCTGAGGATGGATGGACCTGGGGTTGGACTTGTTGGGGGACAGACTGACCTGAGGTTGGACTTGTTAGGGGACAGACTGACCTGAGGTTGGACATGTCCTCCATCATAGGGGGGATGTCTCGGAGCTTGTTACTGCTGAGGACCAGTGTGTCCAGACTCGCCATCCTGCTGATGCTGTCAGGGAGCTTCTGGAGCTGGTTCCTCTGGAGCCACAGTGTGTGCAGCTTCTCCATCCTGAGAACGGACAGGTCTCTCTGTTTATTGGCTGGAGGCAGAAAGGGGGCAGGGCTTGGAGGTCTACTTACCTGTGTATGTCCTCAGGTAGGTATTGCAGCTGGTTTCCTCCCATGTCGAGCCACTCGAGCGCGGGCAGAGCAACCACACAGTCTGGCATACAGGTGAAGTCATTCATGGACAAGTCCAGGTGCTGCAGGTTCTTCAGGTTCTGCAGCTGGTTTCAGAAAACAGACTCCAGACCATAAGAGCCCTCAGGATCAGGTCTGCTGTTTACTCTAATGGTCTCAAAGATCTGACACATTTATATCTATTCTGGATGAGGTTTCTGTTCCTGGCTCTGCTATTAGTTTGTACCTGGTCTAGAGGTGGACTGTGGAATCGGTCTTTTTATGGAACTGTTTGGAAGCTGGAGCAGGTTCTGGTTTCAGAGACCAGGTACTGGGTTTGAGGGTTACCTACTTTAGATAATTCCTGTCTAGTTATACAGGTTCTGGATTACCTGTCTGGGTCTTGACTTGGTACCTGGTGTAGGACAGCATGAGGTGCTGGTCTATACCTGGTCTGGTAGCTGGTTCAGGTCTCGGTTCATGGCCAGCTCCAATCTCTCCAGACTTTCACAGCCGCTGAGCTCTTCAGGAACAACCTGGACTCTGTTGTAGCTCAACAGGAGCTCCCTGAGCCGGGTCAGCTTCCCTGAGACCAGCACCAGGACACAAGAAGGCTCAGAGAAAGACTGGACTTTTATGTCAACCCCCAGGATCCAAGACCACATCACAGGAAGACAGATTATCATCCTATGTTTGGAGTTACTGACCGATCTGTTTGGGGATCTCCGAGACCCCATTCCTGGACAGGTCTAGAACTAAAAGGTTCTCGAAGCTGGAGATGAAGTGAGGGATCTTCTGTAGTCCAGTCCGGTGAATCTGCCACTCCTGGACCTGAGTGAGCTGGACCAGACAGCCCGGCAGAGACTGGAGGAGAGAGAGGGACAAAAAAAATACAAACATCACTGGAAACCAGGTCTCACAAACCTGCCCCTGTAGTCCACTTCCTGTGGGGTCACGTTACCTTCCACTCCTCCTGCTCAATCCGGAGGACTAGACGTCCATCTTCAGTCTGCAGCTTCTGCTTCAGTCGAGCCAGAACTGCCCGATCCTCCCAGACACCAACTCCCAGCCTAAACCAGGACCAGAGCAGATATAACAGACCAAATCTTAGCCACAATCACAGGAGACATTACAGACCAGGCCCACATCTTAACTAGAACCTCTTGAAGAATTTCTTGAATTTCTTTTAGAGGTCATTTAGTTTCATTCATGAGCACGAGGTTTGTAAAGAGTGACACGACTTCTGTTTTCCCTGAGATCTAATAAATAACTAATATCCAATGTTCCTGAGACATTATAAACTGGGTTATATTAATGAGTTGAACAAGTCATCTGGAACGCAGCATCAAACCTGGGCCTGAACATAGTTTACTTCCTGTCGTTGTAACCAATGAAAAAACTCCTGGCTGAGAGGGCAGAGTCTTACCTGCCTGAGGCCCCGCCCCTTGTCGTCCTACTCCTCTGGTCCTCCTTCTCCTGAGAGATCTTCTTGATCCTGGTCTCCCACAGAGCTTTGATGGAACTCACCGAACCGCACGCTACCACCACGCCCACCATGATGACCACTTCCTGTCAGCTGGTTGATGTCCTAGCTTAGAGGTGGACAAGCAGGATGACCTCTGACCAGAGATCTGCTGCCTGTCCCTCCATCCCAGCGTCAGTCAGAAACAGGGATCAGGATGGATCAATAGAACCTCCGGACCATCAGAGACTGGAAAGAAATCACAAAAGAGAAGAAAGCTTTAAGAAAATAAGGCCCAGGCTTTTATTTTGAATGTGTTTCGTCTTCCTGTTTAGATTCTCAAATCAGCAGATCTCTACCTCACAGAACTCTACACTACACCACACTACACTACACCATACCACACCACACTACACTACACTACACCACACACACACACACACAGACAGTCTCAGAGCTGTTGTTAGTGAGTCAGTCCTGTCGGTGTTCACCTTGTTGTTGCTGCAGTCCTCCTTGCAGTCCTCCATGCTGCCTCTCTGCAGCTGAAATCTGACCTCACACCTGCTAATTATAGACCTGAGGTCACATGACTCCTCATGGAAATGGGATAAATTAAGTTTTTTAGTCTGAGTTTGTGAAACTTCAGGTTTGGTTTCTGGCTGAGAGGAGCTGAAACCTCAGAATGAAGACGATTTAATGAACTGTTTTATTTATTATATGAATCCTGTGAATGTGATTCACACTGAGCAGGGAGGCATGATGGGAACTGGAGTTTTGTTCTGTTCAGTTTATAAAATTTAACTCTGAGCCTATAAACCACACCTCATGTCCTTTTTGGATGAGATTTTTTTTTCACATCTCATCTCGGATGTTTCTTCACATTTCAATAATTTTTTCCTAAATCAGATAAAGTCCAAGCTCTACATCGATCAGTTGCTCAACATACTGAGGCTGTCGTATCCATTCAGACCTGGAAGGATTTGGTGCAAGTCACTCTAATAATCAGGGCTCAGAGAGAGAAACATGTAGTTATAGATTTATTTATCAGCATGTTTCTGCTGCAGACAGGAAGTCCACAAGTGGACAGGCCCGTATCAGGACAGAGGTTTACAGGGAGCTGAACACTATACACTATATACTATATACTATAACTTGAAATATGAGCTCAGATCAGCTGATAAAAACAAACAGTACCGAGAGGATTGTGCACTTCAACTTTATTTAAAGTTTAATCAAACATTTTATTCATAAATTGCATCTTTTCAAAATAAAAGAAAAAAAAACAACTCACCTACACATTCCCAAAAATATAAAACCCAACCGTTCAGACTAAACGTTTACACTAAAAACACAAACACAGAGGAGACAGACAAACAGGTAACAGCTGACAGGTGGACTTTGTTACCCAGCAGCCACCTGGAACAACAAGTCCAGGACATCCCGGACCAAAAGCAGAAACACCAAACTGAACCGTCTAAAGTGATCCCATCATCAGAGTGCTGATCCCAGGTCAGATCAGAGACTAACAAACAGCTCAGGATCATCCAGGATCAGGTCTACAGTCTGACCCCTTTACTCGTGCAGGAACCAGAATTCAATGAGAACCAGCCCAGGTCGAAATCTTAAATTGATTTAATCAAAGGGTCTGTCAGAGAGCTGAAGGACCAGGACCAGTCCCCCTTACTGTTTAGAGTCACATGATCGAACTTGACTAGTCTGAAAGATAAAACTGTTTCCTGATTTCTGCTGGTCATGTGACCCTGGTAGATCACTTCCTGTCACTTGCAGTCTGTTCGCTCTGCCCCATTAACCTGCATCATAAACACCAGGTGTGAACAGACAATGAAGACAGCGGCTGAAGTGTTAAAATTCAGCTCACACCTATTCAGCCTATCTCAACAAATCAGGAGTCAATTTCACAGGTGAGTCACCTTTGGTCTAACTTATCTGGATCAGGTCTAAATGTCTGAGGGATTCAGCTCAAAGGAAAAAGATCTGCAAGGCTTTATATTGACACTCAATGAACTGTACCCAGATAATTTTACTTCATGTTTTGAATGCAGATGTGCTTTTATTTTGAAATAACAGGTATTTCCTTAAAATGCTCAGAGCTAAAAGGTGCATCAACAGTAAGAGGTCCGTTAGCACCCTCTAGAGACTAAAGCTCTCATGTCATGGTAGTGTTTTCTGGTTCCTCTCTCTCTCTCTCTCTCTGTTATTAAAGCATGAATGCTAAATGTCATCTTGTCAGATGCTCATCATCAGCTCCTCTGTGAGAGAAACGTCTCTTTGTCTAACGAGGGCCGTCACAGGCAGAGATCGTCCTCTGCTGGTCAGGGAGGAAATCATGACTTATCTGATTTTGATGAGAAAGGACTCGTTTCTGGTTCCTGATCCTCCTCTGAGACTTAGACTGATATGAAATGAGCGAAGAGAGAGTCAGTGATGAAGATGAAGATATGAGTAAGGGCTGTTTCCTGATCAGCTGAGCTCACACTGGCTCTGGGTAACTACTGACTACTGACCTCTAATATGTGTGTGTGTGTGTGTGTGTGTGTGTGTGTGTGTGTGTGTGTGTGTGTGTGTGTGTGTGTGTGTGTGTTAGTACGTTAGTAGTTGTCCTGGAAACAACAAGATTGACAGGCTGACCCCTCCCCCTCCCAGCGCCTTGCTCAAAGGCAACAGGAAGTGACAGTTAGTGAATGAAGGCCCCAAACGGAAAGAGGGAGCAGAGGCGTTGGGGGGAGGAGTGAAGGTCTGTGTTGCTGTGTGTTGTGGCCCCGCCCCCTGGGGGCTTATGGGTAATATCGCTGTTTATTTGAGGTCCAGCACCATGGTGGCCGGGTTCTCCAGGTACTCCTTCCACAGGTTGGAGAAGCGGCACATAGTGGCTCCGTCGATGATCCGATGGTCGGCTGACCAGCTGACGTTCATGATGTGAGCTCGGACCACCTGACCGCCGGCATCAAACCGAGGAAGAACCTGAGAATAGAAACAGGACGCAGAGTTTCATCGGATCTTGTCTCTCTCTGTTTTTGATTGGAGCTCCACACAGCTCTGAGCTGGGTCCTCTGCTCCTCTCTTTCAGGGCAGGTTAGTGTTTATACGCAGATGACGCTATGCTTCAGATTCCTGTCTTTAGACTGAACCCTGACCATCATCATCATCAGCCCCGTGGGGTGCAGGGAGATCAGCTGGGTCTGCAGCATGGCTCTGACAGCTCGGTCTCTGTTTTCTGAGGAAACATTTCAAGAGAAATTTAACTCACCTGGACTTTTCCCAGGGCTCCAATCGCCACTTCAGGGGGAAGAATGACGGGTTTGGCGTATGTCCCTCCAATCTGGTGGAAAAAGAAAGACTTTGAGTCTGTCCTGATCTGACCTAGACTCAGCTGGTGTTGATGCTGATCCAGTTTTACTCACTGATCCGATGTTGGACAGGGTAAAGGTTCCCCCGCTCAGCTCATTGGTTCCCAGCTGACCCGAGGCTCCGAGCACCTGCAGACGGTTTAACTCCTGAGCGATCTCGAACACGCTGAGCAGCTGAACGTTCTTCACATTCGGAACAAGCAGACCCTGGACCGTGTCCATCGCCAGACCAATGTTATGAGACGCCTGAGCACAGGAAACAAACAACAATAAATGTATCATCATCATCATCATCTTCATCATGATCAGTGACATCAGGTCTGCAGTCAGGGTGCAGGAGGCAGACTCTCTCTCTGTTTTAAGACGAGTAAACTTTCCTTTATGATAAACATTAGAGCTGGATCAGGTCCGGACCAGGTCTTAGTTAGACTGCTATAGACTGAAAAACAACACCCTGACTCGTAAGACTCGCCCCCTGACCTTGTAGGTGATGTTCTGGCAGCCTTCGTCCAATGAGGAGTTCAGGATGGGAAAGTGCAGGAGGCCGAGAGAGGCAGCCTGGACCAATGAGAACACAGGGTTAAAACCAGGTAACCAATCAGCATCCACCTGCTCGTCTCCACCTGTGTGAGTCTGACCTTGATGAAGAAAGGCATGTAGCTCAGTTTGACTCCCCGAGCTGCCGCCGTGGACTTAAGCTCCGCCCTCAGAGCCACCAGGCGGCTCAGGTCCACCTCATCACAGTACCCAAAGTGAGGGATCTTCAGCGCCGCCGTCATGGTCTTCACCATGGCCTTATGGAAACCTGGAGGGGACAGGTCACATGATGTGTTCAGAACACTCCTAAAACCACTCAAGATGTAACTTCCTGTCCTCACAGAGATGTAACAGGTTATACTTCCTGTCTGTTCCCCCTCAGGTGTAAAACTGCTGACCTTTGAGCGGCTCAGTGACGTCTTTGCCAGTGAAGACAGGTTTGGGAGTGGTGGGTGGAGGTTTAACGGCTGCTGGAGTACTTGCAGGCCGAGCAGCAGCAGCCACTGTGGTGGGAGTTGGGGGCGGAGTCTGGATCTCCTGAAATAGCGTTGGAGGTAAGATGGCTCCAGTCTGCTTCGCCAAGAAGTTCAGGATGTCCTCCTTCAGGATCCGACCGTCTCTCCCCGTCCCCACCACTTCACTGAGCTTAATCTGAGGGACAGACCAGATACTGAGGGGACGGTTTTAAAGAGGACTGGCAAAGACCAAGAGACTGGATGATAGAATAAGGACAGGATGAGGACAGAACATTTAAGACTTGTTCTAAATCAGATAATCTAGAGTTGCTGCGTTCTGAATGGAGTCTGTTTGGTTGAAGGAGAACCAGTTAAAAGTCAGGCTAAAGTTTCCTAAAACCACACAAAGACCAACCCGAAAGGCTTCAGGTCCACTTTGGTTCCAGTGGCCTGGACCCAGAGACGCCCAGACTCACATTGTTCTCCATGGCGAGGCGTCTGACAGCGGGCGTAGCCTGCGTCTTGTGACCTTTAATCTCCTGGTGTGTGTGTTCCTCTCGTGCCATGGCAGGCGTCTCAACTACATCCTCCTCCTGGATTAACTCTGAACAAACAGACAGATTTCGGTCAGAATCAAACCAGAGCAGGTTTAGGACTAAGACCAGGTGTAGATGTCTCACCTGAGCCAGACTCTGTCTCGATGTCCACCAGTGGCTTGCCGACGAGTGCAGTGGCGTCCACGTCGTAATAGAGTTTCTTGATGACACCATCATAGCGGCTGGTGATGGTGACAGAGGCTTTGTCACTCTGAACCTCACAGATGCTGTCGAACTGAGAAACCTTATCCCCCTCCTTCACGTACCTGAAACACAAACAGGCCTTTTACCTGTCCTCTGACTGTTAGGCTGCAAAACTCAGACAACAAAGACCGTTCTCAAAGAGCCGGAGAGTGACGAAAAGAGTTCATTACATGAACATCCTCAAACCACTGGTTGTACCACTCAGACAGTTTGAGGGTGTGGCCTAATCAATGTGATTGGCTTAGAGTCTGTGTGGGCGTGGCCTAATCAATGTGATTGGCTTAGAGTCTGTGTGGACATACCACTCCTTCACTGTCACCTCCATGATGCCCTCTCCAATGTCTGACAGCTTGAACTGGACGATCGGTCCTGGACTCACTGCAGGAAAACACACGTTGATTACATCATCTATGACATCACCACAACACCTGTTGTTCAGAGGCATCCCTGATCTGAGACATGATTCAACCTTAATATGAACACGTGGACCAGTTGGGACCAGAGACACAGCTGTCACCTACTCCGTGACCTCTGAACGGGTCTCTGTTATAGCCTGCAGGTCTAACACACCTGAGGTTATTCCAACCTCTAAACCCTGAGACAACCGTGTTCTTCCTGATTTGGACTCACCTGTGGTGGTGTGCAGCATCCTGCAGCTGAACACCTGCAGGTTTCTGTTGCACCTGAAGGCGAGTGGCTGCAGAGTTCTGTCACACCTGAACGTCTGCGGGCGGAAACATCTGCGACGATACTGCTGACGGAGCTGACCGGAGGAGACAGGACACATTTCAATACTATATTATTATTATTATGATTATTATTATGATTATGGTTGTTATTGTTATTATTTTTATTATCATTAATATTTAGATATTCATTAATTTTATCATTAGTCTTCAGCTGAAACAGGAAGTCTTCAGACCAATCAGAGCGCTTTGCCTCCACTCGTCACTCATCCACACAGACTCTGGGGGACCCTGGGAGACCAACAGCACCACCTGAGCTCTGACTCTGCAGCGTGCGGCCCCTTGTATCAAACACCCAACCAGAGCTACAGTGAGTCACCTACATTAACCCGTAAGCCACAGCTGGCCCAAGCTGTTGTAATGTAAGGTACGAAGTGTGTATGGAGTGTGTACGGAGGCCTGCGGGGGTCACAGAGCAGGAAGCAGAGTGACCCACTGAGAGAGAAAGCTACATTAATAAACCTGACTGAGTTAGCATTAGCATCAGGGTCACTGCTGTTTATATCAGCCTATTAACAGTTAGCTTCAGTTGCAGGACGCTAAATACAGCTGGAGGCTAACACACCTGTAGAGTCGGGTTTACACGCCGACAGGTTACCCTGCAGGGTAGCAGGATGCTCTCTGTTATCATTTCCTTCTATTAGCATTAGCTCCTGAATGAACATGTTGGTACAGGTTCAGGCAGCTAACAGGCTAAGCTACGAGGATGACGTCTCTCAGGGTTAGCTCAGCATTAGCCTCAGACACGGACAGACAGCCTCAGAGGATGAACCCTCAGGTATGAGCAGGTAAATGTTTGTTTTCTCACCAGCTCTCTGAACACTCTGAACGAGCCTCTGGTCACCGCCGCCATCTTTCCTCACCGCTGCCGCTGTGACGTCGCAGCCGTACGCCCCTCTCAGGAGCCAATCACTGAACAGCGTCTTGGTCTCCGGTCTCCTTAGCTCTCTGGACGCAGAAGTGACTGAATGCTGCCCCCTAACGGAGGGCAGGTGAATTATAGCAGTTGTTCGAGCTTCGAATGAGTGTTTACATTTTGAAGGAGTTTCTCTGGGCTCACAGTGACAGCTGTCAATTATTAAAAGCAGTTTTTTGTTTTATAAAGTCTGTGGTTTTAAGTAAAGCTATGTATGATAACGTATACCTGAAAACGTTTACTCATACGTTTTCGGTATTTTTCCACAGTATACATTTTTATACTTAAAATGACAGAGTTAGGGTCATGTCATTCATTTATGCATTTTAAAACCGTTTTCAGAAATATCACATCTGATTCCTCTAAGCATCTGTGGTCAACATCCTGCAGCTGCTGCTGTTTCTCCTACCGCCTGTGGGGGGCGACAACACCACTGAACCACCGGAAACACGAGTGGGTTTAAAATCCTGCATAACATTAGTATTTCCCTTCAAAATAAAAGACTATTTAATTTAAAATTGACCAAGCAAGACTTCAGGATGAGTCCTGACTCCTGATAAAGCAAATGAGAACTATGGACATGGTAACAAAGAACTTTAAATGCTTATTCTTTTGTAACTTTCTGTATTGTTTTGGTATTATATTTTGGTTTGTACAGGAAAGGCCGAAATGTATGGAGTCAAAAATGACTGATGTTTGGCATTGAAAACACATCCTGAAATTGAAAAAAAAAAAAAAAAACAAACATTAGCATTGAAATACTTTCACTGTAAAAGTTTCAATGGAATCGAAACCGGTACTGGCATTGATAATGAATTAATTTTTGCATTCTGTTGTGATGCACTCCGCTTCTGTCTTTAATATACACATGATATTATCGTGTAAAAATGGACTAATGTGAATTTATAGTTTTATTTTGTAACACAAAAAACTATCATCTTTTGTTCTTTTGAATTTAATTACCAAAACAAAATATTCATGTCTTAACAAAGAAACACGTTGAAAAGCATGCATACCCTACCTTTATTTTGAAGGCGGGTGGAAGTGTCTGCCGTCCTGTTGTACGTTAGCTACAGAGAAGTTGGGAAGCAGACAAACATTGGTGAAAGAAGTTTAAGCAAAGCTGAAAGTGAAACTGAGGGTTAATATTCTGAACTCCGTGTTTAAATCGCTCAAAATTGTGTGTACCGTAGGTGTGATGGACTCAGCGGTGCAGATAGATGGCGCTGTGCTGGAGGGGGTGAGTCTCTTTAATTCAGCCCGCTGTTGTTCTCTGCTAACATGCTAGCACCCGGTTAGCACCGTTAGCAGCCGGTCCATAATGTGTTCTGTGTCCCGGTTTCGGTTACCCTCAGGGTGGACAGATCCTCCGGGTCTCCGCAGCGCTCAGCTGCATCACTGGAACTGCCATCAAAATCTCTAAAATCCGTGCCGGGAGGAGCACACCTGGGCTCAGGTGAGTCCACCGGCTAGCAGGCTAACGTTAGCCTATTCATTAAAGTTGTGTGGTCGGCTAACTTCGATAGCAGAGAGTAACAATAACAGAACCACTCCGGTTCACTTCACCTCCACCATACTCAAGTCTAATGCCGAACCGCACCCGATATGGACCCAGGACGGCCTTAAGTTTCTCATGTTTAACTATGTGCTGGTTTTCGTAAACTTTAGTGAGGTTTTTGCAAACTTTAGCCTGGCATTAAGCCGGCTCTCCTCCAACCAACCAGATTCCATTCTAAACACCACCTTTACATTATCAGATTTAAAATCAAGATACAATGACTTTCAAAAGATTAATGTTTATATTGATCAGTTGTACCGGATCATCTTAGAACAACCCTCCCCTCCTCACCCAGCTCACTGTGAATGTGTGAAAACAAAACTGACTTCAGGATGGGGGGGGGGGGGGGGTCTGATCTGTTACAGTCTCTCAGATTCATTTCCAACAAACGGTTAAAACAGACTATTTATTTAAACGATTCAGAACATTCAGAAACATAAGGATCCTGAATGGAGTTCAGTGAGTGAGTGTCTCTGATGGTCAGGTGTGTCCAGTTTTGCTAGGTTAAACCTCTAATGTGTGTTTTCAGACCGCAGCACCTGAGTGGCCTGCAGCTGGTCTCAGAAATGTGCTCAGGAAGTCTGCAGGGAGCCACCATCGGGTCCACAGACATCAGTCTTAGTCCAGGAAAGATCCGGTCTGGGGACCACACAGCAGACACGCAGACAGCAGGGTGAGGCCCCACTCACTCACTCACTCACACTCACACACACACACACACACATACATACATACATACATACATACATACATACATACATACATACATGCACAACTCATATACATGAAAATCACTCATTCCTTTTAAAGTCTAAATCTGTTTGTGTGTGTGTGTGTGTCAGGAGTGTGTGTCTCCTCCTGCAGGTGGCTCTGCCCTGTGCTCTGTTTACTGATTCATCCTCACAGCTCTGTCTGAAGGGAGGAACCAACGCAGAGATGGCTCCTCAGATTGACTACACTGTTAAGGTCTGACACACCTCACTCTGAATCTCTCTCTCTCTCTCTCTCAGGTGTTAATCTCTCTCTCTCTCTCGCTCTCTCTCAGGTGTTTAAACCTATTGTGGAGAAGTTTGGCGTGAGCTTTGACTGTGACATTAGGATGAGGTTAGTTTCCTGTTCACTCATCAGAGACAGAGAGTCCCAGCTGTGTGTGTGTCACAGTGTGTCTTACAGGGTGTGTGTTTCTGTGTGTGTGTCAGGGGATACTACCCTAAAGGTGGCGGTGAAGTGATGGTGACGGTGAACCCAGTCAAAGAGCTACAGCCTGTGGTCATGACGGAGAGAGGAAACATCACAAAGATCTACGGCCGGGCATTCGTCGCTGGAGTTCTGCCCTTCAAAGTAAAGTTCTCTCTGTTACACAGGAAATGATGTCATCAAACAGGATGTGTGGAATCTTGAGAAATGTTTAAGTACTGTGCTCTAATATGAAGCGTGTTTTTGTGGTCAGTTGGCCAAAGACATGTCGACCGCTGCAGTCCGGACCATCAGGAAGGAAATCAAAGATCTGTACATCAACATCCAGCCGCTGCAGGAAAAAGACAAGGCCAGTGGCAACGGCAACGGCATAATGTAAGCCCCGCCTACCTGCTGACATCACTGAGCATGCTCCAAACATATGACACTACAGACTGAGTGCTGACTGAGCATTGGACACTCTTACCCACCTGTTTTTTTTCCTACAGACAGTGAATGCATCTCTTTATTGAGACAGGTGAACTGTTCTTTGATTGGTCGGTTTCTCTTTCAGAATCATCGCTGAGTCGTCCACAGGTTGTGTGTTTGCAGGGTCAGCTCTAGGAAAGAAAGGTGAGAGGCCACCTGACCTGATGCACACATACAGATCGGATATTAACACCTGTGCAGCTCTGTGATCACATGTTTATATGTGTACGTGTGTGTGTGTCAGGTGTGTATGCTGATAAAGTGGGGATAGAAGCTGCAGAGATGTTGCTGAGAAACATTCGACATAATGGCTGTGTGGACGAGTTCCTGCAGGACCAGGTGAGAAACACACCTGATGATATCACTGTGATGTCACCGGTGTTCATAGGTTTTATATTGGGAGCCTCGGGTTGCTTCACTGCACATGCTCAGAAGTGTTCTCCTCCTCTAGCTCATCATCTTCATGGCGTTAGCGAAGGGAAGGTCTCGGATTCGAACCGGTGCCGTGACGCTGCACACACAGACTGCCATCCACATTGCAGAGCAGCTGACTCAGGTTGGACTTACTCTCTATACACACACACACACACACACACACACACTCTGTCAGGTGTTATTCAGACATGTTAACGTAGTAAGTGTTTGTTCCTTTCAGGCAAAGTTTACGATCACAAAGTGTGACGACGAGCTGAGCAGCAACGTCGCCTACATCATCGAGTGTGACGGATCAGGAGCAACAAACCCTCACCTGTAGCACGCACGCACGCACGCACACACACACACACACACACACACACACACACACACACATACACACATATACACACACACACAGCTCTCCCTCCCTCCCTCCTCTCTCTGTGGACTCTGTAGCTGCTCGTCATGGCCCGTCTCTCAGCTTCTGTCTCTCAGGGTGTTTCTTGATTCTTTGATGCTGGAATAAAGAACTCAAACTGTGTCTGACTCTGACTTCATGTAGAAAAACTTTAAACTGGATCAGCTCTGCTGAACTGAACCTGCACCTGAGGCTCCGTCCTGTCTGAGAGCCCTGTTAGACCTCCAGGTGAAAAACAAACAGAGGGAGTGTTTGCTCTGAGTCCACCTGCCTCACCTGCACAGACTCAAACACTGAGGGGCTGTGAGGCGTTCAGTGACCGAGGAAAATAAGAAAAAGATGCACTCTGCTTGATTAGTGGATGTTTTCACATACAGCTCAGGTGTGTAAATGTGCTTCAGGTTAAACAAGATTTAAGATCTCACCGCAGAGAGGAGTCTGGTCTCTGATCAGGTAGTGTCTGAAGCCACTAGAGGGCGCTGATGTGTCATTAAACTATCAGAGTTAGAAGGGTTAAACCAAGAACAGATCCATCCAACTGTAAAGCTGCAAAGAAACCACATGAAAAGTCCAAGACTGGAGTCCATTTGGAGGAAAGTCCTGCAGGACTTACTCAAGGTCTCTCAGAGATGTGGTTTAGAGGGGACTCTAGGCTCACTGTCTAAACTGGTCCCTTTAGAGTGTCTGTATTTGAGTCTAACTTCAGAGTTCACAATCAACTCGATGTTTCTGTGGGACCGTTGCATTCTGGGTACTGTAGTTAGTTCCTCTGGGACAGCTGCAGGGACACCTGTGTCCTGTCCTGTTGTGGACTCCCTTGGTGGACCTGCACCTCTTAAGGTCCTGGTCTTGTTTCCGTGATGTCATCACTGTGGTGTCTTGTTGTTGTCCCTTTAACCTGCTTCAGTCACCTGTAGCAGGTGAGCTGATGTACAGTGAGTACAGCAGGAAGTCCAGCTCAGACCTCAATGTGTGTTGAAACCTGAGCCAGCTGTAAACTCACACCTCTGTCCCCTCTGGAACCAGGGGTAACCTGATCCAGATCACCTGACACCCCCTCAACTCAGCCTGGATGCCTCCCCTGCAGTCTGCTGGCCGCCCTGCAGCATGGCGGACGCCGGGGCCTGGAGGACGCACCAGGACGGCCCCCGGGTCCTCCAACCAGGACCAGGACCAGCACCAAACCATGTGTGGATCTCTCTAGTTGCAGGTGAGGCTTTGATGCATCACATTAAAGGAACAATCCAGAGTTTGACCTGCAGGTTCTGGAGCAGCCAATCAGGTGAGAGTATTTCCCCCTTTTCAACAAGTCTCACAGCAGGGGCTCATCACTAAAACAAACACACACTTCACTTTAACTTGTCAGTTAAACACATACACACACATACATGCACACACTTCACTGTAACTCATCATGAAAACAAACATACTCTTCATATTAACAGTCAGTCAGTGAAACACACACACACACTTCACTTAGTCAGTGTGTGAACAGGAGACTTCATAAGTCATCACAGTGTTGTCTGGCTTTGTTTGAGCTGAGCAGTGAGCCGTGTTAACAAAGAGACAGTTCAGACTCACACAGACCTGGTGGATTTTCCCTCCTCCTCCTCCTCCTCACTGTAAGAAACAAACATAAACTCTGTAAACTGTCTTTTAAGGTGTACTCGGGTGTGTAAAGTCATAAGCTAAAAAAAAAACGTGTCTATTCGCTGTGTGTCATTTGGTGTTCCTGTGTAAACAGACTTTTACATTTTCAGACATCACCTTTTTAAACCAGTTTATTCTCTTTAAACGAGGTCATGGGTTTAACCTTTTTATATGATATAAAATCATCCGTTTATGTGAGAGGAAACGTTTACTGTCTCGTTAAAATTTAACGAGTCTGCTTTGTTTCTTCTCGCTTCATTGACAAACTTGATTTGTTCCATCAGCACTTGAAAGCCTCATTGTTGTTGTATTTCCCAGCAGACCGTGAAGGCAGCACAGCCGCTCCCGTTCTCTGATTGGCTATGGTTGCTATGGGAGCGGCTGTGGTTGCTGCGGTAACGTGTCTTAAGGAGGGATTTGGTCTCAGAGGTTCAGACTCGATGAGCAGTTTCGGTGCTACTAGCCTGCATACTGTCCGGGATGTTTACCGGTAAATAAACGGGAGTTTAACGGAAATGTGAAGAATGGAGACGACAGAAAGGACTGTTCTGTAAGCAGGAATCAGCCGCAGTGACTGATGGGAAACTGAGGACAAAGTTTTTAACTTTTTAACCCGGACCGCTCTCCTGCTAACAGCTAACAGCTGCTAGCAGTCTGAAAGTTTGAGAGTTCAAGAATTAGACGGACCCATGACGGGGGAGGGAGTGAGGCACTCCCCGATCCTGTCCGCCCTGTTCGGCGTGACCGAGGAGCCCGAGCTGCACGGAGCCGCGCAGCTCATCAGAGGTACAGATATATAACTAACTGATGAATTAACTATTTATTAGTAATGTTAAAAACTATGAAACAAATTATAATCAGTTCATCAGAGGTACAAATATATAACTAACTGTTTAATAAACTATTTATTACCAATGTTTTAAACTATAAGACAGAGTATAATCAGTCCATCAGAAGTACAAATATATAACTAACTGTTTAATAAACTATTTATTATTAAAGTTTAAAACTATAAAACAAAATACAATTAATCAGTTCATCAGAGGTAAACCAAATATATATACTCTAACTGTTTAATAAAGTATTTAGTAATGTAAAAAGAAACATTACTAATTAATAATCGCTGTGATTGGCTGGAGTGTGTTCAGATAGGCTCCCGAACAGGATAAGAGGTATAGAAGATGAATGGATGAATGAAAACTTTAATACACAGTTTATAACAGGTTAATATATAAAGTCTAATCAGAGGTACACATACTATACTGTTAAAACCTTAAAAATTGTAATAACAGCGTTTATTTAAGTTAAATCTTATCTTTTGTTAACTCTTAAATCTTTAAAAAAAAATACAATTACACAGTTTAAAGGTACAAAAGTTAACTTTAATAAACTTTTTAAGACTTAATTAAATCTGTAACAATAGTTTATTAAATGTTTGAATCATCAGTTTAATGACTGGTTTATTACATTTATGCAAACTGTGATACATGCCGTATGGATCAGACTAATACCTGGAATAATTTAAAGTAAGCAGTTGATGAAAGTTGTTCTGTTTATTAAAAAGAACAAATAAATTATAATATACTGCATAATGTTATAATAAAGAGATTAATAATTAAACATAGTCTGATTTAGAGACCCAGAGTTCATTAAAGGGCCAGTTCACTCTTTGATTTACAGCATGTTATACAGGTAAACACACACGGGTAAACACATTCGGGTAAACACACACAGGTCATTAAAGTGAAATGGAGATTATTCAGAGATGAAGTTATAAATGGTTCTAAAACCTGTTCTTATTGAAGCTCTCATTATGATAGACGTCAGATCAGTGGGGTTAATGTAAGAATAAAGTTTAAAGTCAGAGTGTGTGAAGCTCAGAGGGAGTTTGATAAGAGATAAACAGTTTTTAAAAATAGAGCCTCTTTAAACCTCAAATTACTCAGTCAGAGGAGAACATTCAAAATAAAAGTCTCATCATCAGTGAACCAACCCCCTCATTATAAACAGGTTATCTCTATGTCTCAGTCAGACTTCAATCACGTGAACATATCACACCTGGAACAGGTTTAACCAGCAGAAATCCACCTGTCAACACTGGACATTAACACTAACTCACCTGTGTTCATTAGCTCACCTGTGATCTACAGATGGACTCAGGTTAACCTATGGTACTGACTGATGGAGCAGTGACGTGATCAGTGGATACTGATCATTGATCTGATTGGTTGGTTCATGTTCAGGAGCTGGTCTGACTCTCTGTAAACCCACCTGTGGTGTTACCATGTGAACGGGACCATCCACTTATTTTTGGGGCTTTTTTTTTTGCCTTTAATCTGAGAGGAGAGGACACTGGATGGAGTAGGAAACAGGGCGGGAGTGGGGAGGGGCATGTGGGGAAGTCACCACAGACTCAAACCTGGGCCACCCATCCGAGGGCAAATCTCATGGGGTGTGACCTAGACTGTAAGGTCATGTGCACCCCAATAGATCCAGTTTTAAAGCTCCAGTGTCTTGAAGCCATCAGAGAATTTCTCCCCCTGGTTTGGGATCAGTTTGAGGATAACTTTTCCTTATCTCTCTCTCTTTCTCTCTCTCTCTCTCTCTCTCTCTCTCTCTCTCTCTCTCTCTCTCTCTTTCTTTCTTTCTTTCTTTCTTTCTTTCTTTCTTTCTTTCTTTCTTTCTCTCTCTGTCAGAGCGTCTGTACTTCGCCACGTTACGCAGCAAACCAAAAAGCACCGCCAACACACACTACTTCTGCACTGATGATGAGTTCCTCTACGAGAAGTAAGTCTGGACACCTTCAACTGAACACGCCTTCACCTGAACACACCATCACCTGTGCTAACCTGTGTCAGTGTGAGTCAGTGGATAACAGACGTAGTCAGTCTGTAAAACTGAAAAGTGTCAGTTGGTGTAACCATTGTTTCTCATAAAAACAGAAGTTTAGGGCTGATTTTTGATACCAACTCTTATTTGTCACTGTCTCCAGTTCAGTATGAGAGAGGTCTCACTTTGTGCGTGTGTGTGTGTGCGTGTGTGTGTGTTTGTTTGATTGTGTCAGTTTTTACGCAGACTTTGGTCCCCTGAACCTGGCCATGCTATACAGGTACTGCTGTAAACTCAACAAGAAGCTCAAGGTGAGGCGCAGCTAACGCAGCTAACGCAGCTAACGCAGCTAACGCAGCTAACGCTGCTAACGCTGCTAACGCTGCTAACGCTGCTAACGCTGCTAACGCTGCTAACGCAGCTAACTGCTCTTAGCCTGTCTGTAGCTATTTTGCTGTTGTTGTTGTTGTTGTTTCTTTTCTGTTGCCATGCCGATGACATTCCTCTGATGGTCATTTGTCATGGCGACAGGCTGGATTCACACCCTGAGATCACTTCCAGTTGGAACACTGCCCATGACATAGTAGAGTGTACCTGTACAGGTGTGAACACCTGTGACACAAAGCATGATGGGAGTTAGGCAGAAGCGGGTGTTTGTACCCGCTGAGAACAAATAATGAAACAAAAACAAACAAACACACAAACAAACAAACATACATCAGTCAGGTAAACTCAGAAAGCTGTGATTGTGTGGCTCAGTTTCACCTGAATGATGTCACCTGCTCAGGTAAACCTGCTGTGCAGCTCTGAGCTGACATAGCCTCCTGTTGTGTCAAAATACCAGAGCTTTACTGTAACACACACACACACACACACACACACACACTCAGTGAGAGTAAGTAAGCTAGTAAGTCTTTATTTATAGAGCACTTTTCTCAGGTCAAAGTCACAAAGTGCTTCACAAGAGATAAACAGAGAGAGGATAAAAGATACAGCAAGTAAAATCACAAAGTGCTTCACACAAAAATAAAAAAAGAAAATAATTAAATGAGAGGTCAGCAAGTTTAATCATCAAGGCATCAAAGGTGCCAAATAACTACAGTCAGTTCACAACAGTCCAAACACCTGAACAGGTGGGTCTTTAACTGGCCTTTAAATATGTGCACAGAGGCAGATGTTGGTAAGGCCCATGGCAGTAAGTTCCAGAGGTTTGGGGCCACAGATTGACATGCTTAGTCGCCTCTAGTTTTTAACCTCGTCTGCAGCACAGCCAAGAGCCCCTGGTCAGAGGACCTCAGTGGCTGGCTGGAGGTAGTAAGGGTTAAGAAGCTCACTGATATATGCAGGAGCATCACCATGGAAGGCTTTGTACGTTAGCACCAAGACTTTGAATTGTTACCGAAAGGCTACAGAGCTGACTGTAACAGCTCAGTGTGTGTTCAGCGGGTTCTCTCTCTGACTCTAAAGTTATTTCTTCCTCCTCCTCCTCTTCCTCCTCTGGCTGCAGTCCTTCACTCTGACCAGGAAGCGGATCGTTCACTACACCAGCTTTGACCAGAGGAAGAGATCCAACGCTGCTGTGCTGATAGGAGGCTATGCTGTGAGTCACTTCCTCTTCCTGTTTGGGGGCAGGGCTAAGGCAAAGGGACATGTGTAACCTGAGGCAGGATTTTCTCATAGCAAGGTAACTTCTGGGTTAACCCTGGATTTTCTGTCCTACAAGGCTGATTCACTTGGTACCAGGATGAATCACCATGGTAACGTATACTCAGTTAAGATCTGGATAAGAGATCAACGAGTACAAAAACAGCACCTGCTGACCAATCAGCTCTCTGGGAAAATAGCCTGCCCATAGGAGATCCTGTCGATGTTAGTGTGCGAAGCGCTTGGGAGAGTTTTTAGGGAGAGATGCAATCCTTTTGATGTCTTCAATGACATCCTGTACAAGAGATTCCGATTTTCATCAAATGGACTGAACTACATCTGTCAGATGATGGATCCATGAATAAATTAATTCTGTTGATTTGATCCAAACATCAGAGACAGAGTGAAGAAATAAAACCTTGTCACTGACCGCTTTGAAGGATGTTTTTGTACTTGTTCCCCAAGTCTGTTTAGCTCCACTGTTTGCATCTGAAATAATGGTCCAAACGTCTGTGCCGTAGTAAAGTCAAACTGAGTGATCAGAGTGCTGTCTGTTTATATTGTCCTATGAATTAATTTTGGATAATCTCAGGAATTACGCATTAACAGAGTCGTTAGTTTTCTGCCAGCATTCCTTCCTGGATTTTGCTGCAGTAACAGTGTCGCCTTTAGCCTGGATGACGTGTTTAAATTCTTAATATTTCTAAAGAATAATTGTCTGCTCCTCCATGGTAAAGTAGGCTGCACCACAGGGTTTCTCCTATCTCTTCATGTTTGTGATTGGTCAGACGTTGCAGACTCCACCCCTTTCATGTGAGCGCGCTCTTATCAAGGCTGGAAAACCCTGGATTCACTGAGCAAGTTGATATCCAGCTTTCGTTAAGTCAACCCAGGTAACGGAGTAAGATCCCAGATGTGTTAATCCAGCTTCGTAGTACAGGCCTCTGCTGTTTCCTTAAAGAATTATAGTTTGTTACACCTGATGGAGAGGGTAAGATGAGGTGTTAGCTCCGCCCTGCTGTGATGTGATTGGTTAACAAGTGTTCCAGCAGGAAGCAGTTTAATATTTTTAAACAAAGAGCAGCATCACCCCTGCCCCACACAGCACTGAGAGCTACATTAGCTTAGCATAAACAGACCTGATGGAGCCTGTCGTGTGTGTTAGCAGTGAAACCATCAGAAACTGTACTGTTCCTGATTTATGTATAAAAACTAGCTTCAAACCCGCCTCTATCTCAAATCAAAGACCTCCAGGAACACACTCCTTCAAAGGCAGTCAGTAGTCTTTGAAAACACACACTCCTTCAGAGGCCTGAGACACAGACTCATCAGTGGCCTGAAACACACACTCTTGGCTTCTTGAACTCTTGAGTTACTGTCAGGTATCAGCTGCTGAGGTGAGGCTGTGAGCAGCACCTGTTAGAGCCAAAGAAAGAGCGACAGAGAGGGCTCCTTTTATTGTTGATGAAGCAGATATTGACACGTGTGTGTTTGTGTGTGTGTGTGACAGGTGATCTACTTGAAGAAAACTCCAGAAGAAGCCTACAGAGCTCTGATATCAGGCTCTAATGCCTCCTACCTGCCCTTCAGGTCAGTATTAAACTGTCATACTGCACTGATGTCACAGTATTATCACATTAATCCTGCAGCATCGTCCTTCTGACACACACACACACACACACACTCATACGGATGTGTTTTCATCATACTCTCTGATGAACAGCATGTCCGGATCGGAGATTCTGTGTACTGTCCGTCATGTGGGTAGATTAAGCTCCATCACAGAGCAGAAACACTCAGAGGAGCTGACCGGAGGAGGAGGAGGAGGGGTGCTAACCTGTTAGCCGTTAGCTCCTAATGGAAACTTAAGGGAATTGTTTGAGTGAGAGTGAAATCAGTCAGATCTGTAAGGGTAGAGCTCTGTGAACAACAGGATGAGGATTATCTGCAGACTCTGACTGAGTGAGGATTAAACCTGAAACATCATCAGATTCTAATGAGTTTACAACCCCAATTTCAATGAAGTCAATGTAAAAAAAATCTTTGTATTCTGTTTTTATTTACGTTTAACACTACATCCCAACTTCATTGGAACTGGGGTTGTAATAAAACCTGAAACAAACAGATTATTATGAGTTTAATAAAACCTGAAACATCATTTCATCTGTAGAAACATGAGCACAGGCTGCAGCTTCAGAACGATCTTGGTGTGTGCTGTCAGTGAGATTCTAGTGGATGATCAGCTGTTCAGACACCAACACACAGGTTACACACAGCAGCTCCACCAACTTACTCTGAGTGTGTTCCTGTGTGTTTGTTTCTGTGTGTGTATCTGGAGGATAAAGGGCTGCTTGTTGTCTCGGGGTTATGTAACAGCAGTGTGTGTGTGTAGCTTTGAGCTCTCTGCTGCTAGATTAAACAAGAGGAAGCCCCGCCCACTCTGTGACACAACACTGAGGCGTTCACTGACCCTCAGAGCGCAGGAGATGAAAACACTCAATCAAACCCTCACAGGGAATTAAAGTGTTCCCTCTGTCAGTGAACGCTCCACACACTCAGGTGGTCACACACACACAGTGTGTGTCCAGGTGTTCACAAGTAGTTACAGGTGTTTGAGGTGTGTCCAGGTGTTCAGGAGATCTCCTGTGTGTTTAGTCAAACTAATGGTCTGTCAGCATGAAGTTATTATTAGTCAAGGGCTCTGCAGGCTGCACACTTCAGGTGCATTGTGGGTAATGAAGTCACTCAGTTTTAGTAGAGAAGATGAAAATGAGGGATCTAAAGCAGGGCTCCGCATCATAACTGGCCCACTGCTCCAGATGGCTCTGAGTCAGCTGACTGCGTGCTCCACTGAGCAGGCCAGTTAAAATAAAGCCTTTAAAATAAACACATAGTCACATGGTTTCCACATCATTTCTTTATTGACTGCTTCGGCGAACTTTCACACCTTTTCCTCTGCAGGTGTTTGGGTGTGTAATGGATGAAAGGCCCCGCTGCAGACCACCCTGCTGCTGTCTCTCACCCATTCCCTCCAGTGTTGCCAAGTCAGCTTATTATAAGCAACTTTGGGCTTGTTTTTCTGTAAAGTCTCTTGTCAATCTTGTCAGTAGCAGGTTGTGGGTTTTTGGGCTTGTTTTCTAAAGAGTAGTTGCTTATTTCGGTATGATCTCCACCTGATTCTCTCCCAGCTCTCTACAGAAATGAGAAACACGAAAGCAACACTGCATACTTTAGTTTCAGTTTCTATTCTCCATGCGCTCCTCTCACTCACTTCGCTCATACACGCTCTGCCCCTCCCCCCTCCCCAGCTCTACGGTGAGTGTTGATGCTCAGTCATGTCACTCAGCTGCTCACAGCTGGCCGTATGATGGCAAAGAGGAGCTTCGTTTAGGTGGTTCTTTACAGCTGAAAATACAAAAAGTCTTGAAAGCTGTGATGTTTTCAGAAAACAAATAAGGTTCTGTGGCAACACCACAAACTTATACAAACGTCCAGAAACACACCAAGGGACCTCAGAGGGAGGAGGGGACTCCTCAAACTACAACCAGACCCCAGGCTCAGAGACAGGAGTCACTAACAGAGTCCTTTCAGTGTGCGATCTGATGTTAGCAGAGCTCGGAGTTTATGAAGTTGGAGCGGGTGTCAGATTCAGACACACACAGAGACATTTCAGCTTCAGGTGTGAGGGACGGATAAAGAGGTGAGACACGTGTGTGTAATGAGAACAGGGAGTGTGTGTGAGTCCATCACAGCTCTGTGATAATGAACACACTCAGTGTTCTGACAGGAAGTCACTGAAGAGTCAGAGCGCCACCTGCTGTTAGCATAGAAACATAGAACAGCTCAAGTAGATACACACCTGTCTGATAATATAACATTAACACTACATAGACTCTTACAGGCTGTGTGTGTGTGTGTGTGTGTGTGTGTGTGTGTGTGTGTGTGTGTGTGTGTGTGTGTGTGTGTGTAGTGTAGTGTAGAGTTCTGAAAGAGAAAATCATCCTTCAGCATCTGTTGAACACATGACCTCTGTGCTGAGGGGATGATGTCATATTTAATGCCTGAAACACACACTCACACACACCTGCTGAAGCTGACACACACACTTTGGGCTCCACCTGTCAGCTGCAGGTGTGTGTGTGTGTGTGTGTATTAATGTGCTCTTTTTGTGTGAGTGTGCATTAAAGTACTGCTCTGTGTGTGTGTGTGTGTGTGTGTGTGTGTGTGTGTGTGTGTGTGTGTGTGTGTGTGTTTCTGTAGGGATGCTTCCTTTGGGAATTGCACCTTCAACCTCACGGTGCTGGACTGTCTGCAGGGCATCAGGAAGGTGAGTGTGACTCTGCCCCTTCTGAACAGGTGAACACACTTAAATGTTTAAAGGGGGTTTAAATTTAAACTCTATCCGACTTCCTGTGTGTGTGTGTTTGTGTGCGTGTGTGTGTGTGTGTGTGTGTGTGTGTGTGTAGCTCCTCACAGCTGATCCTGTTATATAACAGAGTCTGTCAGCAGCACAACGAGCTGTTGTTCTAAAGGAGCATCAGCAGCCAATCACAGAGCAGCTCTCAGTCTGTGAGGTCATGTGACCTGCAGCTTTACAGCCAGAGTCCAAACACAGCAACAAGTGAGACAGGCAGAGAGAGACAGAGAGACAGACAGAGAGAGAGACAGAGAGAGCTCTGCTGTTCAACTGTCAGCCGAATATGTGACAGTTTGTCACAGAGTGAGAGAGGCTTCAGTTAGAGATGATTAATAAGACGTTATAAACTCTGTGCTGTTGATACAGACCATCCTGTCTGTCAGGGTGCTTAGTGTGAAGGAGGAACAGCAACTTTTTTTTGACATTCGAGTTCTTGTTGTTTTGTTAGTTTACTTTTACTGTCGTAATCATGCTGCACTCACAGGGAGTCATTTCAAAATCTACATTAATGCAGGTGTTTTGATCCAAAACGTAAAGCAAGGAAACAGTTCTAGAAGGAGCTCAATGACCACGACCAGTGCTATATTTAGAACGTGCTTCGTGGGCGTCTTAAGTGGTCCTTGTGGCGACCAGGTGCCTGCAGGCAATGTGTTGGTGACCCCTGCTTTAGGAAATAAGAACATCAATATGGAAGAAGATAAAATCTACACCTGGAGGTGTCATACACACACCTGTCCACTTGTCTGTGTTTACACCTTTGTAAAGTGTGTGTTTGTGTGTTTCAGGCTCTGCAGCACGGCTTCTTTGACTTTGAGACGTTTGATGTGGACGAGTACGAACACTACGAGGTAACTGTGTGTGTATGTGTGTGTGGGTGTGCGTGCGCTCAGCTGCAGACTGATGATTAATTGAAGCAGAGCTTTTAATCAGCTGAGGCTTGTCAGGGTCACCTGGACCGGTCAGTTTATCAGAGCAGGTTTAAAGTGTGAGGTCATTGGGGTCATGGGGATCATCTCACACTCACACCTTTTCTCTGAGCAGACAGGACGTAACATGAAGATTCAGAGCCTGAGGTCAGAGCGCCCCCCTCAGGATGATACCTGTACCACAAATAATGGGCTCACCTGTCAGCTGCTCACTGACAGGAGTGTTAACTCTCTGATGAGAGGCTCACCTGCTGTGATGTCACTTGTTTACCTGCAGACAGCATGTGTCTGATTGTCAGTCTTTGTTTGACCCCTTTCCACAGAAGTAGTACTAGTTCCAGGCTAGTTCCTGGGTTAGCGCCGGTTCTTTGTGTTTCCACTGACAAAGCACCGGCTCCAGGTGCTAAAAACTGGTGCTTAGCAAGCACTGCATCTTTGCTGGTTCAGAGCAAAACACAGACTGCATTGGAGGCCGGAGGCGGGGTTACCGTGAACAACAGTCGGCGGTGGAAAAAGTCATTCATAAAAAGAAAAGCTACCTATTTATTTTGGTTGCACTGGAGCACCTGATGCTGCCTGGTGAAAACAGCCTACAGTCAGAGGACTCACACCTGACAGGTGTGTAAACAGTTCAGGTACCAGTGTTTGGTTTAGGACAGGTTCAGGATCTAGGTCATGTCAGCTCACCTGGAGGAGTTAAGGTTTCAGTTTTTACCTGGTTAACTAGCTCTGCTCAAGGGATAAACCACCTTGACCCTGAACACGTGACACACTCTGACATCAAATGTGTGTGTGTGTGTGTGTTTCACTCTGCAGCGTGTGGAGAACGGGGACCTGAACTGGATCGTCCCAGGGAAGTTTCTGGCTTTCAGCGGTCCTCATCCTAAAACTAAAATAGAGAACGGTGAGTGTTTAGTATGTGTGTGTGTTTGTGTGTGTTTGTGTGAGGTCAGCTCCTCTGTAACACCTGTGTGTGCTCCGCCCCCTGCAGGTTACCCGCTTCACGCCCCGGAGGCGTACTTCCCGTACTTCAGGAAACACAACGTGACCACAATCGTCCGTCTGAACAAGAAGATCTACGACTCCAAGCGCTTCACGGACGCCGGCTTCGACCATTACGACCTCTTCTTCTTAGACGGCAGCACACCTAGTGACATCATCACTCGCCGCTTCCTGCACGTCTGTGAGAGCACAGAGGGAGCAGTTGCCGTCCACTGCAAGGGTGACCACTTCCTGTTCAGTTCTTAAATTTGACACAGACAGAAGATCTGAAACGTGTTCAGTGTTCCTCTGAGACTCCCTGTGCTGGTCTCTACTGATCCGCACCTGTCTGCAGTTGATAACTCAGAGTGGGTATCATGTCAGGCAGATGCGCAGTCCTGTACTCAGTGTGACCAGCAGGGGGAGCTCTCACTCTGTCTGTTTCTGGGCACACTGAACATTTACACTTTAGAAACCTGTCAGAGACCTGCGATAATGTCGTTTGATTAACAAGACACTGACTGTGTTTGTGTGTGTTTGTGCATGTGCAGCTGGTCTGGGCAGGACGGGCACTCTGATTGGCTGTTACCTGATGAAACATTACCGCTTCACAGCCGGTGAGGCCATCGCCTGGATCAGGATGTGCAGACCAGGCTCAGTGATCGGACCTCAGCAGAACTTTCTAGAAGAGTGAGTAGTACCATCCTGTCAGAGCAACTCTGCTTCAAGGAGAGTGTGTGAGGCCGTTTGAACCTTCTCTAAACTCTAAAAGAAACTCTGGAGTGTGTGTGAGGCAGTTTGAACCTTCTCTAAACTCTAAAAGACACTCTGGAGTGTGTGTGAGGCAGTTTCAAACCTCCTCTAAACTGACTCTGAACTCAGTAACGAGGACACTGTGTGGTCAGGAGCAGCTCACCTGTGAAATGTCAGTTAAAGACTTCCGACAGGCTGACAGCTGTGAGTGGGAACAGGATTCTTTATCAACACGAACAAGATCTGTGTGTGTGTGTGTGTGTTTGTGTTGGCCAGCAGAGCTCTGACTCTTATCCTGTTTTTCTCTTTCACTCTGAGGCTGCTCCTTCCCACCATTCTCACACACACACACACACACATTGCACACACACACACTCTGCTGACCCACACTCTCACTTCTGGAGCTGAATCATCCTGAGAGTCCGCTCAGAGTTTAGCTCTGAAGTATTCTGGTACCAACCTGATTACAGTCAGCTCACACTTTGCAGTCAGACTGACAGCTGCGTGCTGGCTGCACCTGTCTGCAGAGGTGTGTGTGTGTGTGTGAGTGGAGTCTAACTGAAAGGGAACCTTCGGAAACTAACTCTTTAATGATTAACTGTCTTAAACAGATGACAGAGTGAGTGAAAGAGCGCTTCCACAGTGTATGTGTTTACGTTTACGTTCACAGGAAGCAGTCCGCCATGTGGTTGCTAGGGGACAGCCAGCGTTCCCAGAAGGCCAAACAGGAAGATCGAGCGATTCAGCTCATCAGCAACATGGATGAGCTCACACTAAGCTCCGCCCACAAGCCCACAAACCCTGCCCATAACAGCATCATCAGCTCTGACCGTCTGAATGAGGTCTCTCACACACACATACATAGTAACACAGTAACACACTCACCTGTTACCTGTCATTCTAACAGGTGTGTGTGTGTCTGTTCTGTCCTCAGAGTGACTCTGTAGACAGTGGATCATCTCTGACTCAGGGAGACAAACTCAGAGCCTTAAAGAGCCGACGTCCTCCAAGACCTGCCACCACTGGAGCCCTCAGGTACTAGACCCAAGAACCAGAGCTAGACCTAGACCTAGACCAGGACCAAAATAAGACCAAGAACATTTATATGAAATTATGTGTTAGACCAGGTGATGAAGATGGTATTTTGTTTCAGGGTGGAGGAGCTGAAGATGCACAGCAGGTCAGCCTCTCAGCCTCACAGGTAACTTTGACCTCAGCTCGACCCTTACCCTGACTGACGTCAGATCAACCCTCAGCATGACCTCAGCCTGACCTTAGCTCAACCATCCCTCAGCCTGACCTCATCCTGACTTTTAGCCTGACCTCATCCTGCCCTTAGCCTGGCTTCAGATGGACCCTACCTCAGCCCGACCTCAGCCTGCCCTTAGCCTGTCCTCAGCCTGACCTCATCCTGACCTCAGAGAACAGATGGGTTCCTCTGTATCTGATGGACGTTTGTTATTTTATTGAATCCTGTAAACCACGGTTTGATTGATAATCCACCTGATGTTATTTCTTTACGCTCAGAGTTTCGCTGGGCTCCGCTCAGGGCCCCTCTTCCCCCCTCAAGTCCTTCAAATTCCCATCATCCTCTTCTTCAGCTGCCGCCAAGAGGATTGGGAGGAGTCCATCATCATCAGCATCAAACATTAGGAGGTCAGTGTCATGGTCTACTTCCTGTCCTCTGAGAAGGATCAGACCACCATGTGGTCGATGACTGTAAATGTCTCAGACCCAGAATCAGATGGTCCTCTTTAAGGTCAATCAGTCCTCCTGTAGGGGGGTCATGATTTTGGGAGGGGTCTGTAGTCCAAACTAAGCCAGAGAGAGTCCAGGACAGACCAGAGAGCTAATGATAAGAGGGGAAGACAGGGAGATTAACAACCCGCAGACTGAACAAGAACCACAGCTGGGGTGGGGACGGAGAGGTTCTTTCTTGATGTGGATCAGCTCTGATGTGGATCAGGTTCTGACATGTCTCTGTACCCTGCAGCTCCCGGTTGGCGGTCTCTCTCAGTGATCTGTACTCTGCAGATCTTGAAGAGGAGAGCTCTCCCTACTCTGCTCTTCCTCCCCCCTCCTCCCCCTCTGTGCCTCTAGGCCCCACCCCGTCCCCTCTGGCCCCTCCCTCTATGAGTCGTTACAGTCCTCGCGGCCTGCAGCACGAGGTCAACAACAACAGTGGCGTGTATGGGAGCTCTGTGGTGACCCCTGCAGGGAAGAACCCAGCTCTGGTCCTGAGCAGGACGGGGCCACAAGACTTCGGCCCCTACAGGGCCCCCTACAGCGGTCTGAAGGGCCCGACAGGACGCTACCTGAGCCGCTCCATACCTGTAAGTCCTCTGACACAGCAGCAGCTTAGCCCCGCCCCTTTTTCCTCACATATGCATCACTAACACACCTGTCACCTTACCTGGCTGTGCTTCACCTACTGGTCACATGACCTGCTGGACATCTTGTGATCCTCCAATGTCTGAATGTGATGTCACACATTCTTAGGTGTGACATCACTGACACCTGCTGTGAGTGTGTGTGTATGTGTGTGTGGGTGTGGGTATGTGTGGTTGGTCAGGGTGTTAACTGGAACTGTGTGTATTAACAGGTGATCTTTAGTGTTAAGAGTTTGTTTATCAGTGTGAGAGTGTGTGTGTGTGTGAGAGCGGTGGTTGTTCTGTGGGGTCACTAACAGGAAGCTGCTGCTGAGACGAGGATTTAAATGGTTAAAAAAAAAAACCATCAAAACCACCAAACATCATTATTATTGTTGTTAGTGAATAAGACTCTGTGCCTTAACCGGTACCCTCTGCTGGTGGAAGCAGAACTCAAGCTCCTCCTCCCTGATGACATCACAGGTCTAGTCTGAGTCTATAAGCATTAAAAAAAAAACTCTCTGTAAGGGCAGTCTGTCACAGATGACTGACAGGTGTTTGTCACAGATGATTCACCTATCATCACCTGTCAGGCTCGTTGCACAGGATAAAGTGTTTCTAACTCTGCTTCTTGAATATAAAGTTGAACCCTTTATGAATAGATTATGAATAGATGACTGAAGGTTAAACAACAAGATGGCTTTATTTTATACAAGATCAAGATCCCTCTGAAACCTACCTCAGGTTACAATAAGTGATCGACATCAGCCACCTCATCCTTAAGCGTGTGTCAAGATCTGTTTAAAATGTGGTTTAAGGTATTTTATCCATGATGCTCATGAACAGTAGCTCAGCTCGTCACCTGTTCATATATGGAGCCACTGTATGACTGTCATGGCTTGTCCCTAGCTCCCATGTTGTTTTGCTAGTTTTGAAAAGCTCTATTAATATTATTTTGTTGTTTTACTCTCTCTCTCTCTCTCTCTCTCTCTCTCTCTCTCTCTCTCTCTCTCTCTCTCTCTCTCTCTCTCTCTCTCTCTCTCTCTCTCTCTCTCTCCCACTCTCTCTTGTTCTCTCTGTAAACATAGAATATAAATCGGTACCCTCACCTGTCTATGTATTTACACCTGTACCTGTCTCTCTCTCTCTGTCTGTTTCTTGTTTCAGTCGCTTCAGTCTGAGTACGTCCAGTACTAAAACTACAGGCCCCACCTAAGGACTCACTACCCACAATCCCCTTGAAAGGACTCAAAGGGAAGCAGCAGAGAGAAGCTGCTCTGCGAGGAGCTGAGTGTGTGTGAATGACTGCTTGTTAGTGAAGCTAATGCTAGCAGCTACATGCTAACGCATACTTTGTAAATATGGTGTCATGGACTCGTGTGATTGGCTGAAACAGATGTATTTAGATAAAGAGGACAGATTTTATATTTGACAGAAGAAAACTTATTTTTGTTTGAAGAAATTTTTGATAAACTGAAGGATTGTTGACGATGTCTCTGTCGTCATGGTAACAGTATTTACTTCCTGTCTATGATCAAATGACCTTCAGAGTCTTTGATCTCCTGATGGACTCTTTTAAAAGCAGCAATAATAACCACAGAAGAAGAAGGGACCCAAAACCTCAGGGTGTGTGTATGAGTGAATGTGTTTGTGCGCTAGTGAGAGAGACAGAGAGAGTGTGACAGAAAGGGGCGGGGCCAACAACAGGAACCACCCAATCAGCCTTAAAGAAGCAGTCTGAATGATCGTCTTAGTGAAAAGTTTGTGGCCTGACTTCAGACAGATATTGAACTTTTATTTTTTTAACACGGGCGGGGCTTTTATGAAGGGGCGGGGCCTCCAACAGAGTATGAGTGTATGATGTAGAAGCTGAACTAAACACTAACTGTGTGATACTCAGCCCGAGGAGGACGGACTGAAGGATGAAGGTTTGATGAAGACTCGGCTTATATCAAGAGTTAGAGATCATAACTGATCGATTATTTAAGCTCAGTAACAAAAGATAATTAATAATATGAGACAGTATGAAGTCGTACTTTCTCTGCACCTGCGCTCAGATTCTGTTCTAACTTTACCTTTTAAATCCTTGGCTGGTGTTTTTATATGTGGCAAATGTTTAATGATGACCTTTGACCCCTGACAGCCTGTCTGCAGCAGCAGACTGAAGCAGACTCAGTGTTCTGAGGAGATGAAGAAATAAAACCAGAAGTTTCTTTAAATTCTGCGCTGATTTCATGAAAAAACAAAAAAACTGTAAATGAATTAGTTTGGTCAGATTTCCTCCGATTTCAAATCTGAATTTACTTTTCTGATCAGTGATTGAGTTTGGGTTTCTGAGACAGATGACGGAGTCTGTGTGAAGTCAAAGTGTCATCAGCAGGCCGGAACCTTTGACCTTTGACCCTGTGTGATGGTGAGCTCAGCCCAGCTCACAGTCAGTGTTGATGTTGGAGTTTAATGTGAAGAAGTTTAAAGGGTTAAACAACAGAAACTCTCCAGCTGACTGACGGTTAACCTGTCACTGATCACATGACTCCAGCCGATTGCCTGTCTGAGGTCAGCTGATTGGCTGTCTGGGTTTCTACCTCGTCTCTGTCCAGATTCTGGTCTCAGATTGCCTGTGGACCCTCTCTGGCTGAAGTCTCTGAAGTGCCTTTAAAGAGCAGCACAGGGCTTTTATTTTGAAAGTAACCCCATGTTTAAATGAGAACCCTGACTGTTACCTGTTGAATGATGAACATCCTGTGTCGTTTGAAAGAGCTACTGAATTTTTTTATGAAGACAAAAGTTAGAAAATAATCTGTAGATGTTTCTGAGTTTCTATCTGAGCAATAACAGAAAATAAAATCCTCCCTCATCTCACACTGCTTCCTGTTTTCTCCTCTGATAACCTCGCAAATAAACACGACTGCACCCTGAGGCAGAAATCTCCAAAAGGACCAGACTCACTTGAGGACACCTGCCGACTCTCCCCACCTGAAGCAGTCTGAACCTGCAGAGACTCACAGACAGACTGAGGAGATCCATGAACAGTGATAGAGGTCACATGAGGGCTCATCAGGATGACCAATCAGATCAATCTGATCTCACACACTCGGGACCAATCGGTTTATTTATCAACCAATCAGAGACTCAGATTGAAATGACACATCTTCTTAGCTCCTGTGAAGAAATAAAATATAGTTCAGAGTTTAATATTTTGAACAGATCACAGAAACAACGGAGGGAGTGAAGAGAAGGCAAAGAAAAAAAGGAAAACGATAAAGGTAAAGAAGAAATGTTTCCAGCCTGACCAGCAGAGGGGGCTGTGGTCTGCAGACTCACAGAGAGAGAGAGAGGCAGACATAAAGAGAGAGAGGCAGACAGCGCTGAGAGGAGGAGGAGCAGAGGAGGTGGTGTTTTTGTCTCCTCTTTCTTCAAAGCGACAGTTTTTCTTTAACGTGAAAAGAGAGAGAGCCGCTGCTCAGATCTCCATCACGCCCTCATTCATCTGTTCACTCCTTCATCAGTGTGAGGATGTGTGTGTGCAGGATTCTCCCTCTGCTGCTCTCAGGTCAGACCTTTCATCAGATATTCATTCATTTATTCAGGCTTAGGTTTATTCTCAGTCTGTTTGTTATGGCAATGTGTCTGTGTCTGTCTGTCTGTGTGTGTATGTCTGCAGGATTATTATTATTATTATTATTATTATTAATAATAATAAATAATAGTAATAATAATAATAACAGCTTTAAAGTGAGCAGATTTCTGAGCTATTGATCTGAGACATTCATCATGTCAGAGTGGATCTCATCAGACCTGAGGGTGACTCTATACATACATTAACATCTCTTACAGCATGTTCTGAGTTTGTTGTATTGATTACTGATCAGTCAGCTATCAGCTGATTGGTTCAGTAAACAGAAGCAGAGGTCCTGACCCTCAGGATGATAAAGAGTGTGGCTTCAATCAGCTGATTGTTGTATTTTGTTATTTAAGCTCCTCTGAGGAGCTGACAGTCTGTGTGGGTTTGGTGTCCAGTGGATGAACCCGTGCAGCTCCTCTCTCTGTTAAAGCCTTCAAACCCTCTGACAGAGCTAACACACACTAAATAAAAGTGTAGAGTGGGGTCAATCCATGCCCTGGACTCCCCTGGTCCTCAGATGCTTTGACCTGCGACCTGAGAACAAGCCACTTTTATTCACAAATCACCAGTTAAACTCCAAACATGACATGATTTTACAGATTTATAACACTTATATCCTGTTAAAAAGCTGTTTCCTGGGCTCAGCTACTCTTTAAGTGTTTTCACTCAGGGTGAGACTCTGACTCATTCTGGATCAGACTCAGGAGGATCTGGTCTCTGTTAGCGCTCAGTCTTGTTGGTGAGATGAATAAATTCACACGTTCAGAGCGGAGGAGAGAAAGCTCACCATGGAAACAGGATTAGGATGGATCTGCAGACAATAAAAGCTTCATAAAGACATGAAATCAGAAATTCATCACCCAGAGAGACACAAAGAGCCTGGACCAATCAGAGCTGACTTTACAGCTCCTCACCACAGGGGGCGCCGCAAAAAAGCAGGTACAACTGTTGTTGATGTTGTTATTGTTTACCTCCTCAGCTTTCCTGCTGATGTCATCGTGGTGCGTTCAGGGTCTGCATGTGGCTCTGAGTCCCAGGAGTCCTCTGTTTAAGCTGGGGGGACGGGGCCAGCTGGTGTGTATGGTCCAAGACTGTCCCACAATGCCAAGTGTGTCCTGGTCTGTGCTGGAGGACCGCCCCCTCACGGCTTCCATCAGCACCAACAGGACGGGCTCTGTGGTGACCTTTGACCCTGTGATGATGGAGCATGAGGGGATGCTGGTCTGCAGGGTGAGCTGTGGAGGGGAGACCAGGCAGAGCAGGACCTCACTCAGGGTCTACGGTGAGTCTGGGACCTGGCTCACATAATGGGGTCTGAGGTGTCAGGTATCACAGGAGCTGTGAGGACACAAGCAGGAAGTTGCTGAGTCATAGTTGACTTCAGACCTCATCACCTAACTGATCTCTGATTGGCTCTCTCCAGGCTTCCCGTCAGACCCCCTGATCAGTGGACAGGACCACCTGAGGCTGAGGACTGAGTCTGGTCTTACCTGTCAGGTGTCTGAGGTTTACCCCCCTGAGCTGCTGACCCTGAGCTGGATCAGAGATGACGTGGTCCTGCAGAGCATCATGGGAGATCCTGGGTCCAGCTCGGTCCAGTCTGAGTACAGATTCATTCCTCAGGAACAGGACTCAGGAGAGTCAATCATCTGCAGAGCCCTGCTGGACTTGAAGGACCTGCCCTCTCAAGACCGGACCAGAGAGACCAGGGTCACAGTGAACCCACTCTGTAAGTCCTTCACAGTCCTCTAGTCTGATACTGAAGGGGGGCATGTCCTTAGGGGGTGTTAGCTCAGAGTACGGAGTCCACACTGAAGTCTGGGTCTGATCAGGTTCTTGTGATTGATTGTTTAGTATATGAGTCCTTACTCCTGGTTCCTGGGTCTGACTCTTCCCCGCAGATCCTCCAGTGGTCTCAGCAGCTCCAGACTCTGTGGTGGTCTTGTCCGGCTCTCGACTTTCTCTTAACTGTTCTGCAAAGGGGAACCCAGAGCCCACGTTCACCTGGACCTTCAGGACGGCTGATGGGGGGTCTGAGGTCCAGGGTCAAAGCCCTCAGCTAGTCCTGGACCCGGTGAGTCTGTCTGAGTCAGGATGGTACGACTGTGAAGCCCGGAACACAGAAGGGAACCAGACCGCCACTGTAGAGGTCAAAGTTCACGGTGAGAGTGACGCTCCTGTGTTATAGAAGATCTCTGAGCCGTGGCACACGTGTGTTCATTTACATGTTACTTTAAACATGATTCATTTTTGTGGTGGACCTATCCTGGTCTCTGACTCACCTGTTGGCTCCTCCCACAGCCCCTCCCACAAACACCTCCCTCCATCTGAGTCCAAGTGAGGAGGTGGTGGAGGGCCAACAGGTGACGTTCACCTGTCACTCAGAGGGAGCCCCGCCCACTCTGCTGGTGTTGAAGAGAGAGGGGGTGGAGCTCCAGAGGTCTGACTCCACCTCTTCCACGCTCTCCTTCAACATCTCCTCGGCCAAGATGGAAGACTCCGCCCACTACCAGTGTGAATCGTCCAATCAGCACGGATCAGAGCTGGTCACTAGCTCGCTTACTGTAAGAGGTAAAGATCATCTTAAACACATACCCACACATACACACACACACACACACACACACACACACACACACACACACACACACACACACACACACACACACACACACACAGTCAGACCTGACAGATGCTGTTAATTCAGATTATAATCCGTGTTTCTGTCAGCTCACCCTCTGCAGGTGGAGCTGAGTCCTCCTCTCAATGCTGCAGAGCGGGGTTCAGCTCTGGTCCTCACCTGCAGGGCCTCTGGATGTCTCCTCCCTCCCTCTCTCACCTGGAGGAGGACAGACCAGGGGGGCACGGTCCTCCAGGGGACTCAGCAGCAAGACGGACTATCCCTGCTCCACCTGCAGGACCTGGACCTCCAGGACCGAGGAGGGTTCACCTGTGAGGCCAAATGTGACTCTGTCATCAGGACCGCACGTACCTGGATCCAGGTCTATGGTGAGTGAGACACCCCTGACACACCTGGACTAGGTTTATGACTTTGGTTCAGAGCATCAACACTGACATGAGACACAGAGCATCATGGGAGAGGGAGTCTGTGTCCAGCATCTGGATCAGATCTCATTACTGTTGGTCTCAGAGTGGGGGGCAGAGTTAGTCCAAGTCCTGGACTGCAGCCAGATCAGAGGGAGTTTGGACAGAGTGGGGAGGAGGTGAAAGTTCTCAGAGCCTCATGAACACAGATCTGTTTCTAATCTGAGCTCCAACACACAGGAAGTGACACAACACACACACATACACACATACACACAGGTCCTCCCCCACAGAGACAGAGTGACTTACATGAAGTCCACCCTCTGACGGTCTGATCCTGGTAGAGACACAAACATCCTCCCTCAGGCACTCCGTCACTTTAAACCTCTGAGACCTGATGGACTTTCTGGAGGTCTGATCCCTCAAACGGTTTCAGCTCTTAAACACAAAGTCTCTGAGAGTCCTGAGAGTTCGGGCACAGTCTGTCCCTGAAGCTGTATTCACACATTCCCCTCACAGCGTGAAGGGGGAGGATGAGGGGGAGGAGAGCATGATGTAGGAAGGACTCTGAGGTTGTCTCTGAGTGTCAACCAACAACACAACACCCCTGATTCTTCTTCTACTGTTGAATTTCTGTCTGAACATGTTCTGTTTCTTCTTCTGCAGCCTTCCCATCTGATCCAGTTTTAAAGAATCCTGGTCCAGTCCTGCTGGGTCAGGAGGCAGTCCTTGGCTGTGATGTCAGCGACGTCTTCTCAGCCAATCAGATGAGGATCCAGTGGCTGATGGGGAACAGGACGCTGACAGAAGAGTCCTTCACGTTCTCTGGTTCTGTTCAAAATGTCTCATCAGTTCTGCAGCACCGGGTCACAGAGGAGGAGCAGGTCCTGACCTGCAGAGCTGAGTTGTTGATGGAGGACGGGGCCGTGTGGAGGACCAGAGAGACCAGCATCAGCCTGCAGGTCCACTGTGAGTGTCTTATCACAGAAAGACTTTTATTGTGAAGGAGGTGCAGGGAGTGAAGGATGAGTGAGAGGCAGGTGGTGATGATGATGATGATGATGATGATGGTTCAGTCAGACAGAAGACATCTCCCCCTCTCCTCCACACCTAGAAACTATTTTTACACAGACTGTGTGACATCACATCCTGGTCGCTCTCTGATTGGTTGGCTGTCCTGGAGGTGTTCATACTTATTTCTGTCAGCTAAGAGTTAAATCAGAGCAGAGTGAGTTTGTGAGGAGGGAGCATGTGACAAGTTGACAGCATGACACACACACACACACACACACACACACACACACACACACACACACACACACACACACACACACACACACACACACACACACACAGATGGATAGCAGAGTGAACATGTTTGCAGATGATGCAGTTTTTTTGTGTGATGATCTAACAGGAAGTAGAATCAGCTGATCTCACCTTTAACCCTTAGAGCATGACTCTCTCTAACCTCCGTCTCTGATTGGTTCTCAGATCCTCCAAGGAACACCTCGCTCTCTCTGAGTCCAGGTGAGGAGGTGGTAGAGGGCCAACAGGTGACAGTCACCTGTCACTCAGAGGGAGCCCCGCCCACTCTGCTGGTGTTGAAGAGAGAGGGGATAGAGCTCCAGAGGTCTGACGCCGCCTCCTCCTCGCTCTCCTTCAACATCTCTTCAGCCCAGCTGGAAGACTCCGCTCACTACCAGTGTGAATCGTCCAATCAGCACGGATTGGAATTGGTCAGAAGCTCGCTTACTGTCAAAGGTACATATCACCTTACACACACACACACATACACACACACCTGAGTGTTCAGGTTCAGGTGGTTAATATGAACACTGGTAGAGCTTCAGATGAAACACACGAGGACTGAAAAGAGGACGGAGATCTGTCTGGACTTAATGACGAGAAACTTTTACACTCTCCCCGTCCTCTGGTTCTTCTGCTCTGTGTTTGGGATGTCTCTCTCTCTCTCTCTCTCTCTCTCTCTTTCTCTCTGTCTCTCTCGCTCTGTGTTCGCTCTGATGCTGTTATCTGAAGCAGACCTCTCACTCCTCCTCATGATGCTGAGAGCTCCAGCAGACAGAAATAACCTCTGAGGAATCTGTTCACAGTCTGAGCTGATTCAGAGTCAGAGTGATCCCGTCAGCTCTGCTTCACTCTGACAAGTATTCATACGATCAAACAGTCACACAGGTGATTTCACACCTGAGAAGGAGCTGCAGAGTCACTGTAGACCCCGAATCTACAGCTACATGTTACTTGATACAGTAATGGAGCTCAATGCTTTATGAAACAGTGAGGAGATGTTTCATCAGACTAAACCCATTCACACATTTGTTAAAGAGGAAGTGAGATAAGAACAAACATGGTCACATGATTGGGGGTGAGGGGGCAGTATCAGGTGATTATGACGTGTGTGAATGGGTTAACTCCAGGTCAACAGGGTCAGCTCAACAGTTGAGTCATTCAGAGATCTGTGAGGCCCACAATGATTTGTGTCCATCTCTGAAAGAGCAAAATAAACAACAACAAACTGAACTTATCTTTAGCGTCAGAGTAAAGTGATCAGGAACAACTCACTGTGGCAGAGAAGGAAACCAGAGCCCAAGGTAAAAGGGTAAAAGTAAGATTAAAGGGTAAAAATGAAATTAAACTGAGGCTAAAGTGAGATTAAAGAATTTAAGGGGGTCAAATTAAGGCTAAAGTGAGGTTAAATGGTTTAACCCATGTTAAAGTGAGGTTAAAGGGTTAAAGTGAGGTTAAAGGGTTAGAGAGGGGTCAAAGGGAGGCTAAAGTGAGGTTAAATGGTTAAACTCACGTTAAAGTGAGGTTTAAGGGTTAAACTCACTTTAGAGTGAGGATAAAGGGAGGTTAAAGGGTCAAAGGGAGGTTAAAGGGAGGTTAAAGGGAGGTCAAAGGGAGGATAAAGGGTTAAAGTGAGGTTAAAGGGTTAAAGAGAGGTTAAAGGAAGGTTAAATTGGGGTTAAAGGGTTAAAGTGAGGTTAAAGGGTTAAAGAGAGGTTGAATTGAGGTTAAATGGTTGAAGTGAGGTTAAAGGGTTAAAGAGAGATAAGATTGAGGTTAAAGGGTAAAAGTGCAGCTAAAGTGAGATTTAAAAGTTCTACTTGGGTTAAAAAGGAGTTAAAGGGTCAAACTATGGTTAATGTAAGGTTAAAGAAGCTGAGAAATAGCATTTAGAAAAAACCTGTATTGGTGCTGATAATCTCATTTTAAATTGTAGATTAGGATTAGGCAGATATCTAGAAGAGAGACTTTTTCAAGATCACTTTGAAAGTCCTCAAAGTCTATTAAAAGGGTTAAAGTTGGGTTTGAGGGTTAAAGTGAGGTTAAAGGGTTAAAGTGATGTTAAACTAAGGTTAAATGGCTAAAGTGTGGTTAAAGGGTTAAAGCAGGGTTAAGGGTCAAAATGAGGTTAAAATGAGATCAAAGGGAGTGTATACTGAGGTTAAAGTGAGAGTAAAGGGTTCAATTAAGGTTAAAGCTGAGTCAAACAGATGTAATGAATATGAATTTTGGATCAGAAGGACATTAATCTCTGGGGGTCGATGATGTTAAACTGATTCTGGTTAAATTCTTTAAAGTGGGATAAACTGACCTCTGAGTCTGATCCCTGAGACACAGAGAGACAAAGACTCAGAGAAACCTCAACGACCCCCAGCATGTGTGCCAAAAATACCAGGATGTTCTTAAACCAGGTCACATGTTTAGTATGCATACCAGCACGCTCCTCCAGGATTTAGACCCACAATCCCTTGCACAGCAGAGAGAAAAAATACTCCCTGAACACGTCTGCACACAGAGTCTGGTCTTTAAGAGGGACTGAGGGGAAAACTTGAGTCTGTCTCTAAAACCAGGGACAGAGTCTGAAAGATCTACTGTTACAGCTCAGAGAGAGACAAACTTCATATTAACCATGCTACACACACACACACACACACACAAAAAAAAAAGAAGGAAAAAAAACAGTAAAAATTAGACGTGCTTGGCCAGTGCCAAGATCTTGGACAGCTTTTTGGTCTGTAGTGCCAAATGCTGCCTCTACTGGTCAGGTGAGGAACTGCAAGCTGTCAGGATTGTTCATTCGTTGTTTTCTTATTCCAATGTTTGTGACTCACAGCTGGAGCTCTAACCCGTGTCTCTTGGTCCAGCTCCTCCCAGGAACACGACAGTCCTTGTCCTGCCGTCTACGGTGGTCCAGGAGGGACAAAACATCACTGTCTGCTGCCAAACCATCAGTTTCCCACCCTCAGCCATGATCCTGAAGAAGCTGACTAATGGGTTGGAGTTATACTCCTCCAACGGGACCTTCCAATTGGTCAACGTGACAGCCAGAGACTCGGGGGTGTACCAGGTCAACGTGACCAATGACCTCGGGTACCAGGTCCGGCTGTTCAGCATCAGTGTGACAGGTGAGTCACACCTGTTAGCTTTGTGTGTTTGTGTGTGTGTGTGTGTGTGTGTGTGTGTGTGTGTGTGTAGGGTTTCATGTAGTCTCACCGGTCTGTGGATCACCCTGAAGTCTCATCCTGGTTGTTCACAGAAAGAAGAACGATCCTTCCTCCTGGACTCAGCGCTGTCTTCATCCCAGCTGTCTGTGTAGCTGCTGGGCTAGCAGCCGCTGCTCTGCTGATAGACTACCTGAGGAGGTCCAGGAAGAGGGGTTTCTATCAGCTGCCCCAGTCTGCCCCGCCCTCAGCCTGAGGCCAACGCCACACCATCACCACCCACGTGGTTCACCACGTGGCCTCAGAGGGTAACCATGGCATCTGAGGATGTGTCCTCTGTATCTCAGACTAAATCCAAACATGTGACCCACCCCATCCTGCTAGCTAACACATCCTGACTCCTCGCTCATTGAGCTAATGTGAGGAGGCTGACATCCGTCCATTAGCTCTGAAGACCTGTGGAGGCTCATGTGACCTTCCACCTAGCATGTGGCTAAGGCACCCTAAGGACTAAAGGATAGCCTTTACCTCAAGCTACAATGTTTAACTTCAAGCTAACATTAAGCTACAATGTTCAATGTCAAGCTATGATGTTTAGCGTCAAGCTACGATGTTTATCATGTGGCTTCCTGTTTCCTCCATGTTGCTGTGTTCATACATGAACCTGTTTTTAAAATTTGTTTGGTTTTATTTTTCATCATGAGAGCCTTCGTCATGTGACTGCCATGTATGCTTCTGTCATGCTAACATGTTTCCTTGCTCGTACACTTTTTGACTTTTCAACACAAGACCACCAGCTCCAGGATGACAGAGTCACATCCTGGAGCTTTGGCTTTAATAACCCAAAATGTGACAATCTGACCTGAAACGTGGCTGAACTCTGAAACATGGTGGCCTGGTTCCAGGACCTGATGAGATTTGGGTGCACAGTGAAGAAACCTGAACCCATGGAGTGTTTGTCTGACTGAGAGTAACACAGGATGACGTGTTCAGGCGTGCAGTGAATCGGTTAAACCTGATGTTTGGTCTCAGTCAGTCGACCTGGGTTCAGGGCTCACCTGTCTGAATCAGGGATTCTCACAGTCCAGACTGAAGCAGGGACCATAACACGTCTTTGATTCCAGCTGACCTCAGGGGGGTTTCCTTCAGAGGGGGGCAGAAGTGAAACTGAAGCTGGAACAGAAAGCTTCAGATGTTTGAGTGGTTTGGTTCTGCTGCACCTTACACTGTGTGTGTGTGTGTGTGTGTGTGTGTGTGTGTGTGTGTGTGTGTGTGTGTGTGTGTGTGTGTGTGTGTGTGTGTGTGTGTGTGTGTGTGTGTGATATGATCTTGTTTGTGGACTTTATTAAAAGTATTTATTTCCTCTCTGGTTCTGCAGTTTGTTGGATCTGGTTTCTGGGATTTTCCCATGATTCTGTGTTATTTCTCTTTCACTTCTCTCTCTCTCTCTCTGTTTACTGGAAGCCTTCGGGACGTTTCGTGGTTACCATAGAGACGGTGTGTTCAGGCCGTCCTCTTTAGAGACTCTCTGTGTGAGTCCAGGAGGGTCTGAGGAAAACCAGTTCAGTTCTTCATATCATTAAAGAAACAGAACCATCAGAGGCCTGAGCTCAGCATCTGCTGAGTGGACACGTCTGGAAACACGTCACAGAGGAGAGGGTCCTAAAACCCAGGGTCTCCCAGAGACCCCTGGAGACCGTCAGAGTGTGTCAGAGTGCGTATGAGCTGAGAGATGTGATGGAGTTGAGATGTAAATAAACTTCTTTAAGAAAACTGAAGATCAGCTGTTTTTTATTTATTCTTATCAAATTCAGCACCAGAAACAGGACTTGATAGGGACTAGACAGACCCAACTTAGACTAGACACGGACTAGACAGAGAACATACTTAGACCATACAGGGACTAGACAAGGACTTGACAGGGACTAGAAAGAGACTAGACAGGGACTCATGAGGGTCTAGACAAAGACTAGGATAGAGACTCAACTAGGACTGAACAGGAACTTGTCTGTAACTTGACAGGGATCTGACTTAGACTTGGACTTTACATGTGAGGTGTGAATGTGGATCAGAGTTTTTCCTCTCAGAGCCCAGCTTACGTTAAACCAGACTGGACTCTGCTCTCAGGATCCTTCAGGTGTGTTCTGTGGTCTCACCTGTGTCTACAGAGAGCAGCGCTCCCTGCTGGTCTCTGATGACTCAGCAGCTGGTCTTCAGCTCTGCCTATGATCAAGCTGACAGCAGTATCTAAAGGTTAAAGGTCACAGCGTTCTCCGGCTCAAAGTGTTGATGAATCTGTTCCCGCTGTTTTTAACTCGGGAGGCTTCAGTGTCCTGCTGGGCCTCCGTGACCTTTGACCTTTGTTGTGTAAGAACGGACGGCATTCTGCTGCGTCTTGTCATTTTAATCTGAAGGTCTGCTGGTATTTCCTGTCTCTGTCAGCAGCTGGAGGGAGAGCAGAGAGCGGGCACGGCTCATCATCACCATCATCATCATCTTCACTGTCCTCGACCCCTCTGATACTACAGCTCCGTTCAAACTCCTCAAAATTTATTTCAACTTTACTCAAACAGTATTTTAATTTTATTCAAACTTTATGTTAATTCCTCACATTTATTTTATTTGTTAAAACCCTGATGATCTCAGAAGGTCCTCACAGGCCTCGAACCAATCAGAGCTCTGCAGGGTTTTCACCTGTCAGGTGAGGGGAAAAAGGAAAACAAAGAGGAGTAAGAGACGATCAAATGAACGCTGAAAAATGAGGCCTGAGGGGTCCTCTGACAAAGACTTCTGGTTCTGGTCCTGGTTCCAAGACCAGTACTACAGCCAACCAACAGACAATACTAAACTGGTTTTGGTCCATTTTAGTCCTAGGTTCATGTTGGAACCAGATCAAAGATTAGACCAGAGCAGAAAAGACAGAACTATAGAAAAACACAGAATAGAGGGTATTTGATGTCCTGGTCCTGATCTCAGACTGCAGGGTTCTTGAATCTTCAGTTCAGGGTTTTGGTGTGTTTTAAGACTCTGATCTGACTCAGTCTCTCTTATGATGTCTTGTTCAGGTCTGATCCTCAGTCAGTGTGAAAACAGGACTCTAGCTCTGAGTTATTTCAGGATCGGCTGAAGAAAAGTGAACGCTTCCTGTCAGAGGAAAGCTGGGGTCAGAGATGTTAAAGGGTTAAAACTGTTAGACGATCCATCAGAGGGGCTCAGAGACCGGGTCAGAACACGTTCTCTCCTCAAGAATAAAAAGATACCTTAGATAAAGTTTAGGCTGAGGAGAGGAAATGAATCTGATTCTTCCTCTTTCACGGATTGTGGGAGGATTAAGTCTGACGGGAGCGCGCTCCCAAACCACCAAACCTCCAACAGAGACAGAAAGAAAATAAAATACAGCACAGTTTAATAAAAACCTTCATGAAGACACACAAACGGAGTCCAAAGAGCTGCTGAAGCCTTCAGTTATTCACAGAGACCAAACAAAACCTAGGCCTCCATCAGAACCAGACTCAACGTGACTCTAAAGTTCAGTATAACTCACTGGTAAAATATATCTGTGTCTCACCAGACTCTGTGTCAAACTCTTGTACTGGTCCAGGTCTGATCCAGTCCTAAAGTTTTAATCCTCCTCTGGAAGTAGGGAGGTAAACCGGTAAATGACTCCAAAGAAGAGGAGCCTGATATCTAAAGGCTCCACCTCCCAGACTACTTTAGGGACCCTAGATACAACGAGCAGGTCTGCATGCTGAGAACGCAGCGATCTGGATGGATAATACATCACAACAAGCTCATTAAGATAGGATGGCCTGATGCCATTAAGAGCTTTGTAAGTCAGAAGAAGAATTTTAAATTCTTTTCTAGATTTTATGGGTAGCCAGAGATGCTAACACTGTGGAGATATGCTTCCTCCACCTGGTCCCGGTCAGTACCTGAGCTGCACCGCTCTGAACCAGCTGAAGAGTCCTACTAGACTTGTTAAGACAGCCAGATAAAAGAGAGTTACAGTATTGTAACCTGGAGGAAATCAAAGCATGGACCAGCTTCTCTGAGACAGGACGTGTCTGTGATGGTGTGAGAAGAATAACTGAGTATCATCTGCATAAAGTCAAAGTTCATGAGGTGTTTGCTGTAACCTGATGACGGAACATCTGAAATAAAAGTAAAGAACTGAGCTCTGAGGAGCTCCATGACTGATCCTGGTGGGTTTAACTTCCTGTTTGACTGAGTTACTGAGTGACCTCACAGGAGGAAGAGAAAAAGGTGAGCAGAAATAATCTGTCGTACATACGCCGGAGAAACAGAGCACTCATCATCCCTGTTCTCAGAGGAGCCGTATGGGTGCAGCGCTCTCTAGCGGTGAGGCAGCGTATAACCAGACTGAGGTTTGAGCTGGCTCCCTCTCTGTTCCAGACCTTTCTCCTCAGATCTGCAGCGTGCTCTGACGGCAGGTAGCCAACCAATCGTTTCCTCTTCCTGTCGTCTGTCTGACCCCCGTGGACGGCGCACTGCGGAGGAAGACGGAACCGCTGCTGATGGAGCGTCGGTGTCTCCGCCTGATGAGGTCACTGAGGTTTGTGGTTGCCATGGAAACTGATGAGGGATATTTTTTTCATCACACATGCACACATACACCCAGACTGGTGTTTATATAATCTGGAGGATAAATGCTGCCCTCTCTGTCTCTCTCTCAGAACAAACTTGAAGCTAAACTTAGAGACTCAAAGTGTGATATTTGTGTTGGCTGGTCCAGGACCTGGTCTGTCATAGACCTAAACACCCAGACATCTGCCCATCCTGGTTTAGATTCTCTGACGGCTTGAAGTCTCTGGGAATCACACCACGTCCAGCTGAAGACACATAAAACAAGCCCCCCTCTGAAAGGACTCACTGCACACAATACAGTCTGCAGAAACTCAATGCAGGCCCCTCCTTCTTCAGTTATGTATCAGCAGCTTGTCTGACAGCCTTTGTGCTGAACCTTCATCAGAAACACAAGCTCGGCTGGCCTGATATGGCAGCTGTGAAATGCAAAGCAGAGATAGGCTCTGGTGGACAGAGAGAGAGAGAGAGAGAAAGTCAAGAGTCAGGACGAGCAAACATCAGGACAGCACTTCAAGAGCGCCATCATGTGTCTGTTAAAGGAACCTGCAGGCAGAAGACACACCTGGGTTCCCAATCAGGGCATGTGGCGCGAAAAGGCGGTCACGTGGTTTCAGAATCAAATTGTTTGGCCTGTTTTGTTTTCTATATGATGATGTGATTAAATTAAACACTCTTTTATAACATGAATACGATATTAATGCAAACAGTGTTTGGATTTAAAAGAGTCAGCTCCTCTAACATGATGAGAAAACGCGTTTTTCGTTCAAAATAATGTGATCAATAAGGCCCAGTGGGCGGGGCTTCGTGATCTATATTGGAGCCACCTGGAGCAAGCGGTCAGTATGTGCAGGCTCACCTGGAGCCTGCAGGCTAGAGGAGATCTCTGTGCAGGTAAACTTTTCTCAAACATTAACTCTTTGTGTTTCTGGGGGTCTGTGGAGTTCTGGGTCTGTGGAACTCTTTGTTTTAGTGAATCTGAGGAGTTCTGGTCTCATGAAGCTCTGTGCCTAAATAGGAACGTCTGTAGGCCTCAAACTGTAAACCAGATTAAAACCTGTCCCCTCTGACGCTCCTCTCTGCTCTCTGAATGTCTGAATCACCTCCTCACTCCTCTGATGCCCAGTTTGGCGGTTATATTTGAGAAAGAAGGAATTAAACCTCCTCTACCCTCCATTAGTGTAAGTTTACTGTCTGTATAATTAATCTGTGATGTGGTTAAGATTCGCACGGGATTAGTGTTACGTGGGGACCTCTGCTAATTTAAGAATCGCCGTCTGAAGTTAGTTTTTGGTGTGGCACATTCACAGGGGATGAGCAAAGCCTGTAAAAAACTTTGCATTTCTCATGTTTCTGAGTGAAATCACTGCACAGACCCACCGTGACTGAGCGGCAGCGCCTCACTCTGCGGCCCACAGCCAGGCCGTACATTCAGATAAATGAAGAAAACTCCACATCCATCCGCTTCAAACTTTTTTTTTTAATCAATCAATGTGCATTGAAAACTTCTGGACATGCTGAGTTAATTTAATTATCTTAAAACTTAAAAGCTACAACGCAAAAGATCAGTTTTTTTTTAGTCCTACCCCTGATCGATAACATGACTGTGCGCTGCGCTCTGAGACAGCGCGTCAGTGCAACCTGCTGCGCGCGGAGAGCGTCCAGATCCAGATCATACTTTAGGTGACCTGTTTTTAGACCTCTTGAGTCATGGAGCTGTCTAAATATCTGACTGTATTTTGTTTTATTTGTTTCATCATGATTGTGTTCGCACAATATCAGTGTATAGTGACATTAAACCAGTGACGCGTTTTTTTCACCATTTTTACATTCATAAATTAGACTATTAAAAGCGTATTGACTGATGACATAAGAGAGTCTCCTTCCATCTCATGTCTGTCCAAAGTGCTGTTAAAAACTTAGCTGCCTTAATCATTTTTTTGAACGGAAAATGGTCAGGAAAAAGCTGCAGAGACCTTCTTAAAATAATATTATTACCTGAAATTACAGAGATGCCGATTCAGACTGGATTATCAGAGGACGTCTGTGTGTCTGAAACATGGTCGGTGATTTGCCCTGGAATTTTTACTTAACAAATTACAGACATGAGCCCTATAAGCACGTGCTTAGTTTCACCTGGGGACCTCTGATCCTCTCATTTCGTCCCGTGGGAATCCACCATGTCCGTGGTCTTGTCGTTATCGATAATTTACTTTGATGATTTCATTGATGGATATTTTAAATGTATTTTTTCAGATCTCTCCTCTTAAACTCCAATGATCATCAACAGGTGAGGTTGCTGGTTATGTTGTTTCTCTGTCCTCTGTTTTTTCCCCCACTGCTCATAACCAACAACGCGCACACACACACACACACACGTACACACAACCAGACAACCAGACACAGACAGACAGACAGACAGACACAGACAGGCAGTCAGTGACAGACAGTGACGGTGTGTTCAGCGTTTGTTTTCCCGTCTGATGTTGAATTTGTCAACAGCATTGTTTCTGTTTTCTGAGTCCAGTGGAGACGCTGGTTCTTCTGTTTGTTTCCTAGCTGCTGGTTGCAGGACTGGATTTTGTGATGTCCTGCTGGAGCCCAGACTGAATTGTCGGGTTGGTGGGAAAAAATGGTGGCTTGTATTTTAAAGTCTGGACTTAATGAACATTGAGCTGAGACTGACTGATACACAGAAACATACACTAACATCTTTTCCTTCTTGCTTTGCTGCTGCTGCTGGTTTTGCCGCTGGATTTGTTGCCGCTGGATTTGTTGCCGCTGGATTTGTTGCCGCTGGATTTGTTGCCGCTGGATTTGTTTGTATGTATTCAGTGCTGCAGTGTTTATTTGCTTGTTGCTGTGTGCTCTCAATTTAGCCCCCCCCCCCCCCCCCCCCCCCCCCCGGTAGTCTCTCTCCAGATTGTGATGCTCGTTCCTTCCTTTGAAGTTTGGTTTCCTCCTGGTTGTAGGTCATCCATTGGCAGTTTGTCTTTTTTGTGAAAGTCTAGTCTTCTGTTGGCAGTTTGTCTTTTTTGTGAAAGTCTAGTCTTCTGTTGGCAGTTTGTCTTTTTTGTGAAAGTCTAGTCTTCTGTTGGCAGTTTGTCTTTTTTGTGAAAGTCTAGTCTTCTGTCGGCAGTTTGTCTTTTTTATGAAAGTCTAGTCCTCTGTTGGCAGTTTGGCTCATATGGTAATCGTTCTTCCTGTTGTAGTTTTGTTAGTGTGGGCTTGTGTGAGGTGACTTTGGCAGGATTTGTAATGGACTGACTGACTCAACTCTGACTGTGGCAACTTGTTTGTAAAATCAAATCTGTAAAAATATCAAACATCGTGTAGCACCAACTAAACTAGGAAACCTACCTCCAGAACCATAAAAATAAAATGCCAAGAGGGTCATAACGAATTTTAATAAACTTGACGAATTTTGATGAGCGGGCCGAAGAATTCACCAGGAAGACTGAGAGTGGACCCAACCAAAACCAGGAGAAAGGTAATCTGTCAGGTCTGTAATCCTCCTTTGACCTTTCTTTGACCTGTATTTGACCTGCATTTTACCTCTGACACTAACGGTCAGAGCAGAGATGGAAACAGTTAAAGTTAACTTAAGGCAGAAACCGCTGTAAGGATAAAGACTCTGAGCATGAAGCTGCTAAAGTTAAAGAGAGGACAGTACCTCGCTGTGCCTCATTATCTAACCTCAGAGTTCACTTTGATAGAAAACTGTTGATTTTAATGTGAACGGGTAAGAGGTAACAGATCAACCAAGAACACGGGGACCTAGGGACGGCGTGAGCACATCCACCAGGCTTCATCTGTGAGACATCAGCTCTGAAGACTGAACATCTCCACCTGTCTGTGAGCTCCAAACCCACTGAGGACCACTTCACCAGGATCACTGAGGGAGGAGAGGGGGCATCTTCTAATGGTGAGTCTGCAAACACAAACACTCAACACTTAAACAAACATCCATCTTTTCACAGCAGAGATGGAAACAGTTAAAGTTAACCTAAAGACAGAAACCGCTCTAAGGATAAAGATTCTGAGATTGCTTCTAAAGTTAAAGAGAGGACAGTACCTCACTGTGCCTCATTATCTAACCTCAGAGTTCACTTTGATAGAAAACTGTTGATTTTAATGTGAACGGGTAAGAGGTAACAGGTCAACCAAGAACACGGGGACCTAGGAACGGCGTGACCACATCCACCAGGCTTCATCTGTGAGACATCAGCTCTGAAGACTGAACACCTCCACCTGTCTGTGAGCTCCAAACACACTGAGGACCACTTCACCTGGATCACTGAGGAAGGAGAGGGGGCTCTTCTACAGGTGGGTCTGCAAACACAAACACCTTAACAAACATCCAGCTCTCACAGCAGAAATGGAAACGGTTAAAGTTAACCTAAAGGTAGAAACCGCTGTAAGGATAAAGACTCTGAGCATGAAGCTGCTAGAGTTAAAGAGAGGACAGTACCTCGCTGTGCCTCATTATCTAACCTCAGAGTTCACTTTGATAGAAAACTGTTGATTTTAATGTGAACGGGTAAGAGGTAACAGATCAACCAAGAACACGGGGACTGAGGGACGGCGTGAGCACATCCACCAGGCTTCATCTGTGAGACATCAGCTCTGAAGACTGAACACCTCCACCTGTCTATTTGCTCCACACCCACTTGGGACCACTTCACCAGGATCACTGAGGGAGGGAAGGGGCGTCTTCTTAAAGTGAGTCTGCAAACACAAACACTCAACACTTAAACAAACATCCATCTTTTCACAGCAGAGATGGAAACAGTTAAAGTTAACCTAAAGACAGAAACCGCTCTAAGGATAAAGACTCTGAGATTGCTTCTAAAGTTAAAGAGAGGACAGTACCTCGCTGTGCCTCATTATCTCACCTCAGAGTTCACTTTGATAGAAAACTGTTGATTTTAATGTGAACGGGTAAGAGGTAACAGGTCAACCAAGAAGATGAAGCCTTGTGGATGTGGTCAAGCCACCCTGAAGTCCCCATCTGTGAGACATCAGCTCTGAAGACTGAACACCTCCACCGGTCTGTGAGTGTCGAACCCTCTGAGGACCTCTTCACCTGGATAACCGAGGGAGGGGGGTTTTCTAATGGTGAGTCGGCAAACACAAACACCTTAACAAACATCCAGCTTTCACAGCAGAGATGGTTTTAAAGAAATGCAAATACTGGGTCATAAGTTCCTCTCAGTTCTCAACAACACACCAACAGAGTCCACCAAGGGAGTTCAAGGGTCTGTGAAACTGAAGCGCAACTGCTGGTCTCTAAAATGAGCACAAAAACTGACATGATGAAAGGTCAAGGTTCACAAAAGGGTTCCTGTGAAATGAAACGACAAAGGGTTTAACATGTCCTCAGTGTAACGACACAACAATCATAAGGAAACAAAGTAAAAGGAAAAATGGTGTTCACAACAAAGAAAAATCAACTGAGAGCTTCATAAAGAGTTTTCAATGGACAAGAGCTCATCAACAAAACAACAAAACATGTTTCTAAACTTGGATGGAATTCATGAACAAAACATCAAACTCACAAAACAATCTCTAAGAAACATCAAAGTTTGGATGACCAAACAACTTCAACTCAGCTTCTAATAGTCAAAAACAAGGTTCACGAAGGGATTCAAAGGAAACGCCTGAACAAGAACTAAGTACGCAAAGGGGTTCAATGGAAACGCCTGAAAAGGAACAAAGTTCACAAAGGGTTCAATGAAAGCGCCTGAAAGGGAACAAAGTTCACAAAGGGTTCAATGAAAGCGCCTGAAAGGGAACAAAGTTCGCAAAGGGATTCAATGGAAACGCCTGAACGGGAACAAAGTTCACAGAGGGATTCAATGGAAACGACTCAACGGGAAATGAGTTCACAGAGGGGTTCAATGGAAAGGCCTCTACAGGAAATGAGTTCACAGAGGGGTTCAATGGAAAGGCCTCTACAGGAAATGAGTTCACAGAGGGGTTCAATGGAAGCGCCTCTACAGGAAATGAGTTCACAGAGGGATTCAAAGGAAAGGACTCAACAGGAAATGAGTTCACAGAGGGATTTAATGGAAGGACTCAACAGGAAATGAGTTCACAGAGGGATGCAAAGGAAAGGACTCAACAGGAAATGAGTTCACAGAGGGATGCAAAGGAAAGGACTCAACAGGAAATGAGTTCACAGAGGGATGCAAAGGAAAGGACTCAACAGGAAATGAGTTCACAGAGGGATGCAAAGGAAAGGACTCAACAGGAAATGTGTTCACAGAGGGATGCAAAGGAAAGGACTCAACAGGAAATGAGTTCACAGAGGGGTTCAATGGAAGCGCCTCAACAGGAAATGAGTTCACAGAGGGGTTCAATGGAAAGGACTCAACAGGAAATGAGTTCACAGAGGGATTCAATGGAAAGGACTCAACAGGAAATGAGTTCACAGAGGGATTCAATGGAAAGGACTCAACAGGAAATGAGTTCACAGAGGGATGCAATGGAAAGGACTCAACAGGAAATGAGTTCACAGAGGGATGCAATGGAAAGGACTCAACAGGAAATGAGTTCACAGAGGGATGCAATGGAAAGGACTCAACAGGAAATGAGTTCACAGAGGGATGCAATGGAAAGGACTCAACAGGAAATGAGTTCACAGAGGGATGCAATGGAAAGGACTCAACAGGAAATGAGTTCACAGAGGGATGCAATGGAAAGGACTCAACAGGAAATGAGTTCACAGAGGGATGCAATGGAAAGGACTCAACAGGAAATGAGTTCACAGAGGGGTTCAATGGAAAGGACTCAACAGGAAATGAGTTCACAGAGGGGTTCAATGGAAAGGACTCAACAGGAAATGAGTTCACAGAGGGGTTCAATGGAAAGGACTCAACAGGAAATGAGTTCACAGAGGGGTTCAATGGAAAGGACTCAACAGGAAATGAGTTCACAGAGGGGTTCAATGGAAAGGACTCAACAGGAAATGAGTTCACAGAGGGGTTCAATGGAAAGGACTCAACAGGAAATGAGTTCACAGAGGGGTTCAATGGAAAGGACTCAACAGGAAATGAGTTCACAGAGGGATTCAATGGAAAGGACTCAACAGGAAATGAGTTCACAGAGGGATTCAATGGAAAGGACTCAACAGGAAATGAGTTCACAGAGGGATTCAATGGAAAGGACTCAACAGGAAATGAGTTCACAGAGGGATTCAATGGAAAGGACTCAACAGGAAATGAGTTCACAGAGGGATTCAATGGAAAGGACTCAACAGGAAATGAGTTCACAGAGGGATTCAATGGAAAGGACTCAACAGGAAATGAGTTCACAGAGGGATTCAATGGAAAGGACTCAACAGGAAATGAGTTCACAGAGGGATTCAATGGAAAGGACTCAACAGGAAATGAGTTCACAGAGGGATTCAATGGAAAGGACTCAACAGGAAATGAGTTCACAGAGGGATTCAATGGAAAGGACTCAACAGGAAATGAGTTCACAGAGGGATTCAATGGAAAGGACTCAACAGGAAATGAGTTCACAGAGGGATTCAATGGAAAGGACTCAACAGGAAATGAGTTCACAGAGGGATTCAATGGAAAGGACTCAACAGGAAATGAGTTCACAGAGGGATTCAATGGAAAGGACTCAACAGGAAATGAGTTCACAGAGGGATTCAATGGAAAGGACTCAACAGGAAATGAGTTCACAGAGGGATTCAATGGAAAGGACTCAACAGGAAATGAGTTCACAGAGGGATTCAATGGAAAGGACTCAACAGGAAATGAGTTCACAGAGGGATTCAATGGAAAGGACTCAACAGGAAATGAGTTCACAGAGGGATTCAATGGAAAGGACTCAACAGGAAATGAGTTCACAGAGGGATTCAATGGAAAGGACTCAACAGGAAATGAGTTCACAGAGGGATTCAATGGAAAGGACTCAACAGGAAATGAGTTCACAGAGGGATTCAATGGAAAGGACTCAACAGGAAATGAGTTCACAGAGGGATTCAATGGAAAGGACTCAACAGGAAATGAGTTCACAGAATCAAAAACCAAAGGAAAATTGTACATAGGAACACAAAAACAACTGCACCAAACAGGACCATCAACATTTTATCATTACAAGTGTATTTCAGGGTAAGTATTGTCTGTGGTTTTTCAGATTATAACCTGTGCAGAATTGTAGGAAAAACAACTGAGATGACTTAACATGGAACAAGTTCACAGAGAGACTCGAAGGAGACAAGCGCACAAAAAGATTCAAAGGAAATGACTGAATGGAACAAAGTTCACAAAGAAATTTAAAAGAAAAGACTAAAGGGAACAAAGTTCACAAAGGGATTCAAAGGAAACTACTGAATAGCAAAGGAGTTCACAAAAACAAAAATTAATAAATTGTTTTAGAGGAAAACAAAACCAACAACGCCAAACAGGACCTTCACCACTTCTTCAGGACAGATGTAGATATGGGTAAGTATGGTCTAAGGTTTCTTAGATTGAGTGGAATTGAAGGAAAACTACTGAAACTGAAAAGAGATGTTGCATGGGTAACAAAGTCCAATTGCAGACTAGAAGGAATGATGGAATGGGAACCGAGTTAACAAAAAGACTCATAGGAGACGACTGAACAAGAGCCAAGTTCACTGAGAAACTCAAAGGGGATGACGGATGGAGAACAAAATCCACTGAGAAACTTGAGGGAGACAGCTGAACAAGAACAGAGTTCACTGAAAAACTCGGAGGAAGCGATTGAATAAAAACCAAGGTTATGGAAAGACTCAAAGGACATGACTGAATAGGAACAAAGTGATTCAAAGGGAATAACTGTATAGGAAAGGAGTTCACAAAATCAAAAATCAATGGAAAACTTCACAAAGAAAACCAAAACCAACAACACAAAACAGGACCTATACCACTTCATCAAGACAGGTGTTAATCTGGGTAAGTATTGTCTGTGGTTTTTCAGATTGTAACCTGAGTGAAATTGAAGAAAAACTACTGAGATGACGGAACATTGAACCAAGCTCACTGAGAGACTTGAAGGAGACAACAGAGCAATTCAGTGAATTTTGTTCTTGTTCAAAGGAGGCATTTGAATGAGAACCAAGTATGGTCGGAAACACTCAGAGGACATGACTGAACAAGAAAAAAAACCCATAAAGATTTAAAGGAAACAACCAAACAGGAAAAGAGTTCACAAAGGTATTCAAAGGAAACGACCGAACAGGAAAATGAGTTCACAAAAGGATTGGAAGGTAACGACCGAACGGAAAAAGAGTTCTCAAAACAAAACTCAATGGAAAACTTCACACAGGAAAACAAAACCAATGCCAAACAGGACCTTCACCACTTAATCATTACAGGTGTTGATCTAGGTAAGAATGGTCTGTGGTTTCTCAGATTGTAACCTGAGAGAAATTAAAGAAAAACTACTGAGTTGATTGAACATGAACCAAGCTCACTGAGAGACTCGAAGAAGACAACTGAACAAGAACAAAGTTCACTGACTTACTCTAAGATGGCTATTGAATGAGAGCCAGTTTAAGGAGACACTGCATGGACATGACTTAACAGGAAATAAACCCCATAAATATTTAATGGAAACAACTACGCAGAAAAGGAGTTGACGGAGAGATTTGGAGGAACAACCGGACAGGAAAAGAAGTTCACAAAGGGATTGGAGGGAAATGACCGAACAAGAAAAAGAGTTAACAAATTGATTGGAAGGAAACGACCAAACTGGAAATAAGTTCACAAAGGTATGGAGAGAGAGGACCGAACAGGAAAAGGAGTAAACAAAGGGATTGGAGGGAAGGAAGCAAACAAGAAAAGGAGTTAACAAATTTATTTGAAGGAAATGACTGAACAGCAAAATGAGTTCACAAAACAGGATTAAAAGGAAACAACCAGACAGGAGAGGAGTTCACAAAAGGATTGGAAGGAAACGACCCAACAGGAAGTGGAGTTCACAAATTTTATTTGAAGGTATCAGCCGAACAGGAAACTAAGTTTACAAATTGATTTAATTCAACAGCCGAACAGGAAACAGTTCACAAAGAGACTGGAACACAAAAAGAGCGAACAGAAAAGGAATTCACAAAAACAAAAATCAATGGAAAACTGTACAAAGGATAACAAAATGAACTACACCAAACAGGACCATCAACACTTCATTATTAAAGATGGGTAAGTATTGTCTGTGGTTGGTCAGATTGTAACCTGAGTGAAAATGAAGAAATCCATTGAGATGATTGAACATGGACCAAGAGACTCAAAGGAGAAGACTGAACAAGATCAGAGTTCATTGAGAAACTCTAAGGGGACAAACAAATGAGATCCAAGTTTATAGAATGACTCCAAGGACATGACTGGACAGGATAAAAATAAAAAGATTTAAAGAAAACAACCAAGCAGAAAAGGGGTTCACAAAGAGATTTGGAGGAAACAACCGGTCAGGATAGGAGATCACAAAGGGATTTGAAGGAAACGACCAGACATAAAGTTCACAAAATGACTCGAAGGAAACAATCCAACAGGTGAGGAGTTCACAAAAGGATTGGAAAGGAAACGACCAAACGGGAATGGAGTTCACAAAGGGATTAGAAGGAAATTACTTAATAAGTAAGGAGTTCACAAAGGAATTGGACAGAAACAACCCAACAGGTAAGGAGTTCACATAGGGATTCAAAGGAAACAACTGAACAGAACTGGAGTTCACAAAGGGATCGGACAGATGCAACTGAATGGAAAAAGAGTTCAGTTTTGGGTTGAAAGGACACAACCCAAAACAAGATTCGAAGGAAACAACCAGTCAGGAGAGGAGTTCACGAAACAGGATTGGAAGGAAACAACAGAGGTGTTCACAAAGAGATTGGAAGGAAACGTCCGAACAGGTGAGGAGTTCACAAAGGTATTTGCAGAAAAAGACCCAACAGGAAACAGAGTTCACAAAGGGATGGAAGGAAATCACCAGACAGGAAGGGGGTTTACAAGGGGATTGGATGGAAACGACTGAACAGAACAAGAGGTCACTTAGTGTTGGGAGGAAACAACCCAACAGGTAAGGAGTTCAAGAAGGGACAGGATGGAAACAACCCAACAGATAAGGAGTTCACAAAGGGATTCGAAGAAAAAGACCAAACAAGAAAGGAGTTCACAAAGGGATTGGACGGATGCAACTGAATGGAAAAGGAGTTCAGTTATGGGTTGAAAGGAAACAACCGAACAATGACCGAACAGGAATGAAGTTTACAAAGGGATTGGATGGAAACCACTGAACAGAAAAGGAGTTTACTAAGTGTCGGAAGGAAACAACCTAACAGGTAAGGAGTTCACAAAAGAAATTGGAAGGAAACAACCAAACAGGAAAGGAGTTCACAAAGGGATTGGACAGAAACAACTGAACAGTAATGGAGTTCACAAAGGGATTCGAGGACACAACTGAACAGGAAAGGTGTGCACAAAACAGGATTGGAAGGAAACAACCGGACAGAAGAGGAGTTCACAAAAGGATTGGAAAGGAAACGACCAAACGGGATTGGAGTTCACAAAGGGATTAGAAGGAAATGAATTAATAAGTAAGGAGTTCACAAAGGAATTGGACAGAAACAACCCAACAGGTAAGGAGTTCACATAGGGATTCAAAGGAAACAACTGAACAGAACTGGAGTTCACAAAGGGATTGGAAGGAAATGCGTGAACAGGAAAGAAGTACACAAAGGGATTGGACAGATGCATCTGAAAGGAAAAGGAGTTCAGTTTTGGGTTGAAAGGACACAACCCAAAACAAGATTCGAAGGAAACAACCAGTCAGGAGAGGAGTTCACGAAAGGATTGGAGGGAAACAACCCAAACAGGAATGGAGTTCACAAAGGGGTTCAAAGAAAATGACCCACCAAGAATGGAGTTCACAAAGGGATTGGAAGGAAATGACAGTACAGGAAAGGAGTTCATGAAGGGATTGGACCGAAACGACCCAACAGGAAAGGAGTTTACAATATTATTCAAAGGAAACAACCCAACAGGAGAGGATTTCACAAAGGGTTGGAAGGAAACGACCCAAAGGTAAGGAGTAAGGATTGGACGGATGCAACTGAATGGAAAAGGAGTTCAGTTATGGGTTGAAAGGAAACAACCGAACAATGACCGAACAGGAATGAAGTTTACAAAGGGATTGGATGGAAACCACTGAACAGAAAAGGAGTTTACTAAGTGTCGGAAGGAAACAACCTAACAGGTAAGGAGTTCACAAAAGAAATTGGAAGGAAACAACCAAACAGGAAAGGAGTTCACAAAGGGATTGGACAGAAACAACTGAACAGTTATGGAGTTCACAAAGGGATTCAAGGAAACAACTGAAAAGGAAGGGAGTTCACAAGGGGATTGGAAGGGAACAATCGAACAGGAATGGAGTTCACAATATGATTCAAAGGAAACAACCCAACAGGAAAGGATCTCACAAAGGGTTGGAAGGAAACGACCCAAAAGGTAAGGAGTTCACATATGGATTGGATGGAAACAAGTTATCATTTAAGGAGTTCACAAAGTGTTGGAAGGGAACGCCCAAACGAGAGGAGTTCACAAGGAAACAACTGAACAGTTATGGAGTTCACAAAGGGATTTGAGGAAAAAACTGAAGAGGAAAGGAGTTCACTAAGGGGTTCGAGGAAACAACTGAAGAGGAAAGGAGTTCACAAAGGGATTTGAGGAAAAAATGAAGAGGAAAGGATTTCACTAAGGGATTCGAGGAAAAAACTGAAGAGGAAAGGAGTTCACTAAGGGGTTCGAGGAAACAACTGAAGAGGAAAGGAGTTCACTAAGGGATTCGAGGAAACAACTGAACAGGAGAGGAGTTCACAAAAGGATTGGAAGGAAATTATAGAACAGGAAAGGAGTTCACAGAGGGATTTGAAGAAAACAACCAGACAGGAGAGGAGTTCACAAAAGGATTGGAAGGAAACAACCAAACAGAAAAGGAGTTCACAGAGGGATTCAGAGAAAACGACCCACCAAGACAGGAGTTCCCAAAGGGTTGGAAGGAAATGACAAAACAGGAAAGGAGTTCACAAAACACGATTTAAAGGAAACAACAGAGGTGTTCACAAAGAGATTGGAAGTAAACGACGAACAGGTGAGGAGTTCGCAAAGGGTTGGAAGGAAACAGATAAGGTGTTCACAAAGGGACTGGACAGAAACAACTGAACAGTTATGGAGTTCACAAAGGGATTTGAGGACACGACTGAACAGGAAAGGACTTCATTAAACAGGATTAAAAGGAAACAACCAGACATGAGAGGAGTTAACAAAAGGATTGGAGGGAAACGACCCAACAGTAAACGGAGTTCACAAAGGGATTGGACGGAAATGGTTAAACAGGAAAGGAATTCACAAAGAGACAGCAAGGAAACAACCAAACAGGAATGGAGTTCACAAAGGGTTGGAAGGAAACGACCCAAAAGGTAAGGAGTTCACAAGGAGTTCACAAAGTGTTGGAAGGGGACGCCCAAACAGGAGAGGAGTTCACAAGGAAACAACTGAACAGGAAAGGAGTTCACTAAGGGATTCGAGGAAACAACTGATCAGGAATGGAGTTCACTACAGGATTCGAGGACACAACTGAATAGGAAAGGAGTTCACAAAACAGGATTAAAAGGAAACAACCGGACAGGAGAGGAGTTCACTAAAGGGATTCGAAGAAAAAGACCCAACAGGTAAGGAGTTCACATAGGGATTCAAAGGAAACAACTGAACAGAACTGGAGTTCACAACGGGATTGGAAGGAAATGACTGAACAGGAAAGAAGTACACAAAGGGATTGGACAGATACAACTGAACGGAAAAGGAGTTCAGTTTTGGGTTGAAAGGACACAACCCAAAACAAGATTCGAAGGAAACAACCAGTCAGGAGAGGAGTTCATGAAAGGATTGGAGGGAAACAACCCAAACAGGAATGGAGTTCACAAAGGGGTTCAAAGAAAATGACCCACCAAGACAGGAGTTCACAAAGGGATTGGAAGGAAATGACAATACAGGAAAGGAGTTCACAAGAGGATTGGAAGGGAACAATCGAACAGGAATGGAGTTCACAATATGATTCAAAGGAAACAACCCAACAGGAAAGGATCTCACAAAGGGTTGGAAGGAAACGACCCAAAAGGTAAGGAGTTCACATATGGATTGGATGGAAACAAGTTATCATTTAAGGAGTTCACAAAGTGTTGGAAGGGAACGCCAAAACAGGAGAGGAGTTCACAAGGAAACAACTGAACAGTTATGGAGTTCACAAAGGGATTTGAGGAAAAAACTGAAGAGGAAAGGAGTTCACTAAGGGATTTGAGGAAAAAACTGAAGAGGAAAGGAGTTCACTAAGGGGTTCGAGGAAACAACTGAAGAGGAAAGGAGTTCACTAAGGGGTTCGAGGAAACAACTGAAGAGGAAAGGATTTCACTAAGGGATTCGAGGAAACAACTGAACAGGAGAGGAGTTCACAAAAGGATTGGAAGGAAATTATCGAACAGGAAAGGAGTTCACAGAGGGATTTGAAGAAAACAACCAGACAGGAGAGGAGTTCACAAAAGGATTGGAAGGAAACAACCAAACAGAAAAGGAGTTCACAGAGGGATTCATAGAAAACGACCCACCAAGACAGGAGTTCCCAAAGGGTTGGAAGGAAATGACAAAACAGGAAAGGAGTTCACAAAACACGATTTAAAGGAAACAACAGAGGTGTTCACAAAGAGATTGGAAGTAAACGACGAACAGGTGAGGAGTTCGCAAAGGGTTGGAAGGAAACAGATAAGGTGTTCACAAAGGGACTGGACAGAAACAACTGAACAGTAATGGAGTTCACAAAGGGATTTGAGGACACGACTGAACAGGAAAGGACTTCATTAAACAGGATTAAAAGGAAACAACCAGAAATGAGAGGAGTTCACAAAAGGATTGGAGGGAAACGACCCAACAGTAAACAGAGTTCACAAAGGGATTGGACGGAAACGGTTAAACAGGAAAGGAATTCACAAAGAGACAGCAAGGAAACAACCAAACAGGAATGGAGTTCACAAAGGGTTGGAAGGAAACGACCCAAAAGGTAAGGAGTTCACAAGGAGTTCACAAAGTGTTGGAAGGGGACGCCCAAACAGGAGAGGAGTTCACAAGGAAACAACTGAACAGGAAAGGAGTTCACTAAGGGATTCGAGGAAACAACTGATCAGGAATGGAGTTCACTACAGGATTCGAGGACACAACTGAATAGGAAAGGAGTTCACAAAACAGGATTAAAAGGAAACAACCGGACAGGAGAGGAGTCCACTAAAGGGATTCGAAGAAAAAGACCCAACAGGTAAGGAGTTCACATAGGGATTCAAAGGAAACAACTGAACAGAACTGGAGTTCACAACGGGATTGGAAGGAAATGACTGAACAGGAAAGAAGTACACAAAGGGATTGGACAGATACAACTGAACGGAAAAGGAGTTCAGTTTTGGGTTGAAAGGACACAACCCAAAACAAGATTCGAAGGAAACAACCAGTCAGGAGAGGAGTTCATGAAAGGATTGGAGGGAAACAACCCAAACAGGAATGGAGTTCACAAAGGGGTTCAAAGAAAATGACCCACCAAGACAGGAGTTCACAAAGGGATTGGAAGGAAATGACAATACAGGAAAGGAGTTCACAAGAGGATTGGAAGGAAACAATCGAACAGGAATGGAGTTCACAATATGATTCAAAGGAAACAACCCAACAGGAAAGGATTTCACAAAGGGTTGGAAGGAAACGACCCAAAAGGTAAGGAGTTCACATATGGATTGGATGGAAACAAGTTATCATTTAAGGAGTTCACAAAGTGTTGGAAGGGAACGCCCAAACAGGAGAGGAGTTCACAAGGAAACAACTGAACAGTTATGGAGTTCACAAAGGGATTTGAGGAAAAAACTGAAGAGGAAAGGAGTTCACTAAGGGATTTGAGGAAAAAACTGAAGAGGAAAGGAGTTCACTAAGGGGTTCGAGGAAACAACTGAAGAGGAAAGGAGTTCACTAAGGGATTCGAGGAAACAGCTGAACAGGAGAGGAGTTCACAAAAGGATTGGAAGGAAATTATCGAACAGGAAAGGAGTTCACAGAGGGATTTGAAGAAAACAACCAGACAGGAGAGGAGTTCACAAAAGGATTGGAAGGAAACAACCAAACAGAAAAGGAGTTCACAGAGGGATTCATAGAAAACGACCCACCAAGACAGGAGTTCCCAAAGGGTTGGAAGGAAATGACAAAACAGGAAAGGAGTTCACAAAACACGATTTAAAGGAAACAACAGAGGTGTTCACAAAGAGATTGGAAGTAAACGACGAACAGGTGAGGAGTTCGCAAAGGGTTGGAAGGAAACAGATAAGGTGTTCACAAAGGGACTGGACAGAAACAACTGAACAGTAATGGAGTTCACAAAGGGATTTGAGGACACGACTGAACAGGAAAGGACTTCATTAAACAGGATTAAAAGGAAACAACCAGAAATGAGAGGAGTTCACAAAAGGATTGGAGGGAAACGACCCAACAGTAAACAGAGTTCACAAAGGGATTGGACGGAAACGGTTAAACAGGAAAGGAATTCACAAAGAGACAGCAAGGAAACAACCAAACAGGAATGGAGTTCACAAAGGGTTGGAAGGAAACGACCCAAAAGGTAAGGAGTTCACAAGGAGTTCACAAAGTGTTGGAAGGGGACGCCCAAACAGGAGAGGAGTTCACAAGGAAACAACTGAACAGGAAAGGAGTTCACTAAGGGATTCGAGGAAACAACTGATCAGGAATGGAGTTCACTACAGGATTCGAGGACACAACTGAATAGGAAAGGAGTTCACAAAACAGGATTAAAAGGAAACAACCGGACAGGAGAGGAGTCCACTAAAGGGATTCGAAGAAAAAGACCCAACAGGTAAGGAGTTCACATAGGGATTCAAAGGAAACAACTGAACAGAACTGGAGTTCACAACGGGATTGGAAGGAAATGACTGAACAGGAAAGAAGTACACAAAGGGATTGGACAGATACAACTGAACGGAAAAGGAGTTCAGTTTTGGGTTGAAAGGACACAACCCAAAACAAGATTCAAAGGAAACAACCAGTCAGGAGGATTTCATGAAAGGATTGGAGGGAAACAACCCAAACAGGAATGGAGTTCACAAAGGGGTTCAAAGAAAATGACCCACCAAGACAGGAGTTCACAAAGGGATTGGAAGGAAATGACAATACAGGAAAGGAGTTCACAAGAGGATTGGAAGGAAACAATCGAACAGGAATGGAGTTCACAATATGATTCAAAGGAAACAACCCAACAGGAAAGGATTTCACAAAGGGTTGGAAGGAAACGACCCAAAAGGTAAGGAGTTCACATATGGATTGGATGGAAACAAGTTATCATTTAAGGAGTTCACAAAGTGTTGGAAGGGAACGCCCAAACAGGAGAGGAGTTCACAAGGAAACAACTGAACAGTTATGGAGTTCACAAAGGGATTTGAGGAAAAAACTGAAGAGGAAAGGAGTTCACTAAGGGATTTGAGGAAAAAACTGAAGAGGAAAGGAGTTCACTAAGGGGTTCGAGGAAACAACTGAAGAGGAAAGGAGTTCACTAAGGGATTCGAGGAAACAACTGAACAGGAGAGGAGTTCACAAAAGGATTGGAAGGAAATTATCGAACAGGAAAGGAGTTCACAGAGGGATTTGAAGAAAACAACCAGACAGGAGAGGAGTTCACAAAAGGATTGGAAGGAAACAACCAAACAGAAAAGGAGTTCACAAAGGGATTGGACGGAAACAACCCACCAAGACAGGAGTTCCCAAAGGGTCAGAAGGAAATGACAAAACAGGAAAGGAGATCACAAAACACGATTTAAAGGAAACAACAGAGGTGTTCACAAAGAGATTGGAAGTAAACGACGAACAGGTGAGGAGTTCACAAAGGGTTGGAAGGAAACAACCCAACAGATAAGGTGTTCACAAAGGGACTGGACAGAAACAACTGAACAGTAATGGAGTTCACAAAGGGATTTTAGGACACGACTGAACAGGAAAGGACTTCATTAAACAGGATTAAAAGGAAACAACCAGAAATGAGAGGAGTTCACAAAAGGATTGGAGAGAAACGACCCAACAGTAAACAGAGTTCACAAAGGGATTGGACGGAAACGGTTAAACAGGAAAGGAATTCACAAAGAGACAGCAAGGAAACAACCAAACAGGAATGGAGTTCACAAAGGGTTGGAAGGAAACGACCCAAAAGGTAAGGAGTTCACAAGGAGTTCACAAAGTGTTGGAAGGGGACGCCCAAACAGGAGAGGAGTTCACAAGGAAACAACTGAACAGGAAAGGAGTTCACTAAGGGATTCGAGGAAACAACTGATCAGGAATGGAGTTCACTACAGGATTCGAGGACACAACTGAATAGGAAAGGAGTTCACAAAACAGGATTAAAAGGAAACAATCGGACAGGAGAGGAGTCCACTAAAGGGATTCGAAGAAAAAGACCCAACAGGTAAGGAGTTCACATAGGGATTCAAAGGAAACAACTGAACAGAACTGGAGTTCACAACGTGATTGGAATGAAATGACTGAACAGGAAAGAAGTACACAAAGGGATTGGACAGATACAACTGAACGGAAAAGGAGTTCAGTTTTGGGTTGAAAGGACACAACCCAAAACAAGATTCGAAGGAAACAACCAGTCAGGAGAGGAGTTCACGACAGGATTGGAGGGAAACAACCCAAACAGGAATGGAGTTCACAAAGGGGTTCAAAGAAAATGACCCACCAAGACAGGAGTTCACAAAGGGATTGGAAGGAAATGACAATACAGAAAAGGAGTTCACAAGGGGATTGGAAGGAAACAATCGAACAGGAATGGAGTTCACAATATGATTCAAAGGAAACAACCCAACAGGAAAGGATTTCACAAAGGGTTGGAAGGAAACGACCCAAAAGGTAAGGAGTTCACATATGGATTGGACAGAAACATGTTATCATTTAAGGAGATCACAAAGTGTTGGAAGGGAACGCCCAAACGAGAGGATTTCACAAGGAAACAACTGAACAGAAAAGGAGTTCACAACACAGGATTAAAAGGAAACAACCAGACAGGAGAAGAGTTCCCTAAAGGATTGGAAGGAAACTAACAAACAGGTAAGGAGTTCACAAGGGGATTCAAAAGGAAATGACTCAACAGGTAAGGAGTTCACATAGGGATTCAAAGGAAACAACCGAACAGAACTGGAGTTCACAACGGGATTGGAGGAAATGACTCAACAGGAAAGAAGTACACAAAGGGATTGGACAGATAAAACTGAACGGAAAAGGAGTTCAGTTTTGGGTTGAAAGGACACAACCCAAAACAAGATTCGAAGGAAACAACCAGTCAGGAGAGGAGTTCACGAAAGGATTGGAGAGAAACGAACCAATACAGGAAAGGAGTTCACTAAGGGATTGGACCGAAACAACCCAACAGGAAAGGAGCTTAAAATATGATTCAAAGGAAACAACCCAACAGGAAAGGATTTCACAAAGGGTTGGATGGAAACGACCCAAAGGTAAGGAGTTCACATATGGATTGGACGGAAACAAGTTATCATTTAAGGAGTTCACAAAGTGTTGAGAGGGAACGCCAAAACAGGAGAGGAGTTCACAAGGAAACAACTGAACAGTTATGGAGTTCACAAAGGGATTCGAGGAAACAACTGAAAAGGAAAGGAGTTCACAATCACAAGGGGATTGGAAGGAAACAATCGAACAGGAATGGAGTTCACAATATGATTCTAAGGAAACAACCCAACAGGAAAGGATTTCACAAAGGGTTGGAAGGAAACGACCCAAAAGGTAAGGAGTTCACATATGGATTGGAAGGAAACAAGTTATCATTTAAGGAGTTCACAAAGTGTTGGAAGGGAACGCCCAAACAGGAGAGGAGTTCACAAGGAAACAACTGAACAGGAAAGGAGTTCACTAAGGGATTCGAGGAAACAACTGAACAGGAAAGGAGTTCACTAAGAGATTTGAGGAAACAACTGAACAGGAAAGGAGCTTACAATATGATTCAAAGGAAACAAACCAACAGGTAAGGATTTCACAAAGGGTTGGAAGGAAACGACCCAAAGGTAAGAAGTTCACATATGGATTGGACGGAAACAAGTTATCATTTAAGGAGTTCACAAAGTGTTGGAAAGGAACGCCCAAACAGGAGAGGAGTTAACAAGGAAACAACTGAACCGTTTTGGAGTTCACTAAGGGATTCTAGGAAACAACTCAACAGGAAAGGAGTTCACTAAGGGATTCGAGGAAACAACTGAACAGGAAAGGAGTTCACTAAGGGATTGGAAGGAAATTATTGAACAGGAAAGGAGTTCACAAAGGGATTCAAAGAAAACGACCCCCCAAGACAGGAGTTCACAAAGGGTTGGAAGGAAATGACAAAACAGGAAAGGAGTTCACAAAAATGGATTTAAAGGAAACAACCGAGGTGTTCACAAAGATATTGGAAGGAAACGACAGAACAGGTGAGGAGTTCACAAAGGGTTGGAAGGAAACAACCCAACAGGTAAGGTGTTCACAAAGGGATTGGACAGAAACAACTGAACAGTAATGGAGTTCACAAAGGGATTTGAGGACACATTTGAACAGGAAAGGAGTTCACAAAGGGATTCGAAGAAAAAGACCCTACAGGAAACAGAGTTCAGAAAGGGATTGGACAGAAACAATTAAACAGGAAAGGAATTCACAAAGGGAGAGCAAGGAAACATCCAAACAGGAATGGAGTTCACAAAGGGATTTGAAGAAAAAGACCCTACAGGAAACAGAGTTCAGAAAGGGATTGGACGGAAACGATTAAACAGGAAAGGAATTCACAAAGGGACAGGAAGGAAACAACCAAACAAGAAAGAAGTTCACATGGGGATGGAAGGAAATGACCAAACATGAATGATGTTCACAAAGGGATTGAATGGAAATGACTGAACAGGAAAGGAGTTCACTAAGGGATTTGAGGAAACAACTGGACAGCAAAGGAGTTCACTGAGGGATTAGAGGACACAACTGAACGGAAAAGGAGTTCACAAAACAGGATTAAAAGGAAACAACTTGACAGGAGAGGAGTTCACTAAAGGACTGGAAGGAAACGAACAAACATGTAAGGAGTTCACAAGGGGATTCAAGAGGAAATGACTCAAAAGGTAAGGAGTTCACAAAGGGATTGGACCGAAACAACCCAACAGGAAAGGGGTTTACAATATGATTCAAAGGAAACAACCAAACAGGAAAGGATTTCACAAAGGGTTGGAAGGAAACGACCCAAAAGGTAAGGAGTTCACATATGGATTGGACAGAAACAAGTTATCATTTAAGGAGTTCACAAAGTGTTGGAAGGGAACGCCCAGACATGAGAGGAGTTCACAAGGAAACAACTGAAAAGGAAAGGGGTTCACAAAAGGATTCGAGGAAACAACTGAATAGGAAAGGAGTTCACTCAGGGATTCGAGGAAACAACTGAACAGGAAAGGAGTTCACTAAGGGATTGGACGGAAACAACTGAACAGGAAAGGAGTTCACTAAGGGATTCGAGGACACAACTGAACAGGAATGGAGTTCACTAAGGGATTGGACGGAAACAACTGAACAGGAAAGGAGTTCACTAAGGGATTCGAGGACACAACTGAACAGGAATGGAGTTCACAAAAAAGGATTAAAAGGAAACAACTGGACAGGAGAGGAGTTCACTAAAGGATTGGAAGGAAACAAACAAACAGGTAAGGAGTTCACAAGGGGATTCAAAAGGAAATGACTCAACAAGTAAGGAGTTCACATAGGGATTGGACCAAAATAACACAACAAGAAGGAGTTTTCAAAGGGATTGGAAGGACCCAACAGTTAAGGAGTTCACAAAAGGGATTGGACGGAAACAACCCAACAGGAAAGGAGTTCACTAAGGGATTGGAAGGAAATTATCGAACAGGAAAGGAGTTCACAAAGGGATTTGAAGAAAACAACCGGACAGGAGAGGAGTTCACCAAAGGGATTGGAAGGAAACAACCAAACAGAAAAGGAGTTCACAGAGGTTTTCAAAGAAAACGACCCACCAAGACAGGAGTTCACAAAGGGTCGGAAGGAAATGACAAAGCAGGATAGGAGTTCACAAAACAGGATTTAAAGGAAACAACCGAGGTGTTCACAAAGAGATTGGAAGGAAACGACAGAACAGGTGAGGAGTTCACAAAGGGTTGGAAGGAAACAACCCAACAGGTAAGGTGTTCACAAAGGGATTGGACAAAAACAACTGAACAGTAATGGAGTTCACAAAGGGATTTGAGGACACAATTGAACAGGAAAGGAGTTCATTAAACAGATTAAAAGGAAACAACCAGACAGGAGAGGAGTTCACAAAAGGATTGGAAGGAAACGACCCAACAGGAAACTGAGTTCACAAAGGGATTGGACGGAAACAATTAAACAGGAAAGGAATTCACAAAGGGACAGCAAGGAAACAACCAAACAGGAATGGAGTTCACAAAGGGATTCAAAGAAAAAGACCCAACAGGAAACAGAGTTCACAAAGGGATTGGACGGAAACGATTAAACAGGAAAGGAATTCACAAAGGGACAGGAAGGAAACAACCAAACAAGAAAGAAGTTCACATGGGGATGGAAGGAAATGACCAAACATGAATGATGTTCACAAAGGGATTAAATGGAAATGACTGAACAGGAAAAGAGTTCACTAAGGGATTTTAGGAAACAACTGGACAGCAAAGGAGTTCACTGAGGGATTGGAGGACACAACTGAACAGAAAAGGAGTTCCCAAACAGGATTAAAAGGAAACAACTTGACAGGAGAGGAGTTCACTAAAGGATTGGAAGGAAACAAACAAACAGGTAAGGAGTTCACAAGGGGATTCAAGAGGAAATGACTCAACAGGTAAGGAGTTCACAAAGGGATTGGACCGAAAACACCCAACAGGAAAGGAGTTTACAATATGATTCAAAGGAAACAACCCAACAGGAAAGGATTTCACAAAGGGTTGGAAGGAAACGACCCAAAAGGTAAGGAGTTCACATATGGATTGGACAGAAACAAGTTATCATTTAAGGAGTTCACAAAGTGTTGGAAGGGGACACCCAGACAGGAGAGGAGTTCACAAGGAAACAACTGAAAAGGAAAGGAGTTCACAAAAGGATTCGAGGAAACAACTGAATAGGAAAGGAGTTCACTCAGGGATTCGAGGAAACAACTGAACAGTAAAGGAGTTCACTAAGGGATTCGAGGACACAACTGAACAGGAAAGGAGTTCACAAAAAAGGATTAAAAGGAAACAACCGGACAGGAGAGGAATTCACAAAAGGATTGGAAGGAAACAAACAGGTAAGGAGTTCACAAGGGGATTCAAAAGGAAATGACTCAACAAGTAAGGAGTTCACATAAGGATTGGACCAAAATAACACAACAAGAAGGAGTTTTCAAAGGGATTGGAAGGACCCAACAGGTAAGGAGTTCACAAAAGGGATTGGACGGAAACAACCCTACAGGAAAGGAGTTCACAAGGGGATTGGAAGGAAATTATCGAACAGGAAAGGAGTTCACAAAGGGATTCGAAGAAAACAACCGGACAGGAGAGGATGTCACAAAAGGATTGGAAGGAAACGACCAAACAGAAAAGGTGTTCACAGAAGGATTCAAAGGAAACGAACCAACAGGTGATGAGTTCACAAAGGGATTGGACTGAATCGACCAAACAGAAACAGAGTTCACAAGGGGTTGAAAGGAAATGACCCAACAGGTAAGGAGTTTTCAAAGGGATTGGAAGGACCCAACAGGTAAGGAGTTCACAAAGGGATTGGACGGAAACAACCAAACAGGAATGGAGTTTACAAAGGGATTCAAAGGAAACACCCCAACAAGAAAGGAGTTTACAAAGGGTTGGAAATAAAGGCCGAACACGAAAGGAGTTCACCAAACAGGATTCAAAGGAAACAACCGGACAGGAGAGGAGTTCACAAAGGGATTGGAAGGAAACGACCAAACAGGTATGGAGTTCACAAAGGGATTGGATGGAAACGACCGAACAGGAAAGGAGTTCACAAAGGGATTCAAAGAAAACAACCGGACAGGAGAGGAGTTCACAAACGGATTGAAAGCAAATAATCGAACAGGAAAGGAGTTTACAAAAAAGGATTCAAAGGAAACAACCGGACAGGAAAGGAGTTCACGAAGAGATTCAAAGGAAAGCACCAAACAAGAAAGGAGTTCACAAAGGGTTGGAAGGAAACGACTGAACAGGTAAGGAGTTCACAAATGGTTGGAAGAAAATGACTGAACAGGTAAGGAGTTCACAGAGGGATTCAAAGGAAATGACTGAACAGGAAAGAAGTGCAGAAAACAAAAATCAAAGGACAATTGTACACAGAAATTCAAAACCAACAACAGGACCATCACCACTTCTTCAGGGCAGATGTAGATCTGGGTAAGTTTGGTCTGTGGTTTCTCAGATTTAAACCGGAGAGGAATTGAAGGAAAACTTCTGAAACTACTGAGATGCCTGAAGAAGAAGAGAGTTTACTGAGGGATATAAAGGAGACTGAATGAGAACCAAGTTTATGCAGACTTAAATGACATGACAGAATGGGTACAAAGTTCCCAGAGGGACTAGAAAATGATGAAGGAAGGGAACCAAGTTCTTGGAGAGACTTGATGTACACAACCAAATGGAATCAAGTTTATGGAGAGACTGAAAGGAGATGATGGATGGGAAACCAAGTTCACTCAGAGACTTGAGGGAGACGACTGAACAAGAACAGAGTTCACTGAGAAACTCAAAGGAGATGACAGAACGGGGAAAAAAGTTCACAGAGGGTTTTGAAGGAAACAACTGAACAATACCAAACAGGACCTTCACTTCTTCATCATCAAATCACTTCATCAATGACAGAGGCTTATTTGGATCAGGATGGTTTGTATTTTCTCAGATTGTCACCTGAGTGAATTTGAATGAAAAAACTTCATTGTGAAATGTTTTATATTTCTTTTCATTCTTTTATCTATTTAATCTTATTCTATTGTATCTGTTTTTTTTTGTTTTACTTTTGTGTCCCTGTATTTGAGTCCTGGACCTTATGTGTGTGTGTTAGGGTTTCTCTTAGTCTTGGACCTGATGTGTGTCAGTCTGAGGGTTTGTCTCTGGGTGTGCTTGTGTCTCTGCTTCTTCTCTCCAAACCTCAGGAAGTGATCAGCAGCAGCGTCAGATGGAGGATCTGTTCCTGCTCCTCTTCATCCAGACTGAAGGTGAGAAGATCCTAAATGCTGATGTTGTGTTTCCATGTTAAAGTATCTGGACCTTTTGCTTCCAGGAGCTAATCTCTCTGATTCACAGCTGCAGTTAGAGGATGGTCCTGGTTCCTCCATTACCTGCTGCTGTTGATGCTGCTGATGCTTTGCATCTGAGTCTGCAAACACAAACACCTTAACAAACATCCAGCTTTCACAGCAGAGATGGTTTCAAAGAAACACTAATACTGGGTTGAAGGTCCTCTCAGTTCTCAACAACACACCAACAGAGTTCACCATTGGGGTTTAAACAAAACCAAACATCAGTGTGTCTGGAAAAACTGATCAAAACCACCAACAAGGTTCAGAGGGTCTCAGTGACACTAAAGCTCAACTGCTGGTCTCTAAAATGAGCACAAAAACTGACATGATGAAAGGTCAAGGTTCTCAAAAGGGTTTCTGTGAAATGAAACGACAAAGGGTTTAACATGTCCTCAGTGTAACGACACAACAATAATAAGGAAACAAAATAAAAGGAAAAATGGTGTTCACAACAAAGAAAAAACAACTGAGATCTTCATAAAGTGTTTTCAATGTACAAGAGCTCATCAACAAAATGTACAAATTGTGGTTCTAAACTTTAAAAAGGTTCATGAACAAAATATAGAGCTCACAAAATGATCCCTAAAAAACAACAAAGCTTGGATGACCAAACGACTTCGACTCAGCTTCTAACAATCAAAAACAGAGTTCACAAAGGGATTCAAAGGAAACAACTGAACAGGAACAAAGTTCACAAAGAGATTCAAAGGAAACGTCTGAACAGGAACAAAGTTCACAAAGAGATTCAAAGGAAACGCCTGAACAGGAACAAAGTTCACAAAGAGATTCAAAGGAAACGCCTGAACAGGAACAAAGTTCACAAAGAGATTCAAAGGAAACGCCTGAACAGGAACAAAGTTCACAAAAGGAATTCGAAGGAAACGTCTGAACAGGAACAAAGTTCACAAAAGGAATTCAAAGGAAACGTCTGAACAAGAACAAATTTCACAAAGAGATTCAAAGGAAACGTCTGAACAAGAACAAAGTTCACAAAGAGATTCAAAGGAAACGCCTGAACAAGAACAAAGTTCACCAAACCAAAACGGAGTTAAATAAAATCAACAACATCAAACAGGACCTTCACTTCTTCATCATCAAATCACTTCATCATGGAAAGAGGCTGATCTGGATCAGGATTGTTTATTTTTCTCAGATTGTAACCTGAGAGAATTTATATGTAAACTTCTTTGTGTTGTTTTTTTATCCTTCGTGTCCCTGTATTTGTGTATTTGAGTCTTGAACCTTGTGTGTGTGTAAGGGTTTCTCTAAGTCCTGGACCTGATGTCAGTCTGAGGGTTTGTCTCTGGGTGGGCTTGTGTCTCTTCTTCTTCTCTCCAAAACTTAGGAGGTGATCAGCAGCAGCGTCAGATTGAGGATCTGTTCCTGCTCCTCTTCATCCAGACTGAAGGTGAGAAGATGCTAAATGCTGATGTTGTGTTTCCACCTTAAAGACTCTGGACCTTTTGCTTCCAGGAGCTAATCTCTCTGATTCACAGCTGCAGATTTTACTTGGTCTGTCTGAAGAAAGATGGTCTGTCTATCTCTGTTCTTAGGCTGCATGCTTCCTGTGGTGATGAACCTGCCTGGAGTCGTACTCAGTCCTATCCAGCGTTGGAAGATGGTCCTGGTGAGCATGGAGTCCTGATGTTTTGGAGAACATAAACTGTTTTCTAACTTTGATCCTCAGTTGAGTCCAGATTATTTAATGGTGACACTTCCTCTTCCTGTTTGATTCTCTTTTAACCTGCAGAGTCCCTGGGGCTGAACAAGGATAGATCTGCTGCCTGCTCGGCCTTCAACCTGGAGGTCACCCTCAGGAGTTCAACTCAAGGATGTACCTGCACAGAGATCTGCCCTCACACTGACCTCATAGCTCTGCATGCTTCCTGTGGTGCTGACTGGAGTCGTCCTCAGTCCTATCCGACGTCAGAAGATGGTCCTGCTTCCTCCATCACCTTCTGATTCTGCTGAGGCTGTGCACACTGAGCTGCAGGTGAGCATGGAGTCCTGATGTTGGAAAAAATAAACTGTTTTCTAACTTTGTTTCTCAGTTGAGTCCAGATTTCTTAATGGTGACACTTCCTTTTCCTGTTTGATTCTCTTTTAACCTGCAGAGTCCCTGAGGCTGAACAAGGACAGATCTGCTGCCTGCTCGGCCTTCAACCTGGAGGTCACCCTCAGGAGGTCAACTCAAGGATGTACCTGCACAGAGATCAGGAGTTCAACTTAATGACATACCTGCATAAGGATTTGTTCTTTGGACTTAAGATGTGTTGAGTGCTGGCTGATGTAGTAGCTGCCCCTACACTGACCTGACCTCACCCTGACTTCATGCTGCCCTCATTCTGACATCATACAGACCTCATACTGACCTGACCTCCATACAGACCTCACTCTGACCTCCATACAGGTCAGTTTGAGGTCTGTATGGAGGTCAGAGTGAGCTCTGACCTCCATACAGACCTCAAACTGACCTGACCTCACACTGACATCATACAGACCTCACACTGACGTCATACAGACCTCAAACTGACCTCATACAGACCTCATACAGACCTCACACTGACCTCATACAGACCTCACACTGACTTCATACAGACCTCACACTGACTTCATACAGACCTCACACTGACCTCATACAGACCTCAAACTGACCTCATACAGACCTCAAACTGACCTCATACAGACCTCGAACTGACCTCATACAGACCTCACACTGACCTCATACAGACCTCACACTGACTTCATACAGACCTCACACTGACTTCATACAGACCTCACACTGACCTCATACAAACTTCACACTTACCTCACACTGACCTCACTGTTTAAGTCTTGGTCTCGGATTTGTAGAGGACTTTTTGTCCAGCAGGTTTTATAATTTTTATCCCTGATTTATTTTTTGAATGCATTTGTATGTGTCTGTGTGTTTGGACTTAAAGTGGTGGTAAATACATGCTGGAAAAGGATCCTAAAGAAATCCTTGTTTCTGCATTTCATTCATGTTGCTGTTTTCTTCATACATTTTGTGTCGTATTTATTTATGTAATGTTGTATTTTTCATATAACTGACATGTTTAATATATGAGTATTAAAACCTTTAAGCTTCATGGTGCTATGTGTTATAAAATTGACTTAATGATTGAAGGATTGTTGTTATATTTTGAATTTAAGGATTAAAATGCTTAATTTTATGAAATTGATCCTGTTAAGTGTTTAATTAAGTCTCAGCAATCCAAGAATTCATCTCTAATATGTTTTTTTCTTGATTCAGATCTGTTTTGTTGCTAAGCACCACCTGATTGGCCACCTGTTGCAGCAGCTCTCTCTTCCTTGCCCCCTTTTTTCTACTTTTTATCTTCTGTTTATTTCTCTTCATATTTTGGGCCTGTTATTACTTTTTATGGCTCATTTGTTGACCATGGACACCCAACTGGTTACATCTGCAGTGATGTTTTGACTATTTTTGTTCCTGTGTGTGTCTGGAGATCCTGTGTGTAAACATGGTAGCGTTAGCCCTGAGATCAGCTGTGAGCAGCCTGTAGCATGTCAAAGCTAATCGAAGCTAGGCCCAGTGTTCCCTGTGAGATGAAAGGAGGCGAGGACAACGTGCTGGTACTGTGGCGTGAGCTAAGAAGAGACGCCATCGACCTGTCCTTCATTCATGTTATGAGGAATGTAAGATCTATCTACAATAAGAGGGATGAGCAAGCCATGCTAATCCAGCACCAGAGGGAATACCAGAGGACAGAATAGCAGCATGCTATTCAGAGACATGGCTAACTGAGCTAACACCAGACACCAATGCCACATTGGAGGATTTCACCTGCTGTCAGCGACAGGATACAGTCTGTACAGACTGGTGAAGAAGACCATCTTAGTCTTAGACTGCCCTCTGGACCCTGTGGACTCTTAAGACCTTGCGGACCCTGTGGAGGCTGAAAGAAGAACAATGGCCAAGCAGTCATCTCTGATGGAAATGTCCAACCCCTTTCAGAAGCCTTTTTACCTTTGTTTTGCGTAATGTTTACATATTTTTTTCCAATTAACTTAGTATGTTATTCTATTTGATGTATTCTTATTGTCATGTTTTTCATTGTACACTTTGTTTGTTGCTTTAACTCTGTAAATTTCTCATCCAGACTGAGACCTGGTCTACATTTTCATTATTTTCAGTATTTTGATTTGACTGTGAAAGTTTTCATCAAAATGTGTTTAAAGTCTGAGTTCCAATTAAAATCAGTAATACCACCAGTTCATATTTTCACCAGGGTAACGATACTGAACTAATAATGGAGTTATAAATCAGGACTTTTTATTATCTTATTTTTGTACACTGTTTGACTTTTCATGTCATTTTTGATTTTTTTTAATCACATAATTTGACTATTATCCTAGTATAACAACATTTTATCTCATCATTTGGTCTTAAGTTTCTTTTTGTGAAAAGTACAGTCCTCCTCATTGTGAGGAGGTTTGAGTCCAGGTCTCCCTGCTGACAGCTGGTTCAGGTCACTGTTCATGAAGTCCAGTCTGTTTAACATGTTATTACCTGTTTGTCTGTTTATGTTCAGGTTGTTGTTTTCCTGTGTAATTTGAAAGTCTTGGTTCTTCCTTGTCAAGTTGTGTGCAGATCAGGAGGATCTTTGTGTGAATCTCTCTGAAGTGAAGCTCAGACTTTGTCCTTCATGGTGAAACTGAGTCAACAGACCCAGGGGCTCCAGATAGAGAGAGGGGGTCACTGCAGACTGCACCTGTATCACATGCACACAGAGCTCTAACACCCCCTGCTGTTTACTTTCAAAGCTGCAACACTAATACAGAACCACTTTCAGATAACTTAAACACCAACAGTATACTATACAAACAGTACACTATAAAAAAATCTGTGTTTCTGAAATTCAGCAGCTCTGTAATGATTCTGATCATTTATTTAAATACAATCATACACTAAAAATAACAAATCTTAATCTTTTCACTTGCTGAATGCTGCAACAGAAGAATCTACCCTTGGGGATCAATAATGTCTCATCTTATCTTATTATCTTATGATCTTATCTTAATAACATTAAAATAAAAAGAAAAATGTTTCCTTCCCTTTTGTTTAAAATGCCCTCTTCATTCATCTGCTGATGAAATATGAAAGAAACGGTTTGATGTGAATCTTCAACGATCTGAGGAGAGAAATACATATTAAATGAAACCTCATTTCACAGTCAGCACAAATAAAGGAGAATGATCAAAACTTGAACTGTCCTTATTCTCAGGTTGTTAATGACAGAGGATCCATCACAAACTGAAGAACTGGATTCAAGAGTATGTAAGGAAGCAGATACAAGACAGAAACAATGTCATTTATCATGCTTTTTTGAAGAATAGCAGTAAGATACAGGTGGAGGTAGTTCATGGATCAAAACTGAGGTCATGAACCAACATACAGTAGGGCACATTTAATTTGTTTGTCTCAAGAAAACAGAAAACACAACTGATGGTGTAATAATAATTACAAGAATAATCATAATAATACCACATGTTTCAGATGCACTAGTGTTGGTAGGGACTGTAGGATCATGTTTTTGTTGGAGCAGTGAGAAATGATCCCTGCGTTGGAAGAAGTGACGGTTTGGGGAACCTTTATTGTGAAACCCGGTTAAAGCGGAAGTGGACAGCACACCGTTGCTAGCTCTACACAGTGAGTGAGTGAGTGTGTGTGTGAGAGAGAGACAGAGTGTATGTGTGTGTCCAGGTGTGAAGATGTTACCTTTATCTGTCAAAGACGATGAGTACAAACCCGCCAAGTTTAACCTGCTGCTGAAGCTGTCAGGATGGTTCAGGTAAGCTCCCCGCTGCCAGCTGAAGCTAACTGGTGCTAACTGAAGCTACCTGCGCTATCTGTGTAACAGCTGACTCCAATGGAACACTGTTAGCCTAATGCTAACCGGTTAGCCTGAATAAATCTGTGGTCCGCTATATGAGAGTGAGCCAGTACCTGGGTTAATACCTGTGTGTCAGTCAGGCAGGTGTGTCAAAGAGGAGCTGTGTGAGTGTAAATTGTGCAGACAGGTTTTAGTTGTCCGGCTTTTTTCCCGGGTTTGGACTCATGTGATGGAGGTTTAATGGCTGTCTGGGGTTTCAGGTCGATCCTCGCGGATAAAACCTCCCGGAACCTGTTCTTCTTCCTCTGCCTTAACCTGTCCTTCGCCTTCGTGGAGCTAACATACGGCATCTGGAGCAACAGGTGAGCTAGGTGTTAGCATCCCCGCTGTCTGTCTGTTTTTCAGGCTGTTTGCTCTGTGGATGTGCCACGTATGTGTTAGCATGGAGGAGCTCACGGTGTGTGAGTGTGTGCGTGTGTGTGAGAGAGAGAGAGAGTGACATTATTCTGAAAGGACTCTTAGTCACTTCCTGTCCGTCACGGAGATTTCTTAAAGCTTGTTGTAGTTTTATTTGTTAAAAAAAAACGCCTTTCTCTGAATGTAACTATGTATTTTTTATTTAAATTCAGTTTAAATGATCTTTTAAAGCTGCTGTGATGGTTTGACTTTAAGTCCGTGTTTAAAGTTCCTCATAGACAGAAACCACACAGGATGTGTCAGCCAGCTGTCATCATCACAGAGCTCTATGGCACTTTGTCACTTTGTCATGATAAGTTTAATACTACAGCCAACATGCAATCCAGATTCATCCTGTTATCTTTTTTCTGAAGCCCATTTTTTTATTCGGATTTCTGTTAATAACATTATTTTGACACTAAGTTTCCTTAGTAGGGTCAGCAGAAAGAGAACAAGAAGAATCTGTTTCATACTTTAGACATTTAAACACTTGGAGCTCAGAAATCTGATTTAATTCACCTTCACACATCGTCCTGGGAGAAGTTTGGATCCTAAACTTTTGATAATAACCAATAATGTTACTCTGACAGGAGATCTGAGTCTCTGTTTGAGGCTTTCACTGATTTATAGATTTATTTGGATGTGGGTTTGACTTGTGTGTGGTGTTGTGTGTGGTCTCTTTAGTTTAGGTCTGATCTCAGACTCCTTCCACATGTTCTTTGACTGCACCGCCCTGCTGGCAGGTCTGGCAGCCTCCGTTATCTCCAGGTGGAGATCCAACGACAGCTTCTCCTACGGGTGAGACATGGCTCTGTGCTCTGTTTGTCGGGTCTGAGGAGGTGATGATGATGATGGGGATGATGATGAAGATGGTGATGATGATGAGGAGAGTGGTGATGATAATGGTGGTGGTGGTGGGGCTGTGTTTCAGTTACGTCAGAGCAGAAGTTTTGGCAGGCTTCGTCAACGGACTCTTCCTTATCTTCACAGCCTTCTTCATCTTCTCTGAAGGAGTGGAGGTAACACATTGACACACGCACACACACACTTATATGCACATAAAAACACACACAGACACACACTAGTAACATGTTCCTGTGTGTGTGTGTCAGAGAGCTCTGGAGCCTCCTGACGTTCATCATGAGCGGCTGCTCCCCGTCTCTGTAGCCGGTCTGCTGGTGAACTTGGTCGGGATCTTTGTGTTCCAGCACGGAGGACATGGACATTCACACGGAGACGGAGGTATGGCCTGCAGTGTCCAGAACGTTTCTTAGTGAAAGGAGATGGGCTGTGCAGAGCCAGAGGAGCAGGGTGTTACTGAGCATGTGCAGAACTCTAGGCTTGAGGAGGTAGCTGCGGATTTCTGCAGCTGATGGAGTTAAACTTCACTTCAGATCCTTGAAAACATCACAGCAGCTGCTGAGAGCTTCTCTGCAGCTACATGGAGCAGAGATGCTGATGTCAAATTGTCCTCAGCCTCTCCCTCTCTCTCTCTCAGGTCATGGTCACAGCCACTCTCTGTTTAACGGCAGTCTGAATCACGGACACAGTCACGGCGGACATGGTCATAAACACGCAGACAAACATGGACACGGAGGACACGGACACAGCCATGATGGTCATGGACACAGTCATGGAGGACACGGGCACAGCCACGGGGGACACGATGACCACTGTCAAGGTGAGAGTCCGATGGATGACGGGTGTTAAGAGAGGAAAGAGCTCAGCGCGTTGTGTCCTGACGACTGTATCTCATCGTCTCTGAGAGCTACTCAAACTGAAGTGTTTGTTCTGATTCCCTCAGATGAGCTGCTTCACACCCCGGGGAAAGGATCCAGTAAACAGATCCTACAGGGTGAGCACACACACACACACACACACACACTGAAGGATGTGGAGGGCGATGAATCATCTGATCATGTTGACGTGTTTTTAAATCCTGTTTGTCTGTAACTTTGATGAACATGCTGCTGCTGGATGAAGTCTCGAAGAGATTTTTAATCTCAGTGAGGTTTTCTACATTAAATACATCCTAAATGTAAAAAATGTGTTTTAATAAACACCTGCAGTTATATGAACACCTTAAGTCTGAGTTCAGCTCACAGACGCACTTAATGAACAGATTCAAAAACTCGTCTGTAGCTCACCTGATCTGACTCCTCTGCAGTGTCAGTGTGCAGAGAGGAGCAGGGACCACTGGGGGGCACTCACACATCATCACACTGTCACTTCCTGCTGCAGATCCTCCTCTCATTGGCAGAGAGGGGGCGCTGTTCTTTAAACTCATGATCACATCTAGATGAAGTCAGATGAACTGATCAGCAAGTTTCATAAACTTCTTCTGTGGTGAAACAGCAGACACAACATGGGTATCTGTGTTATTTAATATGTGTGTGTGTGTGTGTGTGTCAGGCGTCCTGCTGCACATCATCGCTGACACTCTGGGCAGTGTGGGTGTGATCATCTCGGCTCTCCTGATGCAGAAATACGACCTGATGATCGCTGACCCCATCTGCTCCATGCTAATCGCCCTGCTCATCGGAGTCAGGTGAGACCTCACCTTCATCCTCCTCTTCCCTGCTGTTGGATGTGTGTCTCTCTGAGTGTGTGTGTGTGTGTTCAGTCTGCAGACAGCTCAGCTGATGTTACAGATTCTGTTCTGACTCCTCGTGCCTGGTCTCAGAACCCTGCACTCAAAAAGCTTATTTAGGCCTAAACCAGCAACATTGTGGCCAGCTGTGTGTGTATGTGTGTCTGTGTATGTGTGTTTGTGTGTGTGTGTGTTTAGGGTGCGGGGCCAGTTGCCTCTTTGTTGTGGTCAACAACCTCAGCTCCTCTCAGTGTAATGACTGACTGCAGGTTAGTCTGAGGCTTTTTATACACACACTGTGTGTGTGTGTGTGTGTGTGAGAGAGAGAGAGAGAGCGCGAGATAACAGGAAGTTAAAGCACAAAGCGATGTCCCTCTATTGTCCCAGAGGAAGTCTTTGACTGCATGGTGATGATGATGATGATGATGAAGATGATTCTCAGGTGGTCTGTAGGGATCAGTAGACCTGATTGAAGGACTGAAGATCCTCAGTAATCGTCCTTTCTCCTTCTCTAACTGATACCGGGGTCTTCAGACTCAGCAGATCTCATCAGGACATATTGGAGACACACAGAGTCCCCTACGGCCTCAGAAAACCAAAACCTTGACCAGGGACCTGAACCCCCTCACAGACCCTACACTTGCTTTTTAAGACCCCTCAAACTTTCCAAGAGCTCCTCAGATCCTTCCTCTTGATCTTTAGTGTATAAAAGTAGTTTTCTGAGGGTCCCTGAACACACCGCTGAGGTTCTTCACTGAAGTCTCTCCTTGGTCTGCGTCATGGCGTTGGCGCGTCTGTCTGATAAACATGTGTGATGGATTGTGTCTCTGGTTTCAGCTCGGCAGCAGAAATCAATCTGAGCAGACTCTGGAAAATGGTTTCCACTAATGTAAGGAATGTATAATCAGGATTTAATGGACTCCAACGGGCCAAACCACCACTATGAGACCAGGAGGGGCCCCAGAGTCCAGACCGGACCCGCTGGTCCGCTGAGTGTAAACACAGCTGGAGGAAGGATCGAGAGAGAGAGAGAGAGAAGGAAAAGAGCAGACAGAGAGAGAAGCAGAGAGAGAGGGAGAGGAGCAGTGGTCAGCTCAGAGAGCGGTTTGTGACATCACTTCCTGTAGGTATAAACAGACACACTGTGCCTCTGGTAGGAGCTCCAGTAGCAGTGGTGGTGGTGATGATGATGATGATAATTGTTTACACACGCTCAGTCCTTGCTGACCTTTGACCCTCAGTGTGGTGCCATTGCTACGAGAGTCCATCGGGATCCTGATGCAGAGGACTCCTCCCTCCTTGGATAACGCCCTCCCAGAGTGTTACCAGAGGGTGAGTACAGACCACATCCCCACTGAACTCCACCTCCCTCACCTGGATCACCTGTGTGACCCCACCCTGTGTTTTCTGTGATGCCTTCAGGTGCAGCAGCTGCAGGGAGTTTATAACCTTCAGGAGCCTCACTTCTGGACTCTGTGCACGGACGTTTACATCGGGACCCTGAAGCTGCTGGTTGCACCGGATGCTGACACACGCTGGATCCTGAGCCAGACACACCACGTATTCACACAGGTACCTGAACACACCACACCATGTTTTAACACAGGTACCTGAACACACCACACCATGTTTTAACATAGGTACCTGAACGCACCACACCACATATTTACACAGGTTCCTGAATGCACCACCCTGAGTATGTGTGTTGTCTGGTTGTTCTAATGTTTGTGTGTGTTGTTTGGTTGGTCTCAGGTGTGTGTGTTGTTTGGTCTGTTTAACTTGTGTTGTGTTTGGCGTCCCTGCAGGCTGGAGTCCGACAACTGTACGTTCAGATTGAAACAGCCGCCATGTAGAAGCTCCTCCTCTTCTGAACACCTGGGACCAATCACCTTCAGTTTGCTATAGGTGACCTGACCCCGCTCAGGGTCCCTGCAGGTCACACTGGGACTTGAGGAGGGGGGGCTGTTGAGAACTTGACTGTGATCTCCCATGATTCTTTAGCCCGGTGCATCCTGGATGAACTCAAACTGCCCGCCCCCTTTTTTAAACCTCACCTGTCCATGTGGCAAGTGACCCCCCACCCCCACCCCCCCAACAGCGTCCTACCAGCTGCACTTTGTAGACTGGAGCAAAGCATTCTGGGTAAGTGCCTTCATTATGATTCAGAGACAATTTGAGCCTGTTTCCTGTTTGGATGCCCCTCACCCTGTGACATCACTGCTGGGACCAGACTGCTGATTGGTCAGTCGTGTATGTGTGTGATGTCACTGTGTGTTTTTAATGTGCCAAACCATGTGACCAGATCATGTGACCTACCATGAGAGTGGTCTGAAGGTTTCCGTCTTTTTTCATCTGTAATAAATGATTCTGTTTCTCTGAGCTGATGATTGAACTCCATTTTATTATGACATCATCAAACAACACGTTAGAGTTCATCACAACCAATCAGAATCAAGAATCACGGTTTCAGAGTCCAGGTGAGGTTCCTCACAGGTGTGTGTGTGTTAGGAGCAGTAGGTGGAGCTGTCAATCATGTGCAGGTGTTCCAGTGCGTCTGGTTCTGCGTTAACTCGCAGCATGTCCACCTCCAGCGGGTGGAGCCGACCGGTGATTACCAGAGAATGGAGCGGTCCCCCGAGGTCGCATGACACCAGCTGACGTAACGTCGCTGTGCAGATCTTCTGGTCATCAGCGCCGAGCCTGGCCACGGCCACGCACACTGTGTCCTCTGTCACACCTGGGGAGGGGGCGAAAGCTGACTAAAACATGCTAACAGAGGGTAATAATGAATGTTAGCTAGCATGCTAACTGTCTGCTTTAATTCAGTGAGTGACTGAAACATTAGCACCAGGGCTCTAAATTAACACCCACGGGTGAGTATTCATTTTGTCAGTATTCCCACCTAAAGTCATAGTAATTTTATTTTCTGTGCAGCGCCAGATCAAAGCAGAAGTAATTTAAGGTTTCCTTTCTTATACGTCAGGTCTATACCTCGTTCTTTTATTTAACAGACCAAAAAGCCTTATGTTATTTATCTTATCTACACAACAGGATGTTATTTCTGTATCTACATGTTCACATTTCTCCTCTTCTCTCTGTATCACACACGGCAGAGATCCTGCAATGTGTTCACAGACACACAAACAAGTGTGTACACACACAGAGACAGGCACACTCTGTATAGCAGACAGAGAGTGTGGGAAAAATAATGTTGCAACCACCACAAGAAACGCAGAAAAAAATCTGTGCCTTTCTTAAGCGCTTCAAGAGTCATCTGTGTGAAGATGGAAACACCTGCCCCTGGTGTGCCACGCTTTAATGGGAGCCCCCTTTTTCAGCAGCTATCTCAAATCTCTCTTTAAGCTTCTGTCCCTAATGAGCAACGAAATGTTGGGATAATTTTTGTATTTACTTAAACTTCATTTTGGTGTAATTGTTTTAATCAGATATACATTCCCCACTTCAATGTAAAATTAATTTAAAGCTTTAATTAATAAAATGATCAAGTGATTTCAGTTTCTCTCATTGTGTCTTTTTTTTTGCACAGGACAAAAATTGGTTAGTGGAAATTCTGATTGGCTGGTAACATTGGAAACTTACCAGCAACATTGGCTGGTGACCAAAAAAAGTTAATTTAGAGCCCTAATAAGCACAGACTGAAACATAAGCACATCCTGCGCTACCATGATGCTATGCTATTTTAGCCTACTGTGCTAACAGGACAGTTATCGCACTAACATCTGATCTGACTCACCAAGCTCTGCCCCGTCCTCCTCCTCCTTCCTCCTCTGGATGATCTGAATCAGTTGATCTGCAGCCTGAGCAACCGTCATGAAGCGAGGAGGCTCGTAGATCTTTCTCCCTCTGAGGATGAACCAGACACTCCAATCAGAGAAATTCAAACATATTCCGCTTTGTTTAACTTTAAGGCAACTTTATTTATAAAGCAGATTTTTGGCAACAAGGCCAAGTGCTTCACACAGATGTGCAGATAATCATCAGTGCCGGTTAGCCGTTCAGCATCAGTTACCACGGTGATTTATCCCGCTAAGAAGTAAACCAGCTTTGTAGGACGGAAAATCCAGGGTTTAACCCTGAAGTTACCCCAATAAGAGAAAATCCATCTTCAATGTACAGGCCTCTGATGTTTTCTGGGAGTTTGTTTTAGATATTTGGAGCTTAAAGTTGAACGCTGCCTCTGACCTGTTCTAGATGACCTGAGTGGTCTTGATGGTTTGTACTGAAGTAGAAGAAAATTATATATTTCAGGGTTTCTGAGGTTCACCTCAGAAAACAGCTGGATGACATCAACATGACATCAACAGCCAAGTGCAGCTACACACAGTCCCAAAGCTGGATCAGAAGCAGGACCAGGACTTACCTCATCATGTTCTCCACGCTCTGCTCTTTGACTTTAATGTCTGAAAAAAAACCACAACACAGAGATTAGGGGGGGGGGGGGGGGGGGTTGAGAAAGGAGTGTCTGAGAGGATGATGGATGAGTGTCTGTGATTTCAGGCTTTTATTTTTTATTTCTTGTTATGAAAATAAACTACCAGCTGGGACACACACTCACACACACACACACACACACACACACACACACACACACACACACACACACACACACACACACACACACACACACACACACACTGCACAGCAGGTTCCTCTCCTCCCTCAGGACTGTTTTCATTGGGGGGGTGATTGATGACCAGCGTTTCGCCTGGATAAACAAACACCAGGTGGCGCTCCAGAGGGGAACAAGTGGACCAACGCACCATCAGGCTGTGTTCAAGGTCCAATTTAGTCTAATCCACCTTAACTTAGGCAGTCCATCTTTGATTAATCAGTCCACCTTAAATTAATCGGTCCACTTTCACTTAATTAGTCCAACTTAGATTAATCAGTCCACCTTAACTTAATCATTCCACCTTTAATTAATCAGTTGACCTTAACTTTATCAGTCCCCCCTAAAAATACTTGTACTTTTTTTTTACTCTCTTGTTAACTCCCTCTACCTCTACCTATGTGTGTGTGTGTGAGTGTGTGTGTGTGTGTGTTTGTATTTGTGTGTGTTTGTATTCGTGTGTGTGTGTGTGTCTCACCCAGCAGACACAGTGTGTGTAGTCCAGCTGATCTGTTTTTACAGATCTTGTCGTAGAAGCTCTCTGGTCTCCACGTGTCTGTCCAAAACACCAACGACACCGTCTCCCCAAAGTTATACAGCTGACACACACATGCGCACACACAAGCACACACACACACACACACACACAAACAAATCAAAGGTCAGGTGTCTTAAGTGGGTGGAAATAGAGGACACATGAAGTGGTGGATGAATCTACTTCCTGTTTCAGCTGCTGTCTCAAAGCTCATGTTAACAGGAACGTGACAAACAGCTGATCTGAGGTTAGAAACACCTCTGACTTCAGCTGCTAAGCTCACACACTGCCCACAAACTGCTCACACATTATGTGGTCTATAACACTCTGTGTGTTTACTGATCATCAGACTGAGAGTCAGAAAACAAAAATTAAAAAAAAAAAAAACAGAAGAAGAAAAAGAAAAAAGATCAGATTAACTTCACTGAATCTCAAAAACATTTTCGCTAAAGCTTAAAGAAATTAACAATCAAATGTTCTGCTTTATAACAAACACACACACACAGACACACACACCCTAAGTGTAGAGGGTCATGTGGCGAGGGGGGCGGGGCAGACTGCAGGGGCTGATGGGATTGACTCCCAGTGGAACCTTGGCTCATTAGCATATCCCGCCCCCTCATTAGCATATTAACGACCCCCAGTGGACATCTGTGTGAGTGTGTGTGTGTGTGTGTGTAAGGCCAGCTGGGTCCTGCTCTCTGATTGGTCGCTGTGACAGGTCAGTTATTGATGAGGTCACGTTAGAAACAACATCAGTTTAACGAGATTCACCAGCAGATGGGACACACACACACACACACACACACACACACACACACACACACACACACACACACACACACACACACACACACACACGTGTTATGATGGGGTTGTTGATCCTTGAGCTTTGCTTGTCAGGCTCACAGAGAGGAAAGAGTGTGTTTGTGTGTGTGTTTGTTGGTTTATTTCTGTGGTGTTTCATCGATTTAAAAAACGCACACATCTGGACCTGCTCAAAGACCTGGACCTGTTCCTCCTATGAGACCACACTCAGGGCTCACAGGTGAGGACTCACCTGCAGACCGCAGCAGCCCACTGCATTCATGATGGATGCGTTATGGATGACTTTATATGGTATCCCAGCATGCACTGCTCTCAGGACCAAGTCACTGTGGGTGGTGGCTCTGTGTATGCATGCGCACACACATGCAGAGAGAGAGAGAGAGAGAGAGTTTTAGTTAAAATAATTCACTTTAACTGAGATAACAGGATCCTCTACTGAGAACAGAGACATCACTCTGTTGATTTTTCTCAAAGAAACAGGCGTTATTCACTGAAATTAAATTAAACAGAGTGATTGTTCTATCGTCTTTAAACTATCTTTGTGCAGGTGTTCAGACTCTCTCAGTGTTTCTTTACAAACCACAAACCCCCGATCAGGAGACTCTGATCCCTAAACTCTGCAGCCTGAGGAGGTGTTAGAAAACACTCAGTTTGTTCTTCTTTCATCATAAACACAGAGTGATCAGCTGATCTGTTCACCTCAATGACGGCATCACAGATAACTCACACACATCTCATCCCTTTAGGTTTCTGTGCTCTGAATAAGTTTCACTGCACCAAGATGAGATAATTTCTGCTGATTTCTGCTGATCTCAGAGTCCTCCTGCGTGGCTCGGTCTCACACTAACAGACGTTGAGGTCACAGACGGTTTGAACAAACGTATGCTGGAAAGAAAGTGTTTGTTTTTAGTCCTCAATAGGACAGAGAGCAGAAGCAACTCGTCTCTTCATGTAAACTGTAAAACCAACATCCACATGAACAAAAGTCAGCAGAGCTCCAGAGACCGCCAGCTGCAGGCACTCTGCTCTGTTCTGCTCTGTTCTGCTCTGTTCTGCACCCTGTCATTAGCTCGCTGAGGAATCTGGTGGTTTTGGGGAGAAATCTGCAGAACTGGAGGCCGAGTGGTTCCGAGAGAAGCTCTGTGGTCACATCAGACTCTGAACGCTGACTCAGCAGACCTCAGCAATGTGGGATCAATACCAGCAGCACACAGGCCTCCTCATACGTGGACAGCATGACTCACCCGAACGGGTCGCCCACCACCAGGAACGCCACATCAGTCACATCAGCATCCTTCAGGATCTCATCGGCCCCCTGCTCCACCAGATCCCGGTCTGCCAGGATCAGCGTCTTCCCGTAAAACTCCTCCTGGGGTTTGGGGGGTGGTTCACAACACAATGCAAACATTACAACAACATGAACTCCTCACACTCCATTTCACTGAAATAAAGTTTAACAGGTGCAACACACACACACACACACACACACACACCACTTTCTCCATAAGGAAATATTTACTGAGTTAAATACTCCTGAAAACCTGTGAGGATGATTCTGTTTCACATGTCAGGACACTCATCAAGTCCTCTGACCGTTAAATAAAGCTGAAATCTCTTCCTGTGAGCACAGCTCCAGATTTTATCTACAGTCATTCATTCAGTCATATTTTATCAAACATGTTTATTCATCTTATTACAGTGATGACTCTGAGCATGTGAGGGCTTCGAAAGTTTTAATGAGCTTTTCTAGCTTTTATATGAAACACTGAGAGGACAGACAGAAACTGGAGATAAAAAAAAAAAAACACACAGAATCTCTCAATCTGTGTGGGTGTGTCCGGACTCACCAGGGCCTCCTTGCCCACGGTCAGGATGGAGGTGTAGGCCTCCAGGTAGACCCTGGAGCAGCCCTTCACCGCCTGCAGACCCTTCACCGTGATGTCCGCCGCGTCTCCCAGACCCAAGCCGATCAGATACAGCATCCTGCCGGCTCCACACTCTGCGGAGGGTCGGTATCAGACTGGAGACCCGATAATAACCCCTAAACTACGTTAAAACTCTGTTCCTCTGATTGTTGTTCTGCTTTTCTCTGGTTTCACGTGTACTCACTGTGGACTGATCGGAATACGGTATGCTGTAAAGTGTTTACGATTAACGACAGTTTCAGTCGCACTACGGTCCGTCCGTGGCCTCTGTACACCAAACCCCATAGACCGGTTTACATATTTTACAAACTAAGGCTTACTGACAGAGTTTAACGACATCTGGTGGTTTATTAAGTTTTTATTGTAGTGCTTTATAACATACTCTATAATCCGGCTGATATAGTATAAAAAAACATCCGTTTATTTTTAAGAAAAAACTCATAAATGTAGAAACCCAACGCTCCCCCTGTATGCAGCTAACAGGTACAGGTGCCATTACACTTTCCTCATGATTGACACAGTACACAGGCTTCATTTCATTACCACTGAATAATAATAATAATAATAATAATAATAATAATAATAATAATAATAATAATAATAATAATAATAATTTAAACTTTACTGAAAGTAGGACTCTGTACAGTCATATAATAATCATGATTTTATCTGTGTTTTACATGGTCAGCAAATAAAACAGACAGATGATAAATAGAGCTTTGAAGGATGAAGAGGAGTAAACGGAGCTCTTCTTTATGCAGAACTCACCTTTTAGTTAGTTTTTTGTTTTTTCAAAACACAAGTTTTGTTCTTTTTGACATTTTACATTTTAGTCAGTTTCTGAGAAATAAATGATCCAAGCTGTCCATCAACAGTGTGCCTGCAGTTGATTGGCTGACATCTATCAGGGATTCAGGTGAACCAACATAGAGGAGGAGAACACGCTTCTCATGCTGAAATTTCTCACAGGTGGGTCTTTGGGTCTGCTCAGAGAAACAGGTTTTATAAAGCTGACCCCTCTTTCCAACCACAGTCAGGTCGCAGGTGAGCCTCAACCTGATCTGGTCCCTCTCTGCACAGCAGGCTGTGACCTGATGTAGGGACCATCTACAAAGGTCAAAATAACGACGAAGAAACTTCAGCCTAAATCTGTGTTGTTATCACATTAAAGCTTTGTTGTTGGTTTAGACCTCAGCTCTCAGCCCAGGAAGAGATATCTCTCCACTCCTGATTTAAAAATCAGACCTCAGGACTTCACAGATTTTAAATAAAATAACTTTTTACTTTAACTTCAGAAGATTCACAGACTTCTGCTACCTTTACCCATTCTTCAGTGAAATATCTTATAGTTGAGTCAAATACCTCGGTCCTCTTATCACAAACCACAAACTGAAAAAAGAGAATTTAACTAAAAATAAATAAACATAAAAATAAAGATGAAACAAACACAGCAGTTTCGATAAAAAAAAAAAAGATAACTTTGTAAACACTTTTCAATTCCAGTTCAGTTTAACAACCCCACCCCCTGCCCCCGTTTCCATGGTGATAACAGTCATCATGGTGTGTGAAAGTGTTGAGTTGTGAATGAGTTGGTGGGAAAAACTTTTCTCCTCCACTTCTCTCTCTCTTCACAGTCTATTTCTCCCTCGTTCGCCCCATGTTGTGGTAAACAAGCCTCTATGGCCCACGTGACCCCCCCCCCTCCCATTCCCTCAGTCTTGAAACTGGGAACCAGTTAATGGCTGGGATGGTGGGTGGGTTGTATAATGGACTCCTCTCCCTGTTCCCCCTGTGAGGAGGAGGAGGGTGAGGAGGAGGGTTTTGGGGTTTTGGGGGGGCTGCAGTGGAGGATTGTGGTCTTTTGTTGCTGTGTTTCAGAGCTTGTTCCGCTCCGCTCATCCAGAGAATCATCTCTGCATCTCTGTTAACTGTTTAGGATCCTGATCCTGTTTGAACACGTAGACCAAAAATCTGGTCTGAGAGAAGTGAAGGGGGTCAGCCCTCACTCTGAAATTAGCTCTCAACACAAGACAGACTTTACCTGTCAGTGTGCTTGAAACAGCCCCCAACTGTCCTCTTGAAAGTCAAACCAAGCCAAAGTCCCCAAAACACGCAGTTCCCTGAGTGTCCAGTAGAGTCTGTCTCCAGCAGTGAGTCAGTCCCCATAGAGCTCCATGTTCAAATAAACTGCAGTTCCCTAAGTATCCACTAGGGTCTGTCAGACTGCTGTCTTTCAGCTACTGTCTCTTTAAGAACCTTCAAAGCACTTCAGAACCTAACACTCAGAAACCCAGTGCCCACGTCATTCCAGAAGCTTCCTTCACTGTTGCCATGTGAAAAAAGGTTAACCAATCAGTGATGTCATGATTTGAACAAATCTTGTGATGTCATCAATAAGCAGATGTCATCATTTCTCAGATTAGTTCTGTCACCTCTTGCTAATATGTGCCTTCACTGTGTTTATCTATCTCTGCAGGTGTGTGAGGTCACATGAGCGGTCAGTGGCAGACAGAAACAGGATTACACAGATAAAGAGTCAGAAGAGGATTAAAAGTGTCTGTTAGTCTGAAGATTTAATCTGATCACTGCTGTTAGTTTATGTTTCAATGATTTCAGATTGTAGTCTGTACCTTTGTCTTCTTTATGACCACGCTGTGTGCAGAACCCGTCTCTAACACCTGTCCTCTGTTCAGCTCCTCATTTATTCAGGTCAGACCTGGAGCTGGTCACAAACCTCAGCCCTTAAAGAACAGTGTGATGAACATGTAATGAATCAGGGTGTTGAGTTAAATATCTTCCATAATGTTTACATGTTTAGCATGCTAACAGCAGCTAATGTTTTTGCCACAGTCAGTATGTTTACATGTAGCTTCAGAAATCTCATGATGAGCTTAGTCAGCACGAGATCAGACTGAGCAGAGCTCCATCCACAAACCTAGATAACCTGACTGCTATTGGACTGCGGTTGGATTTAGCAGGTCTTGGTAAGCCTCAGCGTTCAGCAGGAAGAGGAAGTAGCTGACGCTGACGCTGACTATGATAAATAGGGTCGCTGCGCTTTAACACAAAAAACAAACACCATGACACATACATTCATAAAAACAAAAAAGAGCTACAGCTGTATCCAGCTCGGCCATCGTCGTTATAATGTTGTTTCCTCATCAGGTGAACTGAAACTAGTTTAATACGCACTCAGCTTCACTTATCAAAAAAGGAAACAGCGCCGCCTATCGAAGCAGAGTGGGACATTCTCTGCCAGAAGTCCGATTCTCTTTTGTGCATGTATACAGACACAGGACTAGACACCCCCCCCCCCAAGTAAAAACTTTACAATCAAAGCTATGATCTTAGCCGGACTGCAGAATACATGTAAATGTACTGAGTGTCAACGGTTAATAATTAGTTTCTCCTGGTGGTCATGTGACCATCTTATGACAAATACACAAAGGAGGTCAAACCTGATCAACAGGGCTCTGATCCATCAGCCAAAAAACACAAGGTTTAAGAGATGGACCTAGACTTTTTACTGTGTGTGTGTGTGTGTGTGTGTGTTGTGTTATAAATCAAACGTGGTTTGGTGCTGTTTGTCTCTCTGGGTGTGTCTGTGAGTTTGTAATCTGGACTCTGTGGCTGTGGTAATCGCAGAGAAGCTGACATGTTTATGGGTTTACAGGCGTCTTCACACACACACACTCATATCCAATTTATGACAGAAAGTCAAACATTGCTGTTTGCTCATTAATTATCTGTGAGGTTTCTCTGTCTTCCCCCTGACTCAGTTAAGACACATAAGGGAACACATTCAAAGGGAACACATTCAGAGGGAACATGATCAGAGGGAACATCCTTAGAGGGAACACGCTTAGAGGAAATGCAGACACCCCTGTGGGATGGACTCACCTGTGTGATTGACTCACCTGTGTGATGGACTCACCTGTGTGATTGACTCACCTGTGTGATGGACTCACCTGTGTGATGGACTCACCTGTGTGATGGACTCACCTGTGGGGGATGGACTCACCTGTGGGATGGACTCACCTGTGGGATGGCTCCTCTAGGTCGAGGTTTCCTTTGGATCATGTCCTGAAAGCTGAATCTTTATGCAATGAGTTACACAACAGGGAGGACAGGGTGAATCAGAGGGGGTCCGATGGGGATGAGGGGGTGAGAGGGGGTGAGGAGGGGTGAGGGGGCCCTGCTTTCTTTGTGGCTCTCACAGAAACATCTCCAATTACAGGACAAAGGCGGCTCATTCAGACCCAGAGCTCCCGCTCTGCAGCTTTGCATGTCTAATGAGCGCTCTGCTGAATGCTAAGAGGACCGCAGGGCGCAGAAGAGGCCTCAGCACCTCCAGCATCCACCCCCCAGCATCCACCTCCCAGAATCCACCCACATCTACCCCCCAACACCCCCTGAGGTCCTGCAGCGGGACGTCCAGGCTGAGCCTCCTCTCTCTCTGAACACCACGACTCCATCAGCCTGTCAGATGCAGCGTGAGCAGGAAGAACTCAGACCCTCAGACCCTCAGACCCTCAGACCCTGATTTTTTGCAGTACCTTTAATCCTGAATTAAAGGAACAGTTTGTCATTTCAGCCACTGGGGGAAACTTAGAGCAGTTTGATGTCTTGAAGCAGTGTGGGATCATGGGAGTTGTAGTCTGAATGGTTAATGAGTTGGCTTCCTGCCTCTTTGGTGTGTGTTCAGGTGTTACCTGGATGTGATAAACCTGGTTTCTGAAGCAGGTTGGGGTGCTGGGGGATGTTTTAAAGATGGATTCTTCCTTTTTTTGGACTTTCAAATTAACTTATTACTTGTGCGAGTATTTGTTTAATTTCTTTAAGAAAAGTTAAACCAGCCAAACGTGATGAAGTGAGACTTAACGAGGAGTCCAAACGTTAATAAGCCGTGGTTGGCCCGTTTGATGCTGGGTTGTTGTGACTGACTTCCTGTTTGGTCTGCAGCGTTATCTTCAAACAGAGGAAGATCGCTAACGCACACAGACGCAGACAATAACACACACACACACACACACACACACACACACACACACACACACCTATTTACGCCCCCCTCTGAGGGTAACGATGGCAAGCAGACACATTCCTCACCGCCTGGGAAACAACCAATCACATCGCAGGAAATCAAAGCGGAAGAAGCTGCCTAATGTCTTCCTCAAACACACACACGCACGCACACACACACACACACCTTAATTATAGGATTTTCATGTCCAACAGTTCAAGTTTCAGAGCTGAAACATTTAAAGACCAGCAAACACCAGGACCAAGACTGAGCCCAGGATTGAGATCTGAACATGACCTGAGACCAGAACCACAACAAAAGCTGGGATCAGAACAAGATCTAAGACCAAGAACTCAAACACTGATAAAGATCAGGATCAGAGAAGGATGATTACCCACACCAGGACAAAGACTAGAGCTGTGACCAAAATCCCTCACTGTCCACATAGAGCACCGTATAGGATACACTAATTTGTAGTGCTGTCCGAATTCTGAGTGAGTATGGTCATACCCTATATAGTCCAATTAATGTATCCCACAATGCATTTTGTAAAGTAGTGTATGAGCAATGTTCAGCAACATATACCATCATGCATTGCAGTTAAAACAGAAGAAATGGCTGATTACTGATAACATATTGTTGGACGTAACCATGCAAAAGAATAGCACTTAGCTCTCTGTTGAACTCTCGGACAAGCGCCCCACAACTTTGAGCAGAGAAACACACGACAGAGATGTTGGCTGCCCAATCGCCCATCATGGGTCATGTATTCACTGGACCTTGTAAATCTCAAAAACAACATAAATTGAGCACAAATATATGGTTGGTATTACTTTATGTACAGAAAATAAGACATATACATTTATGTATTATGTTTGATTATGGTGGAAAAATATTCTATGTATAATAATAGAAAAGGGAATGAGTGAGTGATTTTGGACACAACCTGGGACCAAGACTAACTGTAAGATTGGTATGAGAAACAAATGAAAGTCCAGAATCAAGACCTGGTCCAGAGAGCTGCTGGCCTTCAACTTCACAATAGTCCCAGGCACGGATCAAAACCTGGACAACACACATCTGGAATTTATTAAATCCAAGAAAAACCAGGGTCCAAGGCCAGGATAGACCACATCTAAGATCATTTGTTGTACAGTCTCCAGGTTCTCTGACAGAGCTCTGACAAAGCTCTTAAAGACTACGAACAGAATTCAAACAAATCGCTCAAAAACGTGTTAGGACAGAGGTCCAACAGTTTTTATAGAGCTCTTTTGTAACTGGTTCTGGTTTTGACAGATTTTAAAACAGAGTTCTTTGAGGGTTCAGATTCCTTCAGAACTTTAAGTGATTCTGATGAAGTTTGACTGTCTGGAGTTCACATAAAGTCCTAGAGGGTTCTGAGAGAGTCCTAGAGAGTTCTTAAAGGGTTCTGGTCGAACTCGGGGTGTTTCTGTGTGTCTCTGGGTCTGTAGGTGATCTGTGTGCTTCAGTTTTTGAGTTTCAGAGTTTGTCACGCTGCTCGGGTCCCCCCGTTTCCCTCCAGCCGTCGTCATGGTGATGCTCAGCTATGCAGAGTCTGAATACAGTCAGCGGCTCAGAGGAAAGAGGCCTTTGTTACCCACAACCCCTTTCACCTCCCCTCACCCCCCTCACCCCCCTCCATCAGCCTCTCCTCATCTCAGAGCCAGTTCAGACTGAGCAGCAGAGCCCACTGGTCACATGTCCAACAACAGACCCAGTAAATTACCAGTACGATCCCAGTATGTTACTGGTATGTTACCAGAACATGCAGTTCCCTGAGTGTCCACTAGAGTCTGGTCCAGACACAGTTTGTCTCATGTCTGTCTTTATTACAGGTGTATGTATGTTCATAAACCGCTCACCTGTTTACAGAAGATTAAAGGTTGGGGGTGCGGCCTCTTTGATTGACAGCTGGGAGCTGTTAACTCTTCATTTGCTCCTCCTGACAGAAAAACAAGAAGACGATGACACCGAGACTTTGAATACTCAGAGACTGAATGTCCACCTGCCGCAGGGTGAGAGGACCAAGGTCCCTTCTGAGACCCCCAGAATCCCTGAATCCCCCACTGACCTCAGTGAGGGGTCAGAGATCAGGGGTCAGTGTGGGGGGTCAGAGTGTGTGTGGTGGGGGATTGTTCAGATGGTTAGTTCCCACACAATGTTTGAAATAAATTATTTATATAAGTATGTAATCATATTAATTATCATATAACTTATGAGCCTGTTTAATCTCAGGGTGATTTACTCAGATTACTCAGTGATTCTTTTTAAAAGAGCAGAAAAAAAAATTCCATTAAAACAAAATCAGAACTAGCACAATAACCTCTTCATCACTCAGATTATCGATTAGTTTTCATTCAAAATTCAAAGGAGCAGACATACAAAGAGGAGGGCACCACCTTCATCACCATCATCATCATCTGTGTGTGTGTGTGTGTGTGTGTGTGTGTGTGTGTGTGTGTGTGTGTGTGTGTGTGTGTGTGTGTGTGTGTGTGTGTGGTCGCTCTCTGCTCTCTCGCGCTGCTCTCTGTCGGACTGTTTTCCTCGGAGGACTCTGGCTGAAGGTAAACTCTTCTTCTTCTTCCCGGTTTTATCCGATTTCTGTCGGAACTTTTGGGTGAGGTCTGGTTTGAGGTTCGGGTTTAGTTTCGGAGTGAAAACGTGAATGTTTGGATGTTTGGTTGATGGTTGAAGGATGAGGAAGGAGCGGAGCTGGACCCGGTTCTATGTGGAGGAATAAATCCTCTAAAGGAGGAAAAACGGATCAGTCTGAACTAAACTTTAATAATCAAAAACTTTACGGCACGGGAGTGACGTCACTGCGTTTTATTCCGCTGACTTCGAAAAAGAATTTTTTAAAAATCAGACTAATCGATCCCTTAGATCAGAGTCCGGGCTCATCTTCTGGTTCTCTTCGGGTCTGTGAAACCCAGTTTAGGTACAGACTTTCCCCGAGAGGTTCTGGTTCCGTTAGGCGGTCTGGACGAAGGTTTAAACGCGCTCAGTGTCCCGATGAAAGGCTGAGAGTTCACATCAGTAAAGATCCCTTTTCATCCGGTTTAGCATCAGGTCTCTGACTTTAAAGAGATCAGATCAGAGATCAGAGATCAGATCAGAGTTTACTTAAAGCAGACTTAATGTCCATTATTTTGTGAGCTGCTCAGGGATCAGATAAGGGATCAGATAGGGGATCAGATCAGGGATCAGCGTGTGTGGATCTGATTAAAGTTGGTTGATAATTAAAAAAAAAAAAAAAAAGAGAACTGGTGTTTGAAGAGTTAAAGTCTTCATCAGGAGGACTGAGCCCACAGAATGATCAGAGACCAGTTATAGGGACTGATGTGGATCAGGACTGAAACTTGAGGCTCCTCAGAGCGCTAAAGGACTGAGCTAATGTGGTTTATAAAAACCTTCATCTGTGAGGGGATGGGTGTTTGATGAGCTGGATTGGTTTCTTACAGGCAGAACTGAGGATCTGATCAGAAATCCTTTTTTGGGGGGGGGGGCTGACTTCTGACCTGTCCCTGATGTGTGGAGACTTCAGTTTTCAGGAGGTCTGACCCTGCTAGTCTGATCTCAGATCAGGGTTTTTGTTTATCCCTGTTCTCGGTGCACCCTCTAATTGTAGTCCATCTCTCTGCAGGACCATGTCCCCCCTCCCGCAGCAGGACTCTCTCACCTCTTCTTCAAGGTTACGGCCTGACATGAAGGACTGAAGTGTGAGGACACAGCCCCCCCTGCTGGACTTCTGCTGCCCTTGCAGCCATGGCTGAGTCCAGCTACTCCGACCTGATCGCCAAACACTACAACTACACCGGGAAGTTCCGTAAAACGCAGCAGGACTCGGGTCTGAAGGCGGACTCGGTGGTCTTCATTATTGTGTGCTGCTTCATCATCCTGGAGAACATCCTGGTTCTGACCACCATCTGGAGGACCAAGAAGTTCCACAAGCCCATGTACTACTTCATCGGGAACCTGGCGCTGTCTGACCTGCTGGCCGGCGTCGTCTACACTGCCAACATCCTACTGTCAGGCGCCAACACGTACAAGCTGACGCCCACTCAGTGGTTCTTCAGGGAGGGAAGCATGTTTGTGGCACTGGCGGCGTCTGTCTTCAGCCTACTGGCCATTGCCATCGAGCGCCACCTGACCATGCTGAAGATGAAGCTGCACAACAACGGAAACACGTTTCGGGTCTTCCTGCTCATCAGCACGGTGTGGATGATCGCCGCTGTACTCGGCGGGCTGCCGGTGATGGGCTGGAACTGCATCGACAGCATGACGCAGTGCTCCACTGTGCTGCCGCTCTATCACAAGACCTACATCCTGTTCTGCACCACTGTCTTCAGCATCATCCTCATGGCCATTGTGGTGCTTTACGCCCGTATCTACGCCCTGGTTCGCACACGCAGCCGTAAGCTCGTCTTCCGCAAAGTCACCAACGGACGAGGGAATGCTAGCACCAACATCAAGAGCTCGGAGAAGTCGATGGCGCTGCTGAAGACCGTCATCATCGTTCTGAGCTGCTTCATTGCCTGCTGGGCGCCGCTCTTTGTTCTCCTGCTGCTGGACGCCGCCTGCGAGACGCTCACCTGTCCCATCCTCTACAAGGCAGAGTGGTTCCTGGCACTCGCTGTCCTCAACTCGGCAATGAACCCACTCATCTACACACTGACCAGCAACGAGATGCGCCGTGCCTTCCTCAAAACCCTGCTCTGCTGCACAGCGTGCCTCCGACCCCACGCCAAGTCCAGCGGGCCCATCATGGGGGCGGAGTTTAGTCGGAGCAAGTCAGATAACTCCTCCCACCCCAACAAGGAGGAAGTGGAGTATTCTCAGAGGGAGACGACGGTGGCGTCCTCAGGGAACGTCACCTCCTCCTCTTAAACACTCGGCGTGGGTTTGGGTTTGGACAGGAAACAGGAAGCAGGTGAGTGGCGCCTGGTGGCGTCCTCACAGACTGAACCCTCTGCTGATTTGGACACACAGCACTTATGAAGACTCTTAGACCAGACCGGGACCGGAGCAGACTTTGAGCACACTTTGTAAGAAGTTCTCACCTGTGGCGAGTCATCAGGTCTCACCTGGAGGACGATCAGCTGATGCCCAGGTGACCCTCTCACAAAGTGTTTCTGATCCGGGTAGAAGACAAGACGTTTACTGACCCTCTAAGATCCACGCCGTCCTTTAGCTCTTAAACGCACCGTGGAAAATATTTAAGAGTTCAGATTAATTCATCAAGTGTTTCTTCTTCTTCTGCTCTTTCTTTAAACCTCAAACAGGAAGTCAGAGCTCAGCTGCTCCAGTCAGACGCCATGTTTGAATCACACCGTGCACTCCGACACATACTCCTGGACTCTGACTTCCTGTTTGTCTGTATGGTTTTGTAAAAAGTTAACTGTTTTAGAAAATGTTGTCAGAATGTGTTTTCTACTTCCTGTCTGAGTCTTTGTTCCGTAGCGTCGTCAGTTTAGTCCCATTAATTTATCCCTGTAACCACCAGGGGGAGACTCATTCGTCTGTAAAATATCAAAATGAAGTTTTGTTTGTTCAGAAGTACGGAGGCTCATTCCTGCAAACTTTTGGTTAGAAAAAAAAAAAGATTTAAATGTTAAAATCTCTTCCTGTTATGACAGGAAGTGAAGCTGGAGATCTGGCTCCTGAAAGACTTCAGCACTCCGTTTCAGTGTGATGACTGAATGAAGCTCACTGGTCAGAGAGGGTCATATGACTTGGTCTAAAGCTGCTAAACAGACGTTATGATGAAACTTTACAGTCTCCTGTCATTATAAATATACAGAGTATTAAACCTAACATCTCGACATGAGGTCTGATTAAGAGCGTCAGGTCATTTTTAATTTTTTAATCTCCGATGGGGGTAGATGTTACAGGAAGTGATGAAAACAGGATGAGATTATTTGTTAAGAAATAAACACACATTTGTTTGGAAGGAAATCAGCTGAAATATAAGATGTACCACTTTGGCCACAGAGGGCGCCAAAACAACACACCTAAAGTTGCCTACAGGAGCTTTAACTGTGTGTGCTTGTTGTTCTTTGTGCTCTTATTTTGATAGAACAGCTGTTTTGGTTTTGGCAGGAATGAGTCTCTGTACAGGTCAGACTGTGGTGAACAGCCAATCAGGAGCAGATTTATTAATCCATTAATGTGTGTGTGTGTGTGTGTGTGTGTGTGTGTGTGTGTGTGAGTGAGTGTGTGTGTGTGTGTGTGTGTGTGAGTGTGTGAGTGAGAGAGTGTGTGTATATGTGTGTGTGCACTGTTTAACTCCTGAGTGTGTTTGTTAGCTCTCAATAAAAAGAAATAAAAACACGGTGTGAGAAATGATTTAACTCGACACTCCGACAGTTATAGAATTTTACACGTATACACTGTGTGTGCATGTGTGTGTGTGTGTGTTTATACACATTTAACAGTAAACCATACAGAGCCATGGTGTGTAGAAGTGACGGCAAAAACACACACACACACACACCCACACACTACTGATTACCTCTGACTTCTGACAGGAGGGGATGGAGGTCATGTGGCACATACATGTGATGTCACTTCTGGTCAGTAAACGGGGTTAGGGTTGGGGTTGGGGTCACATGATGAACTAATAGCTCACCTGAACTTACCTTCAGCTCCTTTATCGTCTCTGAGCAGGTCTGAGAAGAGTCCGAGTCAGAGGCCTGATCCTGTCACTGGTCCTGGCTCCTATTCCTGTGTCTTCGCCTGGTCCTGGTCCTAAAGGTTAGACAGTCCACCTTGACCTGTTTAATCCAGGAGAAGGAGCTCTGAGGGGGTCGAAGGAAATTAGGGATTAACCTGTGTGAGTGTGCTGCCCCCATGTGGTCACATCAGGACACTACACTGACAAGGCCCAGATTGTTTTCATGGTGTGTTTAAAGAAGGGTCAGAGAGCAGATCTCTGATCATCATCATCATCATCATCATCATCATCATCATCATCATAAGTTTAAAGAGAGTCAGTATGTGGATATAAACACATCACATGTGAACAGGACGTGTTTAGGTTGGCTGTGTGCACAGCCTGGGCTGAGGTTCCCCCCAGTGTTCAGAGCTGGTATTACACCAACACACTCTGCAAACACACACACAAGAACAAGTCAACCATATCAGGGTTTTAGCTGCTCTGAGGAAACAAGACACCTGAAGACATGTCTCAGGTTTAACAATCAGCTGATCAGGGACGTTACCATAAGGAGGACTGAACCCAGCTGAGACCAGCTGGACCCAGCTGACGGTTTGTGTCCTCAGACAAACTGTATCCTGTCAGTGCTCCACAAACAGAGTCAGTAAACACAGGGTCAATGTCCAGTCCAGACTCAGACCAGACCGTCCCTCACAACCATCTGGACTCCAGGAAGACCTGATGGATCTACTCCTGCTCTTCACTCTGTCGCTCTGCTGTGAGTTCACACACACACACACACACACACACACACACACACACACACACACACACACACACACACACACACACACACACACATTAATGGATTAATAAATCTGCTCTGCGGTCTCTGAATTTAAACATGTCTGACTTCCTGCTTCTCTCTGATTGGTCAGCAGGGTGGGCAGCTGAGGCCAGGTCGTACTGGTCAGGTGAGTAAAGACCACAAAGATCCATCCTGATGGAGTCCTGGCCACGAGGCAGCATAAGTTACAGTAACAGTTTTGACTGTCCTCAAGTCCTAATGTGTCCGCAGGCCCTGACTGTCCTCTGTCCTGATGTCTCTGCAGACACACCCGTGCTCCTCGTCAGCAGCGATGAGATCAAGGACGGTGAGTCAGTGAAGATGACCTGCCTGCTGCCCATCGATTACGGCGGGGGGGAATGTCGTCTGTACCGAGAGAATAACAGGTTCCCCCTGAGGGTGACGAGGGAGTCGGACTGGATGTGCGTCTTCCACTTGTCCTCAGCCGAGCTGCTGGGGAGACAACCTGTTGGCAGCAGAATGCTGTTCACCTGTGACTATCACCTGCAGCAGTACACCTCCACCCACAGTGACCTCACAGGGGTCACCGTGTCAGGTGAAGATTCAAGATCCACAACTCAGTTAATGGGCCAAAGCTGAGTCATGTCTACAATAGTGCTGAGTCATGTTTATGATAGTGCAGTGTCATGTTGTGTCTATCACACACAAGGGAGTCTTGAAGGAATTCTGCTGCTCTACAATTTCATTTAGCAGACGCTTTTGTCCAAAGCGACATCTAACACAATAAGTCCATGAAGTCATGACCCGTGTCTTTTTGTGGTCTCTGGTCCAGGTAGTAGTCCCAGTCCCAGTCTGTCCGTGAGTGGCCGCCTCATCTCGCCTTCCGGCAAGGTGAAGGTGAACTGTACCCCACCTGTCCAGCCTGTGTCAAGCTGTCACTTCTACAGAGACAACATCCACGTGGCTCAGGGCCCGTGCGTCACGAAGCTGACAGGGACGCAGCTCGCCACCTGGGAGAAACCTACCCTGCTACTTCCTGTCAACCTGACCTGCAGATACTATCCACACCCTGACCTGGAGATCCGCTCAGAGCCCAGCAACCACAACCTGCTGTTGGTGCTAGGTGAGGAGCCAATCAGAGTCATCCTGAGTCACAGCCAATCAGAGTCAATTTCATCTACACACACAAACACACATACACACACTGTGTGTGTAAACAGAACTCTGCTCAATTCAGTCCTCAGTCTGTCCTCCTCACAGTTTAGACCCTGTCCCCTGAGTCTGACCTCTGGCTCTGACCTCTGACCCCTCTCTGTCACTCTACAGATGCGAGTCAGGCCTCCAGCTCCATGGACTGCAGCGTCCAGGTGGAGGACGATCAGCTGGAGGCGTTTGGAGATGGCAGCTGGATGTCTGTGGGTGAAGACGGACAGATGGTCAGTGTCCAGGTCTCAAACATAAGTCTGACAACCAACAAGACTCTGGAGTGTGTCCAGAAACCAGATGTTGATCCATGAGACTGATGTGCCCCCCTCACTCTCAGTTTGAGCTTTATATCAGCAGATCCATCAGGACTCAGGAGGGGGACGATGAAATCCTCACCTGTGACTGTCTGTGGAAATAAAGCTGATAACATCTCTGGTTCACTTAATTTACTGTAAATAACACAATGACAATATTTACAGACAGATCAGCTGATCAAAACATTAGAACAACAAATAAAAAACATTAAACAGAGAAAAAAGATTCATATAGCTTAGCATGTAGCATGCTTCATTAGCATAAAGAGACATGAAGAATCTATAAGCTCCACACACACACACACACACACACACACACACACACACACACACACACACACAGATACAAAAACACACACTGACACATACACTGACACACATTGAAACACGGAGACAAACTGACACTCAGTGAAACAATGACACACACACACACACACTGTCTCACACCACAGATTCATACATGACAGCTCTCTCTCACTCACTCACTCTCTCTCTCTCTCTCTCTGTTGAAACTCCACTTTGCCAAACTCCAAGAGCCGTGATGACCCGTCTCCTCGCAGGTGCATGCTGGGACATGTAGTCCGCAGCCCGCCTTTGACCCAGCTCCGCTCCTTAGTCTAGACTACATTTCCCAGTAGCCCCCGCGCGTTCCTTCCTTCCCTCCTTCCTTCCTGCAGCCTCGGCCCTTCTGCCGTGAAAAAGGAAGATGAGAGTCCGCAGCAGTCCTCCGACACCGAGCCGAACCTGAACCGAGTCTGACTCCCGGCAGCATGGAGGCAGAGCGGCTGTTAACGGACCGGAGCTCGAGCCCAACTGCCGCTCCCCGGCCTTGAACTCGTCACGTCCGCCGCTGGAGCCTCGGAGCCCGGAGGAGCGGCGGGTGGAGCTGCAGCCTGCCGAGCCGAGCCGAGCCGTGCTGAGCCGGGCCGGGCTGAGCCGAGCCGAGCCGAGCTGTGCTGTCCGTCCTGATAACGATGCTCAGCTAGCTGCAGGTCTGAAGCCTCGACTGATCAGCACCCAGGAACCTCAACAGATCTCTCCTGACACTCTTTCAGGTGAGTCCATAACACACCTGACGGTGCACCTGGTTTCTGAGACAGACCTGCTCAGACCTCGTTCGGGTCCCAGAGTCTCTCTTAATCCCTGGGCCCTGCTGACAGACCGGTCTGTTTGGTTCTTGATCTGGATCTTTGGTTTTCAGTCAGACTGGAGCAGGTGTGCTGCTCATACCTGGTTCCTGGTCTGGTTGGATCAGGTGACAGTGGGTCTCAGGGTCTCATGACAGAGAGGTGAGATCAGATCTGGTCCAGGTGTGTCCGCAGAGCCTGAGCAAGGCTCACACTGAGGTGTTAGTCTGTCCCCTTCAGGTGGTCTCAGGTACCTGTGGATCAGTTTAGATCTGAGTCTGTGCAGAGTTCAAGGTCGGATCAGTTTCAGCATTTGGGACAGAGATGAGGGTCAGATTTTAATGGATCCACAGGGATCGGTTCTTTAGAGTCTGATGAAGTTAAAGATTTGAAACCACGATGAGTTGATTAATATGTAACGAAACACGTTAGAAAATAATCCTGAATTTACCTGATGCTTCAGCTCCTGGAGTGGGGGCTCTGAAAAAAACCTGACAAAAAGTTTAATTCAAATGTTAAATTTCTACCGGTGTAATGAAATAAAAACTGAGTTTATTTAAAGTTTCAGATTCACCGTCAGTCCGCTCAGAGGTCCTCAGGTCAGACACTAACACTCCTCTGGCCATACCCCCAATCTGAGATGTCACCCCAGGTATTTACCCTGGGGTTTAAAAAACTCTTGCTGCCTCAACCACAGACCAGTTCAGAGGACCTCAGCAGACTCTGATATGATTCTGGTTTAATGTGATTTTGGTTCTAGTCCAGCTCTGAACCTGGTCTGTGTCTTTGCAGTGCCCCTGCAGGCTGCAGCATGGAGCGCTCCGGCAGCATCCAGCTTGACATCCCGGACTTCAGTAACTCGGTTCTGTCTCATCTGAACCAGCTCCGTGTTCAGGGTCGGCTCTGTGACATCGTGGTCAACGTTCAGGGTCAGAACTTCAGGGCGCACAAAGTGGTCCTAGCTGCCAGCTCGCCGTACTTTAGGGACCACATGTCTCTCAGCCAGATGAGCACGGTGTCACTGACCGTGATCCGGAACCCGTCCGTGTTTGAGCAGCTGTTGACCTTCTGCTACACGGGCCGCCTCTGCCTGCAGCTCGCCGACATCATCAGCTACCTGACGGCTGCCAGCTTCCTGCAGATGCAGCACATCATCGACCGCTGCACGCAAATCCTAGAGGGCATCCACCTGAAGATCAGCCTGGCCGACCTGGATGAGGATCAGTCTGAGGACGCTGTACGGGTGACCCGGGGGAACCGGACCCTGGAGGCTGTGGTGCGAGGAGTCAGCCATCCAGCCACCCTGCGGCTGCTTGGCCCACGAGGAGCATCAGAGACCTGTGAGGCCATCAGCCCTGTGGAGGAGCCCCTCAGTCCCCCACCCACCGTGGAGCACAGTGGGCTGGAGGGGGCCGAAGCCACCGCCGTCAGAGTGGGCAAAGAACCAATCCTCCGTATCAACCGGGCTGGGCAGTGGTACGTGGAGACGAGCAGCGAGCCAGAGCGGAGCGGCAGTGCTGAGGAGAGTGGCGGCATGGAGCGAGTCAGGATCAAGACTGAGAGGATGGAGGACTGGATTGGAGCCGGAGAGCACCAGGAGGAGGGGGGCCCCATGGAGGAGGGTGCCACTGTCATGATCGACACATCCGGGCGCAGCACACTGGTGACGGGGCCCCTGAGCTCGCTGGGGGCTCGCAGCACGCAGCCATCCTCCAGTTTCAGCGAAACTGACAGGTAAGACTTCCTGTCAGCAGCATGCATGTGTGTGTGTGTGTGTGTTGTTAACATTTGTGTTGGTTTTTTTGTTTGTGTGTTTTGGTTCAGGTTCAGTCCAACCGGCAGTGTGGTCGTCCTTGCTGAGCGTCAGAGAGCGAAGAGCGAGTCTCCGAGCAGAGCAGACGAGCTGAGGCAACCGGGCTCTCAGGTATAAAGAGACCCTCTCTGAGCCCTTTATTCTGAGCCTGTTCTGGTTCTTATCCTGATCCACAGAGTCCATCAGAGACCTGGAGACCAGTTTGTTCTGTCCTCTTTTAACGATTTGTTCTGTCCGTCAGGGGGAAGAGCACACAGCCTTTGACATGGGGGGCTATGAGGACTACCTGAGGGAGCAGGTTGGGGACCGCTGGTTCCGCTACAACCCCAGACTGACCTGCATCTACTGCTGCAAGTCCTTTAACCAGAAAGGAAGTCTGGACCGCCACATGCGGCTGCACATGGGCATCACGCCGTTCGTGTGCCGCATCTGCGGGAAGAAGTACACCCGGAAGGACCAGCTGGAGTACCACATCCGTAAGCACACTGGGAACAAGCCCTTCCACTGCCACGTCTGTGGGAAGAGCTTCCCCTTCCAGGCTATCCTCAACCAGCACTTCCGCAAGAACCACCCAGGCTGCGCCCCCCAGGAGGCCCACAGCGCCTCCCCAGAGACCACCACCACCTCTGTCACGTCCAGGGGCGGGCCCAGCGATGAGGCCTCCCCGAGCCAAGAGGACCCCGAGGGAGGAGGGGGGAGCAGCAGCGGCGGGGGCCAGTACAGTGAGGGCCCCCAGGCCTCAGTCTCCACCACAGGACCCGACTGACCCCCAGGGAAGAGGATGGGGCAGGGTTTAGGTCTGGGTGGAGCCTCAGTCTAACCCTGAACCAACAGGACCCGTCAGAGCAGAACGAACACCTCAGAGTCCAAACTGAGATTCTCCGCTTTAAACCGCATCTACCTTCACAAAGCTCAATGAAGAAACGCCACACACTCCAACAACCTCATCACAGGACACGCCGCGGTCCTCTTCTGCCTCCGTCGACCTCGTTACGTTACAGATTTCTACTTTTGTACCACAGGTGTTACAGGTTCAGGTTCATCACAACAGTCTGTCACACACTCGCCAAACTCTCAGTGCCAGTTCCAGATCAATCCTTGTTTTTGCCTTGAGACAATCCGGAGCGGCGAGCTTTGTAATAATCATCCTGCGCGCTCGCTAAGTGCCATGGTGCACGGAAACACGACCACGGTGCACGGAAAGGTTCAGAGAAATCTTTGATTGTTAAAGATCCTCCAGTGTGACCCGAGTTTCTGAGTATGACAAGTGGACTTTTGATTCTCAGAGAGCGCCGCCCACAGCTTCATACAATTCTACGCGTTTTAAAACGACACACGAAACGCTTTGCTCTGAGTCCTCCGTTAGGAGTGAGGTTTGATCAGTCATTTATTCTAAACGTGTTGGTGGTCTCAGAGATCTGTCTGAATGAACCTCTAACTCTTAATTCAGAGTTGCTATCGGTCTGAGGTTATCTTCAGTTTTCTGACTGCGCTGCAGAGGTTTAGCTTTGGTTCGTCTCCAAACTCCAACTTTTCAATCATTGGTAAAATCATCAGGATATAAACTGTTTGCTCACATGAAGATTTGTCTGATTAAACCTCTGAGTTATTTAACATATAAACGCGTTAGGGTTGAAGGGACAAATATCCAGACTGCTCCATGGCTAACCTTGTGCATGCGACCTAACCGTTCGTCCACACTCACGCTGCATAGCTTACCTCTTGAATCTCTTGGTCCATTTTAAGACACTTTGCGTATTATCATTGTGTGGTCCCTTAAAAGTGTATAAAACACCTGAAGATTAATCTAAAACACTTCAACAAAACGCTGCACGCTGAATCAGACTAAACCGGTGAACATGTTTGGATCAGAAGTTTGGGTTTGAGATGATCGGCTGAGTTCAGACTTTATTTTGAATTGGATTTTTGATCCAGTAAATCTGAACTCAGCCTCTCTGCAGCTTTCATCCGTCTCATAACCGTCTCCACCTGTCCAGGCGCGGTCAGGTGACCTGAGGTGCGATCCCTGCTTCCTTTAAAAAAAGAGAATGTAAAAGTTGGCTTGTCTCTCGTGGAGATGTGACTGTCACCCTGACTGTCAGAGAGGATGTTTCCCTCCAGCAGGGAGTCAGTCTGTCCGCTCACACATTACTAACACAACCTCGGTAAGATCAGCAAAGCGCTCTGTGGTGACGCTTCACGAGAACAGCAGTAGATGGCATTAGATGTCAGGAGACTAAAGTCATCATAGCATCCTTCCTCTTGGAGGAAATTATGTGGCATGTTTAAAGCTCAAGGTATAATCAGACCAACAGAAACAGGAAGTGAACCTCAGTGCTAACAAAGCGACTGAAACTCTGATCACACTGGATCCGTTCGTAAACTCTGATTCTTTAACGTCGGATTTTCTCACCCGGCAGCCAGTCAACGGACTCACCGCAGGAACTCTGGACCCGGTCCAGCCTCAGATAAGCTACATATCTCAGTTACCTCTCATCACTACGCAATACGGCTGCTGCACCGCACAGCACAGCACCACCAGGGGGCGCTCTGACTACTCACACGGACAGCCCCGACAGTCTTCTCAGATATTTTTATAGACAAGCATGTGTTCTTCGTTTTTTCTTCTTGGACACTTTTTTGCTCTGACAATGTTTAAAGAATGACAGGAAGAGGGGGAGAAAGGGGAGGAGGAAAAGTTGACCTGATCATCAGCGTCTGATTCAGCTGACCATTCTGCTTCCTGTCTCAGTAAATCAAAATAAAGCTGCTCAGAGTTAAAATATTTTAGTTCAACAGCGCAGAGAGGAGCTAGGTCCTATGCTAACATTAGCTTGTAAGCTAAATCTGTCAGCTGATATATAGCATTAAAACTGTTCTTTTATAGCTTCAAACTCTTAACTACAAACCACAGACCTCCAATGCTAATGTTAGCTCGCTAAACTAGTTGATGTTAGCATTTATCAGAGATTAACTTTACCTTCAGGCTAAGTTTTAGTTCTGCTGAGTCATTGTGTTCAGATTCACATTATTCGGACTGTGTTAGCTAGAAGAGCTAACTTATGCTAACACAGGCTACTTTATACTAACTAGTTAGCACTACTTTAAATTTAAACTTGCTAACTAAGCTAACTGACTGTTTGTATTATAACAGATGAAGAGTTCTTCCTCTTCACGTAGCACAGACCTTTTGCTAATGAAGCGAACATTAGCTAACATTTGTTATTGAAACTAAGTTACCGTCAACTGTTTTAATGTTTTTACTGGTTCACAGCACAAAAATTACAACGCTAACAGGCATCAGAGAGTTAGCATGTTTACTTGTGATGCTAAATTTAGCCGCACAGAAAACACAGATTATTTACCCAGCTTGACTTTTGAAAATGATTTGACCTCAATTTTGAAAAAGCTTATGTATATGAACCAAGGGGCTAATGTTAGCATGCTAATGTCTTCAGTTTAACATCAAATGGAAATAAAGCTAGTTTAAAAGACTCAGAGGGAAAGATAATTGACATGAGTTAGCCTAGCTTAGCACAACGATAAGTGAGAAGGCTCTATGTGTTCATAAGACTGAAGCAAAAGTTAGCTCACCAGCTAACAGGAAGTGACCTTTAGAATCAGAGTAAATGTATCCATATCATTGGGTTAGAGTTTCAGAGAGGCCCCATCCACCTATCAGGTAGATTCACACCTGAGCTAATGTGGTCGTAGCAGGCGGTGGTGGTCAGGTCAACGGGCTCGTAGGGACAGGACGAGGAGCTGGATCCTGTCAGACCAGATGGATGTAGAAGCTGAACTAAAAACCTTCCACAGGGTCAAAGGTCACCTGCTGGAGGGGAACAGGTGGGACCACCTGGAAACCAAAGGACTAGAGGATGGAGAGACAACTTCAGCACTTAGAGAGAGAGGGGGGGAGAGGGGGTTCAAACTGAACTTTTTATAAAAACTTATTAATCCTCACGTATTATCAGACACGTATTTAAACTACTACCATGTTTTGCATTATAATGCTAAGCTAAGCTAAGTGTATGCTCGGTAGGTGGGCAGGTAGCACACAGGTTGGCTGTTACTGTTTTTCTACACAGCTGTGAATCCACTCTCAGAGGACTTCTTCTTTTTTTATGCAACTCAAGCCCGCGGCTCGTCCTCACTTCGGCTGGTCGGCTGGACTCAGTTTTCCTCCCAGAACCCGCCGCCAGTGCTGCCGCCGCACGTCCTCTTCAGGCTAACCCAGGAACTATCAGGTATACAGACTTTCTTCTCCCAGATCAGACGTTTACCTTCCCCACGTAGCAGAACGCTAACGGCTAAACCTCAACGCCATCTGCAGGCAGCAGAAACAAAACTCACTTGTAAATATGCTCCACAGCCACAAGACGCTCCAATGAGTCTCTGCAGGAAGCAACAAAGACACACACAGGAACACACACTGTTATGTCCCAACTAACGATTGGCCCCATGGGGCCAACAACAATCCACAAAAGATCCATGAAAAAAATCTTAAAACACACCTTTGATATTAAAAAAGGGATTTATTCTTGAATACCAGGGATTAAAGTGAACAAATAAATCAAAAACAACACAATCCAAAGGCGAGGCAGCACTTCCCAAGCGCCTCCCTCTTCCTGCAAGCAGCAGGGGAGCTTTTGAAGACTGAGATCAGCTGAGCTTGGTTGAGAATCAGCAGTCTCACCTGGACATGAGCAGGAGAGAGAGAGGGAACACACACACACACAGCCGTAACGCACACTGTAACACAGTAACACACACACACACACCTGAGCTGGACAACAAGGAGCAAGCACAGATCTGATTTTACATCCTGACTTAAGATCCTCCCAGAGCTCAAATACTCATGAAAAGAGGGACAGAGAGTGGACGATGATTTTACTTCCTCATTAATTTTTGTTCACTCTTGTGCCAGGCCACACCCCCTGTGATGTCATAGCCCCAGCAGTTAAACTGTGACATCACCACGTTGGCGTGTTCATGTACCAGTTTCAAACAGACGGGTTCTGCGCATGCTCAGTGATGTGCAGTTATTTAAATACTCATTCATCCGTCCTTTCAAAGTAAGAGCCTCGGTTTTTCAGTGGCTCGCTTCAGAAGGATCAGAGCTGGTTTTAGGGGTCAGCTGTGCTTCAGTCTGGGCACTTTGGGTGAAAACAGATAGGTGAGTGTCATGTGACAGACAAAAAATGCAGGTGTGAAGCAGTGCATCATGGATAATGTAGTTCAGATGCCAAAACAAATGCTATGAGAAACTGGAATGATGGCTGTACACCAAGGGGTTAAAAGAGGCCAAATGAGTGAGTTGGTTATTACCAAGTGTCTGAACCAGTCCAAAGAAAAGACAGTTCCTGTCTCTGAGTCCCTCTTCAGGACTCCAAATTAGACCGATTACCTGCTGAAAAAAGTAATAAAACTAATCTGTGTGCACTCAACCCTCACCACAACCTCCACCTGACATAGCCTCCCAGCAAACAGAAGACAGGATGCTCCCCTGTGCTAAGCTAACTCAGTCAGGCTAACATCAGAAAAGTGAAGTATGGGATCAAACTCTCAGAGAACAGGTCCTGAATTCCTGAAGTTTAAAATCCATCAGAGTGGCCATCTCTGAGAGGATCTTTGATAATCAATCAAAGATCTTCTCTGCTCTCAAATTTACGACTTGATTAGTTTCCGTGTGGTCCAGCTCAGACCTGCAGAGACTCGAGGAGCAGACAGACAGACAGACAGACAGACAGACGGACCTCAGAGCAGCAGAGACGTGAAGAGACGAGACCTCTCACTCTGTTTGTTTTTCTTTGATCAGTTTTTCAAATCTCTGAATCATCCGTCATGTTTCACTCTGAAGAAACGGGTCGGCTCATCTCTGCACTGAAACTGCTTCTGTTTCAAGAACTCATCAAGCCAGTTTTATCAAACAGCTGATTTCAGATCAGCTGCTCCGGTCAGGTCTGAGGGCCTGAGGAGGAGGACGGGTCGGGATCTTCAGCTGAAGATGTTTGAATTTAAAGGGGACCTCTTTAGACCTCCAGAAACACTCAGACCGTCAGCTCAGTGCACGGTTTGAGAGCCCTGTTGAGCTACTAAAGATCAAGGAGGTCTCCAGGTAACCTTTGACCCCGACCTCTCCTTCTCCTCCTGGTTCTTCAGTTTTTTTCATCTTCAAACTGTGAAAACAGCCAAACCTCATCTTCATCATCTTCATCCTCACTCTGGTCTTCACCATGTCCGGGCCACTCAGAGCTCTTCTTCTTCTTCTCTTTGCTTTACGACACACCGCCAACTGTCTGAACTGTGTTTCTTCTTTTTGTGTGTGAACACGGTGTCACGTGACCATGACATGCCTAAGGACGAAGCTTCGCTCCGTGATGAGATTACTGTGGACTCTAAAGATGATCCTCATGTATGGACCTCAGTCAGCCTCACTTTGATTACTGTACATGTTTAAAGAGCAGATACTGAGCGCTCTGTGCAGATTTATGTGAAGATCTTTATGTTGCATGTTGGTGGGGGGGGGGGGTTGGGGTCAGGGTGGGGGGGTCAAAGGTCGAATATTAGGGAATCAAATGTGAAGACGCTTCTTTCACCATGACCACTAGATCACTCACAGGATGCATCTCCTTCAGAGGAAATAAAGCACTTTAAGTGTCAAACGCAAACATGCTGTGCTTCTTCACTCAGTTACCCACAATGCACCTGGACACATGAGCACAGTCACACCTGTCCAGGAATCTCAGGTGTTCAGATCAGGTTCAGATGAAGTTAAAAATTCAGTCTTAAAGATCAGCTCTCTTTGACATAAACCTCTGATTGGTTGATCATTGATGACATCACTGCATCATAACAGTGGGCAGATTATAATCCCAGATTATCTCAGGCCTGTTAGAGAAATTTCAAACCAACTCTAAGAAGTTAAAACATCTGAGACAGGTGAGAAGGTTTCAGGTAAACTCCAGAGTCAGAACAAAGTCATTCCTTCGCTCTATAAAGAGCCTGAGTTACCTGACAGTCAGGTGTTTAAAAGGTTTAATCTGCTCAGATTAAAGCGACAGATTGGAGACGAAGAATTCCATTTCTTCATTAAATCCATAATCCTGGTTTAAACCTCTGTTTACAGTTTAACAAAATACACTCAGAGTCACACTGCCCTCATGTGTTCAGGAGGAGAACTGCAGACAGACAAGTTTAAACCTGGCTTAACACACACATGAAATTAAAGCTCTAAACTGCAGCACAAGACGACCTGATCTCACTGAGGAGACGAAGAGTGTGTGAGGGTGTTTGAAAGGTGTGTGAGGATGATTAAAGTGTATGTGTTTTGGAGTCAGAGAGCGTCACAGGGTGTAAAAAGGTCAGGTTCTGCTTTATTTGAAGTATTTGTCAGGTGCTTCAGGTGTGGGCGTTGATGCGGCGGGGTCAAGGGGGGTTCATTGGCATCAGTGTTCAGTGGCTGCAGGGGTCGGCCACGCGGGCCGTGAACAACAGAGCATTGATGGTGGACTCTCTGATAAGCAGCAGGAACGGACGGTCGGCCATGAACACCTCCCGGTTCAGGTTCAGAGAGCGTCCGATTGCTACCACGGCGGTGGCTGCTGCCGCCTCGCTACCCTCCTCGTTCACCTGCAGACCAATCACAGGTGAGACAATCAGAGCAAGCTCCAGAGGCACACCAAACACACACACACACAGCTTCAAACACCCATCAATAAACAGCAAATCAGTGAGCAGTGCTCAGTGATGTCACAGGGTGTGACTGACCTCCAGGAAGGCTTTGTGGAAAGCGTCTGAGATGTGGAGACCCTCACTCCCGTCCTCCAGCATCCCTGAAACACACAGACACAATTAACAGCATTAACATTAACAGCTGATTAGTTTCAAACTGATCCAGGTTAAACCTGATCCTCATCCAGATCAGATACAATCCAGATTAATGATGTTCCAGATTTAATCTGATCTAGATTAAACCGGACTAATTTTGGAAATGGGTCAAACAAAACCTGTAAGAAAACACATGAAAAGACCAGAAACACTTCGTTTAGAGACAAGTCCTTCAGATCAGAGACCAGTCAGGTCTTTAAAGCCAGGAGAGGCAAGCCCCACCCCAAACCCCTCACCTGGAAGGCTGGCCTTGTCAGAGCTGAACAGGTCAGTCAGTCCCATGGCCTCCAGCTTCTCCTTCAAACTGAAGCTGTCCTCCACCCTGAAGCGGGGCACGTGGACCGAGACTGTGGTTTCCTTCATCTCATCCATCCAGCCTGTGAGCTTCTTCAGATCCAGACCCTCCTCCACCTGTCACACACACACACATACACACACACTTTATTTATTGTTTCAGTTTATCTCCTCCTCTGAGCTCTTCATGGATCAAGATCAGAGGGTTACCTGACTGAGTGGCGTGCCTTTGCTGGGGAGGATGATCACCATGGTGATGTCGTCTCCTCGGTATGGCATCTCCAGGACCTGCACCTGGTCATCTGGGAAGTATCGGTACCTGAACTTGGTCTCCTGGTACATCATGTGAACCGAACAGGTGCGGCTCTCGGTGGGGTGGAAGTCTGAGGGGTACACAAGGTCTTTGTCGAACTTGTTTTTCCACTGACCCTGAGGGACAGGAAGCAGAGCGCGCTCAGATCGACACCTCACAATAATCCACTCACTCATTCACCCATTCTTCTCTATGCAGACGACTCACCGATACATCACTGACACACTGTGTGTGTTCATGCGTGTGTGTGTGTGTGTGTGTGAGTGTGTTTGTGGAACCTTGAAGTAGATGGTGTTGACTAGGACCAGGATGGTGTTGGAGTCCAGCGCCCCCTCCGGCAGGGTGTTCTGGATCAGGTTCTCTGTCTTATTGGAGATCCAGTCGTTGATGATTCTGCGAGCCTTATTAGGGTTCTCCTGCAGAACAGAACCAGGACTATCTCAGACCAGGCCTATCAGAGACCAGGATTACCAAAGGCCATGATTATTATCAGAGACCAGGATTATTCAAGACCAGGATTATCAAAGACCAAAATTATCCGAGACCAGGATTAACAGAGACCAGGGTCTCTACAGCCCTAGCCCTGAGAGATCCTGATGTGTACTGGAGTCAGACTGGGTTACCTTGAAGTTGAGCGGCAGCAGCTTGGCTCCGTACACGGTCTCGCTGATGTTCTGGTAGGTCTCGTTAAAGACCAGGGACTTGTCCCCAAAGAGGCGGTTTGCAGAGATCAGCTCGGTGGTCTCGTCCTTCTTGCGGTACAGGCGACAGTTGAGTTTGGCGAAGAAGAAGTGGACCTGGTCTGAGGTCTTCTCTTTGATGGTGTCAAACTCGAACACCTGCAGGCAGAAACAGGAACAGCAAGTCATGATCTAGTCTCAAGTGGGTCTGGCCCTGGTGACCTGACAAGTCCAGAAAAAGTCTGATTGAAGGTATTTGAAGTGAAAAACAACGCCTCGCATTTCTTCTATCAGGCTTTTTTTCTGGAGCATGGCTCAGGTTTCACCAGAAACACAAACCAAAGAGCTGATTGGTTAATGGAGTAAACTCTTCGCTCTCTGACCCTCATGATCTGCTGCAGCGTGGTGTCACACGCGCCCAGTTTGGTCATGGCGAAGGCGGTGGAGATGCTGATGGGGGACATGAAGATGTTAGAGTCGGGGGTTTTGCTGAGGGCCAGCTGTTTGTACAGCGACAGGGCGAAGCGCCCGTTGGCCTTGGACAGCTCCCACACTCGGGGGTTTGTGGACTCAGGGACTGGCTCGGGTTCTTGGGTTGGGTCTTCAGGGTTCTCAGGGTCCGGGTCCGGGCTGCGGTAGATGCAGCGCGGCTCCAGAGCGAGGTCTCTGGGTTTGGCGCTGCAGATGTCCGCATCAACTGAGAGGGAGACGAGGAGCAGGGACCCCAAAACCAATAGCCAATCAGCAGCCCTCATTCTGAAAGGGGGAGCCAATCAGAAGAGAGATGGTTCAATTAAGGTAGTGTGACAGTAACACATACACCTACACATCAAAAAACAACTACACAAACACACAAACACACATTTACACATTATCACACTGACCCAACAAACACACACGCATACATTACTCTGAAAAGACACCATAAACAAAACACACACACTGAAACACACTGAAACAGTTACACACACACCTACATGGCAGTTATAAACACACACACACAATCTGACACATCAACACTAACACACACACCTACACAAGCACACACAACTTCACTGAAAACACAAAAACACACCTACACTCACTGATTACAGCAAACACAACTACAACACACACACATACACTAACAATTATACACTCAGTGACACAAACAACACTCACAAACACACACTTATTTATAACTCCAACAAGCACAAAACACACACACACAGTATCATAGAAAACATGCATTTATAGATTGACACACACACAGAGTAATAGCTCTCCTTGATGGTCTCTTTTCCTTATTTGAAATTTTGTTCTCTCAGATTAATAATCTAATCTGTCTTTAATCTCTGCTGGTAGTTAAAGTTTATAATCAGATTTTAACCTCAAACACTCAAATTAATCTCAAAGTCTGACTAATCTCAGATTAAACATCATTACATCAATAAAGGTTTGAATAATCTCTGATCGAGTTCTCTTCAACCTGAGCTACCTCACCTGTTCAGAGAGCCGATCCTCTACCACAGACAAAATACCAAAGGTCTACAGATGGTTTAAAACAGGAGACAGGAGGATCAACACAAGTCGAGGATCCAGAATCCAGGAGAAGGATCCAAGAGAGGGTTTTCACCTGAGAAGGTAGAGGATCAGAGTGAGACGGTCTGATCCTCAGTGAGCTGAACTCAGGTCAGTGTCCTGCAGAGCACGCAGACATCACGGCAACCTTTGAGACATCGATCCAACCAGAGTCAACACACACACACTGATAAATAACACACACATCGGCAGGACCACAGACGACCAGCAGGAGGCAGGACGATAAACCTGAGTGACCTTTGACCCCACAGCTGAGTGAAGCTGACTTCAGGGGGAAGCGGGGTCTGACAGCTCGCTCTCACAAAGAAACGAGATCAGAGTTTAAAATGTTTTATTAAAATCTTAAATACAAAAAAAAAAACAAGAAAAACATTTCATAGACAACCTGATGGGCGAATGGAGACAGAGCACAGGCACGAAACAACAGTTTTTGGAAAACCGAGTCTGGAAACAGCCGAGTCCGTTCAGAGCCCAGATTAAAAATCAGAGTTTCAACGATAGCTTCAGGCTTCAGGTGCGTCTGTCTGCTGACAGGAAGCTTCAATCGTCCTCGTGGTCAGAAAAGTTTGGGCAGCTGTCTGAGGCGGCTCAGGTCCAGGATGTTTCCCACTGATCCTTCAGTCTGGCGGCTGCTCGCCCTCACTAAAGATGGCGGCCTGCTGGAGCAGTTCTCCTTGTTGCTGTCTGCTAAAAGCTGCATTTTGGGCTTCAGGTCTCTGATCAGCTGACTCTGTGGGAGGAGCTTAGCATTCAGAGCATCACTCAGCGGCGGGCGAGTCGACGCTTCCTGCACTTCGTCCTCGTCGTCCTCCTCCTCGATCAGGCCGTACCGCCTCATGTACTTCCTGGTGGCCAGAGACATGTTGCTGGGAGACAGCAGGGAGCTGCAGGAGGAGGCAGGGCCTGGGAGGGGGGCGTGGCCTCCCAGAGACAGACGGCTGAGCTGAGAGTCGCTGAGGTAGCGCAGGGCGATGGCGTTGGCCTCCAGACTCAGGTCCACGCTGGTTCCGGGAAACAGAGAACTGGCTGATGGCTCGGACACGCTCAGTCTGGACAGGACAGCGGCTGGGTTAATGGCTGCCAGAGTGCTGAGAGAGAGACAGAGAGAGAGAGAGAGAGAGACAGAGAGAGATATCTGTTATTCATCGCTTAGATCCATCAACCATCATTTGATCTGTTCCCGCCTCTTCCTCTACGTAGACAATATGGCGACCACCGAGTGTGAGAAGTGTCCACCGTTCAACACACAACGTTTAGCCTGTTTTGAGCAAAGCTGAGAAATCAAAGTGCGTTTTTCCAAACTGTCAGTGTGAACACACTCATGCACTCAAAATAATAAGTGTGAGTGCAGATATTTGGACGATATTTGGGACACGGCAGAAATCTGACCCAGAATGTTTGAAGATCTCTTTGAAAGGAGAAGTTCTGGATTCAAACATTATTCCACAGAATAAAAAACACATTTAACTCTGTTTTAGAAAGTCCAAAAAGTTCTCCTGGAACTAAACCTTCTGAAGCAGCAAAGGTTGTCTGAGTAAAAGGATAAAACTGGCAAATTCAGTGAACAAAATTAACAGATTAATGTTAATGGGTAAATAAAAATGCTAATAAGTAAATGAATGACTGAAAAGTGCATTTCTTGTTCCCGTCAGCGAGAAGCCGTGTGAGACTCTGGAGGTGATGAGGGTCTTTGGATGAATCTGGATCAGTTTAAATCAGAAAGTGTTCAGACTTTGAGGTGTGTGTGGTCTTTATCAGCTGAGCTCTCAGGTGTGTTTTACCTGCTGCTCTCCACTGTGTGGTGTTTTCTTCTCTCTGCCTCGGTCAGATCGTCTTCGTCCACACTGACTCCGAGCTGCTGCAGCTGCCTCAGCGTCGCACTGACCACTGGGTCTTCACCATGGCTCTGCCGCCTCCTCCTGGATGAAGACGAGGAGGTGGAGGAGGAGGAGGAGGACCGGGAGAGGTCAGGAGCTGCAGGCTGGTTCCTCCTCCTGGACTCGTCCTCCTCCTCCTCGTCCTGTCTGCTGTCTGAGTCCTGGAGACGACTGGTGAGCTGGTTCTGAGGGTGAGAGTAGAGAGTGTCAGCTTCAGTCTCCTTATGTGACTCAGTACAGGTGATCACTGATCTCAGGTACCATCAGGCTGTGATAGAAGCTGTGCTGCTCCTCTGCAGGACGCAACATGCTCACACTCTCCCCTAGGACTGGACTCTGCAGCCCGCTGAGGCTGCAACACAAAACAACCACCATCATCATCATCATCATCATCATCCTCCTCCTCGTCATCATCATAATTCTCCTCTTCCTCCTCTCTGATCTCTCACCTGCTCACGGCGGCATCCTGACCTCTGGTATCAGCTTCCTCAGCTGACCTGATGATAGACGAGTCAGCATGTAAGGGAGGTGAGGGTGAGGAGGTGGGGCTTGGGGAGGATGTGGGAGGGGCCTCCCGGGGAGGAGGGGGCTGCCAAGGATCCCCCCAGAAAAGACTGGCCCCTGGAAGAGAAAAGAACTGGCTTGGAAACCGGGACCTCTCCTGACCTCTAAGGGGTGAGTCTCAGAAATTGTGAGACCTTAATGGTGATAAATGTCTGGGACTGGTTCAGGAACCTGTCCTGTCTCACCTGTCCCCACGGCGATGCTGGCCGTGCTACGAGGTGTCTGAGTTTCCAGCTGTTCGCTGGATGACTGAAGTTTCCCCTGAACCTCCAGCAACATCTGCACCTGCAGAGTTCAACAAAGAGAAGAGCACCACAGTCATGACATCACAGCAAAGACACGCCCACACACTACCTTTGACCAATCAGAAGCTCCAGAGCTGAGTCACCTAGGGATCTTTTGCTTTAACATTTAAAACTTAGTCCAGGTTCTTAAGACAACTGGCAAAATAAGCTTCTACCTGATCCAATCAGACTGTCAGAAAGACTGGTGCATTATGGGTAATGTAGGCACCAATTCAAGCAGCTTTCCCTCTCACCTGTGCCTGCAGGAGGCGAAGCTGTTGGTCCTGATGGAGGAGGAGCTGATAGGTGTCAGGTGAGGCACCTCTACCTACCTGCTCACAGCAGGAGGGACACGGGACGGAGGGGAGGAGGGCCGGGGGAGGTGGAGGAGGAGACACCTGGTGATGTTTAGAGGGAGGAGAGATGGGGCTGTGGGAGGGATTAGATCGGTGAGATGAATGAGGAGGAGTCTGGTGACAGGGAGGACCAGGAGGAGAAAGTGTCTGATGACGGGAGGATGGAGGAGGAGTGTGCTGGGGTTTGGATGGAGGAGCAGGATGATGGCAGGGTGGAGGAGAGGCAGGAGAGTGAGGGGGGGTGTGATGATGGGAGCATGGAGGAGTGTTGTGTTTATGACGTGGTGAGGCAGCAGGAGGAGCAGGGTGGGGTTTGGATGGAAGAGGAGCAGGGTGCAGGGCTGGGCTGGAGGAGTGGATGGAGGTGCAGTTGTAGGAGTGGGAGGAGCAGCAGGAGCAAGGCTGCAGAAGGTTGGAGTTTGGAGTGCTGTGGAGGTGAGGAGGAGGAGCTGAAGAGGTGGAGGAGGAGTTTCCAAGAGAAGGAGCGGGTAGAGGAGGTTTGTGGGCGGAGCCTGGGTTGTACAAGATGCTGTGATTGGAGGAGAAGCTGCTGTCAATCAGCAGAGAGAGTTCAGGAACAGACGGCTGGACTCTGCGAGCCTGAAACACAAACAGGGATCAGAGATCTTAGGAGAAACCTGAGACTTTAAATCAAATCAGGCTGAATCCACATTTTGGTGCAGATTTTGATTTTTAAAGGCTGAGCTCTTAAACTTTTCATCAGCTGATGAACAAACTATTTCATTTACAGTTAAATCAAAGTCAGAGAACAGCTGCACACAGAGGACTGAGACTCTGCTGCAGGTGTGTTCAGCTCCAGCTGTGACTCACCTGTTGGGCAGGGAGATGGGGGCTCGGGGAAGGTCGAGGAGACAGATCTTCATCCTCCACTCCAGAGTCCTGATCACTGACAGAGACACCAGCAGCTGCAGGGGTGATGCTGAGGACCAGAAGACAGATCAGAGACTAAAGACTGAGAAACAACACGTCTGAGCACTACAGAGTCCACAGTGTGAGAGGAGAAGAGGACACATCCAGCTGAAGGTTAAGAGACTTAAAGACTCCTTAGAATCCAAACTGTGAATGTCAGGCTGTTGAAATTTTTGTTTTATGTGGTGAGAAGTTTCATTTTCATTCTTCTCTCTCAGTGAAAGTCTTAAAACAGAATTCAAACAGAGTGTGTGAACCAGCTGACCTGGAAATAAAAAACAGCTGATATGTTTGGAGGAGTCACTGTTAGATCCTGGCTTTCAGTGAATGGTGTACTGTCCCTTTAACCTCTTACCTGTTGAAGGAGCTCAGGGCATCTCTGAACACCTGAGACTGCCTGCTGAGATCCTCTGAACCCAGATCACAGCGCAGAGTCTGACCCTCCACACAGACCGCCTGCTGCTGGGACACAGAACCACGTTAGTCCATATCAGAGGACAGAAGCTGACCTCAGAGCTCGTCAGGTGTGCTCTTACCTGGTACAGGGTGACAGATTGGGAGGCAGAGAGGAGCTGGTAGTCCATCTGTGCCCCTAATCCTGATCCTGGACCTCGGCACTGGAAGAACTGTGGCGCTCTGTGCGTGGAGCCGAAGAGGATGAGGAGGAAGCAGCCGCTCTCCGATAAAACTCTGAAAGAGGAGAACCGTCAGAGACAGAAAGACACACGACGGAGACCACATGAACAGGTGAGAGGACACACCTGTCCTGGAGCGAGGAGCTGAACAGGAACCTCAGACACCAGGCCCACACCTGAGGGCTGTAGACGTGTGTGACTCCACTCAGCCATCTGTCACAGGACAGGAAGTATGAAAGTTAGAGTCACTCAGGAACAGAAATATAAGTGCAGCCAATCAGAGACGAGTATTCTTTCAGAGCCTGAGCAGCCAATCAGAGACGATTATTCTCTCAGATTACAGTTGAAAAAAGAGGTTCGGGTGTCAGGTAAACCACTCTCAGCCTCTCTCTGGTGTGTTTTTGACTCACAGTCCAACCAGCGGCAGCGTGGAGGCTTTGGGGTCAGACTCCAGCATTAGGAGGAGCTTCCTGGTCTGGTCCATGGTTAGAAACCTGCTCACACAAACACAGACCTTGAGATCTGATCTCTGTCGATCAGACTATCTTGGACTGGTCTCTTAAAAGAAGCGGGCTCTCACCCTCTCTGTCGGTTGGCGGCGTGCGGCAGCGGTCTGTTGATGCTGGTCAGACTCCTCAGCAGGGCCGTGGGGATGATGGGAATGGATCGGATTGGCTGCACGTCCACGCTGACAGACGGACAGACGGAGGACCAGCTGAGACTGAACATCGCAGCATCGCACTGCTGAGAGCAGACCACGTGACCTCTGACCTTTATCAGCTGACCCAGATCCAGAGTCTGTCTGCTGCTCACACACTGCTGCAGTGCCTAACACACACACACACACGATATGTTGAGATGTAATGTCATGCAGGGATCCATCCTTCAGACCTTAAACAGATCTGCAGAAAAGACTGTCACGTTTGCAGCCGTCGTCTCTTTAGACGAGAAACAGAGATTTAAATGAGAGTCTGGTTACCATTTATTGATCAACCGATTAAACAGACACAAAATGTGAAAAATCTTTCTGATTGTTTCACTTTTCTCTGGATTTCTTGAGCAGAAACGTGAAAAGACTCAAGCTTTGAGAAAACTAATGAACAGTTTCTAGACTTTCTGACATCATGGAGATGAATTCAAACATCAGATTGATGTAAAGAAAAAAAAGGCTTATAAAAATGTCAAGTGGTTGATTTTGCTTTGAGTTTTACAACCTTTAAGGTCACTGTGACGTGTGAGCATCAGGTTTGAATCTGATGTCTCACTAAGAACAAACCCTGAGAGAAACCAGCTGCTGGTGACATGAACGAGGTGTTACTGCGACAACAGACGACCAAGCAAACCCTCCTGAGACTGGGACAGTCTGAAACTGGTTCATGGACAGACTAAGACTGGATTTAACCTGAGGATCAGGTTCAGAGACCGGGTACTGCAGGTGTCACACTAACCTTAAAGCATTGATGCAGCTCAGCCTCTGATTGGACGACAACGTCAGACGTCTGGGTGGAGAACAAAAGGGAAACCAGGACATCTCCAGGCAGCAGAGCCGAGGGAGTCCTGCCTGAAGGTCCAGCCTGGTCCCGACCTGGATCAAACCGGTCCAGAGTCACTGTGACCCCCTCCTCATCTGAACACCACACACACAAAGAGGACAGGAGAATTCAAATGATGCACAAACAGCAGCCAATCAGCGTAGACAATGAGCCGGTGATGACCTCTGACCTGCATCCACAGACACTGAGCCCAGAAAGAAGCAGAGGAGGCGGGGCTTGTTGCTCTGACGGGCGTGACGCTGAGCCAAACGAAGAGCTTTCTCCATCAGCACCAAGCGAGGCTTCCTGCACACACACAATATATATAACACACACACATAATACCTGCTCAGATTCTGGTCCAGGTCCAGGTACTATCAAAAGTACAGAATAGCTGCAGGTGTTTGGTGAATACAGGTGAGGTGTACCTGCGGGTGCACAGATGGAGGCGGAGCTTCTGTCCTGCAGGGCTGCCGTCCCACAGTGCTGATCTTGATTTGGGGAAACTGAGTGTAGTGAGAGAATTCATCGAGCCTCTGTTCAGAAACAGGAGACGGAAACATGGCGTTAAATGAACTTCTAAAAGTTAACATGATTTTAACCTAAATATTCATCACTTGATCAGTATTTCTCTGAGTAGCTTTAGCTTTTTATGACCCAAATGCTCTCCTTGTCCTTTTGGTTCTGAGGTTTCTCCAGATTCACTGAATCTTGAATTGATATTTAATTCTGTACATGATGAAATCCACTAATCCTTTCTCATTTCTTCTGTTGAACTATTGGCTCACGCAGTCCGATCCCACTTTTTCTGACTGACTCGGCCTCTTTGGGTTGTCCTTTTTATAATGAGACTAATCTGTTAATCATTAACAAAGTAGGTTAGAGATGTTAAGAGTATTACACACCTTTTAATGTTCTACTGTTTCCAAACAGCTGTTTGAAATGTGTTTGCTGACATCAGATTTACAAGAGCAGATATTTTTTAACAAAACAATAACATCTAATATGTTGTGTTGGAATATATTCCAATTTAATATGAGCTTAAATGAGTTATAAACCATTTGAACATGTAAAATATCAGAAACATTAAACACGTGGTTACATTTTCCAGCTGACGTCAACAACCTTCTTGTGTATGTGTACAATATTATAATTCAGAAGATTTTTAGTCCACAGATTGATAAAATAACTTCCACAGTTTAACTCTGTTCACCATGTACGGATAGTTACAGTAGATTCATAATAGTGTTTCAATCGTGTGTTATGACTGGAGCACTGAGAGACACACCTGAGCTGTCATCACACCTTCACTTTTATAATTACCAGGTGCGACGCCCCCAGCAGGTGTAGTTTACTCGACTCCAGCCTGGTGTGGTTCTCTTACCTTCCTCTAATGTTCTCCGGAGTTAAAACTGATTCAAACACTCCGGACGGCAGAGCTTGAAGGTTTACCGGGTAGCTCATGCTGCTGTGGCTGAAGGAGGAGTGTTGTTACAGGGCGATGATCTCCAAGACTCTCCGGTGGATAAAGCTAACAGCGGCTAACATTAGCCACGTTAGCTCCCTGCGGCTTTGTTAACATGAGGGGCAAACACGAGTCTGTTTTACGATGCCTGAAAAATATATGACCTATATCTCGGTATAACGATCACCTGAGCGTTATTTTAGTTCAGTTTAAAGCGTCTTGTAACACAAACGGTCCACAGAAAAACAGAGCTAAACGCTGTTTGATTATGGCGCTGTTTCTGTCCTCCTCTGGCGGGGCAAGCCTAAAAACCAATGGGAAGAGCCGACAGTGAGGTGCTGACCAATAGGGTTTGCTGTCTCTTTCTCCTCCTCTTTGTGCTCTAACGGGTCGATTCAACGGAGAAAAGTACAACACTGCCCCCCATTGGCCAGGAAAATACTAAGACTACACAATTTCATTTATTTTCAGCATGTCAATTATAGAAATATTTACCTAAAGATATGTATTTCTGTTTGTATAGATATTTGTTTAAAGTTATATTTATTCACAGTATGTTCATATGTTCTGCTGATAACTGGAAAGCTATCATCCCATGCTATACTCATAATTTGTAATCTATTTTACTCTAGTTTTCTATCCTTTTTTATTTCGTTGTTCTTTGTTTAATGTATGGATTTTCAATTTTTTTTTTTTTTTAATTTTTAGACTATTTCAAATCTCTTTTTTATTTAACGTTTGAATGCTTCAATTGTTGTATTAACCGATGTCACACTGAGTTGCGGTGTGTGTGAAATGTGCTATATAAATAAAGTTGCCTTGGCTATCAGTATGTATTTTCATAGACATATTTACATGTGGGTATATCTCCCTCGAAGCAAAAGCAGATGCACTGTTTTAATTTTAATTTTTATTGTTTACCATAAACCATTTTTAAAAAATCTCATGGTATTTATCTTATAATTTTTTTCCCCTTTGCATTAGTCTCATTGTTTACAGCATTTAGAGGGTAGGGTATAGTAAGATAATCTTTTAAAAAATGCCTTTATTTTAGTTTAAGAAAGATTAGAAAAGAAAGACTTTATTGTTATAAAACATTAAAGAAAACGAAACTGAAAATAGATACGAATCACACAATAAAACACACCCACTCCACTGAAATATTTCTCTTTGTCTTATTCCAGATGAACTTCCACCAACAAATTGAACACTTTTTTGGGCAAAACTGTAGAAATGACAAACATATGCAAACAGTTAAAAACCAGCATGCCATGCGTAGCAGAGGGCTGGGGTGTCACAAAGAGGTGACACATACATCCAAACCCTGAAGGGCTTGGTGCTGGACGGAGGGTGATGGAGTCTGCACACTGGAGGCTTCTCCAATGTTTACTCAAAGGAAAATATCCACACCACAAGTATAACGCTTCAGGCTGATATCCCTTAGTTGAATAAGTTTACTTGTTGTGATAAACATTTCACTGAAGGAGGCTGAGAACTTCAGGACAGAAACATTTCATGTTGAAGAAAGTAGTGTGTGTGTATATGAGTGTGTGTGTGTAATAAATCATTCATGTGTGAGCAGATGGATCATGTTCCTACACACAGTAATCTCCTGAAGAGCAGCAGTGTGTGGACAAATAATTCATTAGGTGACACACGACCCTCAAAGCAGCAGACTCACACACCTGTCAGGTATCCAGAGGAAGAACGTTAACACGTCCTAAAAGTACGGAGGGAGAATCAGGAGAGCCAGAAGGAGAAACGTAGTTTGGATTCTGACATTAGATTACGTAGTTTAGGGAGACCTTACATACAGATTTTGGTTTTGTTTGTAACCCTGACAGAAAATGTTAATGTTCACATCATTTAGCTCAGGATTCGTTTCAGTGGCATAATTAAAACATTGTAAGATGAGAGCTGGTGGCAATAGGAAAATGGAGCTCAGGGTCTGACTTTGCTGCACTCCCACCTCAAAACCACTCCCTGATTACTTTATCAAGTCATGTAACATTGTGCCTGTGCTCCATACGTGCTGCAGTGTACCTGATTAGCCTCTGGTTCGATCCCCACTCTGCAGCTGCTCCCAGAGGAGCTCTAATGAGGTCTAATGTGGTCTGACTGATGTGGTTCTAAGTTCACAGGACACAAACACTCCTTTTCACTGAGCGCTGAAGAGCTCGGATCAAACGACACCTCCGGGGCAAAACAACCCTGATCCTGCAAGAGGGGGAGGCCTCTTCCTGTCCACTCCTCGGCCTCAGCACTGACCAGAGAGCGTCTGCACAGCTCTGAAGGGTTTTAACGTTGTTTTCGTTCTCTCAGAGATTAAAAATAATCTTCAATGTCAGCAGAGGTCTCACAGATCCTCCAAAGGAGTCGTTTTCTATGTGCTCCAAGAGTTTGGGTGCTTTCTGTCAGCCTGTAATTGTTTGCAGCTGTTTTTAAATGATGTCCAGTCACAGGGACAAACTGGGGGAAGTCTGCAGTAAAGAAAAAGGTGAAAAAATTCCATCGCTTACAGTAGATTTCCCAACCCTGAGCTCCTCCATGGATGAACAGAACCTGAATAATTAAGTCTTTTATGAAAATAATGAAATGAATCAATAAAAACATCCTTCTGCGTGAACTGAAATGAGGTCTGCTCTGTGTCTGTTAGTCATTATCTGAGCATCTTATTCTGGCTTTAATGACGGAAACACACTCGGGTTTATGGTCCTCTTTATTATATACTCCAGGGTCTCCTCACATGGGGCGCAGTCAGGACAACGTGTTGTTGTTCAGCCGGGACAACGCCCACTAACCCGGGTAAAGCTTGGTCTGTGTCTGCTCGGGAGGGGGGCGTGGATCGGCATGGATCTCCCCCAGAGACAATCGACGCTCGCTGGAATCTCGAGTCTTTGTTGTTGTGTTTCTTATCCCATCAGCCAATCAGAGCCCTGCTCTGGAAAGGAACGCCCACAAACCCATCTAACCATCCAATCAGGAGGTTCCTCGGGCAGGAGGCCATTTTGTCAGCTTCCAGCGGCGGTGGTGGGGCTCCAGCGGGCCCCGGGATCGAACCTGTTGCTCCGTAGTTCCGTGTTGTGCAATGGACGGGTGAGTTCTCCCACATCCACACTCACACTGAGTCTCGTGTAGTGTCTGTTTTCTGTTCGTCTCTCAGCTCTTCAAGCTCATCCGGAGGGAAACGGTGCTGTTGATGTTAGCTTAGCTTAGCTCGAAGTTGTGTTTGTAGCAGGAAGCGAAGCTAGCCAGGGGAGCTAACAGTGTTAGCCTGAAAGAACGGGCCACTCTGTGCGGGCACACCTCCTCACCAAACTCCATTCACCACATCAACATTTCAAACACGGCTTCATTTATCAGTTCAAACGTGTTTTTTTAACATAATCTGTGAGCTCTAAGGGATCTGGAGCCTCTCTGAGCAGAATCAGCCTGTTTAAACAGCTCCTCCATGCTCTCACGCCCACCGCAGCCAGCCCGTAGCTCCAAAAGTTTCCTTTCTGCTTCAGGTGAAGGAGGCTCAGGTGCTTTGTATCCACCGAGTTCAAGAAGCGACTCTATTAAGTATTTTAGCGTAAAGTAAAAATTTTATGTAAAGGTGTTTCTTTGTTATACGCAGATCAGGTAATTTTTTTGTAAACTAGATGAAGTTTCTGCTGAAAGTTACAGAGCTGGTGTTCGTAACGCAGACTGAGGCCCGATAAAAGCTGGTTTCACACAAACTCCTCTTTTTATTTAATATATCCACTTGTATATATTTCATTAACTGGTGTTACCTGTGTGCCGAACTGAAGAGTGTGTGTACCTGTCCAGGTCAGAGCAAAGAATGATGTTATAAAGGTTTATATTTTGATAGTGTGGAGGAGATCTTAAAGTTTAAGGAATTTTATATGGGGTTAGGTTTGTAACGTACCGAACAATGCGGTTTTAGGATAGACTAGAATATCCTATTCTTCATCCTTCATAGGGGTGAATTATTTTTATTTTTTTTTATTATTTTTAAGAAACAAAATGCAAAATAGAAAAAAACGATTGGGATAAAATCTAAAAATTGAATAATTTTGCAACAGATTAAATACATGAATAAGGGTAATAACGACGAGTATGAAATAAAGAATAGTATTTAAGCATGCTTTCTCTTTATTGAGCTTCTCTCCTGCTGAACTTCATGACATCTATGATGTTGGATTTTTACTGGTACTGTCAAAGTCTTCAGGTACCAAATACATGCACACCTTTTTATTCATCTCTTACTCCCGATGTGAAACAAGACGCACAACATTTGAGTCTGCCATGAATTATAGATGCATTCATTTCAACATTCAGAAAAATGTTCCCAGGTTTATTTCTAAGCCTTGTGAAATGCTTGGAGCAGAGTCTCCGTGTCTCTTGGTTCTGCTCAGAGAGACGATGTTTAGATGCAATATTTAATGGGTGATGTTGATTTGCTTCTTCTTGCATCTTAACAGGTATTACAAACAGCTTTTTAGCTCTCTGTTTCTGACACTTACTGAAAGCAGATGACATGTTGGAGCTCACTGTATGGAGATGATTAATGCAGGCGTATGTATCAGTGGAAGTGTTCACACCTGCAGATACTGATGGTTAACTTTTTAAGTGTTTACCTGCAGAGTGAGATCATGCATCCTTGAGCCCGTCTTCTCGGCTCAGTGAGGAAGTGTTTCAGCCAGTCCGTCCTGCAGCTGATCGGAGTGAAACTAATGAGGAAACGGTTTAAATTTAAACGTGAATTTAAAGAAATGGTTTGCTCTGTATGTTTGAGCGATCGTGCTTTGATGTGGGGATGTAGGCCTCGGTGTGGAGCTGCAGACTGTGAGACGTCTGAGTTCCTGCTGTGAATATTTGTGCTTTGTCAGGGCTCATTCACGCCCCGAGGGTCCTCTCCACTGTCTGTACAGTCACGTCAGCTTCAGCCTGACCAGCCGGTTTCTCTTTGTCTCAGCGTTTCCCCTCTGTGTCTCACATTGGAGGTTCACTCTGCTCCACGCTTCTTTTTACACATGTGACATATACATGTGCTGTTTTTCCCTCTACTGTAGAAGCATTGTTTTCCTTTTTTATACCTCTGTTCTTCTCTAACAGACTCCTAAACATACTTATCTTACAAATTCAGCCAGTTTGTGAAGACAACAAATTCAGTAACTATGAATTAACAGCAGTGTATCTGTATTAACGTGTGTATTCTGCTGTCTCATGTGCTAAACATGGATTTAAAGTACCAGACTGAGCATGTGCAGATTTTCAAACCTCTTTATATTCATATGTTGTAGAAATCCCTGAATCCGTCTGTAAACTGATCAAAACGCTCCGTTCTAAAAATAACACCAGATCTTCACCAGATCTCTACAAAACTTGCTGAATGATGAGGTCATCATGTAAGGATCTCCTAACTGGTTCATGACACATTGAAGGGGTGGGCCCCAGACACAAAGGGCTGGCCAATCAGAGTAAAGGGGGTTTGTTGAGCAGGGAGCCTTAAAGAGACAGCAGCTAAAATAAAGTGTGAAACAAGGGTTTACTAAAACATCAGAAAGAGAAAAACAGAGATTTTACTGAGCTGTGAGTCATGAAAAGAGGGTCACCAGAGGGACAGAACAAAGAGTAAAATAAACAACCACTATTATGAAGGTAAATATCAATAGGATGAAAAAAAAGGTCCAAGGCTGAAAGTTTAAGTCCCGATTAAGAAGCTACTGGTCCCTAATTTGCTTTTAAAACATTCAGAGAGTTCCTGAATGTTGTGACATCATCAGGGGCAGAAAGCTCTCTGCCCTTGATGACGAACATTCTAGAACCTCATTGATGGAGCTGCAACATAAAGTTCGTGTAGAGCTTTAAAAACAAGAAAAAGGACTTTAACATCAGTTCTTAAAGAAACAGAAGCCAGAGCAGAGTTTGAAGGAGGAAATAAAGCTTCAACTAAACACCAGAGCGAGAAAAACAGAGACTTTACTGAGGTGTAAATCATGGAAAGATACTAGGGGGGCACCAGAGGGACAAAATAAAAGCTTAAAAAAGGGACAATACTGGGCGGACCTTTGTGTTTGAGGCCCTGTCCCTCCAACGTGTCATGAATCAGTTAGGACATTCTTACGTGATGACCTCATCATTTCAGCAAGTCAGGTGAAGATCTGGTGTTATTTTTAGAACAGTGTTTGGATCAGTTTACAGACAGATTCAGGGATTTCTACAACATAGAGATTTGAAAATCTGCACACGCTCAGTCTGAACATCCAGCACTGTTACTTTATATCCACGTTTAACACATGAGGCAGCAGAGATCCGTCTTTTTAAGGTTTGTTGTCTGTTAGATGTCTGTCTGTGATGGGGGATCAGTCAGGAAGCAGACAGGAAATGAAGCTGAATCTGAGTCTGTGTGTGATGGACTTTGATAGAACAGCCTCTGTCTCCCCGCAGAGATCGGACGTTAGACTCTCAGATCTAAAGGTGCTGTGTTTGCCACATGTAGTATAATATTCTTATCTTTCATAGGAATGTCCTGATCTTGGGGATCAGATCAGACTAATTGATTTACGTCAGCTGTCTCTGAGCAGTTTGTGGCAGAAGACAGACCTGTGACGTGTAGAGCTAACATGTTGTCTCCAGGTGATGTATGGAGTGTGTGTGAGGTCTCAAACGTCTGTTCCTCATGTTTGACTCCACCTGCCTCCCTGCTGACAGTGTCATCACTGACCCTCAGAGCTGCTCTGGTGTGTGTTGTGTAAACAGATGTTGATGTTGTTCTGCTACCTGCTGAAAGTAAAATGAGTCCAGACTTTGTCTTCAGGAGATGATCTGTAAGATGAGTTTAGTTTTCAAGCTGTTGGTCTAAGAACTCATGATCACGTCTGTCCACGAAACTTTAATAACAACAGATAAGTGGACAGTAGTGTCTGCAGGGCGCTACATTCACTTCAATCAACCTTCAGTACAGACTCAGAAACGCTCCCCAACTGCTCTAGACTGTTCCTCCTGTGTTTGTCTGCTCAGGCTGGTTGTTTCCCCCTGCTCTCGTCTGCTCAGGCTGGGTGTTTTCTCCTGCTTTTGTCTGCTCAGGCTGAGTGGTTTTCCCTGTGTTTGTCTGCTCAGGCTGGTTTTCTTCCCCTGCTCGACTCAGGCTGTTTTTTTGCCCCCTGCTCTCGTCTGCTCAGGCTGGTTGTCTTCCCCTGCTCTACTCAGGCTGTTTTTTTGCCCCCTGCTCTTGTCTGCTCAGGCAGACTCTCTAACCTGGTTTTAACTTTGTTTTTCTGGTTGTTTTGAGTTCCTCTCCTGCTGCCGCTGCTGCTAACACGCTGTCTTCTCTTCACAGCAGTGTCCACCACGATTTAACAGTTGGTACTAAGGTAGGCACCTCTGCTTCCTCCTTTTCCTCCTGCAGCTGCTCCCCCTGCATGCCCTCCTCCTCCTCCTGCATGCCTTCCTCCTCCTCTTCCTCTTCCCTGTGTGTTGCCTGCTGTGATCATCTCTCAGGCTGTTTGCTGGACGCCGTGTGTGATTCAGAGCTGAGGTTCGGTGATAAAAACAGCAAACATTCCTCCTCAGGTCTGAGAATAATCAGATTATGAAACAGTGCTCTGGTTTCACTCTTAAAGGAGCAGACCGCTAATTTCACTTCCTGGTTTCACTCAGTTCAAACCCTGCAGACGGACTGACAGGCAGGGTGACAGTCTCTATGGAGACGGGCTCACTCTTTGAGGCTGCCCCTAGTGGACAGAGGATGAACTGCAGCTGTGTGGCTGGTGTTTTCTCTGTGTTGTCGTTGATATAATGTGAGCACTGATCCAGGGCTCTGAGGTGTGGTTCGGTCTCTGTCTGAAGACCCAGCCAGCTGTCTGAGGGTCTGCGGGTCTTTTGTCCCCTCTGCAGCCTGAGGCAGGCACAGGTCTGTGGGCCAGCAGCTGTTCAGCAGGTTCAGACTCGGAGACAGGACCTGGACCAGGACTCAGGTTTCTGTTCTATTATTCATGTGAGGAGCAGAAAGAAGATCTGAGCTGCTTTTGTTCACACAGTAAGCTGCTCAGGTTCCTGAACGGAGGGCACATGGACCTCCATATGTTATCAATTCCATCCTGTTGGAGTAGAGAGAGGGAGACTGCGTCTTTATTGGTGCTTCCGTCACTTTAAGGAGTCACTCTAAGAATCTGAATCTGGATGGACGGAGGGATGTTTCACAACAGATAAACATGTCAGTAAACTGAGCACTTCCTGCAGATGTTTCACATTAAGAGCCCTGCAGGAAAGGAGAGGCCTTTAATGTGAAACCTCAGCAGGAAATGTGTGATGAGGTGAAACAGGAAAAGGACAGGAAATGAATCTGAAGGCATCACTCTGTCTGTTGAGGTACAGCTGGTGAGAATTAAACCATTTAAACTCATTTTACTCTGAAAGAGTAAAAACTGATGGAAATGTTTTCAAACGTCTGATCTGAAATACTCATAATTTAAAGTGTTTGCATAGAGCGATCTGTGCTAACTGTGACAGCAGTTCCTGATGCTCGGTTTAATGGTGGTTCTGGTCTGGAAAATGAGACATTGTGCCAGCGTGATTGTCCTGTTAGATTCAACACGGCAGACACTCCACAGGCACATTACATGCAAAGTACAATCACACTTGCGTTTCAAAATTAAAGGATTGTTCTGTTTGATGAATGTCCTTGTTTTTCAGTGCTTTTATTTTGAAAGTGTATCCTGGACAGTTATTCAGAGATGAAAGTCACAAACACAGCTCTCCATTTGGCTCCCTGCTGAACTATTAGAAATAAAATGTTTGTCAAATGACTTAATGAATAAAGTTTTCCTGATACTGAACATAAAACATTACAAGGATAAGGTGAGCGCGTACAAGTTAAATATTAGTAATGTTAGATTATCATGTTAGATGTTTGTAGACTCGACCGTGTTGTAGCATCATGAACGCTCCCCAACTCAAACATTGGAGACATTATTATTTTTACAGTTATAATTATTGTTCTTATTACTAATGATAATTATTATACTATTGTTATTATTTTAATGACCTTTATGTGTGTACTTGAGATTTTTTGATGTGTGTGTGTGACACTTTAAAATATTGTAGGAAATAGATAATATTAATAATAACTAGGGTTGCATGGTATACTCTTAGTGAGAAAGTATCGCCATACCCAGTTTTCAAAAAGTAAACAATACCACGTGTTGTATCGATACTCTTAGAGGTTTTTTTGTTTTAAAGCAGAGCTGTTTTGAGTCAGGCAGCGTGTGAGTCTGCAGCGACCAGGCTGGGTCCTCTCTCCTCCCCAAAGCATGTATTTTTGTGTGTGTGTGTTGTTGCTGTTGTTGTGAAGTTAAACGGCGAGCAAGTGAGTCACAGGCATGTCTCCAAGTTTTTGAGCTCCCGTAAACCGGCTGTAGCTTGTCGAAAAAGCCGGTGCATCACGTGGGCTCTGCATGCTGGACAGAAGTGCTGGAACAGAGTCCGGAATGGACTGCTTGTATCAGAGTGCTTATAGATGCGGGCCGGTATTATCAGATATAATTATATTAGTTTTTTTTTTTTTTTTTTTTTTTTTTCTGAAATCGGGCGGATATCTGATCTACATATCCGATCTGGACACTCCTAAAGCTCAATGTGTTTTTACTCAATCTGTACATGAATCCACAACCATAGGCCTGCTCTCTCAATCTGTCTGTCTGTCTTTCTGACTCTGTGTGTGTGCTCCACCTCCACCTGTTTGTGTTACAGTCTCATCCTCAGGTGTCATGTGGCTCTACAGCAGCCTCTGGTGGCAGCAGCTGTAACAATTAGTGTTTGGGATGAAGATGTGTATTGTGTACTATGTGTATTATGCGTGTGTGTGTGTGTGTGTGTGTGTGAGTGAGGCTAACAGGAGCTAACACTGTTTGTGTCTCCATGTTTCAGAGAGGATCTGACGAGCTTTTCTCCAGCGTCTCTAACGGCCCGTATATCATGAGCACCACAGGTCAGACAGATTTATTCATATTCTGAGAATAAAATCAACTCAACTCAGTTGTTGTCTCTGTTTCTGTCTTGATGTAGATAATGAGCTGTAAAACTTACATACATCATATTCATTCATTCATTCATTCATTCATTCATTCATTCATTCAGAATATGTTCTGATTGACAAACAGGATAATGGCGCTGCCCATCTGGCGACAGTTTTATTTGCAATTGGACTGTTGTTGGGTTGTAACCTTTTTATGATGTGTTGATGATATGCTTTTATTTATGTATTAATGTATTTATTATAAATATGAGTGTAACTGTGTTGATGCATGAGCTGGAATATGCAAAACAAATTTCCAAGTAATCGGATGTTAAAATATTATCTTATCTTAAACATGTTAGATTCAACACTTTGACATCAATAATCCTGATGATTTGATATTTTGGGGATTCTGTAGAAACAGTAAAAACCTCACCTGGAGGTGGTGAGAGAGGTCTAATTTTTAACACCTGGTTTACTTTGTGGACAGCTCACAGTATAACCTCACAGTAGAAAGAGAACAAACATGTTATATACCTCTATTTCAGATTATGTTAACCAGAAGGATCTCACAGGAAGTCCTGAACAGTTTCTGTTAGCACATCGACTTCTTCTATTTTAGAGATTGTTCTGTCATCGTGGTATCCGACGGCTCACACCTCTCAGGGTTAACCTGCTCAGGTTGTTTTGATGATATAGCAGCTCAGTTCTGATATGACTCTTGCTCCTGAAAATGTGAGCTGTATTAATCTGGTTTAGACTCCTCTGTGGTGACTCTGTGACCTCCTGATGTTCATGATGTTTCCCTGGTTCACATGAGTGCTCAGGTGCCTGACCTCTGTCCTGTCCTCCTTAGCCAATGGCAACGACAGTAAGAAATTCAAAGGTGACATAAGAGGTCTCGGGTCGCCGTCCAGGGTCATCCACATCCGAAAACTTCCCAACGACATCAGCGAGGCTGAGGTGATCAGCCTCGGGCTGCCCTTTGGAGACATCACTAACCTGCTCATGCTCAAAGCCAAGAACCAGGTGGGATAAGATTGAACGGACTGTGACTCTCTGACTGTGTCTCTATGACTGAAACTCTCTGAACGTGACTCTGTCTGTGACTCTCTGACTCTGACTGACTCCTACTGTGACTCTCTGACTGACTCTCTGTCTGTGACTCTCTGACTGTGACTCTCTGACTCTGACTCTCTGACTCTGACTGTGACTCTCTGATCATGACTCTCCGTCTGTGACTCTCTGACTGTGACTCTCCGTCTGTGACTCTCTGACTGTGACTCTCTGACTGTGACTCTCTGACCGTGACTGTCTGACCGTGACTGCCTGACTGTGACTCTCTGACTGACTCTCTGACTGGCACTCTCTTGCTGAAACTCTCTGACTGTGACTCTCATACTGAAAGTCTTTGACTCTCTTACTGAAAGTCTCTGACAGTGACTCTGACTGACTCTCTGGCTGTGACTCTTCGTCTGTGACTCTCCGTCTGTGACTCTCTGACTGTGACTCTCCGTCTGTGACTCTCTGTTTGTGACTTTCTGACTGTGACTCTCTTACTGAAACTCTCTGGCTGTGACTCTCTGACTGACTCTGACTTTGACTCTCTGACTGTGACTCTCTGTTTGGTGTTTTGTCAGGCGTTCTTAGAGATGAACTCGGAGGAAGCGGCTCAGAACATGGTGGGATATTACTCCACAGTGATGCCCATCATCAGACATCACCCGGTCTACGTCCAGTTCTCCAACCACAAGGAGCTGAAGACTGATAACTCCCCCAACCAGGAGGTACCCCCCCCACACACACACACACCCCAGCTGTTAGCTCTTTTAGCCTCCATTAGCATTAATAAGACGATATCTCCTCTCAGAGGGCCCAGGCGGCTCTTCGGGCCCTCAGCTCGTCTCACGTGGACACGGCGGCTGTGGCTCCCAGCTCGGTGCTGAGGGTGGTGGTGGAGAACCTGGTTTACCCAGTCACCCTGGACGCCCTCTGCCAGGTAACATACTCCAGGCTAACAGCTGCTTCCTGTTTCCTGTCTGTTTGCTGAGCTCACCATGCTGACTTCCTGTTTGGTCATCAGATCTTCTCCAAGTTCGGCACGGTGCTGAGGATCATCGTGTTCACTAAGAACAGCCAGTTTCAGGCCCTGCTGCAGTACCCTGACGGCTCATCGGCTCAGGCGGCTAAACTGGTGAGTCTCTGATCCTGCAGATGCCACACTGAGTGTGCCCCCCCATCCCCCCACCCCTCCCCTGGGATAACCTGCTCTCTCTCTCTCTCTCTCTTTCAGTCTCTGGATGGTCAGAACATTTACAACGGCTGCTGCACCCTGAGGATCAGTTTCTCCAAACTTACCACCCTCAACGTCAAATACAACAACGAGAAGAGCCGAGACTTCACCAGACCGGACCTGCCCTCCGGAGACAGCCAGCCCCCCATGGAGCACCCGGCCATGGCCACCGCCTTCAGTAAGAGAGACACGTGAAGCTCTGAACTGCAGACTGATATAGAAACTTGTGTTTGTGCTTGTGTGTTTTGTTGTCTCGTCTGTATTTTATCGTTCATCTCGTTGGACTCTTGAATGTTTCATCTACGATAACTCAGGTGTTGTTTCCTCTCAGCAGCGCCAGGTATCATCTCAGCGGCTCCGTATGCAGGAGCTACTCACGCCTTCCCACCGGCCTTCACACTCCAACCTGCAGGTGAGTCTCACCTGCTGATGTCTAGTCACACAGCTGCAGGTGTATGTGTGTGAATGTGTGTGTGTGTGGAGGCTTCAGTCCTCATGGCTAAAATACACCAGGTGCATCTCTAGACTGGCTCCTCTTTGTCCGGATCTGATATTCGAGTCATTCAAGTAACAAACAGCAGATCAAGCAGGACAGAAAGTAGTGCACGGGAACTATCTAAAAACATCCAGTGACTTTCAAAATTTTAAAAAAAAGTGTGTGTGAGGTTTTACAGCCCAACATGAACCAGGAGAGGATCATCATTGGGGTGGGAATCCAGGGAGATCCTCAGTCTGTGACTTCAGCTGTCTGGAGGTCCTGATAGGAGCCGGACTGAACACGCAGTCAACACAAAACAGAGCGGAGCTGGATCCAGTGTTGTTGTTTATTTACCGTGTGATAAAGCCTGAACAGGACCTCTTTAAACTGACCTCAGGATCTTTGTAGTCCGGATTATAGCAGCCTGATATAGGATCTGATAATCTGAGTGCTCTCTGCCTGAAGTCCTGGACCGTGTGATCCTGATAACCTGTCTGTCTCTCTGTAATCTGATGCTCTGGTTGGAGTCTGGTTTAATGTGGGGTCAGTGTGAGACATGTCCTGATGCTCAGGGACGGATGTTCACTCCTCTCACTCCTCTCAGTGTCCCTCCCCTATCCAGGGCTGACGGTCCCCTCCCTGCCTGGGGGCCTGGCCTCTCTGTCCCTCCCCGGGGCCACCAGGCTGGGATTCCCCCCCCTCCCTGCTGGAGTCTGTGTCCTGCTGATCAGCAACCTCAACCCTGAGGTGAGTCCTTCCTCCTCCTCCTCCTCTTCTCCATCCTCCTCCCCCTCAGCCCTGACTCAGAGCACTCTGAATGTTTCATCACTGTTCGATTTAAACATTTCACCCACAAAGGTTCAGATTACACCCGCCCTCCAGGTTGTCTGAAACACACCTGCTGCCGTATGATTGGTCGATGTTTCAGGTGCCTCATCCTGCAGCAGGTGAACAGGTTGTAACATCAGCAACAGGAGACCTGTTGACCTGCTGAAGGATGGAGACCTTCAAACCCACACACGCACACACACACACACACACACACACACACACACACACACACACACACACACACACACACACACACACACACACACACACACACACCTGTCCAGTCTTATGTGAACTCCTCATGTTGACATTATCTCTCCTCTCCAAAGGTAATTAACCCTCTGATTGACCCCTCACCTGTCTTTTTGTTGTTGTTTTTTCCCTTTAATTTGTTGCCATGGAATCGTCTCGGACCCTCCACCTGTCCTGCCCTCCCACCTTTACCTGTCCTGTCCCTCCGCTGCCTTCTCTGCTGTCTTTAAAGAGAGTTACGCCCCACTGCCTCTTTATTCTCTTCGGTATGTTGTCACCAGCTTCTTATTTTGAATTATGAGAACCAGCTGGTTTTTGTTTCTGCTCTTTAATGAACAGTGACTCACCTGGTTTGTCTGATTGTGTGTGTTGATTTGAGTTTGGAGCACAATACTTGCAGCTTTCCCTTAGAAAGAAAGTGGAATCTGTCTCAGACGGTCACACCAGGTGTGTTCAGCTCAGGTAAACAGTCCCTTAAATCAGGACAGACGGCTCAGACAACCACAGAGAGTTGGAGTTCAAAGACACAATCATCAGCAAGACATGGATCTGAAGTACCAGGGCTGGGCCTTTTTATTTCCCATCTTTAACACCAGCTCATGTAAAGGTGAATGATGATCATGTCTACAGGCTACACCAGGAGCCACATTTCCCCCCAAAAATGAACATCACATGTGAGTTGGTGTTAAAGATGTATTCAGGGGATCTGAAGTCATGTTACTGGATAGTCAACGAAAAACATTTCGCCATCTGCTGGAGAAAAGTGGTAATGTTTTTTCAACCCAGCTTATAAACGGAGACTAAATGAAGACTTAATTTGGAAAAAAAAGTTTCTTAAACAAAAAAATCAGTTTTAAAATTGGAAAACAAAAAATTTCCAATACCTCTGTGAAGTGATTTTTTTCTCCCACCCATAGCATAGAATAGAATACAATAGAATACACTAGAATAGAATACAATAGATCCCCATGGGGGAAATGTCACAGCAGCAGCTCACAACAATCAGCACAAAGTGCAAAAATGCAGCAAAAAAGTAGAATAGTAATTTTAAAAAACTAAAGATAAAAACTTAGTTTATAGAATAAAAAACTATCACTGTTTACACGACAACAAAAAATAAATATAAAAATATGAATGAATAATGAATGCCTAGATGATGTAGAAAGGTTCTGTACTATAAAGTACCAGTGCTGGATGTTGAGACTGAGCGTGTGCAGATTTGCAAACCTCTCCATATTATAACAGAACATGTAGAGGTCCTGAACATAAGAGCTGATTGAAAAGGTCTTTAGTTTGAGTTAAAAACGCTGAGAGCTCCTGAATGTTGTGACATCATCAAGCGCAGAAAGCTCTCTGCACTTGATGATGAACATTCTAGAACCTCATTGGTGGAGCTGCAACATAAAGGCCATGTAGAGCTTTAAAAACAAGACAAAGGACTTTAACATCAGTTCTTAAAGGAACAGGAGCCAGAACAGAGTTTGAAGGAGGAAATAAGGCTTCAACTAAACATCAGGGAGGGAAAAACAAAGATTTTAAATGTTAAAGTCATCACAGCTTTAACTTCTTTCAAAGTTCACTTTAACACATTATGTAATGAGGTAAATCCCTGCTGTCTTCTTAGCGTGTTGTTAGCGTGTGTTGATCTCCACCCTGAGCCTCAGAGCAGGCGTTGAGCCTGAGCTGACCGTCTGAACATCACTTCCTCTCCAGTTTGTCGTAAAGCTGCATTTATTGTGTGTTTCATCTTATTCCAGTCATCTGCAGTTTTTGAGTTTGCATGCTGGGTTTCTTTCAGTTTGCATGTTTTCAGGTCTGAATCAGCTGCTCCTTTAAAAGTCCCATAATTCATAGCTCCAACTCAGAGCCATCATTTAATGCTCTCTGACCCTGAACTTCCTCACTGCACTTCCTGTGTAACATTCAGAAGCTCCTGTCTCTGAAGGAGTTACAGCATCACATGCATCTGTTTTTAATGAGCTAAATGAAATGAGCCCCCGTAGACGTCCCCAGGTCAAAGGTCAGCAGCTCTGCAGGGTGTTAGTGCAGCTTGTTGTCCTGTGTGTTTCCCTGTGTGTGTAATCTGTTTCTCTCTGAATGTGTGTGAAGGTGTGTACGGCGACGTGATGAGAGTGAAGATTCTGTTCAACAAGAAGGAGAACGCTCTGGTTCAGATGTCTGACAGCACGCAGGCTCAGCTAGGTAACCTTCTGCACATGCTCAGTAGGGTCCTGAGTCAGGACTCTTTCTGATAGTTTTTCCAGACTCTGAGCTCCTCCTCCTCCGTCTCTCTGCAGCCATGAGCCACCTGAGCGGTCAGCAGCTTTACGGGAAGTCTCTGCGCATCACGCTGTCCAAACACACCAGCGTGCAGCTGCCCCGTGAAGGCCACGAGGACCAGGGTCTAACCAAAGACTACAGTAACTCCCCCCTGCACCGCTTCAAGAAACCAGGCTCCAAAAACTACTCCAACATCTTCCCCCCATCCGCCACCTTACACCTGTCCAACATCCCGTGAGTCACCAGCAGCCTCACCGTCTTCACCTGGTAGCTGATACATCAGTCATGTGACCTCTAACACCTCTCTACCTGTCTCTCACCTGTAGCCCGTCTGTGGTGGAGGAGGACCTCAGGATGCTGTTTTCCAGCTTAGGGGCCACCGTCAAAGCCTTTAAGTTTTTCCAGTAAGTCCTCCTTTGTGTCTGTCCTCTTGTTTCATAGCGTCTTGTTTCTGAAGCTCTCTCTTCACCTGAACTCCACTCCACATTACTCGTATCCAGGCTGGTGTCACCTTCTTGAACCCTGACTCCTTCCCTCCTCACCCTGAGCTTCTAGCCATTGCTCCCTAACTTCTGTCCTTCACTGGACTTTGGACTCTTGTCACCTGAACCATGTAGAGCATAACTGAGCCTTTAGTCCTCTACCAGAGGACAGTGTCCTCTCTGTAAACCATGACATTGTCCAGAAACCAGTTAACCTGCTCAGGAGCTCATAGCCTTCCCCTGAAGACCACGTCCTTGTCCAGGAGCCTTGATCTGTCCTGTGGTCTGTTGAACTGTCCCTAAGCTCCAGACTCTGAACATTGGTCCTTTTTCTTTGGGTCTGCTGTTATTTCCTTCTCTCCTTGTCCCCTAAGTCTCTTCCTTGTCCCCTAAGTCTTCTCCTTGTCCCCTAAGACTTGTACCCTTCTCCTTGTCCCCTCCCTCGGTCTCACCTGGGGCCCTTTTAAACCCCTGTGTGTTTCTCCTGCAGGAAGGACCATAAGATGGCTCTGATCCAGATGGGCTCGGTGGAGGAGGCCATCGAGTCCCTCATCGAGTTCCACAACCATGACCTGGGCGAGAACCACCACCTGAGGGTCTCCTTCTCCAAGTCCTCCATCTGAGCCTTCAGATTGCCCCGTCTGAGCCTGACTGGACGGTGACGGTCGTCTACACTCCAATCATTCCACATCGTCTGCAGAAACCAGCGCGAGCGAGCGCCGCCGTGCTCTTAGATTAGGATTAAACCTGTTCACCCGTTGGCTGTGTCAGAGGGGGGCGGGGCCGGCTCGAGGAATATCAGACCTGAAGGGGTCCAGATTATAGTCAGAATCCAGGTTATGATCCCGTTTTCATGAAGCTTTCAGCCACTCTTGCCTTTGACTCGCTAAAGCAGAGACCTGAAGTCCTCTAGATCAGTCTCTGTAGTCCTGCAGGTGTCCCTCCTCCTGTTGGCCTTCAGGTGTCACTCCTGGTCCTCCTGGTCCTCCTGTGGTTCTGATATTCCTCGCTCTGGTCTCCCATCTCTAAACGCTCTGACAGTCTGATCCTGGATCAGATCTCTGCCGGGTCTTGGTGATCCAGCTGTGGTTTGGCCTTCAGATAATCCCTGTGCCTTATTTTGGACTCTGACTTGTAGAAATCTCCCATCATGCCTCTGTAAAGGTCAGGTTTACAGACCATGCTAAGGTTTACTGCTCTACGTGTGTTCTGTTGTGTTGTTGTTTTGTACCTGCTGGTTACTGTAGCCTCATCCTGTGAACTGGTTCTGGTTTCGGGGTTTCTGGGTTCCTGGGTTCCTGGGTTCTTGGGTCTGTAGTTTCTTTCTTTATGTCTTTGTATGCAATCATGTTTTATTCGGATCAGATCCTGTAGCAATATTTGAATCATTCCTGGACTGTTGCTCTGTTGGTTTTTGGCATCTCTGTTTTGTTCCCGTCTGTTGACGTCGTCTCGTCTCGTCTGTGGCGTTTCCTCTCTGAGCGGTTTTATTTATACGTTTGTGATCCACTACAGCTGAAACCAAAAACGGCCTTTTGATGCAAACAAAGCGCCTGCCTCAGGTCTCTGGTTGGAGGGACTGAACACAAAGACGGAGAGCCACTTACGCTCTGAGCGTGCCCTCTGGTTTCTCAGCCGCCGCCGCCGCCGTGTGACTTCAGTCCATCTTCAGCAGCAGATGTAAAGTGGAGTGCCTTCAAGTCTTCAGTACTTCAGGTGTTCATTCCTCAGAGGAGAAGGAGGAGCCCGTCACAAAGACGCTGGGTCGGTTTATCTGTGTCTTAATATTATTACCATGACATTCCAGCTGCTCTGACCTCCACCTGAACCTCAGCACCACTGAGCTCACCTACCTTTTCAAGTAGAGCAGGCATACCCTAATATCCTGATCCCTCATGTCTGGATCCAATTAACGAGACTGACTCAGCATGATTCAGCCTTGGAGGAACCGACTTAGCCAGCCTTCAATCATCCCGGTAATCGAATCAGGCCTAAAGGACGTTGGCTCGGATTAGTTGAGCCACGTACGAGGAACGGGGCCCAGGTGTCCTCAGTTTACATCCAGAGTCTCTCAGGTAGGGAACATTTAAACATACAGTCAAAAACATGTCTCCCAGGTGACCTGAACGCATCACAGACGGGGGTGAGATAGGTGAGGTGGGTGAGGTCGGGTGAGCGAGCTGCAGGTGGAGGTTGGGTGGGGAGGGGTGATGAAGTGTACATAGGTGTTTTATACGGCAGTGGGCTGATGGTTGGTTTTATATCTGATGATGATGATGATGAAGAAGATGATGATGATGGTGTATATTTTGATCCATGTGTGCGACGGTTCTGA